>CM061556.1:31449935-32649935 GCA_030864225.1 Capsicum baccatum var. pendulum
ATTTCAGTAAAGGTATCATCAGTATTTATCTTATTACGTCGATATATTGGCTACTAGAATTTACCAGGCCGAGTAGGTCCTAAAGTCATGAAGATTGGAGATCTCATATAGATGGAAACCAAGACAGACGGAGCTGATGGATCCCTGTTTTTAATGAAGCAAGGAGCTGAGGCTGAGTTTATTTTCAATTATTCTCTATTGTGTTTCTACAAGACTTTCCTGTAATATAAAGATTTTGTGGGTGGGTGGGTGTAATGTTTGCTTCTCAAATTCCTAGGGCTTTGGATGGTGTCTTGCTGGACATTTCATAAATTTCATTATCATGTTCATGGCAAGTAATATATAAAAAAAAACACCCCTCAGATCAAAGATGGTTGAAGTCCTAAACTGGTGGATGCCATGGTGAAGTGGCTCCACTGCAATGTCTACTTTGTTTGAGGGGCATCAACTCTCTTTGGATTACCTTGTGAGAAATTTTTGAAGCTTTATGTTGGCACTGAATTTACAGGTTCCCACATGCAGTTCTGTGATAAATTTAATATCCTCCACAACACTGCTGAACTGTTTGAATATCTTTGGCAAGTTCCAAGTCTCCCAAATGTCTGAAGACAGATTGCCAAGGAAGAGGAAAAGGGTGTTTATTTGAATTACTTCTTACTACAACTGGTGGGATCACAAAGAAAATCTCTTAGGTTGAAAGACCCTGAAAAGTATTAAGTTATGTCCGAAAGAGTTGCTGAAATAGATTGTGAAAATATATGTGCATTTGGTAGGAGGTGATACGGAAATATCTTTCCAGCTGAAATTACAAGGCACGATCTATCATAGAATGAGCAAATATTTAATGTTGCAGCTGATGTCCTTAGGAGTATTGGTGATAGTACGGACCAGTTTAATCGGTCTCATCTAACTGCAGAAATGTTGATTCCTGACACTGAATTGAAGGCAAAAATCAAAGAGTTTATTTGGTCCCATGAACTGCAGAAGCATGGGGAAGATTTAAATTTGCAAAGCACAAAAGCAACAATATAAACAACTGATACTTCAATGTTGATTGTGTAGGGATTTCTTATTTTCTGCATTTTCCTGATCATTGTATATTAATTTCAAGTGATCAACAATTGACTTGTGTTGGTAAAACTAGAAAATCATGTACTTTCATTTCTGCGTGGGATAGTTTTTTTTTTCTCTTGTCAGAGTCCAATAACTATAGTAATTTATATGATCACCACCATGTAAACGAGGGAATATTCTGAAATGGTTCTTGAAAAATATATTTGTAAATAGTATAGCATGTAGATATGTGGTGAAAAATGATAAAAGTCGTGAATTTAAATTAGATATCACTTTCCAATTATACTGTATCACTCATCGTTTATCTAAGAAAAGTGTTCCAATATTGGGCTCGTGCTTGCACGGGCCATTACTTCCTTGTAGTAGTAATAAGAGAAAAAAAGTTTGGCCAGAACCAGAGGTGGATATAAAGTATAACTTTTGTTGTTTCCCAAATTTAGATAAAAATAAAATTAAATAATAACTAAGGGGATTTGAACCCACAACAATGAGAGGTTAATAACACTTTTACAAGTCCCTCTACTCCACTATACCAATAATACACTTTGTTTATGAACTCTCAAATTATAATTCTTATATATTTAGAAGATTTCTCTATATAAATACTATATCCACACGAAAGTTATTGAGTTTTCGGGACTCGGTCCCTAGATCCTCCCATGGTCAAAGCCTATTCCATAAGATTTGGCTGATAGATAGTTCATAAGCTCAAATGCAATCTAAAGTTAGAATGCTTTTCTGAATGACAATAGTAATTCATAAATCACAATTAATAAGAAATGTTTCTCTAAAAATCCCGATAAATTATTAGTCGATGTAATATTCGATCAGTTTGCAAAGATTTTAACCAAATATGAAATCACGGATGCTTGATCCAGTGGTATTTTTATGGGGACTCTATTTATCGCTGAAGGATCCCTGTTCATGATCATTGCAGTTTTTTTTTGGGCCATTGTAGGATGGCTGACTATAGGCGAAAGGGTAGGGTGGGTGGTGTCGCTCTTCGGCCAAGCTTCCTAACCTCGCGTGGGCCGGGCTTAGAGAGCGTGAAACTCATTATTACCTCATAAGGGAATTGAGACCATATCATGTTACATTGAAGGGCCGCTTTCTCTGTAAGGTTGTCACACAGCTGCAGCCTAGAAGAGCAACTCGCTCAATAATTTTCTCAAACAAGATAAGCAGATCATCTAAATAATGTGGCAATATTCACCTTTTATTAATCGAGCTAAATAATACCAATTTAATCATATTCAAGAACTATTATGCTGTATTCTTATTTTTATTTTATAACTCAATGGTATTACTTAATAATATAATTTGATTTTTAGTTTATATTTATTTAGACAAGTATAGAGCCCATAGACTGAAACTATTAATAAGAATCAGAATTGCCCTAACATAAATTAGTAGAGGAAAATGTATTTATTGTCTCAAAGATATAATTATTATTCCTAAAATATTATTTTCTAATTTGAAAATAAGACAAAAAAAAATTGTTCGCCTTTTTGGGTTCAGAAATTGAAAATTTACCAAATATTCTCATTGCTATATAACTCTTTAATACTAAGAAAAGAAAATATCACATATTAAAAATTAATAATTGTCACAAAATACTTTAAAGTTTTTGTAACCAATATTAATATACTCATTAATTGTATCACATGGTGGTAGAAACACGAAATTAAAGCACAAATCCCTCCTCCGTAAACTCAACTGTAGAAGAAATTAGGTTTATCAAAATTCTATTCTTCTTTTTAGATTTTCTTGGTTTAAAGTACTCTCCATTCTGTACTGTTTGTTTGATCATTCACTTTACGAACAAACATATATACATGAAATTGTTTTATGGGATTCCTCATGAATTCTTTTTGTCTGTTAGTTTCAGGAATTAATTTGATTTGAAAGATTACTTTGAAGTTGTTTAAGTACATTGAAAGTACAACAAAATCTGAAGGTGGTCTAGATACTTCTTATTGAGGTATACTCTAAGCTATTTATGTTAATTACTTTTCTATGGATAAATCGTGGATTAGACAGCCACAGAACTCAGACGAATATAAGCAAGGTTTGAATAAATTTCTTGATTTTGCATTCAAGAATGCGGCTGTGGAAGATACAATTAGGTGTCCGTGTCCTATATGTCATTTTGGTAAGTGGAAGACTAGAGAGGAGGTGTATGACGATTTGATTTGCAAGACATTCCCTCAAAATTATGTTATTTGGAATATTCATGGTGAGAAAAAGGTATTAGAGTCTTCTAGAGATAAAGCAGTTATGCAAGAAAGGTTTCATCCAGAAAATCCAATAGAAATAATGATTAATGATGTATTTGGGCAGTATGGCCAGCAAGCAGGTGATGCAGGGACATCTCAACCATTAGGCTTAACTGAAACATCAAATCAGGGGTGTAAGGATGATTCTGATGACTTCAATGATTTTCTCAAAAATGGAAGTCAAACTCTATATGAAGGGAGCAAGTACACAAAGCTAGAGTTTTTAATAAAACTGTATCATATAAAGGTATATTGTCGATTAAGTGACAAGGCAATGACCATGATACTAGATTTATTGAAAGATGCATTTGAAGATGCAAAGATACCTCCTTCTTTTTCACAAGGCCAAAAAAATAATTACCACACTTGGACTTGACTACACCAAGATACAGCATGTACTAATAACTTTATGCTATTCTGGGAAGATGATTCAGAATTGGAAGCATGTAAGCATTGTGGCACGTCTAAATGGAATTCCAATAAAAAAATAAGCAACCTGCAAAAGTTCTGCATTACTTTCCATTGAAACCAATGTTGAAGAGGTTATTTATGTGTTGTAAGACTGCAGAACATATGAGATGGCATGCTCTAGGAAATAACCTAGATGGGTTGATGAGGCATCAAAGGGATGGTGAGGCATGGTAGAAATTTGATAGGACTAGCTCTGGATTTGCTTCTGATCCTTGAAATGTTTCTTTAGGCCTTGCTACCGATGGTTTAAATCCTTTTGGAACAATGATTTCTACCTACAGTATTTGGCCAGTCTTCTTGATTCCATATAATCTTCCTCCATCGATGTGCATGAAGCACACTTCTTTCATCTTATCAATGATTATTCTAGGCAAGCAGATACCGAAAAATAATATAGATGTGTACTTATAACCCCTTGTGAAGGAATTGTGAGAGTTATGGTATGATGGTATTGAAACATTTGACTCATCGTTGAATGAAGCTTTTATAATGCATGCAGCTCTTATGTGGATAATTAGTGATTTTCCTTGATTAGGTGTCCTATCTGGCTGGTACACTAACATCGGATTTGCCTTTCCAACTTGTAACTTTGACACGGAACCTTGTTTCGTCATAGTCAGAAGTGGTGTTTTATGGGTCATCGACGTTTTCTAGGAAGAAATTAAATATTTAGATTTAATAGAGTATGATTTAACAGAAGCACAGAGGAGCGAATCCACCATTAAAATTATCAGGATCTGACATTTTGAGACAAATATTTGAAGGGAAAGGATCAAAGTTAGGTGGTATATGGAAAAGATCTAAACGAGCAACTAAACAGTGTAACAAGAGAAGTATATAATTTGAACTTCCTTATTTTGACTCGAACTTCTTGTGTAGTAATCTAGATTTTATGCAAGTTTAAAAGAATAGATGTGACAATTTCATATATACACTGCTCCATGATTAATCAAAATCAAAAGATAATGCTAATGCAAGAAAGGATCTTACGAAAATGGACATAAGGCATGATCTTTGGCTGAAGGATGATGGACCATATAATCTTGCTGTGTTTTCGCTTATGACTGATAAGATAAAGAAGGTGGACACCAAAAGGTTGTTTGTTACAAATTTAAAGAATATTAAAGTACCAGACGGATAGTCGAGTAACATTTCCAAATGCAATTTCTACCATTGGCAATTCGTAACGTGTTGCCAGAGCATGTAGTTACAGTTTTGGTGGAATTTTGCTCATTTTTCAGAGCCCTTTCTAGTAAGATCTTGAATCTTTCGGTGCTTGATATTCTCCAAGAGTGCATTATAAGGACACTTTGCCATGTAGAGATGTTATTTCCTCCAACATTCTTTACAGTGGTGGTTCATTTATCTGTTCATCTAGTAGAGGAAGCAAAACTTGGAGGTCCCAGTGAATTACCGAAACATGTATCCTATAGAGAGGTAAAAATAAGCATTTCCAATTTAAAGATATCTATTATTTTTTGAAATATCAACATTTCGAATTCAAAGACGTTTATATCCTGGTCATTCCATATAGTGTGTACACTGTTGGAGAGAAAAATAGATCTTAAAGAAGAAAAGAAATAGCATAAAGCATTATAAAGTTTCATTGATCACTGCCACATTTATAATAAGAATATAACCAAAAAAGGTCAATAAAAGGAGTAAAATAAGCTACCATTATTTCTAATAATTATGACCTAAACATAAGAAAAAGTAATAAAGCTGATTTTGCATGATTGTAGCCTCATTTAATAAATTTAAATCCTACTTTAAAGTTGCATTTATAGCAGCTGGTACAACTAATCTGCAACTTTTGAGGCACTAATCTTAATGCTTCTTCTTGACTCAAGAGCTGTAACACCAAGTCTTTCTCCGAGAAACTAGAATCTTGCTCTAAGTAGAGACTTAGTTGGCAATCTGTTTAGAAAAAATACTACGGTATTGGTAGCTTCAGCCCAAAATTTCTTTGGTCTCCCTTTCTCATGGTGCAAACACCTTGTCATCTTCATTAGCATCCTATGTTTCCTTTCCACTACTCTGTTTTGTTGAGGAGTGTAGGGTGTCGTTAGCTGATGCTCGATTCCCTTTAAAGATGTTGTTTTCTGAGGTCCTCTTACATCCATGTGAACAATTTGTAGCTTATTCTTTGGCATCCATGATGAATTCTAAAAAGGAATCCTTGTTTTCTTCCCATACCGACTAGCTTCACAAGCAAACAGATTTTTATTAAGGCTCGGGAGACCTTCTGGTAGTTGATTTTCTTTCACGAAGAGTATGGCATCAAGATGATAATTTTGAGTCTTTTGTTACATAACTCAGAATCATTTTTAAACCTGACAATTATTGCTTGCTCATCGTCCAATAGATTCAAGGAAAAACTCCTTCCTCTTATCTTGACCTTGAACATCTCTTTATTATCAAAATCCTTGATGAAGCATGCTTTTTATTCAAACAACACTCTGAAACCATTTTCAAGTTGCTGCCCAACACTTGAGAGGTTTTGATCAAGATGAGGAACAAATAAAACATCAATTATAAGTTTCAAACTTGTAGGGCTTTGAATTGTATTTGTTCCTTTGCATTTTGCATCAACATATTCTCCATTTCCAATTTTGACTTTTGAAATAACAGATCTATCTAGTTATTTAAAGAGATCTTGATCACTGGTCATATGATTTGTGCTTTCTCTATCAATCAACCAATTTTTGGAAGTGATTTTGCTAGCAAAAAAAGTTTCTACAAACAATTGCTCTTTTTATTTACAACAATCTTGTCTTCTTTTTATTGCATTTGTGACTTTCATACCCTCTCCACATGGACAAGTTGACCACATTTGTTGCACTTAACATCTGGTCTTCACTAACATTTCTGTTGAGAGTAATTTGTCTTTTTGCAATGAGGGCTGGGCGGATTACTTCTTCCCGGATTGTTGCAATTATTGCCATGCCTTTTCTATTGGTTCTTTTTCTTTTCTTTGTATGACTCATTCTATGATTTATCTTGAAAAGAACCTTCAATAGAATCTCTTTCCTTATTATTCTCCTTTGCTCCAATGCCTGCAAATCTTTAACAAGTTCTGCCAAGGTAATGCTTGACAGATCTCTAGAACTCTCTAAAGAAGAGATTGTGGCTTCATATTTCTCAGGAAGTGTGGCAAGAATTTTTTGAACAATTCTTTTATCCGTAAAATCCTTACCAAACAATCTCACCCTATTGGCTAAGTCGAGTAGCTGATCTGCATAATCTTTTATAGTTTCTGATTCTTTCATTCTCTTCATTTCAAATTCACTAATCAGATTCATCACTTGCATAGTCTGAACTCTTTCATTTCCTTGGTATTCTTTTTCAAGATACTCCCAAATTTCTGCAATGGATTTCATTTGCATAATCTTGGTAAGAATTGAAGGAGATACTGCTGAGAAAAGGCATGCTTTGGTTTTGGCTTTCCTTATCTTTCTCTCCTTGTGATGTCTCTTCTGATTCACTATTGGATTATATCCAAGAGGAGTTGCTTCACATTCCGCCTCTACTACTTCCCATAGATCCAATGCCTCAAGATGAACCATCATTCTAATTGTCCAAGCTTGATAATTCTCACCATTGAAGACGGGTGGAACTAGGAAACTTGTTTCAGAATTCATTTTCTATAAACCATTTAAGATTATAGTTTAATGAATGGTTATATAGATAGAAGTTGTGTTTTCGATTCACTCTCTTCTCACAGGTCCCTCAAGATGGCAATGCTCTTGATACCAATCTGTTGTATAGAAAAATAGATCTTAACAAAGAAAAGAAAGAGCAGTAAGCATTATAAAGTTTCATTGATCACTGCCACATTTATACATAAGAACATAACTTAAAAAGGTCAATAAAAGAAGTAAAATAAGCTACCATTATTTCTAATAATTATGACCTAAAGATAAGCAAAAGTAGTAAAGATGATTTTGCATAATTGTAACCTCATTTAATAAATTTAAATCCTACTTTAAAGCTCTATTTACAACAGCTGGTACAACTAATCTTTAGATTTTGAGGAACTAATCTTAACATACACTTATGATTGCCTTTCTTTTTTTCTAGGAAATTGGATCATTTTAAGTCTTTTGTATGAAATAAAACACAACTAGCGGCTTCTATAGCTGAGGGTTATTTGGCTGAAGAATTTCTTACCTTTTGTTCATGGTATATTAAGGATATCAAGACAAGATTTAGTAGACCTAAGTGTGTCTGCGTTGACCCAAATGAAATCGAGCCTTCTGGAATGTCTACTCTCTTTCCTCAATTAGGTAAACCTACATCAGCTCCAGGAAATTATGATTTAACTCCTATACCGAAACTACAAGCTTATCAATATGTGCTTCTAAATTGGGCAATACTTATGCCATTTGTGGAGTAAGTAACTCTTAAAAACTGTATGTTATTTGTCATTGTAATGTTTGAAGCAGGCTAGTCATGTTCTTTAATATTAAATTAATTTTTTCATATAGCAAATTTAGACAACACATAAGGAAGAGTTCAAGAGGAAGAAGACCTTCACCTACAGATCTAGAGAGAAGAGTTAATAAAGAGTTTGTTGATTGGTTCCACTAGCGGGTAAGTAATAATTAATTGTTATTTATATTTGATTGGAATGAGCAAATTAGGTTAAGTCAATTTTATTTTAATTTAGATTATGAATCCAGACACAATAGATAAATGTTTATTGACCTAAGTTTTTAGCACGAGATCCATGAACAAATGCAAGAAGGTTTAGTGCATGTAATATCAATGGATAAAAATTTTGGACTTACTGAAAACACAAAATAGTGGAGTTTTCTTAATCTCTAAAACATCACGTGTTACAAGTAGTGTTGATCGAAATTTAAGGCAAGAAAAATTACCATACTATAGGAAGTTAGAAGATATTATTGAGATAAATTATGAAGGACATTTCAAGGTTGTTCTTTGCAAATGTAAATAGGCTGATACTGCTCGAAATAGAGGGTATAAAAAAGATCACTGGATTCTTAATTGTGTTAATTTTGATAGACTGATTCATATTGGTGAACAAGAAGAACATGGCCCTTACATTGAAGCATATCAAGAAAAATGGTGTATTATGTGGATGATATTGTCAACAAAGGATGGAGTGCTTCTATGCTTTTAAAGCCAAGAGATATATATGATATGGGAGAGGTAATGAAAGAAGACATATATGAGAATGAACCATACCAAGCGTAAGAACTCAAATAGTTTTTTGTTAGATGGTGATGATTATGTACAACTAGCCACAGATCATATAATTGATGATATAGTAGAGGCAAATGTTGCTACTAACCAAGCAGCAAATGCAATATCTCACCAATTTTTAAGTAAGAAATGATGAAATAAGGATGATTTTCAAAATTTATATTCAGATATATACTTTGCCAAGGGAAATTTTTATGACTTCACCTCCCTTGGTAAGTATATCTGTCACAACTAGAACCTAGGACCTGGACGTGATGAGCAAACCGAACGATGAAGGCCCAGACGCCCATCTAATTTGTAATCACATACACCATTCATATACAGAAAAGAAATGCAGAAATATAAATGAATAAGAGATCATGGTCATGCTCTGAAAACAACATAATGTTAAAGATTGCAATTCGACAACACTAAAATAATATCTAACCCAGTCAGCGAAATCTCTACTACATAAGAACAAAGCTGTCTAAAAACTGGGAGCAGGCCCGCCCCTAGTAGACCAAAACCATAATAACGATAAATGATTGAAGGAAATTAGGACCTCTGGAATATAGAAGGCTCACCAAATGAACTCTTCACATCGGTCTAAAGAAATATACTACTAATTCGAACCCCTAGATTGTGCCTTAGAACTTGAGAGTAAGGGGGTCAATACAGTTGTACTGGTACACAACTGGTACGCAGAGCAAATCCAAAATGGTAATTGGTATTGAACATATATGATAGCAAATTAAAACAATTTATAAATATATAATAAGGTAAAATCACATGGTCATATTTAAAAGACTCTGTAAAATCATCTAAACTATGTGACACTCTTTGTTTTACTTCTGCGCTGGGATATCCTACAATTCAGTAATTCCATGAGCTATATGAAATCTTCCTTTAACTTGGAAGCAAAGCCCCCAGCCCAAGTTAGCCGCAAGGGTTGGAGTCTATGAATCACTACTACGCCACAGGGCCGTTGCCAGCATACGAAAGTAACATACCCGTATCAGCAAAATATGGTTTTAGGCTATGAGTTGATTGACTCATGCCCTCTTCGGTTAGCCACCTAATCCTTTTTAAGACCGTTTTTAATTCTTTACAATATACAAACTCTGAAATCAAGTTCTAAAGACTCTAATTCTCCTATGGCATACATTGACATGGCATCGTTATATCACTGACTTGCAAGTCACATTCTCTGAGCCATTTATAGCAACTTATGTCTCTATTCTTAAATCTGGAAATTCTGGACCACCATATCAATAATTCTTTTCAAGAAATACATCCTTTAAAAATCATACAAAACCATGCAAACAATTCTTTTTATCAACAATTCAATAAACAAAGGCGGTCATGTCAAAATTCGTAATTTCATGCAATTCTTTCTCTTTAAAATAGATAATAGTTATATCAAGAAACACCCACTCATCATATCTAAATCATGTTCAAATACTATGACATTAAGAAAATTACTTTCAATCATAAAACATGCATTTCAACTATTTTCTTGCAAAACCATAAACCTCAATTCAATACAAGAGAAGGAGTACATAATTTGCGCTCTCAAAAAATCTTCAATCTCAATTTTCATAGATGTTCATATACATGTAAATCAATTTAGGGGAAAGGACCACAACGCCAAATAAATAGTAACATTGAAACATTCGGAATACATAATTTAAAACATAGATTCCAAAACCCTTTTAAAATTCATGCTTAATAATCTTAAAATCATGCTATAGTATTTTCAAGCCCATGTAGTTTTTAGGATAAACCCCACGTACCTTAGACTATAAGAGTTGAAAGATGGAACCTAGATCTTGATAGATGGAATTCGGATCTTGACCCTTTTCTTGGAGTCTTGAACTTAAGATCTTGAGGGAAAGGATTTAGGGTTTTAATTTGAGAGGAAAAATTGAATTATGGAGTGTATTCTACTTTTGGGGTGTGAATCTTATGTTATGGATAGACATTGGGTGAGGTAAAGGTCCAAATTGCCCTTAAAAACGTGAAAAGAGAACCTGAAGAGTTGGTGCGTGCGACGGAGCGTGCGTCCCACGCTAGTCACATGCAGCTACTGCCTCTCTCACAGAAATGGCTGTAACTTTTCGCTCGGGTATCATATTTTGGTGAAAATGGTATCATTGAAAAGCTACTTTGAAGACCTTTCATTTGACATACAATAGACCCTCTAATTATATATATACTAGAAGTTATGGTCAATGTAAGTTGATCCAAGTTTAAACGTCTACTGAAACTTAATCTCTAGAAATGTTTTCAACTCGTTGTAGAGTTAGGGAATATTTGTGACCTCAATTCATATTACGAAGGAATTATCTAGTTTGGGTCTATACGCATAGGAATGAAGGTCTAGATTCTAGCTCGAAAGTATGGGGTGTTACATTATCTCCCCTTTGGGATCATTCGTCCCCGAATGATAACGCGGAACACAGAGAACCATGATTACAAGCACACGAAGGACATGGAAAGAATAAAAACAAAGATTGTACCTTCCATTTCTTCATCCGCATGATGGAAAAGTTTTGGGTATCTTTGTAGTATGTCATCTTCTTATTCCCAAGTAGCTTCTTCAACTTTTTTGTTTTTCCACAACAATTTAACCTAGGCTATCTCTTTGCTTCTCAACTTTCGAACTTGGCAATCCAAGATTGCAATCGACTCTTCTTCATAGGATAAGGAGTCTGTCATTTTAATTTCCTCAAAAGGCAACACTAAATAATGGTCTCTAATACATTTCTTTAACATGGATATGTGAAATACCGGATGAACAGAACCCAAACTTATAGGCAACTCTAACTATACGCAACACCAACTATCCTTCTCAAAATCTGATATGGCCTTATATAGAGAGGACTCAGCTTACCTTTCTTCCTGAAGTGCATGACTCCCCTCATAGGGGAAACATTGAGAAACACCCAATCACCAACCCCAAATTCCAAATCTCTTATTCTAACATCGGTGTAGGACTTCTGATGACTCTAAGCTATCTTGAGTTGTTCTTTAATGATTTTCACATCCTCAATCGCTCGATGAACAAGATCAGGCCCAAGAAACAGCATCTCCCCCACTTTATACCACCCTATTGGCGACCTACATCTCCTCCCATACAATGCCTCAAAAGGACCCATCTTAATAATGGTGTGGTAGCTATTATTATATGCAAAATTTATCAATGGCAAGTGATCTACCCAACCACCTTTGAAGTCAATTACACAAGCTCTCAACATATCCTTAAGGGTCTGAATGGTGTGATCAGCTTGCCCATCAGTCTGAGGGTGAAATGAAGTACTTAGGTTTACTTGGGTACCTAAACCCCTCTGAAAAACCTCCAAAACTGTGAAGAGAGTTGCATATCTCGGTCAGATATGACGGATATAGGTGGCCCATGCAGGCGAACTATCTCCTTAATATACAGCTTGGCATAATTATCTCCCAAATAATTAGTCCTCATAAACAAAAAGTGAGCTGACTTGGTCAGCCAATCAACAATCACCCAAATAGAAACATACTGGTTTCGAGACCTCGGAAGCCTTGTAATGAAATCCGTATTGATCATCTCCCACTTCCACAAAGCCAAAGCTATATCTTGGGAAGTACCACCTGGCCACATATGATCTACTTTAACTTGTTGATAGTTCAAACACTTGGAAACATAGTTGTCCACATCACGCTTCATATTATTCCAACCATATATAGCCTTTAGATTATGATACATATTAGTAGAGCTAAGGTGAACAATATACCACGAAATGTGATCTTCTTCAAGGATTCTTTTTTCTAAACCATCTACATCTGGCTCATATAATCTACCCTGATATCTTAGTATACCATCATCACTAATTTCTAAGGACATAACCTTCTGTTGACCCACATCTTTCTTGATCTGCATCAAGATGGGATCTTTAACCTACTTCTTATTAACTTCTACGCAAAGGAAAGATTTAGCTATTTCATGGACAATCACTCCCCCATCTTTGAAATCCAAGAGTGGCACCCCTAATTTGCAAGTTGGTGAATATCCTTCACCATCTCCTACTTCCCTTTCTCAACATGAGAAAGATTGCCCATAAATAACCTATTGAGGGCGTCGACTACCACATTTGCCTTGCCCGGATGATAGTGCAAGCTCATTTCATAATCCTTTAAAAGCTCCAACCAATGCCTCTGCCTGAGGTTCAATTCTTTCTATGAGAAAACATATTGTAAACTCTTGTGGTCAGTAAATATATCAATATGCACCCCGTAAAGATAATGCCACTAGATTTTAAACGCAAACACCACAACTGCTAACTCCAAGTTATGGGTGGGGTAACTGAGCTCATGCACTTTCAACTGCCTAGATGCATAAGCCACCACCTTACCATGCAGCATAAGTACACACCCAAGTCCCACACGAGATACATCACAGTACACAAAAAAACCCTCTGTACCTTCTGGAGGAGTCAAAATAGGAGCAGTTATCAACTTATCTTTCAACTTCTCAAAACTATTCTCACAGGAGTCAGACGACATAAAATTCACTTTCTTCTGTGTTAACTTAGTAAGTGGAGAAGCTATGGAAGAGAAACTCTCTACGAACCTTCTGTAAAACCCTGCCAAACCCAAAAAGCTCTGAATGTTGGTTGGAGTCATAGGTCTAGGCTATTTTCTCACTTCCTCACCTTTTAGGGGATCAACCTTAATTCCCTCACCAGATACAATATTTCCCAAGAAAGAAATAGCATTTAACCAGAATTCATACTTGAAATTTTTTGCATATAACTTATGATCTTTGAGAGTTAGAAGAATGATTCAGAGATGATTGGCATGACACTCCTCACAATGGTTCAGAGATGATTGGCATGACACTCCTCACTCTTGGAATAAATAAGAATATCATCAATGAAAACTATAACAAACAAATCTAAAAACTGACGGAACACCCTATTCATAAAATCCATAAAGGTTGTAGGGGCGTTAGTCAACCCGAAAGACATGACTACGAATTTATAATGACTGTAGAGGGTTTAAAAAGCTATTTTAGGAATATCTGACTCTCTAACCTTCAACTGATGATATCCCGAACGAAGGTCTATCTTTGAAAAACATCTAGCACCCTGAAGCTGGTAAAAAGATCATTAATTCTAGGAAGAGGATATTTATTTTTAACAGTGACCTTATTCAGCTGGTGGTAATCTATGCACATACGCAGGGAACCAATTTTCTTTCGCATGAAGAGTATAGGTGCACCCCAGGGTGAGACACTAAGATGGATAAAACCTTTTTCTATAAGGTCTATTAATTGTTCTTTCAACTCTTTCAGTTTTCTAGGAGCCATTCTACATAGCGGAATAGATATGGGATGGGTGTCTGGCCGTAAATCAATACAAAAATCTATCTCCCTATTAGGCGTTATTCCTAGGGGATCATTCGAAAAGACTTCGGCAAATTCATTTACCATAAGGACTGATTGAAGAGAAGGATTCCTAACATTAGAATCCTTTACCCGGATTAGATGATATAGACAACCTCTAGATATGAGCTTACAAGCTCTAAGATAAGATATAAAGTGCCCTGCAGGTGCTAAATAATGTCCCTCCTACTCTATCGCCAGTTCATTCGGGAAGGAAAAAGTGACTCTTTGGGTTCTACAATCTAGTATGGAATAGCATGAATTAAGCCAATCTATCCCTAAGATATCATTAAAGTCAACCATCTTAAGCTCTATGAGGTCTGCCACCGTATCCCAAATATAAAAAGACATAGCATAATTTCTATACACCCTCGTGGCCATAACAAAATTTCTCATTGAAGTGGAAATAGTGAAAGGTTCAATAATTATATCGGGATCAAACCCAAAACCTAAAGGAACGTAAGGGGTCACAAAATACTGGGTAGACCCGGGATCAAGTAACACATGTGTATCACAAGAGAAAATCTGTAACGTACCCATGACAACATTTGGGGAAGCTTCTATATTTTGGCGGTTTGTCAAAGCATACAACCCGTTCCGATCGCTCCTGTCAGCTTAAGTGGTGCCCTTCTGAGATAGTGGTGGCGCAGAAGAATTAGCCTGTGACTTGGCTCCTCAAATATTATCTCTCGCTGCTGGACAATCCCTCTAGATATGGCCTGGCTGGTTGCACGAATTACACACCATAGCACCAAACTGGCATCTCCCTGGATAATTCCTCCTATATCTCTCACAACGCGGGTATGAGTGAGAGTTCTAAGTTATATTTCCCTGAGAATGTGTACCCTACACTCTTGGTAGAACTAAAAATTTTGGGGTCCCTAGTCGGCTGGGTGTCTGGACACTGGACCACTGACTGCGGACTGTGCATTACCCTAATTCTTCTTCTTTTACCATCTATTACCCAAATTACCACTCTGCGGCTGACTATGGCCCTAGTCTATAGTCTTGGCTCTCTTTGCTTGCATATCCTTCTCCCTACATTCAGCGATTCTTTTTCTACTCTTTCACCAACTGCATATGGACTGTCACTCTAGAGAAGTCCATATCCCTATTTAGCATTGCCCTCTTGCAGTCGAGCACTAAGTCATCAGAAAGGTCGAATGCGAATTTCCTCATTCGGGCTTTCATATTACCAGTTATCTCCAAAGCATAATGAGCTAGTTGGTTGAACTTCAGAGTTTACTCCTTAACACTCATTTTTCCCAGCTTTACATTCATCAACTCTTCAACTTTGGACTCCTTCAACTCTAGAGGAAAGAACCAATTAATGAAGGCGTCCACGAACTTGCCTCATACTGTGGGCTCAACATTCTCACCCTTAGAATTCCCCCACTCGCTATACCACTGATTCGTAACTTCTTTAAGTTGATAAACAGCCAATTCCACCCCTTCCATCTCGTGTACATGCATAAAATCTTCTATATTTCCTCAACAAACTCTTGTGGATCTTCCTCTACCTTGGTGCTAGTAAATTTGGGCGAGTTCATTCATATAAATTGACCCACCCTAGTAGCCTCAGATGTAACAGATACATATCCAACATCTTCCAATCGTTGAGTCTGTATGGCCACCAACTATGCAAGTATATAAATGGACTGTCTAAATTCTGCATTAGATACCTCTCTCGCGCGAGGCTGAGTACGGTTAGTCCCCATTCGAGGAGCTCGAGGTAACCTGGGTGGGATAGTCTAAGTAGGTGGGACTCCCAAAGTAACAACAGCCTCCAAAGTCTGAGTTCTATTTCATGTCCTCATCCCATGAATGGGAAGGATCTCATCAGTCAGGGTATTTTGATCAATAACGCGACATGGAGGCATGGCTGTTTTCTGAAATACAAGAGATCATTGATTAGAGGACAGATTTGACTCTAAAGAACGAACTAAATCACAAAGAGGGGAAACATTCCTAAATGCCTAGTAGCCTCCTACTTATAAGTGTGGTGCAGTACACACCGATAAATAAGACTCTACCCGACGCAATTTTGCAGACACCCTAGGACCATGAACCGTGTTTTGATACCAAGTTTGGCCTGTCCCGAAACCTAGGCCCTGGACATAACGAGTAAACTGAACCATGAAGGCCCGGACACCTATCTAACTTGTAATCACATATACTATTCATATACAAAAAAGAAATGCAGAAATATAACTGAATAAGGGATCATGGTCATTCTCTAAAAATAACATAATATTAAAGACTGTAATTTGAAAACATTAGAATGATATATAACACAGTCTACGAAATCTCTACTACATAAAAACAAAGCTGTCTAAAAACTGAGATAAGGCCCTTAGTAGACAAAAACCATATTAAAGATAAATGACTAAAGGAAATTAGGCCCTCTAAAATATGGAAGTCTCACCAACTTAACTCTGCACTTTGGTCTGAAGAAATCTACTACTTATCTGGACCCCTAGATTATACCTCAGAACATGAGAGGTAGGGGGTCAATATAGTTGTACTGGTACACAGAGCAAATCCAAAATAGTAATTGGTATTCAACATATATATGAGAAATTTAAAATAATTCATAAATATATCATAAGGTAAAATCACATGGGCATATTTAAAATACTCTATAAAATCATCTGAACTCTGTGACACTCTTTGTTTTAATTCTGCGCTAGGTGGTATACCCTACAACTTTGTAATTCTATGGGTTTTATGTAATCTACCCTTAACTCAGAAGCCAAGCCCCCAACCTAAGTTAGCCGCAAGAGTCAGAGTCTCTGAATCTCTACTATGCCACAGGGCCGTTGCCAGTGTATAAAAGTAACATACCTGTATCAGCAAAATACGGTTTTAGGCTATGAGTCGATTGACTCGTGACCTCTTCGAGTAATCACCTAACACTCTTTAAGCCCATTTTTAATTCTTTACAACACACAAACTCTGAAATCAAGTTCTGACGACCTTAATTACTCTATGGCATATATTTACATGGTATCGTCATATCACTGACTTGCAAGTCACATCCTCTGAGCCATTTATAGCAACTTATGTCTCTATTCTCAAATCATGAAATTCAGGGCCACCATATCAACAATCTTTTCATGAAACTCATTCTTTAAAACTCATGCAAAACCATGTAAGCAATTCTCTTGATCAATAATTCAATAAACAAAGGTAGTCATGTCAAAATTATTAATTTCATGCAATTCTTTCTCTTTAACACAAAACATAGTTGTATCAAGAAACACCCTCTCATCATCTCTAAATCATGTTAAAATACTATGGCATTGAAAAAACTACTCTCAATCGTAAAACATGCAATTCAACTCTTTTTCAAAAAAACCATAAACTTCAATTCAATACAAGAGAGGGAGTTCATAATTTGCGCTCTCAAACAATCTTCAATCTCAATTTTCATACATATACATATACGTGTAAATCAATTTAGGAGAAAGTACCACAAGGCCAAAGCAATAGTAACATTGAAGCATTCGAAATACATAATTTAAAACATAGATTCCAAAACCCTTTTAAAATTCATGCTTAATAATCTTAAAATCATGCTCTAGTTTTTTCAAGCCCATGTAGTTTTTAGGAGAAACCCCACATACCTTAGACTATAAGAGTTGAAAGATAGAACCTAGATCTTGATAGATGGAACCTGGATCTTGACCCTTTTCTTGGAGTCTTGAACATAAGATCTTGATTCTTGATTTTGAGGGAAAGGATTTAGGGTTTTAATTTGAGAGGAAAAATTGAATTATGGAGTGTATTCTTCTTTTAGGGCATGAATCTTTTGTTATGGACAAACATTGGGTGATTTAAAGTTCCAAATTTCCCTTAAAAATGCAAAAATAGAACCTGAAGATTAGGTGCGTGCGATGCACACGCAGCTACTACCTCTCTCACAAAAATGTCTGTCAATTTTCGCTCGGGTATCAGATTGTGGAGAAATTGGTATCGTTGGAAAACTACTTCAAAAACCTTTCATTTGATATCTAGTAAGCCATGTAATTCGATATATACAAGAAGTTATGATTGATGGAAGTTGACCCAAGTTTAAACGTCCACTGAAACTTAATTGCTAGAAATGTTTTCAACTCGTCTTAGAGTTAGGGGATTTTTGTGACCTCTATTAATATTCAATGGTATTAGCACACTATAGGATTGATAACCACACATATATTAGAAAGGAATTATCTAGTTTGGGTCTATACGCATACGATCGACGGTCTAGATTCTAGCCCGAAAGTATGGCGTGTTACAATATCAAATATGATGCAAGTGGAAGAGAGAAATTTATTTCTTAGCTGGGCATCTACATTTTGCAGATTCTTAATGGTCTAGTTGCTTCATAGTCAAGTATATAAAATTCTGGATTAATTTCTATTAATTTGTGCAGACTTTGTCGTTCTTAGGTGCATTATGCAGCATTCCTTCGGTGTTTTTTCTAGGAAATTTAGTTGAAGTTGCTTGAATCTCTTTCCCCTATTTCATCTACTTCTGTTCTTTTACTTCCATCACAACATTGTAGTTGGTGCCAGGAAGCCCTGTTTATTGTTTGCTTGAGCCTTTCATTTAGCTCTATTTATCCATGGTCCAGGGACACATCTTTCCTGTCAACCTAGCAAAACTTGTTTAGAGGTCGCAAATTTTCATTGCCAATTGTTTCATGTTAACCTCTTAAATTTCTCTACACTTCTACATCTACTTGTCTTTGCTAGACTTCAATAAGTTTGGGATTTTCAGTTTGAGTTGTTATCTAGTGGGTAGGCAAATTTGGTATTAGTTCTATTTAGGTGTTACAGGTTATTTGATATAAAAAAACTCAGGTATACTAGTTTGACATCCATTTGGTATTATAGTTATCTAAGTGTATTGGAATTGATGGCACTCATCCTTGAACAAGGAAAAGCTCATAGATTTTAATGGACAATAATATATAATAGGAACTCTTTGTGTTGCTGTCTGTGCAAGTTTCTTGAATGAATTTAAACTGTCCATAATGTCCCTCTAATTGTACCAGATATATCAGGAGTTCTACTATCTCTCTCTGACACCATAAATCATCAACTAATGCTAGCATACATTGATTACAAATGATGATCTTCCAGATCAGACTAATGATGCTGACATGTTGGTGAAGTGGTTGATAGTGAACGTTGTATCCGTTTGCATAAGAAAATCGTTGTTGTAAACCTTCCTGATTATCAGGTTGTGGCAAACACTGTTTTCAGCAGATATCTCTAGTGTTGCTGGGAGAATAAAATTGTCTCTTATATTTGAATCCTGTTGGTTATAACATTTGAAAAATTATGTTTCGATTAGATATCGCCCCAGGTCTCTCTCTCCCACACACCTATGCAAACGTTCATACACACATACATGTCGAATTGCTTACTGGGGTAGGGAATTGATTTCAATGTAGAAGGGTATATAACAAGTTATAGAAGTAGTAACAAGTATGCTGTATTGATGTGGTCATACTTTTGACGTGTCACATGTTTGGTTTCAGATTAAAATTATTCTTGCCTATAACAAATTGATTTGATTGAATAAGTAGCTCTGTTAAAGTAATTATTAGTTATAACCTCTAGAAGTGATGGAAGAAAGAAGTGGTGGAAGAAGTACAGGGTAGCCAAATGTTGATAGAGATTGACGTACTAATTAGTTGGAAACACTGAGAATTTCAGGTAGAATAACCAAATGTGTGATTGCTAAATGATGATTTTCTCAAACAGTTGAATCCATCATAAAAGAGGAGAAAAATGGAATGAAGGAAAGTTCAAATCATTTTTCTAATTTACAACTTACATACAACATTACATTATACTCCATTAAGATGAAGTTTGATGTCTCTGAGTGAACAGCAAGCAAATTCATTAATAGCGCCCATAGTCTAGGATTCCTCCCATGAGACTTACTTTGTCTCTTAACCTGCAGGGGAAAGTTAAAGGTTTCTGCTAACCCTCTATGTATAAAGATAACTAAATTTTCCTATACTTTGTTACTATAGCACAACCCTTTTTTGGTCTTTCTTGAAAATTCTGTACGACAAGAAGGCTAATATGAAGATTCTCATTCAGTTAAGAGCTCCTTGTTGTACTCTTGGTAATGAGGTCTTTGGTTGGTTAGGGTAGTTTACAAGAGATTCAAGCTAGTAAGTAGAAATAAGATAATAATTTTAACTTATGATAATCGTGAGTTTACTTGCCATACAAAATTTCACTTGTTTGTGTCAAAACAAGGGGGAGAAGGATTGGAAAACAACAAGTTGAAACAGTGAAAATGATGCAGCTGTAAATTGCTACAAAAGAGACTGTAGGGAAGGGAAAAGCTGAAACTTTTTGAGTGATTTCTATTTTTCTGGATGGTTACAAATGCCTAATGCCATCCTCTATTTATAATTATGCAGGGATGATTCTAGATACTACAAATCTAGAGTGTTCTTATACAAATATCTCCCTCAAATATCTAGCACCCTCTAGATCTTTCAAATAGACTACACTATTCCTTTCTAGATTCTTCTAACTAGAATTACCTAAATATCTAGATATTTTTTCAAAAAGATTATTCTAGAAATTACACTAGACTATTCAAGAGACTTAACTAGAAATCTATGATTCCAAAAAATCTACTTTAATATTTTCACTCCCCCTTAAAGTGATTTTTTGGAAGCTACCCTAAACTTGTTGCGGAAGAACTCAAGTGGAGATTTGAACCGCGCCTTAGTGAAAATCTTGATAGTTTTTGTATGACTTCTCTTTCTTCTTCAAATGCTGAAGATTTCTTGTTAATGATTGGCCCTTGTTGGGTTTTATCATGTTGAGTTCTTGAGCTCCCCTTTTCTCTGAAATCCTCCACAACTTCATTATCTGGTAACCCAAATATGATGGAAATGTTTGAAGCTCTAGGGATGGAAAAGTTTAGAACTTACTCTTTCTGAAGAAACTCCATAACACAAGGATATTTTTTTGATATATGTCTCCTTATTTGATTTGATGATGATCTTTTGCTTGGGCCTATCAATTAGCTCCCAAGTATCATTTTTGTTAATTATGGAAAGCTCCTCCTCCATTGCGGAAATCCAAGCTTCATGGCATGCTTCTTCTTCAAAGGAAGATGGTTCCACAAGAGCAAAATTGCATTGCTCATAAACATTAGCTCGTGACTTGGTCTTAAAAAATGGAGAATCTGAAGTAAAATTAAAATCTGAATTGTGTTCTTTTCTAATAATAGGTCAAGAAGAAATATCACTCATCTGCAGATTTTAAGCTGCAACTGAAGTACTCTCATCATGGTTCTTTACAACAATATCTCGATCCAAATCATAGTAGCTAGACTCATCCACCACAAGATCTCTACTAATAAGAACTTTCTCCGTACGAACATTATAAACTTTGTACCCTTTTACAGCTATGCTATAGCCCAACAAAATACAGAGTTCTACCTTTTTATAGAATTTTCTCTTTTAGCATTGGAATATGTGCATAGCAGATTGAACCAAAGGTTTTTAAGTGTCTCGTAGATGACTTTATACCTTTCCATACTTCAAATGGTGTCATGTCTTGGAGTTCTCGAGTGGGTAATCTGTTCAGCAAATAGACTGCAGTATTGACTGCCTCAGCCCAATAACATTTAGGCATCTTCTTTTCTACTAGCATTCATCTCGCCATCTCCATCACGATTCTATTTTTCTCTCAGAAACCCCATTTTGTTCTGGAGTGTAGCTCACTGTAAATTGTTGTTGAATGCCCACATGTTTACAATACTTGCAGAACTGATGTGAAGTATATTTAGTTCCATTATCAGACCTGATATACTTCAATCGGCAGCCACTTTTCCCTTTTTACCATAGCCTTGAATTCTTTAAAAATAAAAAACACCTGAACTTTGCTACTTAAAAAATAGACCCATGTTATTCTTGCTAGATCATCTATAAAAAGAATAAAACATTTATTCCCACTCAAAGAAACTGCCCTCATTAGTCCACATATATCTGTATGAACCGACTCTAGCTTTTCGTTTGACCTCCAAAGACTTCCTTTAGGAAAGGATCGTTTATGCAATATACCAAAGTGACATTACTCACAAACATCTCGGCGCATGTCAATTTTGGTACATCAAGCACCATACCCTTGGATAGCATATACACTAATGAACTAAGGTTGTAATGACCGAATCTTTTGTGCCAAAGCCAAGTACCACTCATTTCAACATTGAAAGAGCAACTTTCAGCAAAATAGCATAAAATTGGAAAGGAATTACCAATCATGCTAATTTTAGTTACTTCACAACCTTTAGGATAATAAGTGACACATTTTTTATCCTTAAAAGTAAATTAATAATTATTGTGAAGCAGCTGAGCAACACTCAACAAGTTTTGAGGCAGGCTTGGCCCATAAAGAACATCATTTATAATTTTCATACCTTCATCCATATGGAATTTCACTGATCCTCTTCCTTGAGCTTGCACCAGTGCACTATCTCCAAACTTTACTTTGGTCCAATCCAGGCTAACAAGCAAATTTTCATCAATCGTCATGTGCCTTGTGCACGCACTATCGACATACCAATTATATCGATCAAGTGATGTGTGTGAAGCCATGAATACCTCCTCCTCTATTTTTTCAACTTGGTGATCTTCCACAAAATTTACTCGTTGGGAAGACTGACTACTTTAAGTTTGCTTTTGCCTGTAATACTTCTCAATGTGCCCATACTTCTTGCAGTATCGAGATTTAGTAGGAGACCTCTTAGACATCTGCCAACAATTCTTCTCCAAGTGGTTTGTCTTCTTACAAATACCAAAAGGTGGAAATTTTTCTCTCCTTGACGATTCACCTTGGTATCCTCAAAATTTCACCTTTCTAGAGTGGTCTAAAGTGACTTTTTTACCTTCCTTTTTTTCTTGAATTTATGACTTACTTTAATGGCATCTTCGACTGTCCCTTCACTTCCCATGGGCACCCGTTGCTCTTGGATTTGCAATTTAGAGATCAGCTCAGCTATTGAAAGAGTAGTCAAGTCATAAGACTCTTTAATAGCTGAGATTTTTTATTCAAACTTATCCGGAAGTGTCACGACCCAAGACGGGGCCCTGGCTGTAATGACTATCCTGAACCATGGAGGCCTGGACGTCCTTCTACATTTGCTAATCATGCACAATACTCATATTAAAAAAAAGATGCAAAAATATAAATCATTACGGAATCATGGTCATGTTTTGAATTATGTATATCAATACGAAAGAAAATCGATCAACATCTAGACAATATTTGTTCCTGTCTGCAAAATCTCTAATACATACAAAAATTAACACACTGTCTGCTGGGACAAGGCCCCAGGGGATCTAAACCAAAATAAATAATAAGTGACTGAAAAGAAATAGGCCTTCCAGAATAAAGAAGGCTCATCAACTACACACTTCACTTCTGTCTGAATAACTCTACGACTTAGCAGGACCTCTAGACTAAGCCTCAGACACTGAAATATAGGGGTCAATACAATTGTACTGGTATGTAGAGCAATTCCAAAATAATAATTTTTATTCAACATAGGTCAGAGCAATTTAGAAACAATTTATAAATATACTTATGAAAAGAAAACACATGGGCATATTTAAAAAGTCTCTGAAAAATTATATAAACTCCATAACGCACTCTTTGTTTTACTTCTGTGCTAGGTGGTATACCCTACAACTCTGAAATCCCACGGGCTATATGGAATCTTTCCTTATCTCAACAGCTAAGCCCCTACCTGAGTTTGTTGCAAGTGTTGGAGTCACTGTCTTAGATATGCCACAGGGCACTAGGTTAGTGTATGGTCCCTCGTGGGGGCATAATGAACCCTTATTGGCAAAACACGATTTTGGGATAGGAGTTATTTAAACTCCAGCCTTCTTCAGGAAACCACCTAACCTTCTTTAAGCCAATTTTTAACTTTTTAAAACATGTATTCTCTGAAAATCAAGTCTGAAACTCTTACTCTGTTATGGCATACATTTATATGGTATCGTCATACCATTAACTTGCAAGTCAAATCTCTAAGCCATAAAATATCATATTATAATCCCTTCTTTCAAAACATAAAGTTCAAACCACCATACTTCAAACCATTCAAAAAGACTCGTACTTCAAAAGATATGTCAAATTATTCAAAGAATCTCTCTTTTTTAACATTTCAACAAATATGTGGTGGTCATGTATTTTTGACAAATCATACAACTCTTCCATTATATATCTTCAATATATTTCAACATGTAAAACCTCCACTCATCAATTTAAAATCAATCTTAAATCATTCAACATTATTCAAGAACATTGAAACCATGCTTCTAAATATAACATTCTTCAATTCATAACATGCAAAAATCTAAAGGTGTTGCAACATGAGAGGGAGTGTAATTAGTCATGCTCTAAATTCAATTATCAACAATAGATGCATACAAACATATATTTATAAATGAAATAAATTTTCTTTTAGGGAAAGCCTCAAGAACAAAACAATAATATCATTAAAGAATTCATAATCCACAATTGCAAAAGTAAATTCCAAAACCCCTTTTTAAATTCATGATTTCTAACACTTAAAACTTATTCAAAAAGCTTATGTAGTTTAGGAAAAACCCCACATACCTTAGATCACTTAGGAGGAAGGGTGGAATCCGAATCACAATTAAGTTCTTCCAGTTCTTGACTTTAATAATGAACTCTTGATCTCAAGTGAAAGGACTAGGGTTTTAAGTTGTGAAATTGTAAGTGGTTTCTGATGTATTTTTCCCCAAAAATGATTTAATTTCGTGTTTGGGTGAATTAGGGTGAAGGAAAATGATCCATTTGTCATTAAAAATGTGGAGCTTGACTGTAGAAAATATATGGGCCGGACTAGCTAGTGTGCCGCGGGATTTGGAGCGCTGCTCTAAGCGAGGCGTTGCAGTCTCCATCGAGGGCTCACCTAGGTTCCAGAGTGGGCAGGGTGCCACGGGGATATCACCCCGAACTGCTGCTTTGGAGTACCAATCATGCCCTTATGCTTGTTCAAAAATTTTGAAACTCACCCGAGATATACTATTAACTTCTCCGATCATGAATCAACTTAAAAATTAACTTTCTGAGGTCAGGAAGGTCAAAAATAAAATCATCAAAGATTAGGAGGTCAAAATGTGACTAAGTCCTTTTCTTAACACATAGAAATAAAAACATCATTCAAGTTTTCATCTCATTAAGCATGCTACAAAGTGACTACGAGTCAAGAAAATTACAGAGCGCTACATTATCCCCCCTTGGGATCATTCATCCCTGAATGACGGTTTAGGACTTAGATAAGCATGATTTCAAATATACCAAGGAAAAAGGAAAAAAATATAAAAAGATTAAATGAGTGGCACCTTGTATGTCATTGCCCACAATCTCAAAGAGATTGGGTATGTAGTTCGTATATTATCTTCTGACTCCCAAGTAGCTTCCTCTTCTTTTTGATTCTTCCCAATCACCTTGACCGAAGCTATTTCATTACTCCTTAACTTTAGAACTTGGTGATCCAAGATTGCAATGGGTTCTTCCTCATATGATAAAGAGTCTTTCACATTGATCTCCTCTACAGGCAACACTAGGGAATGATCTCCAATATACTTTTTCAACATAGATACATGAAATATGGGATGAACAGAAGCCAGATTTATGGGCAACTCTAACTCATGAGCGACCCACCAATCCTTCGCACAATCTGATATGTTCCTATATAGCGAGGACTTAGTTTCCCCTTCTTCCCGAATCGCATGACTCCCTTCATAGGAGAGACTTGTAGAAACACCCAATCACCAACCTCAAATTACATCTCCATTCTTCTAACATCGGTGTAGGACTTCTATTGAATCTGAGCTGTCTTGAGTCATTTATAATGATTTTTACCTTCTCCATTTCTTGATGAAAAAATTCAGGCCCAAACAACCGGGTTTTACCCACTTCATACCACCCAATTGGGGATTACATCTCCTCCTATAAAGTGCTTCAAAATGAAACATTTGTATACTGGCATGGTAGCTATTATTGTAGGCGAACTCTATCAATGGAAAATGATCTACCCAACTACCCTTGAATTTAATTACACAGGCTCTCAACATATCCTCAAGGGTAAGGATAGTGCGTTCTTCTTACCTATCAGTCTGAGGGTAGAAGGTAGTACTCAGATTCACTTGGGTACCTAATCCCCTCTGAAAAGAATTGCGTACCTCAATCAGATATAATGGATACTAGCACCCCATGCAAACGAACTATTTCCTCAATGTACAAGTTGGCATAATAATCTCTCGAATAGTCAGTCCTTACAGGATGAAAGTGAGCTGACTTGGTCATCCGGTCTACAATTACCCAAATGGAATCATATTGGTTTTGGGACCTCGGAAGTCCCATGATGAAATACATATTGATCATCTCCCACTTCCATATAGGCAAGGTTATCTCTTGAGAAATACCACCTGGCCTCAAGTGTTTCACTTTGACTTGTTGATAATTTAAGCACTTATAAAAAAATCAGCAACATCATGCTTCATATTATTCCACCAATATATAGCCTTAAGGTCATGATACATTTTAGTAGAGCCTGGGTGAACAACATACCTCAAAGTGTGAGATTTATCAAGAATCCTCTCTCATAAACCATCAACATTAGGTACACATAATCTACCCTGATTCTTCAAGATCCCATCACCTTCGATTTTAAATGCCATCACTTTCTGCTGACCCACATCATTTTTAATCTGCATCAAGATTGTTTCTTCGGCTTGCTTCTCCTTAACTTCAGCACATAGGGAAGATTAAGCTATCTCATGAACAATTACTCCTCCATCTTCAGAATCTAGGAGTCGAACCCTAAGTTTTGCAAGCCGGTGAAAATCGTTCACCATCTCCTTTTTTCCTATCTCAACATGAGAAAGACTGCCCGTAGATAATCTGTTGAGGTCATTGGCACCACATTCGCCTTGCTCGGATGATAGTGCAGGCTCATGTCATAATCCTTTAATAGTTCTAACCACTACTTTTGCCTAAAATTCAACTCTTTTTGTGAAAAGACATACTGTAACCTTTTATGGTCAGTGAAAATATCAAAGGTACACCATAAAGATAGTGCCGCCAGATTTTAAATAAAAATACCATAGCCACTAACTCCAAGTCATGGGTAGGGTGATTTCTCTCACGCACCTTTAATTTTCTAGATGCATAAGCTATCACTTTACCATGCTGCATAAGTACACACCCAAGTCCCATCCGGGACATATCATAGTATACAACAAAACCCTCTGTACCCTCAGTTAGTGTCAAAAAGGTGTAGTAGCTAATTTGTCTTTCAACTTCTCGAAACTATTCTCACAAAAGTCAGACCACATAAATTTCACCTTTTTCTGTGTCAACATAGTAAGTGGAGCAGCTATTGAATAAAAACTCTCTACAAACCTTTTGTAATACTCCACCAAACCTAAGAAGCTCCGAATGTCGGTTGAAGTCGTGGGTCTGGGCCATTTTTCCACTGCCTCAATCTTTTAGGGATCAACTTTAATTCCCTCACTAGACACAATATGCCCCAAGAAAGAAACAGTATTAAGCCAAAATTGACACTTGGAAAGTTTTGCATACAATCTATGATCTTTGAGAGTCTGAAGGATAATTTGGAGGTGACTGGCATGATCCTCCTCACTCTTAGAATAAATCAAAATGTCATCAATGAAGACTATGACAAAAATCTAGAAATTAGCGGAACACCCTATTCATTAGGTCCATAAAGGCTGCAGGGGAGTTAGTCAATCCGAAGGACATGATTGAGAATTCATAATGACTGTGTTGGGTTTGAAAAGCGGTTTCGGGAATGTCCACCTCCCTAACCTTCAACTGTTGATACCCTAAACGAAGGTCTATCTTTGAAAAATACCTAGCATCCTGAAGTTGGTAAAAGAGACCATTAATTCTAGGAAGGGGATATTTGTTCTTAACAGTAACCTTATTCAGATGATTGTAGTCTATACACATGAGGAAGCTATCTTTCTTATGCACGAAGAGTATAGGTGCACCCCAAGAAGAAACACTAGAATGGATAAAACCTTTGTCAAGAAGGTCTTTTAACTATTCTTTCAACTCTTTCAGTTCAGCAGGAGCCATTCTATAGGGCATAATAGAAATGGGAGAAGTATCTGGCAATAAATCACTACCAAAATATATCTCCCTATTAGGTGGTATTCCTGGAAGATCATTGGGAAAAACTTCCAGAAATTCTTTAACCAATGTGATAGATTGGAGAGAAGGACTTTTAGTATTAGAATCTTTTACTCGAATCAAATGATACAAACAACCCTTAGATATAAGTTTACGGGCTCTGAGGTAAGTGATGAATTTTCCCTTAGGGGCTAAAGAATGCCTCTCCCATCCTATCATCAGTTCATTTGAAAAAAAAAAGTAACCATTTGGGTAATACAATATAGCGTGGAATAGCACGAATGTAGCCAATCCATCCCTAAAATGGCATTAAAATCAACCATATCAAGCTCTACAAGGCCATCCACAATATCACGATTAAAGACAGACACGACACAATTTTTGTACACCCTCCTAGCCACAATAGAGTCATCAATAGGATTAAGAACTAAGAAAGGTTCTGAAATAAATTCAGGATCAAACCTAAAATGAACTACCATATACAGGGTCACATAACAAAAGGAAGACTTGGGATCAAGTGACACATACACATCATGGGAGAAGATTTGTGACGTACCCATGACTACATCTGGTGAGGCCTTTGCCTCCTGGCAATTTAATAAAGCATACAACCAATTGTGACTTCTCTCGGTAGTTGAAATAGCTCCTTTCAGAGGTGGTGGTGGCACGGAGGAATTAGTTTGTGACTTAGCTCCCCCAACATTAGCCTTCCTTGTTGGGCAATATCTCTGGATATGGCCTGGCTGGCACAAGAATATATACCATTATGCCAAACTGACATCTTCTTGGGTGGTACTTTCCATATATATTACATCGAGGGTATGACTAAGTAGGTTGCACCATACTTTATTACGACTACGTACATTGTATTGTCGGTCCATAGCTAGGCTAAAAATTCTGAAACCACCAATCCGTTAGAGGTCTGGGCACTGGCGTGTTGGCAGATGACTAGACATGACTCCATAACTTTTTATTCAGCCACCTGTTACCCCAATTACCATCTTAGTCCTGACTATAGTTTTGGTCTGCTGGTCTATTCCTCTTGGCATATCTTTCCTTATTCCTTATTTAGCAACCCTCTTCTTCTGATCCTCTACCTGCTGCATATGAACAGACAATCTAGGGAAGTCCATATCTCTATTCAACATTGCCCCTTTGAACTCCAATACTAAGTTATCCAAAAGATCGGATACAGACTTCCTCATATGGGCAATCATATTTCCTGCCAATTTCAGAGCATAACAAAGAGTTGATTGAATTTCAGGGTGTACTCCTTAATGCTCATCTTCCCTTGTTTCAAGTTCATGAACTCTTCAGCCTTGGTCTCCCTCAACTCATGCGGAAAGAATCAGTTCAGGAAGGCTTTCATAAATTTACTCCTCACAAAAGCCTCAACACTATCTCCCCTCGAATCTTCCTACTCATTGTACCACTGATTTTCTACCTCCTTCAATTGATAAGACGTTAGTTTAACCCGTTCTACTTCATCCACATGCAACACTAAAAAAATTTTCTCCATCTCGTCTACAAACTCTTGTGAATCCTCCTCTACCTTTGTACCTGTAAACTTGGGTGGGTTCAACCTCATAAAATAACCTACCCATGTAGTCTCGGATGCACCAAACATAGACCCATCATCCTCCGACCGTCAGTTCTATGAAGCCACCAACTGTGCAATCATATGCATTAACTGTCTGAACTCAGCATTCCATATATATCTCTGGGGAGGTTGGGTATGGTTAGTCCTAGATCGGGGAGACCTAGGTGCCCTAGGTGGACTGGTCTGAACTGGAGGGATTCCTAGAGCAGCAACAAATTTAGGAGTGTGAACCCTATTATGTGTCCTCATCCTATGGGTAGGATGGATATCTTCAGTTTGGGCGTTCTGTTCATTGGAGTGACGTGTAGGCATGATACCTTTTCTGAAATACAAGAGAACATTGATAAGAGGACATTAAGACTCTACAGTACAAATTAAATCTCAAAGAAGGGAAACATTCCCAAACTCCTAGTAGCCTTCTACCAATAAGTGTAGCGCGCTACACACCCATAAACAAGACTCTACCCGATGTGATTTTGCAGACACCCTGGAACTATGAATTGTGATTTGATACCAAGTTTGTCATGACCAGAGCTAGGGCCCTAATCATGCACAATACTCATATGAAAATGCAAAAATCTAAATCATTACGGAATCATGGTCATGTTCTGAATTACGCACATCAATACGAAAGAAAATCCATCAATATCTACACAACATCTGTTCCTATCTACGAAATCTCTAATACATACAAAAATTAACACACTGTCTACTACTGGGACAAGGCCCCTAAGGGACCTAAACCAAAGTAAATAACAAGTGACTGAAAAGAAATAGGCCTTCAGGAATAAAGAAGGCTCACCAACTACACACTTTACTTCTGTCTGAATAACTCTATGGCTTAGCAGGACCTCTAGACTGAGCCTCAGACCCAGAAATATAGGGGGTCAATACAATTGTACTGGTACGTAGAGCAATTCCAAAATAATAATTTTTATTCAATGTAGGTGAGACCAATTTAGAAACAGTTTATAAATATACTTTTGAAAAGAAAACAAATGAGCATATTTAAAAAGTCTTTGAATAATTATTTGAACTCCATGACACACTCTTTATTTTACTACCATGCTAGGTGGTATACCCTATAACTCTGAAATCCTACGGGCTATATGGAATCTTCCCTTACCTTGATAGCCACAAGGGTTGGAGTCTTTGTCTCTAATATGCCATAGGGCACTAGGTCAACGTATGGCCCCTCATTGGGGCATAATGAACCCGTAACGACAAAACATGATTTTGTGCTAGGAGTTATTTAAACTCAAGCCATTTTTGAGCAACCACCTAACCCTCTTTAAGCCCATTTTTAGCTCTTTAAAATATGTATTCTCTGAAAATCAAGTCTGAAACTCTTACTATGTTATGGCATACATTTATATGGTATCATCATACCATTGACTTGCAAGTCAAATCTCTAAGACATAAAATATCATATTATAATCTCTTCTTTAAAAACATAAAGTTCAGACCACTTTACTTCAAACCATTCAAGAAGACTCATACTTCAAAACATATGTCAAATTATTCAAAGAATCTCTCTTTTCAACATTTCAACAAATATGTGGCGGTCATGTATTTTTGACAAACCATGCAATTATTTCATTATATATCTTCAACATTTTTCAGCATGTAAAATCCCCACTCATCAATTTAAAATTAATCTTAAATCATTCAACAATAATTAAGAACTTTGATACCATGCTTCTAAATATAACATTCTTCAATTCGTAACATTCAAAAATCTAAAGGTGTTGCAGCACGATAGGGAGTGTAATTAGTCATGTTATCAATTCAATTATCAACTAAAGATGCATACATACATATATTTATAAATGAAATCAATTTTCTTTAAGGGAAGGCCTCAAGACCAAAACAATAATATCATTAAAGAATTCATAATGCACAATTGTAAATGTAAATTCCATAACACCTTTATAAATTCATGATTTCTAACACTTAATATTTATTTGAAGTTTTTTTTACAAGTCCATGTAGTTTAGAAAAACCCCACGTACCTTAGATCACTTAGGAGGAAGGGTGGAATCCGAATCTCATTTAAGTCCTTAGAATTCTTGACTTTAATGATGAACTCTTGATCTTAGGGAAAAGGACTAGGGTTTTGAGTTGAGATATTATAAGTAGTTTCTAATGTATTTTGGCCCAAAAATGATTTAATTTCGTGTTTGGGAAAATTATGGTGAAGGAAATTGACCCATTTTCCCTTAAAAATGTGGAGCTTGATTGCAAAAAATATACGGGCCGGACTAGCTAGGGCGCCGTGGACTCTGGAGCACCGCTCTGGTTGAGGCACCGCGGTCTCCATCGTGGGATCACCTAGGTGCTAGACTTGGTAGGGTGACACGGGCATATCGCCCTAAGCTGCTGTTTTGGAGTACCAAACATGCGCTTACGCTTGTTTGAAAATTCCAAAACTCACCCATGATGTACTATTGACATTCCCGATCATGAATAAACTTAAAAATTAACTTTCTAAGGTCAGAAAGGTCAAAAATGAAATCATCAAAGATTAGGAGATCAAAATGTGACTAAGTCCTTTTCTTAACACTTAGAAAGAAAAACATCATTCAAGTTGTCAGCTCATTAAGCATGCTATAAAGTGATATCAAGTCGAGAAAATTACAAGGCATTAAAGGAAGGTTGACCATGATTTTCTCTACAACTTTTTATCCAGAAAGTTTTCACCAAGTATCCTTATTTGGTTCACAATATCCATCAGCTTGGAAGATTATTCTTTCATACTATCTGAATCTTTCATCTTCAAGAGTACAAACTACCTCTTCAAAGCTAAGACCTTAACAGACTTAACTCTGGTGCTTCCTTCAAACTCCCCCTTTAGCTTATCTTAGGCTTCTTTGGATGTCACATAGGCCATAATCCTTGTAAACATCACTTTTGTAAGGCTTGAATGTATGCAACTGAGAGCTCTTGGAGATCTAGTCACCAACTTATCATACTTTTTGATATTATTGAGAGTTGGGTTGTCTCCTCTCTCACCGACATCCCAAAATTTGAAATCCTTCAAATAAGACTTTAATTTAATGGCCCAAATATGATAATTCTCCCCCGAGAAAATCAGAGGACCCATTGTTGGTTGATTTTTTGGTGCCATATTTTTTAGCAAATAGATCAAACAAAAGGAGATAAATATAAGATGAGCCAATCAACAAAAATATAGATTCAGATCCCGTAAGAAATGGGTTTTGATACCATGTCAAAAGAAGGGGAAGAGGGATTGGAAAAAGCAAGCTGAAATAGTGAAAATGATGCAGCTTTAAATTGCTACAAAAAAAACTGCAGTGAAGAAGGAGAAGCTGAAACTTTTGATTGATTTCTATTTTTCTGGATAATTAAAAATGCCTAATGTCATCCATTTTTTATACTTATACAGGGATAATTCTAGATACTACAAATCTAGAGTGTTCTTATACAAATATCTCCTCAAATATCTAGCACCCTCTAGATCTTTCAAATAGACTACACTATTCCTTTCTAGATACTTCTAACTAGAATTACCTAAATATTTAGATATTTCTTCAAAAATATTATTCTAGAAATTACACTAGAATATTCTAAAGATTTAACTAGAAATCTATGATTCCAAAAAATCTACTTTAATATTTTCACAGTTTGGATAATTGGATTAATATATTAACAATAATCTTGCTTATAATCAGAATAGTTAGTGTAGCAGGTTTCTTGAATTTGTTCATGTATAGGTGAACACCTATGTTTATGCTGATGTAAATTCCAATACACTTAGATGATATGGAGTAGTGCAATAGGAGTTAACAAATACCTAATGAAAGAGCTGAGGTACCTCAAGGTTGGCTCGAATACTACGATCACAAAAAAAAGTTACTTGATATCTTATACTTATGTTGGTTTTTACCTATTATCTAATGTTATGTAATGCCTATGCTAGTGCAAATACCCAGTGAAATAGTCTGTTTGGCAAAGTGGCTCAAAAAACACAGCTATAGATCAGCATAAATAAATACAAGTGATCTTTAATGTTAATCCAAATTCCAAAGATAGTCCCAAGAGAAATACTTATGATTGGAAAATGACACGCCAGTGAAAATTGGTGATGTATGTAAGATCAATAGGTAACTGGCTCAACCTCTTCATATTTTACAATGCTATTATAGGCCGATTTTACTGATCCGACAGGAACCATTCAACCCAGCCTAGGTGACACCTATAGATGTGACTAATAAGCATTTCAATATTATTTTCCTGCAGAATTACTTGTGAGATATTATAGAATAGTTTCATTTTTAGGTATGCTGGTGGCCTATCATAAGTAGCAGTTCAAAATCTAGTTTTATTTCATACATTTGCGAGTTTGCTTAGCAAGTAGTTCTGTGAACAGTAGACATGAAGGTACTATAAGATGTGTGATGCTTTATTGATCAATATCTATATTGCTCACTCTCTTAAATATTACCGCACTCGTATCGGATCCTTCAAAAATGTGGTACTTTTGGGGGACTTAACATGCACTCGTATGCTGTTATAAAGAATTTGAGCAACATATATCCAACAGTCACAATGAGGACTTTACTAATTGAAGTAATTGTACTTTACTAGTTGGTAATCAGTTAATTATGTTCTCACTGCAAGCTACTTAGTATGTACAAAACTTGGCTTTTAGACTACTTTGAATTATAAGAAACCATAAATCTAGACTTATAATCATATAACAATATAAATTTCAAAGCATATGTTATTCATTTCCCTAATCTATTGATGTTCATTGGGCATCAATTTTCCATTTTTCAACAGCTCACATTGCGACGTGTCATGGATAGAGCAAAACTCTTTACTCTGGATCTCTTTATGAAGTTTTCATGGTGTTACTAAACAATGACGTATTTATACCTTTTGATGTCATCTTTATCTTCCTGTTCGATGAATGGAGATTCGTAATTAATGCGTAAGTGTTATATTACACTTTTGAACACCCCATCGGTCACTCTTCTTTTTCTTTTGAATCCTTCACGTTGTGGCTGGATGGTTAATATTTTTAATTTTTTTCTTGCATATTTTTGCATCATTTCTGGTGACACCCATCCCACAGGCTTTAATGTCTTAGATTTCTTGAATTTAGCATTATTCATTCACAATCCAGATCTCCAGGTGGAACACTCTTAGTAATACCTTACTGTGGAATTTCCAATTCAGCAAAATTTTTATAAATTGCCCTTATCCATGTTTGGTTGTGGAGCCTGATTAATATGTGACGTACTTTTATATATTAATGTTAACGCGGTTTATTAATATAAATAACCTATCCGCCGTGGAGTTTACTCACGGGGTGTTACCACAAAATTCATTCTCACTTATCTCTCTCTCTCCTCAAGAACTTTCTCTCTAGTTTTCTTCATTTTCTCCATAGATATAGTGCGTGTGCACACAAATTGATCCTAATAACTGGTGTCAGAGAATGGGAGATTTATCACGATTACTAAAGATGGAAGGATCAAAGCTTTGAATTGAGAAGTTTGATGGATCCGATTTTGGTTTCTAGAAGATGTAGATCAAAGACTATCTGTACCAGACAGATCTTCATGAATCCTTGATTCAGGTTATACCGAAGTCCATGAAGGAGGAAAAGTGGGAGCTCAAGGATCGGTGGGCTCTAGGGCTGATTCGATTGACTTTGTCGAGAAACATGGAGTTCAACATCGTCAAGGAGAATACCGCGTCCGATCTGTTGAAGGCTCTATCAAATATGTACGAAAAAACATCTGCGATGAACAAGGTATAGTTGATTCATAGATTTTTCAATTTACAAATGTTTGAGTATGGATCTGTTGCTGATCATAAAAACGAGTTCAATATGATTGTTAGTCAACTGTGTTCTGTGGAAGTTAATTTTTAAGATGAAATTAAAGCATTGATTTTGATTTCATCTCTTCCCGAGTTTTGGGATACTATTGTTGCTACGATTAGCAGTTCCTGTGGATCTGAGAAACTGAAGTTTGATAAAATCTGAGATTTTGTTCTTAGTGAAAGCATTCACAAACGAGAAATTAGGGAGTCATCTGGTAGTGCTCTTAGTGTTGACCGAAGGGGGAGAGACCAATCGAAGGGTCAGAACACACATGGTAGATCAAAATAGAAGAACGTGGAAAATCTCCCTAAAAATCCTACATGACATGTTGGATGTGGAGAGAAAGGACACTTTCAGATAGAATGCAAGAAACCCAAGAAAAAGAAAATTCAGAAATCTGGAGATGATAATGATTCTTTTAATTCAGCAGAAGACATTGGAGATGCTCTAATCCTTAGAGTGGATAGCCTGATTGAATCCTGGATATTGAATTTTGGTACATCTTTTGATTCATCTCCAAGCAAGGAATTGTTCCAAAATTTCAAGTCTGAAAATTTTGGAAAGGTGTATCTTGCTAACAACAAGCCATCGGCAATTAAAGGAAAGAGGGATGTATGTACAAAAACTCCAACAAAAAATCAGTGTACGTTGGAGGATGTCAGATAAATTCCTGATCTCAAGAAGAATCTAATCTCTGTTTTTTAGTTGGATAGCACAGGCTACACATTAAAGTTTGGAAAGGTTCGTGGAAGATTGTGAAGGGTGCTATGGTTGTAGCACGTGGCACAAAATCTGGTACTTTGTACACCACTTCAGGGTGTATAAACATGGTTGTTGTTACTGAGGGTGCTTCTGGTTCATGTCTATGGCACAACAGACTTGGAAACATAAGTGTCAAAGAAATGAAGATGTTGGATACAAAAAGAACTTTAGAGGGGCTGAAATCTGTTGATATGGGTCATTGTGAGAGTTGTGTTATGGGTAAAAATAAATGAGTAAGCTTTACGAAGACTGTGAGAGAGCCCGACTGGAATTGGTCCATACAGATGTTTGGGGACCATCTCCTGTTTCATCACTTGGTGGATCTAGATTCTATGTTACATTCATTGATGATTTCAGCAGGAAGGTATGGGTTTACTTCTTGAAACATAAATCAGATATGTTTGCTACTTTCAAGAGGTGGAAAGCTGAAGTTGAAAATGAGACTGTCTTGAAAATCAAATGCCTGAGGTCTGATAATAGAGGAGAATATGACAAGTCAGAATTCAAACAATTCTATGCAGCTGAGGGAATCAGATTGATGAGGATCATTCGCGGGAAGGCAAGGCAGAATGGAGTTGCTGAAAGGATAAACAGAACATTAAATGAGCATGAAAGGAGCATGAGGATACACTGTAGGCTGGCTAGGACACTTTGGGCAGATGTTGTGAGAATAGCTGTATACTTGATCAACAGGGGACCATTAGTTCCTCTAGAGTTCAAGATTCTGGAAGAAGTATGGACAAGAAAAGAACTCAAGTATTCTCACTTAAGAATTTTTGGTTGTACTTCTTATGTTTATGTTGATCTAGAGAAGAGAGATAAGCTTGATGCTAAAGCTATAAAGTGCTACTTTATAGGTTATGGTTCTGATATGTTTGGTACAGGTTTTGGTATGACAGGAATAAAAAGATCCTAAGACATTGTGATGTGACATTTGATGAAAATGTCTTGTATAAGGATAGAGATCAAAAGGTTCATAAGACTACAAAGCAAGTGGAAGTTGAGCTTTAGTTGCCGAAGAGTACACCCAAAGATGTTACAGCAGAAATTCAACAAACTCTAGAGACTGTTGTTAAAGAATAAGAGGTGGAATAAATGACACCCGAGAAGAGATAGAGAAGATCATCCAGTACCATTAGAGAACAAGATAAGTATTCACCATCATTACATTATATATTGCTAACTGATGAACGGGAACCAGAGTCTGCTGCTAAGGCCCTGCAAGTGGAGGATTCAATCAAGTGGGAGCAAGCCATGGATGGTGAGATGAGCTCACTTGATAAGAATAACACGTAGATGTTGATTGAGTTACCTATAAGGAATAGAGCCTTATTGAACAAGTGGGTGTTCAGAATCAAGGCAGAACCAGATGGCAAAAGAATGTTCAAGGATCAGTTAGTAGTTTAAGGATATTCACAACGAAAAGGTACTGATTATGCTGAACTATTTTCTCCTATCATTAAATTATCTATTATTCAAATTTTATTGAGTTTTGCTGCATCAGAGAAATTTTATATTGAGCAAATGGATGTAAAAACTGTGTTTTTACATGGAGATTTGGATAAGTAAATCTATATGCAGCAACCAGAAGGGTTTGTAATTCCAGGAAAGGAACACATGGTGTACAAGCTCAATAGGAGCTTGTATGGGCTGAAAAAAACACCCAGACAGTGGTACATGAAGTTTGACTCCTTTATGAGTATGAGTGGCTTCCATAGGAGTGAAAAGGATCAGTGTTGCTACTTGAAGAAATACACTGATTCGTATGTATTTTTACTCTTGTATGTGGATGATATGTTGATTGCAAGATCCAGTATAAAGGAGATAAACTCTCTGAAGGCAAGTTTGTCTTCTGATTTTGAGATGAAATATTTAGGTACAACGAAGCAGATTCTTTGGATGAGGATTTCTCGAGATAGATCTGCTGGCACTTTGAATCTATCCTAAGAGCAGTACATTAAGAAGGTGTTGGCCAGATTCAGACTTAATGATACTAAACCTAGGACTAATCCATTGTAAAATCGTATAAAATTGTCAAAGTAGTAGTCACCGAAGATAGCTCAGGAGTGGGAGCACATGGCATTTGTTCCATATGCTTCTGTAGTTGGGAGTCTGATGTATGCTATGGTCTGCACTAGACCTGACATAGCACATGCAGTAGAAGTTGTTAGCAGGTATATGGCAAACCCCAGGAAAGAGTATTGGGAGGATCTGAAGTGGCTTCTAAGATATCTGAGAGGTACATCAACTACTTTACTTTGTTTTGGCAATGGTAAAGTGATTCTGTCAGGTTTTGTTGATGCTGATCTTGGTGGGGATATGGACTCAAGAAAGAGCACTTCCAGATACATTAACACTGTAGGTTGTACAACAGTGAGTTGGATGTCTAGGCTTTAGAAGTGCATTGCTCTTTCATCTACTGAGTATGTGGAAATAGCTAAATCTAGAAAGGAGATGATATGGTTGGTAGATTATCTGGAAGAACTGGAAAATAAACAGCGTGAGAAGATTCTTTACACAGATAGCCAGAGTGCAATACTGTTGGTGAAGAACCCGATCTATCATTTGAAGATGAAGCATATTAGAAGATGGTACCATTTCAATCGCAGGGCATTGGAAGAAGGTGATATGTGTTTGGAAAAGATAAAGGGTGCAAAATCCAGCAGACATAATGACAAAATGTGTTGATGTTGGTAAACTACGGTTGTGAAAATCCTTAGTTGGTCTTCTGTAGTTGTGTCTACAGATGTTGTGGTGTGGAAAACATATTGATGATGGAGGAATATTTTTTTTTTTTTGAGAATGTAATTCTTGGATGACAGAATCAGTCTCCAAGTGGGAGAATTGTTAGGTTGTGAAGCCTGATTAATATGTGACGTACTATTATATACTCTGAATCATTAATATAAATTTTAGGCTGTACCTTTTATTCTCATTTCTCCAAGCAACTATATATACTCTGATTATTAATATAAATAGCCCGTCCGCTGTGGACTTTACTTACGGGGTGTTACCACGTAATTCATTCTCACTTATCTCTCTCTCCTCAAGAACTTTTTCTCTAGTTTTCTTCATCCTTTCCATAGATCTAGTGTGTGTGCACGCAAATTGATCCTAACAATCTATCCCTTTAAACACCCTTATCACCAAACCACATAACTCATAGATAACTGGGCTTTCTAGACCAGTCAAAGAAGATCCAAGATTGGCTGTTGGTACTGATTATTGTTACCACTGGAAAATTATCTTCACCTTAACTTAAAAATTTTGACGTGCTAAACAAATATAGTTAGTGGACATGACTTTGGCCTTAGGCATGTTGGAATCTACGTTGGGCCTGAGTCCATAGCTTTTGTACCTGTAAGCATATGGCTCTGTCATTCCCCCTCCTTAACCATGTCAACTATTAATTGAAACTGTCATATGACGATAGATGAGGAACAGAAGACTTAGCGTAATGAATGTCAGTTGGAACACAAACTCACTAATGGACATGGGTTGTCAGGTACATCTAATCTCTCTATTATGGTATTCTTTCGCATTATGTTTTCATGACAAAACCTCTGCTTAGTAATTAGTATAAATATGTCTTTCCCTATAAATTTTCAACCAAATGTCAATATAGCTTGAGACAACGGGAATATATCCTTAAACTATGGTGTAGACAGTTAGCATTAAGTTGGTTCAATATGCTCCCATCAACTGTATTGGAGTGACACAAGAAGAACTGTTTGGTTCATATTCTATACTTTCTATGATGTCAGGCAGTCATGTGTACAACTAGTCCAGTGATTGTTCAGAATTGTAGGATCTTTTTTTGTTTTTATTTACTTTTCTTTTCGGCTAGCTGTTCTACAGTAATTACCTCCTTAACAGGATCACTTCAAGGAACAATGGCATATTACACTATAGAAGGGGGCAATAACATATTTGATGATTATAAAATGAGATAAAATGGAGGGAAGGGGACATAGATAGACATTATGTTGAATCAATATTCAAGTCATTGTTTTTTTGCATTGGAGTAACAGGACAACTTCACTTTATGTAGGAATTTCACCTTGTGGCTTATTTTGGTTATTCTATTTAAGTTATAGTCAGTTGCAAAACATCATGCAGTTTTACAGGTTGTGTTCAGTGTAAAAACTTAACCGCACCAAGTGTTTACACTTTACACGAAACTAATTCAACTTATCATAGTTAAGTTTTTACATGTGTCAGATTTTGTAATCCGGAATCCATGTTGAATAATACACTTGATGTAATTTCCAGCTGGCAAAGTGTTTCCTTGTTAACTGTGCTCTGGTTGTTGTAGAAATCTAGTACTTAGGGATCATTTGGTTGGGAAACAAGTTATCTCGGGATTGTTGTCCCACCCTCAATGTGGGAAAAAGATAACACTACAACCCCGTGATAAGTTACTCCCACTATTTTACACCAACTAAACATGAGATAAACTCATCCTAAAATTAATCCCGAATTAGAGATCCCTCGTACCAAATGAGTCATTAATGCTCTGTACCCATCTGGGTTAGCATAGGAACTTATATTATTATATAGCTCATCTCATGAACTTGACCGCTAGGGAATGGAGAAAAATAGCACTAAATAGAAATGTTTTATTGTTATAGACATCCCTATAAGAAAAGTATAAACACAAGAAAATCTTTAGTCAAAAGACATTCATTAATTTTTTCATATCTGCAGGTTTGTAAGGAATTAGAATTTTTCTATCTTACGTTTGAAAGCTTGTTCCAATCAATTGAATTATGTTTTAAAGAAAAATTTGCACTAAATTCTGGTTTTGATGTTGGAAGAAGACTTTCACTTATTTTGTTCCTTTTTCTTAATTTTTTTTGGGTAGTTCATTTAAGGAGCAGAGTGCCCATGTTGCTTCTGTTATGAATATTTTAGAAAGGCGTCAAGCTATTTGATGTCTGGAAAAGAATTTTCAAAGCTTGTCGCATTTGTGAAGGGCACACAGTTTGACCTCGTGGTATGATTGACAAACTTTTTCGATTGTATCCTATTATGTTATTGAAAACAGATCATGCGATATAAATGCCTTGCAGGAATATTTGCAACGAAAAAGATACGAAATTGGTCGTTTGGACAATTTTGCTTCAGGCAATGAACTTATTGGGCTAAAGGTACTAACAAGTGTTGCTTGTCAATAACACTAGTGCTAAAATGTATCATTATCATGTTAGATGTTCGTATCAGATGGATGATAGGGTGAATTATGTCCATAAACAATAGTTTATTGATCAAGTTTGCTTGCGGCTTTTAAGCTCTTCTATTGCAAGTGTTCTTCATGATCAAGTTATGAGTTTATTGATCTTCGTGGTATAGCAAAGTACTCTGAAAATCAATTTCAATCTCTCGTTTTTATGCTTTATTTGTATTCCCCTAATTATGTCCGTAGATATTTCAGTCCACAAAATAACTTTTGAAGACTGCTAATCAATTCTCAAATGGTCCACAAAATAACTTTAGATGTATTTCTGTTGATATGTTTGCTATTATGTATTCTTAAGGTATTTCCTTGGCTCCAGCTATAACTATTGTTGATCTTACTCATAATTATTTCTGGAATTCTGTTCCAACTATTGTGGAATAATACTTCTACTTTACTTGCAGGAGGACAAAGTAAAATGTCATTGAATGATCAAATAGAATTGCTTGAATTTTATGCGATTTAGGATTTAGCTGATCAATGTGCATTGTTCTCAGCGGGTCGAAATTCTTATATTCCAAAACTCCAAACGTGTTTGAAGACGAGATTCGTCAAAAGAAGTGGTCGTCTTACGCAATCAATTTTCTCAGCTAAATATGAAATATTGGAGCAAGAAGGAGCATTTTTAAATGCATCACTTATCCCAAATATTGCAAATATTGCAGACTGGGACTAATTATTATTTTATTTTGTTCATTTCTATTGTAAGATTCAAATAGAAAGTAAGAAACAAAAATATTGTTGCGGGATTATATTGCCACTAATTATTTTTTTAAAGCATTAACATCATATTGTAGCGGTTGTAAATCATCACATAATTTTTTTAAAAAACAACTAGTATTTAGTTGTGGGATTTATAGAAGGCCACAATATTTTTTTGGGGATGTTGTGATCATGTTGCGAAGGTTTATAAACTCCCGCAATATTTTTTTTTTTTTCAAACATTAATAACATATTGTGAGGGTTCTAAGCTGCCACTTATTAACTTAAAAAAATCCCACAAATTCAAAATTCATTTTGTGGTAGACGTCATGGAGGTTTCGTAATAACGCTACAATAATGCTCGTGGCAAGGCTTATTATGGCACTTTCTGAAACCGCTACAATTCTTTTTGTAGCGGTCAAAAACCGTCACAATTTGACAAAAAATCCTCCACAATTTATCCATTTTTTTGTAGTGCTTGGATCAATAGGGGAGAGAAACATGATTTTCCTCTTTCAAAACATTGTGGAAAGAAGGGTTATCCACCCTTCAAATGATGGAGAAGGCCAGACTAGTAGAGTGAGAAATGTTAGAAGATGGGACATCACCAGAAGGTTTGCAAGAACAACACTCAGCAAACTAATGATGCACAGGTAGCTAATCCGGAAGATGAAGAACAACTCTTTGTAGCGACATGTTTAGCAACTAGTTGCTCGAGTGACAATTGGTTTATTAACAGTGTTTGCACAAACCACGTGACATTTGATCGTGATCTCGACAAGGAGTTGGATACTTTAGTAATTTCCAAAGTATAAGTTGGTAATGAAGACTATATTCCTACTGAAGGGAAAAAGTACTGTGCAAATGAAATGCTCCTTAGGTACAAAACTAATCAAAGATGTGTTTTTTGTACCTAATATTAGTTGTAATCTGTTAATGCTTGACAATGGTAACAAACTTCTCTTTGAAACCAGTTACTGTAAAATCAAGGATGAAGACGGCAGAAACTTATTCAAGGTAATGATGAAGGGAAGAAGCTTTACATTGGATCTTTTAGATCATGAGCAAAAATATTATTCTGCAACTTTTTGAGATACAATAGTAAATATCACAATCAATTGTAAAATAAATGAACTGCGACAATAATAATATTTCTTCCATAATAGTATCACAAGTTACAATAATAATAACAACAACAACAATAATAATAATATTAGTAATGATGATAATAATAATGATAATAATAATAATAATAATAATAATAATTAAATAATTATTATAATATTTTAAGTAACATATAAAATACTTGAGTCGTGCTAGGCACTGTCCTAAGAAACTATTTTTGCAAAGTGAAATGTTTCCCTGGGATTAAACAAGCACGTGTTGCAAGGTGACTAGGGTGGCTCTTCTAAAGACATGAGAAGCACTTCTGGTTATTGTTTTAATCTTTGTTCAGATGTATCTTCTTGGTGCTCAAAAAATCAAGAAATTGTTGCACAATCGATGGATGAATATGAGTTCATTTCGGTAATAGCTGCTGCAAATCAAGCATTACGACTGAGAAAAGTAATACCTTGATCTGAATTTAAAGCAAGAGAAGTGCACAGAGGTGTTTGTGGATAATCAAGCATCTGTTTCTATCACAAATAATACTATTTTCATGCAAAAATCAAGCATTTCAATATCAAATTATTTTTTTGCACAGACGTGCAAAAAGAAGGATCGATTGGGTTAAAGTACTGGAAGACGGATCTTCAACTAGAAGATATGTTTACCAAAGCCTTGCCAAAGAGAAGATTTGAATTTCTCAGAGAAAGACTTGCTATTTGCAGTGACTTGAAGCAAGGAGGAGTGTTGATTAATTGCCTCAGTTACTATAGTAAAAGTTGGTGCAGTAGCTTTTTTAACCATGTTCTGTTAACTTAGTTTAGTTACTGCTTTTTAGATGGGATTTTGTTGCTGATGCGTGCAAAGTAATTACTTAATTATAGGCTTTAGTTGTTGCATTTTTTCTGTATTGAAGCTCAATTTCAGTTTATTGAAAAAATATCTTTCCAACAACAAATATCCTTCTCTCTGTCTTGTCTTTGTTATGTTTCTAAGAGTTGAATTTAACTTAAAACTCTAACAAAACTACACATCTTGATACCAATAGAGGAATTGTGTGGTTTCATTTGTTCATTAGCCTTAGAATTATAATAAATTAAGACATTGTTATTTAGTAGTAAGAAAGTTTGGATCCCCTTTTACTTGATATAGATCAGTTTTTTTCCCAAAAAAATGAACTCTGTTTATATAATTTATTCCGTTATTTATAGCAGTACAACACCTGAAATTTTTTATAAACAGAATAGTTCTTCATATGATTCATTTCATTTTCTCGGTGATTCTTAATTTTTTGTGCGGATGTCCACATCTCATGACATCCCACCAATTGTCGATTGTTAAGAGGCTCACTACTGACATTCTACGACATCAACTTTTGTTTGCAAACTTAATGTGTGTAGTGAGATTAAAGATAACTAACCAACAAGGATTGTGGTCGAGTTGTAAGTACTCAAAGTTCTTGGGTTTGAGATATGTGTATGAAGTCGCCTTTGTTAGAGGTTGATTTACCCCCTAATTTGAGACCTTTTGACACAAATTTGAATTTAGTTGGCATCAATGCAGGTATCGGACATTGGATAGAAATCAGAAAAGAAAAATAGTTATCCACCTTATTCTTCTGCAAACGAATTGCAAAGCTTTGAGGTAACATAAATTTGAGCATTTGTGGTGCAATCCCACGAACCAGTATTTGTTTGGGTATATCATTTTATGATGTGAAAGTATTATGTATTACAACTAATAGATAGGTAAATCAATAGATGTTTATATATGCATAAAACAGGTCCCTGTTAATTTCCCTTATGTAATTGACAACCTGCAAGTTATTTTATCTCTTCTCTATACTTGGAGGTTCCAACACAGTGGTCCTAGTTAATTTACAAACTTAATCATTAAAAGTTAATTGACAGTTTAATTCTTACAATTACATACTTTTCATTCGATAGTTATATCCCTTTGGGCTTCTATAGAGGTTGTTAATCCTTCACTCTTCAACATTTATTTCTATGACAATTAAGACTGCACCTTTTAAAGTGTAGAGAATATTATTTTTGGATAAAATTATTCAGGTACATATCATACAATGAATTAATAGGGAATTACCGTGCAACGCACATGTCCAACACTAGTATATGTGAAAAAGAAGACTAGATTACGCTATAAAACAGACATAAAAGAAATGCAAATGACGCAATGCAATGGTATAATAACAATGAACTGTCTCAATATCACCTCGTATACACCTTCAGAGTCTAAACTTCTAGGAGAGGAGCCATGGGGGTTTCGCAATCCATATACTATCACAGTCTCATCAATCAACCTTATCGTTGCATCCCTCATTAAAGGAGTTTATAAAGTATCTCATTTTCTTTCAAAAAAATGAAACAGTGTTTTTCAGTGATACCAGTTCCTTGAATATGGAAAAATAAAATGAGGATGCATGCTCATAACCAATACATTATCATGCCATGAATCAACTCAATAATGGCATAAATGAGCTCAAATCTCAATGGATCATAACATATAGGGCATTGCATGGCAACAGAGTAGTAAAGAGTCATGTGAGGTGTCAATAATATAAATCCAAGCCCCACTTGGACATTACAATATTAATAAAGGCAAATAATACTCAACCAAGACCAGTCTCCTCATGGCATCACAATAATAATAATCTCTCAAGTCAATAATAAGGATCCACATCAACCTCCACTCAGACAACATGATAAAATAATAATCTCAAAAGATGAATCTCTTGGTACAGTTTCCAACTCCAGCGATAAATCATAATCTACCTTGAAATCTGAACACGAGCCTAGACCTTTTAGGGAGAAGTATTTCCTTTTCGTGTGGTCTCAAAACGAACCCAATTCTTCAAAAACGTAATCTACACATTAAGAGGAGTCTAATGATATCCATATTAGCTACTTTCAATCTGGATTAAAAAATATTTCAAAAATTATCACGATACGAGACTACCCCTAGTTGTAATCCGGTGCTTAGTATGATATAACTGAGACATACTTTCTTGAATATAATTGATACCCATATTGCTTGTACTTTTTTTTAATATTTCTGCATGTGCATGTTATTAGTACAGTATAATTGAGACATTTCTTTAAAACTTGAACTCACAGTTCTCTACTATATGAAAAATTGAAGTCACAGTTCTCTATTTTAGCACTAAAATTATTGAGAACTCCTTAAATATGTCCATAAGAAACTAAAAGAAGATGCCTACGAACTTATTGCCTCTCACTACATTCTCTTACGAAATAATTTGTGTAATTTGATATTAAACTTTTGTCTCAGTTGCCATAAATTATATGTAGGAACTAAATTGTGTTTTCTTCGACATAACTTGTGAATTATTGAACTGGAATTTTTCCTCAGATGGAATAAGTTCAGAAAGAACTAAACACCATAACTTCTTGTTGTGTTATAGTATGATTCAAAAATATAAACTTATGTTGGACGAAAATTATTTGTTATTTTGATGTCAGGAATATTTTCTATCACTTCTTTTGTTTCTTCGTGTTGAATGACTATAATTAAACATCAAATCTTGAGGGGCAAAAATAAAATACCAACCAAAATAGGAGGCATTTGTTCGAGTGACCCGAAGATATACCTACCATATGATCAATAACAAGATAATTTCATTCTTAAAATCATCGTGCCAAAGACCACGAGAACAAGAAATTGATATTTTGTAGGTTTGTCAATTAATTGTCCTGACGTAATATGTATATATATATCTTAAGACTAATTTTTATGGATCCATAGACTTTCAGCTAATAATAGAAAAGATGTATTACGTGATTGTTTTTTTTTTTTTTTTTTATTTAGCAAATCCACTAGGCGAGATGCCCAGGGCTAGTTATATATATATATATATATATATATATATATATATATATTTATATATATATATATATATATATATATATATATATATTAAAAGCAAAACTCAAATAAAAAAGTACAAGCAAGGGGCTATGCCTTGCCTTAGTAATTCTATTGAGGCATAGAGAAACCTCTTCTAACTAACTTGGATGTAAAAATAAGAAGAAGAAAGAAATAAATATGCTATGATCATCACGAAGTTAATAACCAACTCTATGATGATATTACAAATGATAATATTTAAGTAGTAAAAGATTAAAATAAACAAGAAAGTAGAGTCAAATCCATGTTTCTTTAAAAATTGAAAATCTTCAAGAAGATATATCCCTTGGTCTATAAGGATTCGATTCTCCACCTTGCCTTCTTCCTCCACTCACTCCAAAATATATTCATATTTAATCAATTCTTCTTGGATCTATTGAATCTTGTTAATATAATTGAACTTTTGCCACCCTCATTGGTAATTGTCTTAGAATAACCTCTTCAGACACTTTACCATCCCAACTATATTTTCTTTCATGAGTCTTCTTTTTTCTGAATCCTCTTTTTTGTTGCCTAGGTGAAAGATCTCCATCCCTAGCCACTTTAGCAAAGCATTCATCCAATACTTCATCCTCATCTTCTTTGTCAAAGATGTCAACGCCTAAATCACCCCCAAACGCTTCCATTGGATCTTCTACTAAATCTCCTGGTTCATACCTCTTGGGCTGGAACCCTTTGGTAGGATTATCCATAGCATTCAAAGGTGCACTTTTTGAGCCAAGAGTTGTCTCGCGGATAAAGATGGAAGAACCGTTGCATAACTTGGCAAAAGTACTGAGGCTGTTGGACTCAACTTGCTACACATTGGGGGATGCGTCCTGATTCTCCTCCTTTACCATATCTACTCAACTCTTTATTTTTGTACTACTTTTTAGGTCACTCCTCGCTTCAACTGTATTGTTTGAATGCATCAGAGTTAAGACCACTACCTCATCCATATCTTCTTCATTCTTATTGAACAATAATTTATGTCCAAAGTCATTCCGTTGATCACCAATTGACTCCATAGATGGAGAAGGGATCTCACAGACCGAGGCATCTAATGTAGCCATCAACGAATTCAAGACAGTTATGGGACAAACCAAGCTTGCAACATGTTGTTGCATTAGCACATTTGTCACTTCAGGAAGTGAAATTTGACATTTAAGACTGCCCGAATCAGATTGGTGCTTATTTTTATCTAAAAGAGTCTCAAAGATGTTAGGATCCACAATATCCTTTGTTGCAACACATTGTTTCTTTGCCATATTTAGTTCTTTTCCAATTTGAGAACTAACAGATTGTTTGCGTGAAACCATTGTCCAACCCTCATCACCAAAATCATCTCTAGCATTGTTCAATTCCATATCCTGCTTAGAATCTATCAAACTCTTAGTCCCAGCACTTGTATCCACAATGCTAGGCAGATTTTGAAGAGCTTTCTTTTTAGCCTGTGATATTTTTGTTAAGTTTTTGGATGCACTAGCCAAAGCTTGACCTACTGGAATATCCCTCATGTTGACTCTATTTTGTTGTTTCTTCTTAGTAGTTAGATAATCATGTGCATTTCTTTGCATTTTTTAAACCAGATCTTCCACAATCTTCATTGTCGCATCATCTTCTTTTTGGAGGACTACCTTTTTTTTTTTCAATTAACAATCGGTACATCTTTTCATCGTGACCTTGGTGCTAACAATGGGTGAAGTATTGAGGTAAATTATCATAAACCTCCTCTAAAAATGTCATGACCCAAGATGAGGCCCTAGCCGCAATGAGCATCCCAAATCATGAAGGCCTGAACGCCCTTCTCTATGTGAAAATCATGCACTACGTTTATACAGTATAAAGAAATGCGGAAAAATTTATCATACAAAAACATGGTAGATATTATAATTCAACTAAACAATTCAAAATAAAATCCAAAAACCTCTAACAGTATCTAACATCAGTCTGCGAAATCTCTAATACATGAAAATTTACATCTTATCTAAAACAGGGACAAGGCCCTGAGTTGAGTCAAGCCATGAATTAACAAAGAATAAAAAAGTCTTCTAAACCAGGCCTTCTGGAATATAGAAGGCTCATTAGCTGCAAGTCTTAGATAAACCAATCTACTGTTTAGCGGGACCCAGGACTGTGCCTCAGATCCTTAAATATAGGGGTCAATACGGATGTAATGGTACGCAGGACAATCCAAAATAGAGTATTATATTTGTAGAATAAGTGAGAGCATTTCATATATGCTATGCATGAAGCAATTTAAAATACATGGGCAAATTTAAAATAATCTTAAAACAATTTTGTAGATGCAATTCCTTTCTTTATTTTACTTAGGTACACCCAACATATCGGAAAGTATCCCACAGGGTATATGAGATCCGTCCTTAACTGCGTGGCCAATCCCCCAACCTAATTTTGCTGCAAGAGTTGGAGTATCTAAATCTGTTAGGCCACAGGGCACTAGGCCAACGTATAATCCCTCTTTGGGGGCATAATAAATCCGTATCGGGAAAACACGATTCAGGGCTATGAATCGTACAACTCATGTGTACTTTCGGAAACCAGCTAACTCTCTTGGTGCCCATTTTTAACGTGTTCTAAAGATACATCTTTCTAAATTCAAAATATGAAATCTGAAATAAAATCTGTATTTTTTTCTGAGTTTATTATGGCCTTATTTGATTTCGTATAATCATACTAATACTTGAAAGTCATATCTAAGAAAATCAACATCATATTATGGTCTTCTCTTTCAAAACATTGTGTTCAGACCACCAAACTATTCAAACAGTGTGAGAGGATGCATATAGTTAAATTCATGGAAACTTAGGCAAAGATCCTCAATTTCAATTCACAACACGAGGTGGTCAATTATTCTTGTAACAAATCATGCAATCTCTTTAAATCGTCACTTTCATTTATACAATTTAAGAAAATGCCTTCTCTTCAAGTCATCATCAAAACCAAGTCAACAAATAATAATAAAGATATTTATGTCATGCTTCTTAATATGCAACCGAATAATTCATAACGAGGGAGGGAGTATAAACCTTCATTCTCTCAATTCAAGTTTCAAAACTCAAACCACACATATATATGTATCTGAACAAAAATCGAATCTAAAAGGGAGGCCTCAAGACCAAAACATTATCATAAAAAAGGGTTCACAATGCATAATTGTTATTGTATATTTAAACCCTTCAAAAATATATCATTTCATAACTTTAAATCTTACTTAAAATGTTTTCAATAAACCCAAGTAATTTAGGAAAAACCCACGTGCCTTGATTGATGAAGAAATCTCGAAAAGGTTAATCTCTAGAGCATGAATGCTTAACCTTAAGGTGTTTTTTCTCCAATTGTGTTTTTGAAATATGAACTACAGATTTAGATGAGTTAAAATGTTTCTAATAACCCTAATTTTTTCAATAGATGTTTAGGGATGATTTTGGATCGTAAAAATACTTGGTTGCCCTTGAAATAACTTAAAAACGAAGTGTCGATGCTGTTGGGCCATAAGGTATGCGTCGCACTCCCTATAGAAAACTTTAAGTTTTAAGTCGCACTACCCATGGAAAACTTTAAGGTTTGCGTCACACTCCCTATGGAAAACTCTTTCTAGTGAATGTTTGCAATGGTTAGGCGACACACACCCCTTTCCAAAGCCATAACCTTTTTCTCGGGTATCTGATTAAGGAGAAATTGGTATTTTTGGAAAGCTAATTCGATTATGTACAATTTGGTGGGCATTAATCTTCCAAATTTCACATATACGTACAGTTATACTCATTCAAAGATGACCCTTGGGAAATCAAACACCAAAAATCTGCCGAATCAATGGCTCTTAGCTCACTTTGCTCTAAGTGATTCTTATGAACCCATTTCACCTCAAAAGTACTTCACACACTAGGATAATGATCATGAAACTTATATTAATATGGGAAATCATTTGGATTGGAGCTTGTACGCATAGGAATGACAGTTAGAGTTCTAACACGGAAATATGGGGTGTTATATTATCCCCCCTTGGGATCATTCGTCCCCGAATGATGTCTTGAAAAATAGTAAGCACAATTTCAATTACTAAGTGGAAATGAAAGAGTAAGATAGGATTTATAGCTTCTATATCGCCATCCATAGTTCCAAAAAGAGTTGGATATTTAGTAAGTATGTCACTCTTCGACTCCCAAGTTGCTTCCTCAGCTTTTTTATTCCTTCATAATACTTTCACTGAAGCTATTTCCTTACCTCTCAACTTTGGAACTTGGCAATCTAAAATAGCAATAGGCTCTTCTTCATATGACAGAGGATCTTTTACATTAATCTCCTCTACAAGCACAACAAAGGAGTGATCCCCAACACACTTCTTTAGCATTGACACATGGAATACCGAATGCACCGAAGCCAGTCTTGCAGACAATTTTAGTACACAAGCAACCCCACCTATTGTTCTCATAATCTAATATGATCCTATATAGCGAGGACTAATTTTCCCTTTCTTTTTTCAAAATGCATGGCTCCCTTCAGAAGGTAGACCTTTAGGAATACCCAATTATCAACCTCGAATACTAAATCCCTCCTTATAATATTGGCATAAGACTTTTGATGACTCTGAGTAGTCTTAGGTCTCTCCCTAATGGCCTTCACCTTATCCCTCGCCTCATGAACATGGTCAGGCCCATACAAGCAGGTGTCACCCACTTTATACCACCCAATTGGTGACTTATATCTCCTTTCATAAAGTGCTTCAAAAGTAGCCATCTGTATACTGGAATGGTAGCAGTTATTGTAAGAAAATTCTATCAACAAGAAATGATATACCCAACTACCTTTGAAGTCAATTATACAAGCCCTCAGTATATCCTCAAGGGTCTGAATGGTGTGTTTACTTTGTCCAACTGTCTAATGGTGGAAGGTTGTACTAAGGTTTACTTGGGTGCCTTAACCCCTCTGAAAAGGTCACCAAAACTGCAAAGAGAATTGAGTACCTCGATCGGATAAAATAGGCACAGGAGCTCTATGTAAATGAACTATCCCCTAATGTACGACTTAGCATAGTCATCCCCCAAATAATTTGTGTGCACTGGGAGAAAATGGACAGACTTGGTCATCCTGTCTACAGTCACCCAAATGGAGTTATCACTACTAAAAAAGTTGTAAAAAGAGACTTAAAAAGAGAACTCATGAGGTCTCTATCCCTCAAAAAGATACTTTAAAAGTGACCTCAATTGACGGTCTCTAAAACATAGGTCGCTTTTTCTAAGAGACCTCATGAGGTCGCTTAAAAGCAACCTCACGAGGTCACTAGGTTATTTCTTGATTTCTACAAAAAAGAGACCTCGTAAGATCTCTAAATTATTTTTTTTTTATTATTATTATTTTATTAAAAAGAGACCTCATGAGGTCTCTACTTGATTTTTTTTATTTTTAATTTTTTAATTAAAAGACACCTCATGGGGTGACTTTATTTCCTAATTTTTTATTCTAAACAATTTATTTAAAACATAAGAGACCCCTTGCAGTCTCTTATTTAAGCATGTAGAAAATGAAATCGTGAAAAAGAGACCTCAGTAAGTCGCTTTTGTGCATTTACAAAAAAATAAAAATGTGAAATAGCAACCTCATGAGGTCTCGTTTTGCAAAATAATAGCTTTTACAAATACCTACCATTTTAATTCAATTTAATAATATATATAATATAATTAGTTAAATTGAGCTCCAAGAACTTCCATCAATCAATCAAACTACAACAAACACAAGTAAATATAATCTAATAACCACAAAATGAAAATAAAATTTAAATACCTTGAAATTGAACGAACAAAACATAAAAGTCATAATTATTTAACAATACTATTGTTCTTACTACTTTAAAGTTTTAATGCATTCAAAAACACCCAAGAATTCAAATAAACCACCATAAAATATATAGTTTGGATTAACTAAATAATATTCAACTTTAACAACGCAGGTGTATTGTCTACATAGTAATCCTCATTATCTTCATCACTGTTGGACTCCTCTGTCACGTCTCTGTATTGACCATATACTCCATATGAAATAGGTAGAGACTTTGGTGGTCGAGGAGGGCGCACAACATCATCGGGACAAGAGAGAATCCCCCCCAAAGAAAGTAATGCATCGAATTGGGCCTTCATTCCTGCATACTGTATAACTTTTTGCCTTTCCCTAGCCTACGAGGCCTTAGCTTCACTAGATAGCTCAGCTACTTGCTGCTTCAAAGCGAAAATCGTCTCCCTTGACTCATCATCCCTGAAACTACCGAGGCCTTCTAGTTCTGAATGAAATTCATGAAAGGTTTGTTGGGAAAATCCATAAGCATATCCATACCTACTAGGGTCACCAACCGCATCTAACCATATTCTTTCATTCTGCTCTTAAGTAAGTGGTAGGTCTCGCCTATCTTCTGGCAAAGTTTGGCGAAAATCCTCTATGCATTACAGATATCGATTCTTAAATTAATGATAATAATATTAGAATATAAATTTAGAAAATACATTAATAACTACTAGAAATAGAGGCTTACATAGGTCAGCTGAGCTCGTATGTGTAACCTTGAATGCCTCAGCCTGAGTTATTGGCCTCCCAAATTTCTTTCCCTGCAAACAAAATTAATTTAATTTTAATTTCTATGAAATAATGATTACGAAACACTAAATTCTTTTAGAAATATTGAACAAATCTATAATAATGAAAAATTAAAGTAATATAGCATAAAAAGCTTTCCTCACAAGTCACAATGCTTCGATGCCAGAAGTATATTATACCATTAGGGGGGTTAAGGGATGTAAGAGAGTGCTGAAAATAATAGAGCAGTAAGAAGCTGAAGCCATGTGACCCAAAAAGAAATGATGCCAAGTGACCCCATAAGCAAAGATGATAAATTTGATTAAACCATCAGGAAGAAAAGAAACAAAAGACCAGGAAAGGACATCTTTAGAAATAAATCACAACAGACTATTCCGAACATGGCTACAACTTAATAACAGTCTCTTCTATGAAATATGTAGTACCTTTTCCTAAAAAAATTCTCAAATCAAACATGAATAAGAATTTCAGTTTAAAGTGTCTTTCTCTTACATTTAGTCTTAGCCGTGACCTGCACATCAAGTTCTCGACAAATTCACTTAGTCCTCATGGATTTTCAAAAAGATCCAACTTCAGATCAACTGTCTGAACTCCTCACAATGAATTTAGAAGTATAATTATGCCAGAACATTTGATTTTTGTACTAGTACAATACAACCTCTACATATATTAATACGATCAGTCCTTTGTGTTATTCTGTCATAAATATTCTCTTGCCCTGCACAAAAAGAACTTTCATTTAGACATGAAATTGGTAAAGCATTTCATTCAAACAAATATAGAGTTAGAATAGATGGATTTGTGCCTCTTTCCAGTTCTTCCTCATGTGGAACCGCCAAAAGTTTTCAAGTCACAGAAATTCCTTCTAATATCTTGCTATAGTTCATTCTCCACCTACTATAAGTAGTAAAAAAACAATGTACTATAGATTGAGAGTCCCACCAATTTTTTCAAATGGTTAATACTCCCTTAGTTTCAATTTGTTTGTCTTACTTTTTTTTGTACGTTTAAAAAGAATGCATCCTTCCCTTTTCGACGATTCTTACTTTCAGATTTCCACATGTCATGTGCAAAACCACAAGATTCAAAAGTCATTCTTTAATTTCTTATCATCCAAAAGAAAGATGAACTGACCTATAGGGGAGAATATAGAATCCTCCTCACAATCACAAAGACATGGAGAACATGGAGACAAATCCTTATAGTGACGCAATGTTGGTGTTCTGACCATGAAAACAACCAAAAACAAACCCACCAGAACCAAAACAAATCGCACTGTCCCAAGACTAAAGGACCCATGGACTGATGGATAAGCCATAAAACTGCCCTTGATATAAGCTGGCCAAGCCTCAAGTTGGAAGGTAAGTTCTTTTGGTATCCTATAAATACTTTTGCTTGCACCTTCTTTGTGCTAAATTAAAGATACAATTTCTATCTTGCAAAAGAAAGTAGGTCAAGGGCAACTGAAGAATGGACTGTTGAAGTATTTGACAGAACTTTGATCCCAGAAGGATCTAGTGAAGAAAGAATGGTTAATTTGTTACAAGTTTCTGTTAAATGTCTGAACCATTATCCTAAAGCTAGGCCTAGTGTCAACCAAGCTGCTCACATGGTTACCACTATACGAGATGAGGATGACAGGTCTATCGACGCTTCTGCAAGTACTAGTACTATCATCTGATCAGAACTGTCATTACCACTATACGAGATGAGGATGACAGGTCTATCGACGCTTCTGCAAGTACTAGTACTATCATCTGATCAGAACTGTCATTCTCCTGATGCTAGGACTAGTACAAACCAGATGCTCTCATGGTTACCACTATCTGAAACGTGGATGACAGATTCATCGATGTTTCTGCAAGTACTAGTACTATTAACTGACCAAAACTGAATACTTCCATCGCTACAAACTGTTAATCATTTTTCTCTTCAAGAATCTAGTTAACTATTTTTTAAGATACATATTTGGACAGATGATGTACTTATTATTTATAATAAGCTCATGAATTACTTTAGATATTCAACATCATGTTTAGTAGGGGTGATATTCTTCTATGACACGGAGATTAAAAATGATCCCATTCGCCAGAAAATGCAAGTAGCACGTATTGAGGATAAAATAAGAGAAGGTCGTATGAAACAAGATTCCAATTGCAAATAAAAAGAACTAAAACAACGTTTAATATCCTAGAAATGAAATTTCAAAAACACCAGTAAAGTTTACATCTTTAACATGAAGGACAACAAAAAAAGCCAATAAAGGAAGAATCTTTACCATCCAAAAAGGCAAGTTCTGAATAATTTGACTAAGTGAAAGCCAAAGAACACCAAAAAACATGAAAAAGAACCAATCAACAAAACAACCCTAAGGTAGAAACTTATAACAGCGACTCCAGGAATAAGCCCAATATTTTCACCAATATCATTTGCCACCCCAAGCATAGTTATCTGTTGTTGATTACAACAACAACAACAACAACAAACCCAGTGTATTCCCACCTGGTGGGGTCTGGGGGGGTAAGATGTACGCAGTCCATACCTCTACCTCTAAAGAAGTAGAAAGGCTGTTTCCGATAGACCCCCGGCTCAAGGCACCAGATACCACACGAATACCATATAAAACACATAACATAAATACGGCAGCCATAACAAGAATACATAACATAAATACACAAATACCATGTAAAACACATAACAAGAATACATAACATAAATACGGCAGCCATAAGTAAAAGAAAACAGATGAAAGCACCCAGATTCGTACTAAAGCAAGGAACACGGAATCATAACCAGGATACTACCCCCAGCCAGTAATTCCCTACACTAGCGGCCCAAACTGGCCCTAGTCCTCAGCCCTAATTCGCGTCCTCCAGACCTTCCTATCTAGGGTCATGTCCTCGGTGAGCTGTAACTGCTCCATGTCCCGCCTAATCACCTCACCCCAGTACTTCTTCGGCCTACCCCTACCCCTCCTAAAACCATCCAACGCTAGTCTCTCACACCTACGAACCGGGACATCCATGCCCCTCCTCTTCACGTGTCTGAACCAGCTCAATCGGACTTCCCGCATCTTGCACTCCACTGGGGTCACACCAACCTTCTCCCTGATAGTCTCGTTCCGAACTCTATCCCCTCTAGTTAGTCCACACATCCAGCGCAACATCCGCATCTCTGCCACCTTCATTTTTTAGATGTGGGAATTCTTAACTAGCCAACACTCCGCTCCATACAACATGGCCGGACGGACTACCACCCTGTAGAATTTGCCTTTAAGCTTAGGCGGCACCTTCTTATCACACAACACCCCCGACGCGAGTTTCCACTTCATCCATCCCGCCCCGATACGGGATGGATGAAGTTATCTGTTGTTGATTGAAACAAAAAATATAAAAACATAGAACACGTAGAAGTAGAAGACCTACTCTGTAATTTAAATAAAGATGGAAGAAATCAACAATAAATTCGAAGCATAAACCCAATTCTGAAACAAGGCAACAAAATTCCTACTATTAATTTATATTTTGGGGAAAATAAAGGAGACCAAGATATTCATAGAATCTAATTCTATTCTATACATAAATAAGTAAAAAAAATTGTAGCCTTACTTTGAATGAGAGAGTTGGGATAGAGAGAATGCAAAAAATCAGCCCTTAACTATTATACTCTCACTGCTTCATAGATTTTGGATTTGAGGGAGAGAGCGTTTTTCAGAGTGTGAGTTTGAAAGAGAGGGGGCGGCTTTGAGGAGCTGACACTTTATGGATTTATTTTTTATTAATTATAATAATAATAATAATATATATTTAAGAAGTTAAGTAAATATATATGTATATATATATATATTGACGTTAATACTTAATAAAATGGCCATATATAATTATTTTAATACTAAATATTAGTTTATAATAATAAATATTAATTTACTAAAAATGTAGCGACCTGATGAGGTCGCAATGTATAAAATTTTATTACCCCCTTTATTTTATTTTGGCGCTAACTTTTTTCGCATTTTTTTTCAACCTTTTGATGTTCCTAATATTATGTTGTTGAAATTTTTCTCTTAACAGAAAAAGAAATTAAAAAAAGTTGAGCGGATAAGTGACCTAATGAAGTCTCTTATTTTCGACCTATTTTTGAGGTCTCTTTTTTTGGGTCTCTTTTTAGAGCTTTTTTAGCAGTGCATATTTTTTGAAACCTCAAAAGTCCTGTAATGAAGTCCATGTTGATCATCTATCATTTTCACGTAGGCAATTCTATCTCTTTAGAAGTACCACCTAGCCGCAAATGTTTCACTTTAACTTGTTGGCCATTCAAACACATAGGCACAAAGTTAGCAACATCTCTTTTCATATTATTCCACCAATAAATCATTTTAAGATCATGGTATATTTTTGTAGAGCCCGGGTGAACAACATACCTTGAAATGTGAGATTCATCAAGAACTTTTTCCTGCATCCTTCCACATTCGATACACACAACCTACCTTGATATCTCAAAATTCCATCACCTCCAATTTCAAATGCCATAACCTCCTGCAAACCAACATCATCCTTCTTAATCTGCATTAGAATAGGAACATCAACCTGATTTTCCTTAACCTCAGCATACATGGAGGATTTATCTATCTCATAAATAATTACCCCTCCATCTTCAGAATGTAGGAGTCGAACTCCTAAATTTGCAAGTCGGTGAATAACCTTCACCATCTCCCCTTTTCCGCCCTCAACATGAGAAAGACTGCCCATTGATAACCTGTTAAGGGTGTTAGCCACCACATTTTCCTTGCCCAGGTGATAGTGCAGGCTCATGCTATAGTCTTTCAATAGTTCTAACCATCGCCTCTGCCCGAGTTTCAATTTTTTCTGCAAGAAAAGATATTGCAAACTTTTGTAATCAGTAAAAATATCAATGTGTACCCCATGCAGATAATGCTTCCAGATCTTAAGTGCAAACACCACATCTTATAACTCTAACAGGTTATTTTGATGGTGGTTTTTTGAGGTATGGTATGGTATGGTATGGTTACCAAGGAAACCATGTTTGTTTTGATTGTTTTCTAAAAGACATGGTATGGTATGGTAATCTTTCATGGTTTGGGAATCATGGAATTGCCCAATTTTTAGAACCACCGATTTGGTGGATTTTCATTATTTTCTTCTTTTTTTCCAACTATGCCCTCATATAATATTATCTAATCCTATTTTACCCTTTACCCCATATTACCTCCCAAGTTAAGGTCTAAGTACACACTATCCTCCTAGACTTGCTTGTGGGATAGCACTGGGTATGTTATTGTTGTTGCACTAGTTATAGAAAGGAAATATGCAAGAGATGCATGAATAAACTTGCAAGGCTGCTCTACAAGTGATGAACATATGAAAGACATACCTCAATTATGAGAACTGCAACAACAGAACACAATATAGTGTGCACCAAAACAATCATCAGAGTAGAGAATTGTATTTTCTGTACAGATTGTGTATCCTACTTTACTACTCTTCAAACTGTTAAGCAAAGTTTTGCTGAGAGGTTAGGTAGTACATGCTCTTTGAATGTGTTTTTATAGGCCAATGACAACACAAAGAAAATCCTGCTCATAGTTAATAAGAAAATACCCTTAATTATTATAAATTTAAAATTTATAATAAATAGGGGTATTTTAGTAAACTTACCCGTTACGATTCAATACCATACCATCAAACCAATCAAAAAAACTAATTTTAAAAAGTAGTGAATGATATAGTCTATCCAAATATTGTATTGTATTATACTATACAATACTGTACCATACCATACTATATCGTACATTATGAAACAATGGAAAACCACCATCCAAACAGAGTGTAAGTCATGGATGGGATAATTCTTTTCGTGCACCTTCAACTGCCTAGATGCATAAGCCACCACCTTACCCTGCTGCATAAGCACACACCCAAGTCCCACCTGAGACGCATCACAGAACACAACAAAACCTTCAGTACCCTCGGGAATGGTTAAACCTGGTGATCTAGTCAACTTATCTTTCAATTTCTCAATGGTATTACTAAAAGAGTCAGACCACAAAAATATCACCTTCTTCTAGGTCAATTTAGTAAGCGGAGCAGCTATGGAGGAAAAACTCTCTACGAACCTTCTGTAATACCCAGCGAAATCCAAAAAACTCTGAATATCGGTTGGAGCCGTGGTTCTGATCCATTTTATCACTACCTCAACCTTTTGGGGATTAACCTTAATACCCTCACTAGACATGATGTGCCCCAGGAAAGTAATGACACTAAGCTAGAATTCATATTTGGAAAACTTTGCATATAATTTATGATCTTTGAGAGCCTGAAGGATAATTCAGAGGTGACTAGCATGATCCTCCTCAATCTTACAGTAAACTAAGATGTCGTCAATGTAAACTATAATGAAAAGGTCTAGAAACTGACAGAACACCTTATTCATTAGGTCCATAAAAGGTGCAGGAGAATTAGTCAATTCGAAAAACATAACCAAGAATTCATAATGGCCATATCGTGTTCAAAATGCTATGTCTAGAATATCAGCCTCCCTAACCTTCAATTGATGATATCTCAAATGAAGGTCTATCTTTGAGAAATATTTAGCACCTTCGAGTTGATCAAATAAATCATCGATTCTGGGAAGGGGGTATTTATTCTTGATAATGACTTTAGTAAGATGACGGTAATCTATACACATACGAAAGGAACCATTTTTATTACGCACGAAGTGCACTGGAGCACCCCAGGGAGAAACCCTTGGACGAATAAAGCCTTTAGCAAGAAGGTCCTTTAATTTTTCTTTCAAATCTTTCAATTCTGCTGGAGCCATTCTATATGGCAAAATAAAAATAGGACGGGTGTCTAACATCAAGTCAATGCTAAAATCTATATCCCTATCAGGCAGTATCCCTTGGAGATCATCAGGAAAAACTTCAGGAAATTCATTCACTACAAGAATAGATTGGAGGAAAGGACTTTCAATACTAATATCTTTAACTTGAACAAGATGGTACAAACACCCCTTTGATATGAGTTTACAGGATATGAGATAAGAGATAAACTTCCTTTTAGATGCTAAAGAATACCCCTCCCACTCTATCACTCGTTCATTTGGAAAGTAGAAAATTACTTTTTCGTTTCTACAGCCTAGTGTGGCATAACATGAGTGGAGCCAATCCATCCCTAAAATTGCATCACAGTCAATCATATAGAAATCTACAAGGTCTACCAGAGTATTACAATTTCAAATGGACACAACACAATTTTTATACACCCTCCTAGCCACAATCGAGTCACCAAAAGGTCTAGAAATAGTAAAAGGTTCTGGAATGACTTCAGGCTCAAATCCAAAACTGACTTCCATACAGGGTCACATAAGACAAAGTAGACCCGGGATCTAGTAACACATACACATCACGGGAGAAAATGTTTAACATGTTCGTGACTATATCTAGTAAAACCTCTACCTCCTAGAAATTAGATAAAGCATACAACCCATTGCGATTGCCCCGTGGTAGCTGATGTAGTACCTTTAGAAGGTGGTGGTAGAGTTGAGGAATTTTATTGAGACTTAGCACCTGCAAAGCTTCCTCTAGAAGATAGATAGTCTCTTTAAATATGACCTGGCTAATCGCAAGAATAGCACACTAACTTACAAAACTAGCACTTCCCTGGGTGATACTTCCCACACGAGTCACAACGAGGGTATGACCTAGTAGGTTGAGTCACACTTCCTTGTAACTATGTACCCTGCACCCTTGGACCACTATTAGATAGAAAATAAGGAAATCACTGATCAAGCGAGGTCCTGGGCACTGAGGTGCTAGCTGATGACTGATCGTTGCTCCAAAACTTCTTTTTAGACCACCTGTTTCCCCAATTACCACCCTGGTGTTGACTGTTTTCTGATCTATATATCTGGCCCTCTTGGCCTACCTGTCTTTCTCACTTGCCTCTGCCAGCCTTTTCTTTTGGTCTTCCACCTGTTGCATAAGAACGAACAACCTAGAGAAATCCATGTCTCTAGTCAGCATCACTCTTTTGCATTCTAATACTAGATCATCCGATAGATCTAATGCAAACTTCCTCATGCAAGCTCTCATATTAACCGAAAATTCTTCAGCATAACATTATAACTAGTTGAACTTCAATGTGTATTCCTTGACACTCATTTTCCCTTAATTAAAGTTCATAAATTCTTCAGCCTTGTACTCCCTTAAGTCCTGGGGAAAGAACCACTCCAAGAAAGCCTCCACAAACTCGCCCCACATAGAAGGCTCAGCATCTCCACCCTTAGAATTCTCCCATTCATTATACCACTGATTTGCTACATCCTTCAACTAATAGGCTATCATTTCAACCCCTTCAATCTCATTCGCATACATAACTCTAAAATTTTTCTCCAGTTCATCAATGAACCCTTGGGGGTCCTCCTTTACCATCGTACCAGTAAACATATGTGGATTTAGCCTCATGAATTAGCCAACCCAAGTAATCTTAGATGAACCAAACACAGACCCCATATCTTCCAACTAACGGGCCTGAAAAGACACCAACTAGTCTATCATATGCATAGACTGTCAGAACTCAACATTCAATACCTCTCTCTGAGAAGGTTGGGTATGGTTAGCTATAGACCAAGTAGCCCTTGGTGACCTAGGTGGACTAGTCTAAACCGGAAGAACTCCCAGAGTAGCAACAAACTTTTGAGTATGAGCTCTATTATGGGTCTGCATCCCATGGGTAGAGCGGACATCCTCAATTTGCATATTCTATTCCTTGGATCGATAGGGAGGAATGATAACGTTCTAAAATATAGTAAATCATTGATTAGAGGACATTTAGACTCTATAGCACAATCTAAATCATGAAAAAATGAGACATTCCTAAACGCCTTGTAGCCTTTTAATTAAAAATGTGTTGTGCTACACACAAATAAATAGGACTCTACCCGATACAATTTCGCAGACTCCTTGAGACCATGAACCATTCTCTAATACAAATTTTATCATGACCTGAGTTGAGGCCCTAATCGCAAAGAGCATCCTGAACCATGAAGGCCCGAGTGCCCTTCTCTATCTGGAAATCATGCACAACGTTCATACAATATAAAGAAATATGGAAAAACTTATCATACTGAAACATGGTCGATATTATAATTCTACTAAACAATTCAAAATAAAATCCATAATCTCCAACAGTATCTAACATCAGTCTGTGAAATCTCTAATACATAAAAACAGACATCTTATCTAAAATTAGGACAAGGCCCCGAGTCAGACCAAGAATTAACCTAAATAACAAAGTCTTCTAAACTAGGCCTTTCGGAAAAGAGAGGGCTTACCAGCTGCAAGTCTCAGATACACCAATCAACTATTTAGCAGAACCCCAGGACTATGCCTCAGATCTTAAAATATAGGGGTCAATATAGATGTACCGGTATGCTGGACATTAAAAAATAAAATATTTTTACATATAATATAAGTGAGAGAATTTCATAATCGCTATGTGTGAAACAATTTAAAATACATGGGAAAATTTCAAATGCTGTATATGAAATCCCTTTATTTGTTTTACTTTGAGCTAGGCGACACACCCTACATATCTTGAAGTATCCCATGGTCCATATGGGATCTTCCCTTAACTCGGTGGCAAGCCCCCAACCCAATTTTGCCTCATGGGTTGGAGTATCTCAACCTGTTATGCCACAAGCACTAGGCTAGCCTATAATCCCTCTTTAGGGACATAATAAACCTGTGTCTGAAAAACACGATTCTGGGAAATAAATCGTAAGACTCATGCCTACTTTGGAAACCACTTAAATCTCTTAGTGCGCATTTTTAACCTATTTGAAACATGCATCTTTCTGAATTCAAAATCTAAAATCTGAAATAAAATTTGTATTCTATTATGAGTTTATTATGGACTTATCTGATTTGGTATCATCATACCAAGACTTCCAAGTCGTATCTAAGCCATTCAACATCACATTACGGTCTTCTCTTTCAAACATTGTGTTTATATCACCAAACTATTCAAACAGTTTTAGAGGATGCATATAGTAAAATTCATGAAAACTTAGGAAAAGATCCTCAATTTCAATTCACAACACTAGGTGAAGTATTCATATAACAAATCATGCAATCTCTTTAAATCATCACTTTCATTTATACAATTTAAGAAAATGCCCTCTCTTCAAGTCATCCTCAAAACCAAGTCAACAAATAATAGTAAAGACATATATGTATGCTTCTCAATATGCAATCAAATAATTCGTAATGAGGGAGGGAGTATAAACCTTCATGCTCTCAATTCAAGTTTCAAAACTCAAACCACACATATACATATATGTGAATGAAAATCGAATCTAAGGGGGAGGCGTCAAGACCAAAACATTATCATCAAAAAGCATTCACAATGCATAATTGTTATTGTAAATTTAAACCCTTCAAAAATAGTTCCATAACTTTAAATCTTACTCAAAACATTTTAAATAAATCCAAGTAGTTTAGGAAAACCCAACGTACCTTGATTGATGAAGATATCATGAAAAGGGTGATCTTTTAAGCTTGAATGCTTAACCCTCAGGTGTTTTTCTCCATTTTTTTTGAAAGATGAACTAGGGATTTAAAAGAGTTAAAACGTTACTAATGACCCTAATTTCGTCTATAGATGTTTAGAGATGGTTTTTTATCGACTTGGTTGCCCTTGAAATAACTTAAAAACGAAGTGTCTATGCTGTTAGTCCATAGGTCTGCATCTCACTCCCTATAGAAAACTTTAAGGTTTGCATCGCACTCCCCATGACAAACTTTATGGTTTTCATCACATTCCCTATGGAAAACTCTTTCCAGTGAAAATTTGTGATGGTTAGGCGACACACACCCCATTGCAAAGCCATAACCTTTTACTCGAGTATAAGATTAAGGAAAAATTGGTATCATTGAAAATCTAATTCAATTATATACAATTTAGTGGGTCTTAATCTGCTAAATTCCACATATACACAATGTTATACTCATTCAAAGATGACACTTGATAAATCTATCACCAAAAATTGGTTGAATCAAAGGTTCTTAGATTACGTTGCTTTAGTGGGTCTTAATATGCTAAATTCCACATATACACAATGTTATACTCATTCAAAGATGACACTTGATAAATCTATCACCAGAAATTGGTTGAATCAAAGGTTCTTAGCTTACGTTGCTCTAAGTGATTCTTATGAACATATTTCACCTCGAAAGCACTTCACACACTAGGATAATGATCATGAAACTTATATTCACATGGGAAATCATTTGGATTGGAGCTTATATGCATAGAAACAATAGTTAGATTTTTAGCGCAAAAATATGGGGTGTTACAAAAAACTCCACAAAAATTTGCCCGTAACTTTGTCCACACTTTGAAGTCGAATAAGATCAAGATGGTTGACAATTAAGTCAAGGATGACTCTAACACTAGACATTCTCGGTCTTAATCTTACTTGTGTGGCCTTATCCATAACAATAGGTTTTCCAATTGCTGAAAAATGGAAAGCAAAAACCTCTAACAAATCCATCGACAAGTTTGGAAATGATGTCCATAGTACCGCACATGAAGTCTCCTGCTTAGGGTTAGATCCAATAGTACACGGAAAAATCCTAATCTGATTATTTTTTCCATTCTGCATGAAATAATTCACACCTATTGATAATGCAGCCAAGAAATCATTATATTGATCTATACGAATAAGAAGTTACCTTTGAGCAAATAACCCGACAAGACAATGTCCCTTAATACTGAGAAACTTAGGCAAAATCGATCTTAAAATGGACAAATCTGGTGATCCCATGGATAATTTAACCACTATAGCTTAATGAAGTCCCTCCTCTTTAGCGAAAGCTTTTCGTTTATCCAACGTATATTTTAACGTTGGGATTCCATGAACAACTGCAATAGGTATAAACTAATTTGTGAAAGATTAATAGTTGATTTCTTTTATTTAACTTATCAAAATAATTAGGGTTTGTAATGGTGTTTGTAGTGTTGTTTGTGGGTTTTGAAGATGCTCTCCCACAACCAAAGGCTGGGGAGAAACAGTGGCAGCCATAGCTGCCCTAATTTCCCATGTCGCCAAGAGAAAAAAGGAGAGGCTAGGGATTGTTTTAGGTGATTAAGTTATTATTTTATTAGATATCAGCACAAATCCTCTATAAATTTAGTTACCATTTTGTATAGATTAATCAAGAATCTGCCAATACTTATTTGAATAACTGATTAGCAAAAAAGATTAAATTTGGGACCAATCAAACTTATCCACATTGGCAGATAGAGACAAATCCTGAATTAGAAGTTCACGGGATCTGTGGACCCCTAGTCACCGAACACACAACTCATTTACGTGATTTAGGCCTAAGCTATTAGATTCTTGTATCGTATACAGTTTCACTGCCTGTGTTTGCAGCTGAGTGAATTGGCACCAACAAATATTGATAAAAGTAAATGAAGAAGCTTTTGATTTTGTGGACAAATAAAGTAACCTCAAAGTTCATAAATGTGAAACTGTCTGATTGATAGTAATTGACAACATCTTGTCACCTTCTGATACTCAACACAAGTACTGCAACAAAACACCTCCCACGCACAATAAAAGCATCATCCCATTTGTGCCCAAAATTTGAAAAAAAAAAAAAAAAAATTAACAGGAAAATATACTAAATAAGCATGTTCAACGCCTACAATAATCAGAAATATATGCAAAGATGCAGTGAAATGAATCTAATTGACTATTCCGTATCCTCTTAACTCTTTAAATATCAGAACTTAATTGATTGGTTTAACTTATTGTTCCATATATGAATGACACTGAATTTGAGCGCTCACACGCAACTGCCTGCATGTGTACATATTGTATCTCTTACCGGCTCATGGGAGCTGGTAATTGCTGTGAACTACTGGTGAGGCCTTAATCTATAAGAGCATGCATTCCACCGTCTGAAAAAGATTACAGCAGTTTGATTACGATAAGTGACACTACTTCTTCGGTCAGAACAAAGGAATTCCTTAGATATAATGCAAAACGACTCTTGTACTATCCATGATCATAGATGTCTCTATGAAAATATGAATCAGAGCTTGAAAAGGGAGGGAGAAGTAGCCCTTGACCGAAGGAGGATTTATTCAATCACATAGTTTGATCTCCTAAAATATCTAGGGGCACCGTTGGAATTTCTATTTGATTATATCAAAAGGCTGGAAGACTAATGGAATATTCAAGTTACAGACAATACACCTATGTAAAAACAGATTTGGTTTTGTAATTTCAAATATACTTAAGTCATAGTTTCAAATCCCGAGTAATTTTTCGTGTTAACTTGTTTTTGTCTACCTTAAATAATAAATGAATCATAAGTTTAACGTGGATACATATTATCCACTGATCAAGCACAAAAAGGGAGGTAGGGCACTCTTCAAAATATGATTATCAATGAAAAAGATGAATAACAGGAAAATGTGTTATTTAGCTAGGTTTAAAGAACTAGAACACCAGCATAATAGAAAGGAAAAAAACTTAAATGTTTTATACATAGTACCCTTTGTTGTGCTTCTGGTAACGAGCTTTCAGCAAAATTAACTGTTCATTAACTAGTGGTCCTAACATCTTTATATCGGACTGTACACACATCAATGATTGGTGTAAAACCAAAGGGCGACACAAAAATGCAAAGTCTATGTAGTTCGTGGAAGTACAGAGCAAAAGATTGCATCGAATAATCAACGTGCGGAATACACTTACTTCATCATCTGATTCATCATCACTTGTAGGTCCAGAAGATGAACCTTCCATTGACTCCACAATTTCTTCATCTGTATCATATGCAACATCTTCTCTTACTTGGAGTCCATCATTGAATAGCATATCTCTCAACATTTCAGTAACTTCCTGTGTTAATTCTTCGTTGCCTGGACGTGGCACCTGGGCTTCCCTTTGATCATCAGTTGGAACTGTTGGTATCATATATTATGAAGTGAAAATGATTCCCAATATAGTGTACTTGGGTGCTGGTCATCCTGATAAACAATATAGATCACAGAATCAGCTTGTTGAAATTTTAAACAAAGTTCAGGGAATCGACAAAATCGTGATGGTTTTGTCCCTTTGTAGAGCAATACACTTATATATACCCATCTGGGGGTGGAGGTAGTATATAACATCTGGATTCGGCAGAATCCAGTAGCTTTGGTCTAAACCTTTTCAACGTGCTAAAGTGTAACACCCCACATTTTTAACCTAGAAATCGAGCCGTCATTCCTATGTGTTTAAACTCTAAAACCATTATTTATATTTAAATTCATGTGTCATGATCTTTATCCTAGTGTGTGAAGTGATTATGAGATGAAAAAAATTCATAGAAATCACTTAGAGCAAAGATGAGCAAAGAATCTTTGATTGGTCCAATGTTTGATATTCGATTCTACAAGAGTCAATTTTGAAACTGTATAACTTTTGATATGTGGAATTTTTCAGCTCAAGACCCACCAAATTGTATATAATTGAGTCAGCTTTCCAATGATACCAATTTCTCCTTAATCCAGTACCGGAGCGAAAAGTTATGATTATTTTAGTCAGAACCATTAAGCCACCACAATTAGACCGCGTCGCGCTGAGACTCCAAAATGCAATTCGGGTGCTAATTTAAATGTCTAAGGGGTAGTTAGTCTTTTCCTCTCAAGCCAAGTCGTAAAAACATGAGTTAAGACATTGATTTAAGCATTTTTTGCTCATTCTCTTTAACTTTTCCCTCCAAGAAACCCTAACCTAATCCCAAGAGCAACAATTTAACTCCTTTCCCAAGTAATCTAGAATTCAAGCTCTCTAAGTCCAAGAAACTTCAAGAAATCTTCAAGATTAGGGTTTCTTTCCCAAGATTGGGAAACGTAAGGTACGTGGGGCTATCCTAAATCTCATGGACATGGGTTTTATGATTTTAACAAGCTTTGAAGATATTTATGTGCGTATAAGAAAAAGGGGTTTTGGTAAAATGTTAAAAGAGCATGCATTGTGAAATTAATTCGATGGAATTATGTAATTTTTATGGGGGTTTCTATAAGTTTGATTTTTAATATCATGTTTATGTAACTTGTATTCAAAAGAAAAAAAATAATTTACGTAGGTAACTTGTGAAATTCCACTCCCCATGATGAAATTTACGACCTTGCATGATATAAATTTTGATTTGTTTTTTAGGGCATGAATTAAGAGACCCTCTTTTTATCATGAAATTTATGTATAACCAAACTCAGGGGCTAATTTGTGAATGATGATAAACTCTTGATTTTAAAATGTCTCCTTAGTCTTTATGCATGAGTAGAATAAATGGAATAACCATTATGTTATCAAGATTCATAAAAAGAGTGTGTTTTAATGAATTTCAAGTGATTTTGATAATGAGAACTCTGGTATGACTGGATAAACCTGTCACGACCCGAGCTGAGGCCCTGACCGCATCGGGCATCCCAAACTATAAAGGCTCGAGCAACCTTTTCTATCTGGCAATTATATAGACTATTTGTACACTATAAAAATAGGATGAAAGATAACATAATGGAAACATGGTCAATCTCTTAATCTACTGAAAAATATGTAATTTAGTTCATAACATTCATAACAAATGACACCAGTCTGCGAAATCTCTAACAAGATGAAAATAATATCTATCTAAAAGCTGGGACAAGGCCCCCAGTTTGACCATAAATTAAGATAAAATAACAATGTTTTATATACTAGGCCATCCAAAATAGGGGAGGCTCACCAACTGCAAATCTCAGACACATTAATCCACTACTTAGCGGGACCCCGAGACTAACCCTCAGATCTTGAAATATAGGAGGTCAATACAAATGTACTGTGTAATACCCCGTACTTTCTTTAAGTCAATCTAGTCTCTAGAAGAGTTATGGGAAATTGAATTAGCTTTCCAACGATACCAATTTAATCCAAATTCGGTATCAGAGTAAAACGTTATGTACGTTTTCCAGAGAACTATCAGAACTTCCCAAAACCAACGGCCAAGCTGATGGACCGTCGAGACAGCAACGGACCATCGCCCAAGCTATCACAATGGACCGTCACCCAAGCCATCGCGACTAAGGTAGTGGCCCCGATTTTTGGTCATGTACGATGGCCAGGATCAACAGATCATCGAGCTAGGATGGACCGTCCCCCAAGCCTTTGATACTAAGGCAGTGAGTCCCTATTCTGACCCAGGTACGACGGTCGTAATGATTGACTGTCGATCCAATGATGGACCATCGGAAGATCTATCACAGATCCCATTCAGCAATTTTTAAGCCACTTTTAAAGGGGTATTTAGGTCTTTTCCACCCGTTTTAACCCCTAATTACACTAGACCATAACTTATAACTTCATTATTCATTCACAACATCCAATTAGGGTTTCTCTCAAAATCATTCCCCAAGAAGAAGAAACCCTAGGTACTTAATCCTAAGTTGAGAACTCAAGCTTTCCTCTACAAATCTTTAAGAAACCATCCACCCAGGTATGTTAGATGTTCATTCATGGATCCTTACCTTCCATGGAGCCCAAGAATCCTTTTTCAAAATACAAGATTTCTGATTTATGATTTCTCTGTTTAAATTAGATTGAATTCATGTTCATAGAGTTATTTGAGTTTTAATCCATGATTTAGATTACAAGTTCCAAGAATTGATTCTAGTATGTGTTGAATTACATGATAGTCATAATAAACCCTTCAATTTGTAAGTTGATTATTGTTACCATGTTAACCCTAAATGTTTATGATTTAATGAACTAAGCATGCTTCCCATGCGTTTGATAAAATATCTATGAGAATGAAATAATGCCATTATAGTATGCTAACACGTATTCCCCATTCATTAACAAGTTAAAGCCTTACAAGTGTTTGATGAAATATCTCTATGAATGAATTATTCCCAAGTGAACATTCTTATGTTATTCAAGATGATGCTTTGCATTACTTTGAACGCTATCGTGTCCTAGGGGTATTTAATAACCAACAATCAAGCTGTTTACCTAGATCCAGTGTCAATTATGGAATAGTACCAGTCATGTCACGATCAGTAGTACTCTCAGTCAGTTACAAAACTCAGTAGAACTTAGTTACTTATAGAAACTAGGAAAACTCACTGATCTCAATATTAATCTAGTTCAGTCTAGTTAATCAGTTTCATGTCTTTCAGTTGGAAGTAGAATTCAGCACCGAGTGAACCCAAGGATGGGAGCTCACCTGCCAGCATAGGGTGTGATCTTTAGAAGTAATCCTTACATTCCAGAACTACGTAGCTAGCGTAGGTTGAGACATCAAACCTACCAGTTGAGGGTTGATGAGGTACTCTACGCTAGTAGAGGGTACCGCCGTTCTAATTTAGTGAACCTTCCAGTAGAGGGTGACTCTTTAGCTTGTGTTTACCCATGGCACGGTACTGACACCCTTCTAATTGGGGTTACAGATTAGACCCCAGCTCAGTTATCCTATTAGTTCATATTGAGGCATGTTGGTTAGATGATTACTTCCCACAGTTACAGTTTCATGTCTCAGTCTCAGTGAAAGAACTCAACTAGTTCTTCAGGATTCAGGACTGTTAGATACAGTTAATTCAGAATAGTACAAAACTCAGCTAGTTCCATCAGAACCTAGATTGCCAGATACAGTCGCTCAGAGTCAGTCATCAGTACTCATGTTATCAGCATTAAGACTCAGTAGTCAGTGTTATCATGAATTAAGTTACAGTCATTTATTCATACATGCATTCTTATGTTCATGTTATATAATCAGTTAGTATTGCTTATGCATATAAACCCCTTGCATTCAGCCTACCTCACTTGCATTCCAGTACATTCAATCGTACTGATGCATTCATGCTATGGTGTTTTATACCATAGGTTCAGAAGCACGAGTCTTAGAGCACCAGTGGCATTCTAGATTTCAGCAGCCATATTTAGCCATGAGTCCTCATCACTTGAGGATGATATGATTATTTATTTCATTATTTCCCCTTAATTTTAGTTGATGGAGTTAGCTCAAGACATGTCCCATCAACTCTTTATTCAGAGACAGTTAGAGACTTTTCAGACTATCATGTTCAGATAGTTTATTTTAGTTGTTTTGGGTATTTCATACCCCATCCACATGTTATGTTTTATCAGTTATGTTACAATTTTGAACCTTGTGGCCTTTCAGCCTTTATTTCCACATTTATACAGTATATTATGAAGTATTTAGGTATAGACATCAGTCATGGGTTAGCTTATGGTCCTTTGGGGTCATGAGCACCGTGTAGAATTCTGGGTACCAAATTCAAGGCGTTACATACTGGTACACAAATCAATCCAAAGTAATATACTTTTATAAAACATAAATAAGAGCAATTCATAAAAATAGTTTTCATATGATATAGGAAAAACACATGGGCTTACTTTAATGACTTTGAAACATTTCTTTGAAATCATGAACCACTCTTTATGTTACTTTTAAGTGAGATGGTACACCCTACAATCTGTAATTCTATGGCCTATATGGAATCCTACCTTGACTCGGCGGCCAAGCCTCCAATCCAAGTTTGCCGCAAAGATTAGTGTATCAGTAAGGGGAGACACGCAAGACCACACAACATGGTGCCATGATCTCCAATCAAATCAACATGTCATGGTAGAGAACAAGACCATGAAGAAGGTATCCTAACCATAGTCCCAAATTGGGACGACATAAATCAAGGTACACAAGACCACAAAGGATGGTAGCATAACCTCATGTTGGTAAATCACGGTTTCAACATAGACTTTTTCAACTCCTGCTTTCTTCGGGTAACCATCTAACCTTCTTTAAGCCCAGTTATCAAACTCTTATAAGAAATCATGAATCATACTTACAAACCACTTTTTTCTTGTTCTGTTAAGGGAAATTTACAATGGGGTATCATCATACCCTAACTTGCAAGCCAATCATATCGTATCATTCCATAGCCCTTCTCATTCAAACCATTTATAATATTCTACTTTAGATTTTTCAATCAACTCAATTAGTTGACCACCAAAAATATTTAAACAATACAAGGGATTCCTTATTTCAAAACATGTGCAAACTTATGCAAAGATTCTCCTTATAAATATTTCAACACATAATGTTCAATTCCTTTATACAAATCCATGCAACTCTTTAAATAATTACATTGAATATTTATAATTAAGAAAACACCCTATCTTCAATTCTTAATTAATATCAATTCCAAAACAATAGTAAAAGAATTATCTCATGTTTTAAAACATGTTATTGAAAAACACAAAATATGTGAAATCAAGAGGTATCATAACAAGAGAGGGGTTTCATCATTCATGCTCTCGATTTAATCTTTGCAAAATTGAAAATGCATATGCATACATGATTATAGTTCAACTCTATAAAAAGGGGTTCTTGATCTGTTTCTTGGAAATCTTGACGTAAGAGGTTGATTCTTGATCATTTGAGGGAGGAGTTAGGGTTTTGTTCTTGATGTATTTGTGTAATTTTGAGCCTATAATTCCCTAAAAACATTTTAATCAGCTGTTAACATGATTTGGGGCTATAGGGAAAAGATGAGACTGCCTCTCAATTTTAAAAGTTACTGCATATTCTTGACTTTTTCCTAGCGATGCGATGCACCAGGAGGACCAACACAATGGGCGACATGATGCGACTCTATTGCGTTGACGTTCTATTTTTTATTTCCAAACACGTCCTATACCTTATTCAAAAACTCCAAAACTCCCCTGAGACATCCCCTTTACACCCCTGAACATGGATCAACTAAAAAATTAAGGACACGGGGTCAAAAAGATAGATATAGAAATCATTGAAGTTAAGGGCCTAAAATATGACTAAGTCCCTGTTTTAACACTTAGAAAAAATTTCAGGTAGTTAGCTCTTTAAGCATGCTACTAAGTGTGTTATTAAGTCGAGAATGCTATAGGGTGTTATATTATCTCCCCCTTGGGATCATTCATCCCCGAATGGTGGGTAGGGACCTTTTTTTTTTTAAGTTCTAAAAATGTAGAATAAAGAACGTAATCTCACATTGAACATTTTTCCTCAACAAAATATGCAGTGACATCAGATGATCCTCATGATAACCCCTAGTGAAATGTGTAAGCCCAAAACATGAGATAATAAGAATTTACATAGAGATGACCTTGCAAAGGAGTTCTAAAGATCATGATCATCATAGAATATGGTTTGAGTTTATTTGGTGATCATCGGCCTGATTTACATTGCTACTAATCATGAAATACGATTTCATGGAAGATAAGAAATAGAAACATTCTATATCATACAAGATACCACGAATAGGACTAAATCTTAAAGACACTGCTCAACTATGCCCCAAATAATAAATAACACACTTCATTATTTCCAACTTACAATTCTCCCATAACACATCTAACCATAAGAATTTGTGTCCCGCCCCATAATACTTATATGTTGAAGCCTAACTTGGAGAAAAGAGGTGCTAACTTAAACTACAGTACTGAGTACTCTACATCACATTATGAAATCACCTCACCTTATTATTATAATCAAACAACCTCAAGTCTTAATTCAAGGGATACTAACCACATGATACATTGGTTTGTGTTTTCATCAATCACAACATTCAATCCTATCGTTACTACACCCTCTACATGGATCTCTCCACTAAGACCAGCAAATTCAATCATTCTCATAAAGATTCTCAGCATATATTTCCCTCTTAACTATTTCATATAACAAAAGTTTATTTCCCTCTTCTCCCTTCTTTTATAACCTTAAATCAAGAAATTACATCAAAATTTTCACCTTTATGAACATCTACTTGCCCACGTAAAACATTACTACTCTTCCACAACCACCATCGTACTAAAATATGAAAGGTCATTGAGGGGCCCGACCATAAGCATCATGAATGGGAGAAAATTTAGGAACTACCTTAATTTACCATCTGTAATACCCCATACTTTTTCCTAACTCAATTTCACACCTAAAATGTCAAGGGTTAGATTAAAAAATGATAACTTTTGCTACGCATAAAATTTTCCAGTTCTAGACCCTCCAACGTGTAGAAAATTGAATTAGCTGTCCAACGATACCAATTTTGCATTAATCCGATACTCGATTGGGAAGTTATGGCATTTTAGTAAAGCTGTGTGGCATTAACATAGTCACCGCATCGAGGTGGATGAAATATGGAAATTTTTTGATTCCAATGGTCCTTCGCGATAAGCGCTGTAACACCCTGATTTTCTGAACTGAAATGCTACACGGTGCTCATGACCCCGAAGGACCACAAGCTAACCTATTACTGATATCTGTACCTGTATACTGCATTATATAACATAAAATACAGAAACATGAACATGAAAGGCCATAAGGTTTGAACTGAATAAACATCTGATAACAAAATGTTTAAAAAAGGTATAACAATACCAAAATAAGTCATAAATACTGAAAATAATTAGATCTGAATATCTAATCTGTCATCTAGTCTGAAAGCCTCTAACTGAACTGAATAAGGAGTTGAGGGAACATGTCTTAAACTAACTCCATCTAGCAAATGAATAATAAATGTAGCAATAATCATATTGTCCTCGAATGAGATGGACTTACTGCAAACTCTGAACACTGGAATGCTAGTACTGATCTGGAACTCGTGCCTCTGAACCTATGGTGTAAGATAAGAGAAAGAACCATAGCGCAAATACGATAGTATGTCTAAATGTACTGAGTATACGAGTGAGGTAGGCTAAATGCAAAAGGTTATATGCATGGACAATGCTGACTAATATGAACATGAGAATACATACATGCATACATAATTGCAACTGAACTCGTGGAGATACTGACTACTGAGTCTGAGTATTGACAACATGAGTGTAATGATACTAAGATATTGAATAGAGGAACGACTATTTTTGATAGTTTAAATTATGAAGAACTGGTCTGGTTGACTGTGTCTGACAGTCCTAAAGCTGAATATTGGTATCATAAATTTTGATAACTGATATGACTAATACATGAGTTCAGAAAACTAATATAACTGATATAACTGTGATGATTGGCCTAACCGATGTAACTGATATTGAGCGACAGTATCTGACAGTCTAAGTTCTGATAGAACTATTTGAGTTCTATTTTATATGGGGTACCTGAAGTTTGAGATCAGTCTTGTCTAATGGGAGATCTTGAAGTCTATTTATAATGATAAGGATTGATTATCTCTAACAGTACTGAATCTGTACTACTGAACCGCGTTGACTGTATCTAATAGTCTTGAATCTGTAACTGAAACTGTGGGATGTATTCAACTAACCGACATGCCCCAAGCTAAGCTGACTGGGGTCCAATCTCTGCCCTGAATGGAAGGATGTCAGTACCGCCCCACCAGTAAAGACATCTGCTATGGAGTCAGTCCTAATCTAGTGGGGTTTTTCTGGGATCAGTTCTATACATATAAATGTGGTAACGGGTCACCCCTAAGTATGTCAGTCCTATCTAATGGGTGAAATTTTGTACCTACACTGGATACATAGTTCTAGAACTTAGGGATTGCTTCTAAGGATCTTAGTCCTAATCTAGCGGGTGAGTCCCCATCCCTAGGATTACTCGGTGCTGAATTCTATTCCCATATGAAAAAAACTACACTAAATAACTAGGCTGAACTGAATAACTAAACTGAACTGATTAGCTAAACTGATACTGGTTAACTAGATTGATACTACTAGTATTGTTTAGCAGTGCTAAGCTTAGTTTACTAGATTTCGATGACTGAAGGAATGTACTGAGTTCTGAGGACTGGTTGAGAGTACTGAAGTTACTGAGATTGACTTTGAATGTTGTGGTTACAAATATTATTGATTACTGAGATTACTAAGTTTACTGGATTTTCCTGAGTCACATGACTAACTGAATTCTATAGATCATGGATTGACCAAGAGTATCATGATAACATGGCATGGCTCTAGGCACAGAACTATATTTTTGGGTACGAATACCCCCAAGACTCGATGGAAGAAAACTAACACAACATGACTGACTTGATCATAAGATTGGAGTCCACAATTCACATTGTCATAAGTAGGGGATATTACACTTCATGTAGTTCTTCAACATATTAAGCATGGTAGGGAGTGCATGGATATATTTCATGTACATATAGTATATCTCCATTATCATACATGCTTCATACCACAACAATAGCAACACATCAATAGCATGGAATTTATATTGAAGTACATAGCTAACATAGACTTGTCATTTAGATATCATGGAACCATGTAAACATGAATTTCTAGCATCCTAAGCGTTTTATCAAACACCTTGCACACATAATATTGAGCATAGGTGTACTTAAAAAAATTAGAAATCTTGAAACACCCAAATTCATGTGTTTCCAACTAACCTATTCACATGATTCATGAAAAAGCACATCAAGATACAACTTTGAATCGAAAAAACAATCATCAACATGAATATAGTCATAAAACAATAAGAAAATCATAATTTATAATTTAAAAGATGATTCTTGAGCTCCATGGATGAAAGGAACCCATGGATGAACACTACGCATACCTTATATTAAGAATTCGTGAAGATTGACGGCGAAATTTCCTTGAAATAGACTCTTCTATGTAAACCCTAGGGTTTGTTTTTGAGAGCTTTGATCTTGAGAGAAAACCCTAATCGTATGGTTAAGAGTGTATGAGAGAGATTTTTTAGATGTTTAACCAAAGAGAATGGATGATAATATGCTCCTTGAGGGTTATAAGTCGTGGAAAGTGAAGGAAAAAGACCAAAACATCCCTTAATTGCTGGGAAAAATAGCTGACGTTATTCTTGACAAGCCGTCAAGCTGGTGATAGGACATCACGAATTGTCATCACAAAAGGGTGAAATTTTGAGTTTCGGGTTAAGGTTGACAACATTGGTGATAGGCCGTCATGAGCATGATGGCTTGTCACAAAATGTCATCACCAAGATTAGAAAGCTGCCCAGGTCTGACGACGTTTCTAATAGGCCATCATGGGCATGACAGCTTGTCAAAAAATGTCATCACCAGGGTTAGAAATATGCCCAGGTCTGACGACATTACTGATAGGCCATCACGGGTGTGATGTCTTGTCACAAAATATCGTCACCAGTTTTCCAGCTAGACATGCCAGAGTAAAATAAGCCTAACTCCTTGCTAACATTCTTATTTAGGAGAAATTAGTATTTTTGGAAAGATAATTCAAAGATCTTTTATTTGATACATAGTAAACCACCCAGTTCGTCAGATAAAACGAGTTATGGTCGATTGAAGTTGACCCAAGTTTTGAAGCTCACTAAAACTTGAACGATAGGAAAGCTTTCAACTTGTACTTGAGTTAGGGGCCTATATGATCTAAATTCATGCTCAAATAGTTTACCACACTAAATTATTTATTAACACACTAAATTTACATAGGATTCAAGGCTTTTGAAACGTCTATGCATAGGAATGACGGATTTTCATTCTAGTCGAAAATGTGGGGTATTACAATATCTCCCCCTTGGGAACATTCGTCCTCAAATGATATTGGCTGAGATGAGAGAAAATACAACTTACACGAATATATAGAATGAAAGACTAATCATGATTTCATGGATGACATGACTGAAAACTGAGCATATCATACTGTACATGCATATCTTATGCATGGGTAGCTGATTTATGAATGTAGGACTGGGTGTTTCGACAAACTGAGTTTCTCAAACTGAGAATGCATATCTGATACTTAACTGATAAGTTGAATCCATGCATATCTGATGTATGATTATATGACTGACATGATACGTGAATGTATGACTGAAAGTACTGATAAGATGACTATGCATATCTGATGCATGAATACATGGCTAAACTAGTTCATGAACATGTGACTGAACATGCAATGGTAAAGGGACTAAGATTGAACGGAAACATGTGAACATGACTAATTCTTCTACGTGACATATGGACTGAACATCATGAACTGAACCGAACCTCTGAATACTTTACTTACATCTGAGGTCTAACTTATGTGTACCCTCTATTTTAGACTGAATTCATTATGCAAGGAGAAATTGAAGGATCTAAGTCATAAGAGTTTTAAGACAAAGTGGGGTATCTTCTCCTTGGGATGCTATGTCCCTCTAAGAATGCTTACCTTACAAAGATATTGAGTGATGCATAGAGCATTTACAAACTAGATTATAACTAAACTTTGGGAGTCTAAAACTAATGAATGATTCATGAGATAAATTGAAATTGCAAGTACTATGAGGTTCTACATTGAAATTATTACATTCTCTAAGGTTTTGGATAGCATGAATAGATGCAAAGATGTGAAAACAAGCTATACTAATCTGACTATTCACTGGTATGACATAAATACTGAAAGAAGGGAAACTGTTCCTAAAATATATCATAGCCTCCTGCACATAGGGGTGGTGTACAATACAGGTATGTACAAGACTCTACTAGATGCTGCTTTCACACTTACTAGGACTCTACTGAACCTTAGGCTCTGATACCAAGTTTGTAACACCCCGATTTTCTAAATCAGAATGCTACACGGTGCTCATGACCTTAAAGGACCACAAGCTAACTCATGACTGATATCTGTACCTGTATACTTCATAGTATATGGAAACATGAACATGAAAGTCCATAAGGTTCGAACAGAATAAATGTCTGATAACAAAATATCTGAAAAAAGTAAAAAAATACCAAAACAAGTCATAAATACTGAAAATAATAAGATTTAAAAATCAAATATGTTATTTAGTCTGAAAGCCTCTAACTAAACTGAATAAGGAGTTAAAGGAACATGTCTCCAACTAACTACATCTATAAACTAAATAGTAAATGTAGCAATAATCATATCGTCCTCGAATGAGAAGGTCTCACTGCAAACTCTGAACACTGGAATGCTACTGCTGATTTGGAGCTCGTGCCTTTGAACCTATGGTGTAATATAAGAGAAAGCACCATAGCGCAAATGCGTCAGTACGTCTGAATGTACTGAGTATATGAGTGTGGTAGGATAAATGCAAAGGGCTATATGCATGGACAATGCTGACTAATATAAATGCGAGAATACATACATGCATACATAACTATAACTGAACTCGTGTTGATACTGACTACTGCGTCTAAATACTGACAACATGTGTGGACTAGTACTGAGAAGAACTGGTCTGGTTAACTTTGTCTAACAGTCCTAAAGCTGAATACTGATATCAAAAATTTTGATAATTGATATGACTGATACATGAGTTCAGAAAACTAGTATAACTGATATAACTATGATGATCGGCTTAACCAATGTAACTGATACTCAGAGACTGTATCTGAAAGTCTAAGTTCTGATGGAACTATATGAGTTCAGTTTTATATGGGGTACCTGAATTTGAGATCAGTGTTGTCTAATGGGTGATCTTGAAGTTTATTTATAATTAATAGGATTGATTGTCTCTAACAGTACTGAATCTGTACTACTAAACTGAGTTGACTGTATCTGACAGTCCTGAATCTATAACTAAAACTGTGGGATATATTCATCTAACCGACATGCCCCAAGCTGACTAGGGTTCAATCTCTGCCCTGACTGGAAGGGTGTCAGTACCGCGCCACCAGTAAAGAGATCTACTGTGGAGTCAGTCCTGATCTAGCGGGTGACTCCTGGGATCAGTCTTATACATATAAATCTTCTAACGGGTGACCCATGAGTATGTCAGTCCTATCTAACAGGTGACATTTCATACCTATGCTGGCTACGTAGTTCTGGAACTTAGGGATTTCTTCTAAGGATCTTAGTCCTAATTTAGCAGGTGAGTCCCCATCCTTAGGATTACTCAGCGTTGAATCCTACTCCCATCTGAAAGACACTGAACTAAATAACTGGGCTGGACTGAATAACTGAACTGAACTGATTATCTGAACTGATACTGATTAACTAGATTGATACAAGTGGTATTGTTTAGCAGAGCAAAACTAAGTTTACTGGATTCTAATGACTGACGGAATATATTGAGTTTTGAGAAATGGTTGAGAGTACTGAAGTTACTAAGATTGACTTTGAATGCTAAGGTTATAGATATTACTGAGTACTGAGATCACTGAGATTACTGAACTATTGATATTACTTAGGTTACTGGATTTTCCTGAGTCACATGACTGACTGAAGTCTATATATCATGGCTTGACTGAGAATATCCTGATAACATGACATGACTGTAGGAACACAACTATATTTTAGGGTACGAATACCCCCAGGACTCGATGGAAGAAAACTGACACAACATGACTGACCGATCATAAGATTGGAGTCCACAATTCACATTGTCATAAGTAGAGGATATTATACTTCATGTAGTTCATCAACATCTTAAACATGGTAGGGAGTGCATGGATATATTTCATGTACAATAGCATATTGCCATTATCATACATATTTCATACCACAACAATAACAACTCATCAATAGCATGGAATTTATATTGAAGTATATAACTAACATAGACTTGTCAGTTAGATATCATAGAACCATGTAAACATGAATTTCTAGCATCCTAAGCATTTTATCAAATACCTTGCATGCATAATATTGAGCATAGGTGTACTTTAAAAATTTAGAAATCTTGAAACACCCAAATTCATGGGTTTCCAACTAAGCTATTCACATGATTCATGAAAAAATACATCAAGATACAACCTTGATTCCAAACAACAATCATCAACATGAATATAGTCATAAAACAACAAGGAAATCACAATTTATAATTTGACAAATGATTCTTGAGCTCCAAGGATGAAAAGGACCCATGGATGAATACTACTCATACCTTAGATTAAGAATTCGTGAAGATTGACAGTAAAACTTCCTTGAAATAGACTCTTCTATGAAAACCCTAGGGCTTGTTCTTTCGAGTTTTGATCTTGAGAGAAAACCCTAATCTTGTGGTTGACAGTGTATGAGAGAGATTTTGGAGATGTTTAACTAAAGAGAATGGAATATAATACGCTCCTTGAGGGTTACAATTCGTGGGAAGTAAAGGAAAAAGACCAAAATACCCTTAATAAAACATTCCTCAATTGCTGAAAAAATAGCTGAGGACATTCATGACAAGCCGTCAAGCTGGTGATAGACCATCACGAATTGTTGTCACAAAAGGGTGAAATTTTGAGTTTCAGGTTAAGATTGACAATATTGGTGATAGTCCATCACGGGCGTGATTGCTCGTCACAAAATGTCATCACCAGCATTAGAAATCTACCTAGGTCTGGTGACATTTCTGATAGGCCATCACGGGCATGACGGCTTGTCACAAAATATCATCACTAGGGTCAAAAATCTGCCTAGGTCTGACGACATTGCTGATAGGCCATTACGAGCGTGATGGCTTGTCACAAAATCTCGTCACAAGTTTTTCAGCCAGACATGCTGGAGTAAAATGGGCATAAATTTTTGCTCCGATATCGGATTTAGGAGAAATTAGTATCGTTGGAAAGATAATTCAAAGAGATTTCATTTGATATATATAAAATCACCCAGTTCTTCATATACAATGATTTATGGTCTATTGAAGCTGTCCAAAGTCTTGACGCTCACTAAAACTTGAACGATAGGAAAGGTTTCAACTTGTTCTTGAGTTAGGGGACCTATATGATCTAAATTCATGCTCAAATAGATTCTCACACTACATAATTGATTAAAAAACTAAATTTACATAGGATTCAAGGCTTTTGAAACATATACGCATAGGAATGATGGATTTTCATTCAAGTCCAAAATATGGGGTATTATAAGCGCACATCGCGTTGAAGACCCATTTAACAATTGTCAATTTTCTGTGGCTCACCACGATGGTGGTACATCATGGTGATGGCTAAAATGAAATTTCAATAGGGCACCGTGATAGCTCCGCATCGCGTTAAACTTACAGTTCCACTCATCTCTTTTTCAGTGAGCCACCACGATAGTGGCGTGTCACGGTGGCATGACAAGTCGGGAATTTTCTTCTTTACCCAGTTCTGATTAAAATTTCAAAAGGGAATTTTGATCAATTTTCATTCCCTCGATTAGTGAAAAATACTATATTAAACCAATTCTAAGCACTTTATACCCATTATTCATCAATTCTCTTACAAAGAAAACTCTAGAGCTCAAAAGATAAGCTCCAAGAAATCCAATTTCTTCAATTGTTTCTGTGAGAAAACCTAAAATTGAGGATTCCCAAATTAAGATAATCAAGAGTTCATCTTCAAAAGCTCAAATAGGAATCCAAGTTCAAGTTTCTTCATCCAATCATCAATTAAGGTATGTGGTGTTTATGAAAAAAGATCCTCTTTCATTCTTGTGCCCAAAAATTATTTTTAATCTGAATTTTTATAAGAATATACATGAGTTTGAATTAAGGTTCATACCCAATATTGTTATTTGCAAGATTATCAGTTTTTGAGAGATTTTGAAGTTGAATTGCATGTCTATTTTCATATTTTCATGCGTAGTTCAGTAAATTCCACATTTTGAGTTGAATTATCCTTATTATCATTACCAAGTATGAATACTATGATGTTTTGGCATGAAATTGATGCATGGGTTACTATCCCTAGATTGAATATCATTATTCCAAGAAATATTATTCTTTAAGTGTCATATACTAAGTTTAATTTCAATTTTTTCAATAAAGATTTGATATTTGATCGTCAGATAATATTTGCAATCCAACTTATTGATTTTCTACAGTTTACATAAAATAAATAAGTTTTACTTATAGATTGACCCAGATAAATGCATAATTAGTTTCATAACAAACCCTTATGTTAACTTTTAAAAGTGAATTTCCAACAGAATAAGTATACAAATTAAAGAATGTAGTATTTAGCACCAAGCAGGAAGTGTGGGTTTAGTGCAGCCTACTTCCACAAAACTACAAGCCAATGTAGGTACAGATTCAAATTATTTCCACTTCTACATGGATGACAACTACAGAATTTATCACCTCCCTATAGTTGTAGAATAGTTTTAAGGATATTTTTCATAAAATAAAAGACTACAAAATGATCTTAACAGCGTAGCTTTTAGAAAACTACGTGTAGTGGCTCACAACTTTTCTCAGGTTTTTCTTTACAGAGAAGCATTAGCTAAAAATTTCAGTTTTCAGATTCAAATATTGAAGTGAGTCCTCTCTACACTTAGATAGTATGTTATACAAGCACCACCTTTCGAAATAAATGTTATGACTCACTAGATTTATAAAGTACGACTTGCTACTCATGATTATAGATTTCAATTTTTCAGATATCCAAGCTTATATGAGTCATTTATATTTGGCATGCATTATTTTATAAATGGTGATGATGATAAGATAATATTTTACTTATGCATTCATCCCCATATACTTAGTACATTCTCAAAGTATTGATCCACATATATGTCTATATGTTACATTATCTCATAATGTAGGTTCAGGTGCTCAGTTTCAGGAGCATGAGTGATTTTGAGCATCTCCATCTACATCCCGACAGTTGGTGATTCCTCATAGTTTGGGGACTTAGTTATTCATATTTTCAGCTTATTAGTTTAGATAATTCAATATTTTCTGATAGTCTGAGTCAGCTAGGGGTTTGTCCCAGTGGCTCTCTAGTTATTAGTAGCAGAGGCTTGTATGATAGCTATATTTGATTTCAATTTTTAGTATTTATTGTTTAGACTATTGGGTCTAATATTTTTCCTTGATTTAATTCAGATAGTCCAGTTAGCTCAGACAAATTTTTGTATTTAGTATGATTCTTATATTTATACTACATAATTTTAAGATTCAGAGTTAGTAGAAGACAGAGAGGGTTAGTTTAAGGATACTCTTAGACTTGAGCATCCTGTGACATCTCGAGACCCATTTTTGGGGCATTACAAACTTGGTATCATAGCCTAATATTTATAAGATTCCTAGAGATTAAGAGTAGCCACGTTACGTAGAGTCTTATTCTTGGGTGTAAAGTGCGCCATATATATGAGCAAGAGGCTATGGGACATTCTTAGAAAATCAGCTCTTTCTTTCATGATCTATCATGCTTATAGTATCTCTATCTACTTTTAACTTATGCTCTTACGTGACAGTTGAATATGCCTCCTCGTCGAGCTAATGCCCACACAAAAGATAACCATTCACCCCATCCTACTTATCCTTTGAATGAGAACATATCCTATGTTGAGTTTTGGGCTGCCTTTCAGGTGTTGGCCCAGGCAGTGACTTCCAATGTTCAGGGAAACCATCATTCTATAGTGCCACTTCTGTAGAATGGTAATTTAGCAGTAGCCAGAATTTATTTCATGAGAATGAATCTGCTAGAGTCCTTTGGGTCAAAAGAAGGTGAGGACTCAAACCTTTATTTAGATTTAGTGAAGAAGATCACCTAGATTATGCATGTTTCTAAAAAGGAGAGTATAGAGTTGGCATCCTATAGATTGAAGGATGTAGCATATGATTGGGTGGTTATGTGTAAAAATGATAGAGGTGAGAATGCTGCTCCTATGAGTTGGCAGATGCTTTGCTAGACAAGTTCCTTCTATGTTAAATGAGAGAAGCTAAGATAGAGGATTTTATGAAACTGAGGCAGGAATCAATGATAGTGAAGGAGTACTACCTTAAGTTCAATTAGCTATCTAAGTATGCCCCTGCTATGATGGTTGATTCTAGGGAAAGCATGAGTAAGTTTGTTATTGGCATATCTAGCTTGGTAGTCTAGGAGTGTAGGACTGCCATGCATATTGGGGATATAGACCTTACTAGGTTCATTATTTATGCCTAACAAATTGAGGTAGAAAATTTAAAGGGGAGAGTGAGGGGAAATAAGAAGGCTAGAACATGGAAGTTTAAGTATGGCCAGTCTAGTTCTAGAGAGGGAATCATTCACAGTTTCAAAATCATTCATCGATGCCCACATTGTCTTCAGCCAATGCTCCTACTCCCAGAGTTTGGCAGGAGTAGTGGGCTAAGTCCTCTATGTCCAAATCTCAGAATAGGGCTAGTTGAAAGACCAGTTATCCTCCATGTGCTAAGTATGGTAAGAATCATCCTAGTGAGTACTTGTTGGGCCAGAAAGGTTGTTATGGTTATGGTAAGTTGGGTCATGGAATCAGGGAGTGTGCGCATGGTAAGAAAGAAAATAAGGATATTCGTCGCTAGACTCAAGCTACTTGTGCACTAGATGCTCTAGGTAACCCAGTTTCTTCCTAGGGTGCATATCCAGTACCGGTGGCAGACAACGCTAGAATCGGTTTTATGATTTACCATTCCGTCAAGAGAAGAAGGATTTACGCGATGTTGTTACTGGTATACTTTATGTCTTTGATCTTGATATTTATGTATTGCTAGACCCTCAGTCGAATTTCTCTTATGTGACCCCGTTAGTTGCTATAAATATTAAAATAGGTCCTGAAAAAATCTCTGAGCCATTCTTAGTTGCTACTCTAGTGGGTGAGTCAGTTGTTTTTGAACAAATCTATAGGAAGTTTCCTATCTCTGTCCTTCATAAAATCATGTTAGAAGACCTAGTAGAGTTAGATATGGTTGACTTTAACCTTATTCTTGGTGTGGATTGGGTTTAATCTTGTTATGCATCCATAGATTGTCGCACCCGTTATGGTCATTTTGAGTTTCTAGTCATGTTCTTCGGGCTAACAAACGCCCCAAAAACATTCATGGAATTGATGAACAGAGTGTTGAAGATGTATTGGGACATATTTGTCATGGTCTTTATCGATGATATCCTTTTCTAGTCTCGTAGTGAGGATGACCATGTAGACCATCTTAGGATTGTGTTGCAAATTCTTAGAGATCATCAGTTGTTTGCCAAATTCATCAAATGCAAATTTTTTCTAAGGTCAATTGCTTTCCTTGGTCATATTGTTTCCAGTGATGGTATTCGAGTTGATCCCCAAAAGATAGAATCAGTAATAAATTGACCTAGACTTATCTCTCTATTAGAGATTAGAAGTTCCTTGGGTTTAGCTGGCTATTATAGATGTTTTGTTGAGAGTTTTCCTTCCATTGCATCTCCTATGTCTAAATTGACCCAAAAGAAAGTTAAGTTCTAGTGGTCAGATTCCTGTGAGAAGAGTTTTCAGGAGTTGAAGATTCGGCTCACTTCGGCCCCAATTTTAGCATTACCTGATGGTACAGATGATTTCATTGTGTATTATGGTGCCTCTAGAATCGGTCTGAGTTTTATTTTGATGCATATAGGTAATATCATAGCATATTCCTCTAGACAACTTAAGCCTCACAAAAAGAATTACCTTACCGATGATCTCGAGTTAGCTATTTTTTTGTTTATATTAAAAATCTGCAAGCACTATCTTTATGAGGTACATGTCGATGTGTTCACAGATCACAAAATTTTACAATATATGTTTACTTAGAGGGAGTTAAATCTTCGCCAGAGAAGGTGGTTAGAATTATTGAAGGATTATGATATGAGTGTGTTGTATCATCCGAGCAAAGCCAATGTAGTCGCTGTTTCCCTTAGTAGATTGTCCATGGGCAGTGTCGCTCATGTGGAGAATGATAAGAAGGAGTTAGTTTGGGACGTTCACCGGTTAGCTAGATTGGGTGAGAGATTTGTTGATTCATCTGAAGGGAATGTTTGGGTCCAGAGTAGTTCAGAATCTTCTCTAGTTTTGGATGTGAAAGAAATGGAGGATAAGGATTCTAGTTTGGTCAAACAGAATGAGTCAGTTAAAGACCAAAAGATAGAGGTTTTCTCCCAAGTGGAAGATAGTGTGTTGAGATACCAGAGTAGGTTGTGTGTGCCATGTGTTGATGATTAGAGGCAGCGGATTATGGCGGAAGTGCTTGGTGCACATTACTTTATTCATACAGGAGCCACAAAGATGCACCGCGACTTGTAGGAAATCTGTTGATGGAGTGATATGATGAAAGATATAGAAAATTTGTAGCCAAGTGTGCAACTTGTCAATAGTTTAAGGTAGAGCACCAAAGACCTGGTGGTACGTTTAAAGAGTTTGGTATCCCCACTTGGAAATGGGAAGAGGTGAGTATGGACTTTATGGCCGGATTACCCCATTGGCGTCGTCAGTATAATTCGATTTTGGTGATAGTGGACTGATTGACTAAATCAATGCATTTCTTGCCAGTTCACATATCCTACACAGCTGAAGATTTTGATAAGTTCTATATCAGAGAGTTAGTCAGATTGCATGGAGTTCCTTTTTCTATCATCTCAGACAGGGGTACTCAGTTTACATCTCATATTTAGAAAGCCTTTAAGAAGGGTCTTGGTACCTCAGTTCATCTTAGTTCAGATTTTCATCTGCAGATAGATAGTCAGGCAGGAAGGACCATTCGGACACTAGAGGATATGTTGAGGGCATGCGTTCTTGATTTCAAAGGTAGTTGGGATGAGCACTTTCTGTTGATTGAGTTTGCCTATAATAACAGTTACCATGCTAGTTTTCAGATGACCCCATTTGAGGCTCTTTATGGGTGGAGATGTAGATCGCCAGTCGGTTGGTTTGAAGTGGGTGAGGCTACTTTGATTGAGCCAGATATAGTGTTTGAATTCTAGGAGAAAGTTCAGTTGATCCAATAAATATTGAAAGTAGCTTAGAGCTGTCAAAAATCTTATGCAGACGTAAGAAGAAGAGATCTTTTGAAAAAGATGATCTTGTGTATCTGAAAGTTTCACCCGTGAAGGGGTGAAGAGATTTGGCAAAAAGGGGAAACTTAGTCCCGTCCTTACTGGATTTTAAGTCGTGTTGGAAAGGTAGCGTATGAGCTTGAGATACCCGCCGATTTATCTTCAGTTCATCTAGTGTTCCATGGGTCCTTATTGAAGAAGTGCATGGAGGATTTAGCTATTGCAGTCCCTCTAGAAAGTACAGATATTCAGAATAGCCTCTCATATGAAGAAGTTACCATAGAGATCCTTGATCGTCACATCCATAGACTAAGGAACAAAGAATTTCCCTTGGTAAAAGTTCTGTGGCAAAATCAGTTTGTTGAGGGCGCTACCTGGGAAGCAGAAGCAGACATGCGTACCAAGTATCCTCACCTCTTCTCCACGAACTCAGATTTATCCTAACGTTACAATATTTCTTATTTCAACACTGTTCTAGCCTTAGATTCAGCTATATAGTTGTCCTCATGTAAATTCATGCACTCACAAATTTTCTCAGTTGCTCAGCATCTTTTAAATTCAGTCATACAATTTGTTTCATTTGTGCATGTCAATATATAGCCTCAGTTCTTTAGTATTTTCAATTAAACTAGCCACATTCGAGCACGAATGTTCCCAAGGGGGAGATAATGTAATACCGCATACTTTTTCCTAGGTCAAGTTAGCTCCTAAAATGTCAAGGGTTAGCTTAAAAAATGATTAACTTTTGATACACATACAATTTTCCAATTCTAGACCATCCAATGTGTAGAAAATTTAATTAGCTGTCAAACGATACTAATTTTTCCTCAATCCTATACTCAGTTGGGAAGTTATGGCATTTTTCGTAAAGCAGTGTGGCATTTAGAAAGTCATCGTATCGCAGTGGATGCCAAAATGGCAATTGTCCAATTCTAGTGAACCTCCGCGATATGTCTGCATCGTATTGAAGCTCCATTTCCAAATTGTCAATTTCCAGTGGTTCACCATGATGGTGACGCATATCGGTGTTGGCCAAAATGATATTTCAATAGCGCACGCGATATCTCCGTGTCGCGTTGAACTTCCAATTCCCACTCGTCCCTTTTTCAGTAAGCCCCCGCGATAGTGGCGTGTTGTGATGGCATGACAAATTGGGAATTTTCTTCTTTTCCCAGTTTTGATTAAATCTAAAAAAGGGGCATTTTGGTCAATTCCCAAGCCCTCTATTCATGAATAACACAAGATTAAACCTATTCTAAGAACTTTATACCCATTATTCATCAATTCTCTTACAAAGAAAACCCTAGAGGTCAAAACTTAAGCTTCAAGAAATCTAATTTCCACTATTGATTCTCCAAGAAAACCCAAAATTGAGGATTCTCAAATCAAGAAAATCAAGAGTTCATCTTCAAAAGCTCAAATAGGAATTTAAAGTTCAAGTTTCTTCATCCAATCATCAATTAAGGTATATGGGATTTATGAACAAGGATCATCTTTTATCCTTGAGCCCAAAATTTGTTTTAAAGCGGAATTCTTATATAAATCTATATGAGTTTGAATTCGGGTTCATAACCAATATTGTTATTTGCAAGATTATTAGATTTTGAGAGATTTTGAGGTTTAGTTGCATGTCTATTTTCATATTTTCATGCGTATTGTAGTAAATTCTAGTTTTTGAGTTGAATTATCATTATTATCATTACCAAGCATGAACACTATGATATTTTGACATGAAACTGATGCATGGATTACTATCCCTAGATTGTATATTATTATTCCAAGAAATATTATGCTTTAAGCATCATATGATTAGTTTAATTTCAGATTTTTCAGTAAAGATGTGATCTTTGATCCTCAGATAAGATTTGGAATCCACCTTACAGTTTTACTACAGTTTACAGAAAATTAATTAGCTCTACTTACAAATTGACTCAGATAAATGCATATTTGGTTTCATAATAATCCCTTATGCTAGCTTTTAAAAGTGGATTTCCAACAGAATGAGCATACAAATTAAAGAGATAGAATTTAGCACCAAGTGGGAAGTGTGGGTTTAGCGCATCCTGCTTCCATAGGACTACGAGCCAATGTAGGTAAAGATTTAGATTAATCCCATTTTACAAAGATGAAAGCTACAGATGTGATCACTCAGATTAGGTTATACTCCTTGGCAACAGTTTAACACATCTCCCCAACGTGATGTTTTCCCATAAGAGAATGAGACGTTGGACTCCATGATAGCTCACATGGTTCATGTCGGTTAGAAGAACCTTCCTACAGTTGCAGAATAGTTTCAAGGGCATTTTACCTAGAATAGAAAGACTACAGAATGATCTAAACAGCAAAGCTTTTAGAAAACCAAGGGTAATGGATAACAATATTAGTCAGATTTTGCTTTACAGAGAAACTTTAGCTTCAGATTTTAGTTTTCAGATTTCATATATAGAAGTGAGTCCTTTCTAAACTTAGAAAGTATGGTTCAAAGGTAGTATACAAGCACCGCCTTTAGAACTAAATGTTATGACTCACTAGATTTATAAAGTACGACTTGCTACTCATGATTATAGATTTCATTTTTTCAGATATTAAAGCTTATGTGAGTGATAAACATTTGGCATGCATCATTTTATAAATTTTGATGATGATGAGATAATGTTTTGCTTATGAATTCACCCCCATATACTTAGTACATTCTCAAAGTACTAATCATCATATACGTCTATTTGCAACATTGTCTTATAATGTAGGTTCAGGTGCTCAGTTTCATCAACGTGACTATTTTTGAGCATCTCTATCTACATCCCAACAGTTGGTAAGTCCTCCTAGTTTGGGAACTTAGTTATTTAGATTTTCAACATATCAGTTTAGATGATTCAGTATTTTTAGACAGTCTGAGTCAGCTGGGGGTTTGTCCAAGTGTCTCTCTAGTTATTAGTAGTAGAGGCTTGTCAGACTACTTGATTTGATTCAGATTTTTTGAATTTATTTTTTAGACTATCGGGTCTAGTATTTTTCTGATATTTTATTCATATAGTCTCAGTTATCTCAGATCGATTTCCACATTTAGTATGATTCTTATATTTATATTCCCTTATTTTGAGATTCAGACATAGTAGAAGCCTGACAAGTTTAGCTTAAGGCTACTCGTAGTCTTGAGCACCATGTGACGTCTCGGGACCCATTTTTGGGGTATTACACCATCTCCCCCTTACGTCAAAGTCACTATCCTAGACTTGCGGACATATACCGTCATTAAATAAATAACAAAAACTCTCAACACAATATAGTATCACCATACACATAAACGCTAAACTCCCCCATTTTTAACTACATTCTACAGGCATTGCTTTCCATGAATGTTGCTTTTAAAAATTTTTCATTTTTATGTCTTTTCCTCTATAGCCATCAACCTACAAATCATACCCATCCTCACTCCTTAATACATAAAAATTCACTCTCCACTACTTAAAATTCTAACATTAGACCGCTAATCAAATAACCTACAACATAGTAAAATTTTGTAAAACCATCCTAAAAGCACAAACCGTCGACCTATATTCCCTTAATTCAGCTCTAAAGAGCATCACACAATAACTCTTTAGTCTTCCTTGTACGACAAAATTCAAGAAAAAGAACTAGGTGCACAAAAAACTTATACACATAAGACTTTATCTAACAACATACTACCTGGGGGTTAGACCTATTCTTCTTTACCCATGCCCTTATCCGCTTAATGACTCAACCATAATTCATTGTTATAACACTAATCTCAATTATATACATATACATATACATATACATATACATATATCATAATTATCCATTCCTTATTCCACAAGTTGCCAACCTAGATTATTCTAAATATTGCATCGAACCTGCTAATTCCTTTCCATAAGACACGCATTAACAATCTTAAGCAACAATTTCCACCAGTACACATCATATCTTATTGTCTAACAACACCAATTATGTAAAGTATTCCAACTACATACCCTTCACAGGAGAAAATCAATTACATACCCGTAATAATATCTGGCGAGGTCTCCTGTAATGCCTTGAGACTACACCCTAGGAGCCATATGTTGATTACGACCCCGAAGGACCACAAGCTAACCCATGACCAGTACCTATTGTGAGCACTGGATAATAGTCTTAAGTATATATAGAAGTAAAACTGATAATGCCAGAAGGTTCATAAGACTGAATCAAAACTGAATACATCTGTAGAATAACTGCTACCTAAAAATATCTGAAAAACTCTAATATGTGAAATAAATGAGTTGATGAGATAGGCCCCAAATAACTCAAAACTACTGTCTAAAGTAACTGAGAAGGCAGATATACTGCAAATAATAAAATGACTAAATAAGTGTTATGCTCTCGATGAATGAAGACTCACTACTGCATTCGTGACTGATCAACCAAATCTGACTAAGTACGGTTAGGAACCTGAGCGTCCAAACCAATGATATGAGACATCATAGCCCAAAGAAAGAGTATGCATTAGAACTTTGAATGTACTAGTATGCTAGGTGAGGTTAGACTGATATGCATCGATTCACGTGCAAAAGAATAATAACTAAATATCATAAAATAACTGGATGAGAGTATATGCAAGACTAATAATACTATAAGTACTCCCCATGCAATACCAAGCATATATCGTCTGACTGAATTAGTTTAAAGCTGAAATACTGAGTTTTCTAATGACTGAATAACTGATAACTATAAGTCATGATCGTGTAGAACTGAACTGAGTTCTGTACTGAATGCTTAGTAATAAATACAGATTTCTAAATACTGAATACTAAAAATGTAACTGTGGGAGTTATTATCTAACTGATATACCCTAATTATGGACTGATTTGGGGTCCAACCTATAACCCCAGTTGAAAGAGTGTTAGCATCGTGCCACGGGTTCTAACAGAAGCTAGGTTAACCCTAATCTGGCAGGAAGACTCATGAGATGTATATAGTCACGTCAACCCTAGTCAGACGGGAAAACGATTTACCCTAAACTGTCTATGTAATTCTATAAGGGACTCCTACTAAGGGTCAAACCCTCTACTGACAGGAATGCCACCATCCGTGGGTTCACTCGGTGATGAATCCTACTCCCAACTGAAAGAGACTGATCCTAGACTATACTAATCTTGACAGAACTGACCTTAATCATACTGACTGACTGAACTGGACTGAGTTCACTGAGTTCTATTAATTGACTGAGTACACATGTTCTTGACCTTTACTGGGACTATTCTATAACTACTGCAACTAAGTGAACAACTAGATTTTGGGTGATAAATACCCCCAGGACTCGATAGCATAATTAAATAACTCATATCATAACTTTAGCAACACAACAATAGGGTACCATGCATAATTTACTCATATAGGCATTTTATCAAACACTTGGGGAGCATGATTGTTATATATGTGAACTAACCACATAGGGCATCATAACTACAACATAAAACTTGCAAATCAAGGGTTTTGACATGATAGATTATAATTCAGTGCACATCCTATCTTAATTTCATGGAATTCATGAAAGATCTTATCTTAAAACCCATAAAACAACCCAAACATGAGCATAATTCAATTCATAACATGGGAATCATAATTCAAGTTTTGAAAAGGGTTCTTAAACTCTAAAGGTAGAAGGAGACCCAAGGATTAACACCTAACATACCTGAGCGACAGAATTCATGAAGATTGTTGGGGATCTATTGAAACTTGATCTTGAGCTTGATGAATTAGGGTTTATTTCTTGAGAGGATTTTGTGAATGAGTGAATGCATTTTTCCTATTGAGGGGCTGAATTTCATGTTATGAGGGTTTAATGTGGGAGGAAAATGACTAAATTACCTCCATAACCTGTAACTAAAATCTTAAAAGTTAGCTAAGCGTTACAATAACGACGCACCACATAGATGGTGTCGATGCGATTGCCGACCCATCACACGTTGTTATCGACAAGATAGACAATGCGATGCATCATGATCGCATTGGCTTGCTATTTTGGTCATCAAAACATGAATCAAACCATGTCTGAAAATCCCAAAACTCACCCGAGATGACCTATAGATAACCCTGATCATGAATTAATTTTAAAATTGACAATCTAAGGGAAAAAAGATCGTAAATGAAGCCATTGAAATAGTAGGGACAAAAATGAGACTAATTGTCAACACTTAGCTGAAATTTAATAAGTCTGAGATCTCTTTTGGCATGCTTTAATGGAATAAAATGACTAGGATTTTGCTGGCTCATACAGTATCACCCCCTCGGGAACATTCATCCTTGAATGACACCGACTGAACTGAGAGGAACTGTACTTACATTGACATGCATAACAGAAGTATGACTGAATTTTGGAGATGTAACATATGACTGAACTGTTTTATAAATGCATCAATGATTTGAGAATTTTATGCACCTATAACTGAGTATAGAATATAGTAAATCTAATAAAACTATTACCTTTAGTTGAGAATACTGAAGAATCTGAGATCCTTTACTAAACATGCATGACTGGGAGCATGAGATCATAACTGAATCTAAAGAATGATACATGAACTGAATGTCTTGAACTGATGTTAGGCGTATTTACATGCCTAAAACGCCTTAATGTACCCATATTTTAGCTAAGTTTTGAGGACAAAATATATAATTCATGCACTTTTAGTCCTTTTTCCTGTAAGTGAGCTAACCAATGTGATTAGCAAGTTTTCAGGTATAAATCATGAAGATTTCAGCATTTTATGGATAACTTGATGCCAAAGGAAGCTTCACAAAAGAAGGAGAGCAGTGTTTGGACGCCTATGGACTGAAAGTGATGCATGGAAAACTTGTGCGGGCAAAAACATCATTTCCAAAGACTTGAGGACCAGCAGTAACTTAGTAGGATTAGGAAAAGAATTCAGTAACCTAGTAGGATTAGGATAAGTACGCAGTAGCTTAGTAGGAATAGGATATGGGTGTTATAAAAACCCTATTTTGCTGAACTTTTTCAGAATTCATTCACTTCATATTCCCCCTTCTATTCCTTCCCATTCTAATAAATTCTTATTCACTCATTAATTAATTCAAGTCTTTTTCATTCAACGTTTGATCCTAATTCACGTTACACTTTCTGACAGAGAAAGCACAACCCTTGTGACCAACGTGAGATCATCATGATGTTTATTTTGATCTCCGTTGAAATCATGAGTAGCTAAACTTCTCTATTAGGGTTATGGAACCCTTATGAGATACTATCTATTGCTATGAGTTTGTGAATTCTTGACACGTATGCTGATTATATCATTACTCTCTTCATCTTAATTTAAATTCTTGTGGTTGCAAACATATAGAATACGCCAGTATAGCATTAACTTGTTCGAAAGAAAGGTTACATGTCTGGAAAAGAGATAATGTCAAGGTAATAGGGCACCAACCCCTGTTAAAAAGTTAGTTCCATAACTGGATTAACCTTTTGGAGAATTTGTACCATTAGATTCGCTTTAAGCTCGAGAGAATTAAAGTGAAATAGTCCTTGATGGTCGAAAGATGCCTGGATTTACCATAGAATACAATTCTCTATAAGCACATGCATGTCTGAATTCTGCATAACTCATAGTCAATAGATACGTACAACTCAGAAGGTGGACATAACCCCAGCTCTCAATTCTCATTGATTAAAACCTACCAAACAATCCGTTTTACTCTTCTATTTTCTGTTCTTACGTTATCATTTTGTTACTCACGCTACAATCCCCCCCTTTTACGAAACTTTCACCAAAAGTCTAATAATCTTTGTTTACTTAGTGACCAAGTATTCTCTGTGGGATTCGACACCCAACCCAGTTGGGTTCTATATTTGACAACGACCGCTTACACTCTTACGAGAGTTGTAGTTTGAGCGTTATCAAATTTTAGCGCCGTTGCCGGGGAATACGGTTGTCAACTAAGTTTGTGATAATTACTAGACCCTTTGGTCAAAGATTCTCGTACTTTACTTTTAGTTGTTGTTTTTGTTTTCTGCAGGTTTTTGTTCAGTGCATGCCAAATACTCAAAGTTTGGGACAACCATTATTACCCATAAACCCTGAACCCCAACTTATTGGAAGGATGGATGCACAACGTGACATTGAGAGAAGGGCTGCTCAACAGGAGCAGGCTAGACTAGCTGCTTTGGCCGCTGCCCAAGTACATCAATAGAATATTGATAACCCTGGGCGGGCAACAAATCCTGATGATGAGGACTTGGTGATGATGAGTTACTAAACTCGAGGCGTGATACTGAAGTTGTGACACTAGCAAACAGAAGAGATCGTCAAGCAAGATTTCGGCCTGAACGCCGAGCCGTGCAAATACCGTTTGATGATGATGATGATGATCTTGATGGAGCTGGTGCCACAGGAGCTATTATTCCTTCGCTATTGGCACCCGGAGCCAAGTTCAATATCACTAGCACCATGATTCAGCTTTTGCAACTCAAGGGATTATTTGGTACACTAACAGGCGATGATACGAATATGCATCTGATCAACTTTATCTCTACATGCAAGTCATTCGACAATCCAGGCGTTGGACAGAATGCTATTCGGCTGTGTTTATTTCTATTGTCTCTATCTGGGGAGGCAACTCTGTGGTTGAACGGGCTGACTCCTGATTCTAGTACAAAGTGAAGGCAATTGAAAGACACTTTCCTAGAAAGATTCTTTCCGCCATCCAAGAAAGCACAGTTGAGAGATGAGATCAGCAATTCTAGACAGCTTCCAACTGAAGCTCTCCACGAAATATGGGAGAGGTTCAAGAAGAAGTTTATGCGGTGCCCAAATCACCATATGACCAATGTCCACTTGATGGAGATATTATACAGAGCTTTGAATTCGGTAACTAAGCCAGTGGTTGATAATGCTGCAGGTGGGTCATTCATGGACCTTACTTTTAATGAAGCAAGTGGTATGCTAGATCGTATGACAAAGCAGAGTAGAGATTGGCATACCAGGGATTCGGAGGTAGCAAGCTCTACTATATCTATTGGCATAACCGCAGAATAGAGAAGAAGAGAAGAGGAGCATGACCAGGATATGGCTCACATAAAAACACAGATGGATCTTCTTACAAAGCATCTATTAGCAGGGAAGACTGAAAAAGACAAAACGGTTACGTCAAAAGGAAGAGACGAATCCGATTCTGAGGAAGAAGTCAACTACTTGAACAATCAGGGGGGTTTCCGAGGCAATGCCTAAGGAAACCAAGGTCGGAACTATTATGATAATTCTGGAAACAAGGACCGTGATCAAGGTAGTTGGAAGAACAATACTGACAGGAGTGGCGTGTATATTCCTCTTGGAAGACGTGACGCCGCTGCATCTGGTTCCGAAAATATGTCCATGGAAGATATGATGGCTAAGCTGTTAAAAGGAGTAGAGGCAACCAGCACGGGAGTAACAGAGGTAATCAATGATTTGTCCTCAATGAAGTAATTAGTTGACTCGCATTCCACTTCAATAAAATAGCTAGAGCAACAATTGAGTCAATTATCTGCGGCATTCAACCAAAGAAAGGCTGGAACGCTACCTAGCAACACAATGCAAAACCCAAGGAATAATGGAACATGCATGGACATTACTACCAGGAGTGGTAAGGTGCTGAAAACTTCATCCAAAGGCACATAAGTGATCAATGCAGAACCTGAAGGCACCGATGAAGCTACAGAGGACGTTAGTGACGTCACCCCGCCACGTCTACAGCCCAAAAAGATCGCCAATCCGAAGCAAGAGGAAAAGAAAGTCGTGGAGAAAACTATTCCCCTTCCACCACCACCTTTTCCTCAAAGACTAAAGAAGAGATCTGATGATACCAGGTTCAATAAATTCATGTCAATGTTAAAACAGCTGACCATTAATGTTCCGTTGGTAGAGGTGCTAGAACAGATGCCTGGCTACGTAAAATTTATGAAGGATCTTCTGACAAAGAAGCGGGCAGCAAGCTATGAGCCGGAAGATGATATTCATCATTGCAGTGCAATTGCCACAAGGTCCTTAGTACAGAAGAAGGCAGACCCTGGTGCTTTCACTATTCCTTGCACGGTTTGATCTATGAATTTTGCTAAGGCATTGTGCAATTTGGGAGCTAGCATCAATTTGATGCCACTATCCGTCTACAGAAAGTTGGGGTTGGGCGACCCTACACTAACCAATATACGGCTTGTGATGGCAGATAGGTCGGTAAAATGACCTGTGGGTATCTTGAATGATGTGTTGGTGAAAGTGTCTACCTTCATTTTTCCTGCAGACTTTGTGATTTTGGATTGCGAGGTGGATTCTAAAGTTTCCGTAATCTTGGGACGTCCTTTCCTTGCAACAGGAAGTGTGCTTATTGACATGAGAGCTAATGAGCTGTTATTTCGGTTGAATGACGAAGTGGTCCATTTTGATGTATGTAAAGCAATGAAGCAGCCTAACTATATGAATGTGTTCTCTATAGATGGTGATTATTATGAGGATGAGAAAAACTTATTTGTAGAGAAACAACCTATTGATGAGCCATTGTCTGCTGCGCTGCTGAATGTTGAGCATGAGGACGATGAAGATTATAAAGAAACTATGTGTGCTCTAACAGAAATAGGGTCCTATTCTCATACTCCTAAACAGTCGAACCTTGATCTTAAGAATCAACCGTCACCAACAGTAAAGACTTTCATTGAAGAGCCACCAGTGCTAGAATTGAAAGAGCTCCCGAATTATCTAAGGTATGCATTCTTGGGAAGTGGAAATACACTTCCTATGAGTGTGGCGGATGATTTAAGTGAACAGAACGTAGAGGCTCTCATCTCTGCTCTGAAGAGATACAAGAGAGCTATGGGTTGGACTATTGATGATATAATTGGTATCCATCCTGGGATATGTATGCACAAGGGTCATCTCGAAGAAGATTGCATGCCGACAATTACGCCGCATTATCATCTGAATCCATTCAGAAAACGATCCACCATCTATCTCGATGAAGTCTAAGTAATCGAGATAGCTATGTCGTGCCGCGACAATAAATCAAGCACTTGATGGGAGGAAACCCATAGTTTTTAATTGTTTTTTTTTTGTTTTTGTTTTCCTAGGATTTTGTCGAGCCACGACCAAAATTAAGGCGCTTGATGGGAGGCAACCCATCGTTCTAATCATTTTTGTTGTGTTTGAGTAAATGTAGGTGCAAGAGGTGTAAATGAGAAGATTGGTTTCAAATTTTGATTTGGAAGTATTGCATGTCGAAGGTGGTAAGTTAGGAATGAAGAAGCAAAAGGCTATGGGTTAGGCATTGCCTATGAAAATATAGGCAAAGAACAACGCAAGGCCTATGTAAATATAGGCCACGAACAAGGCAAGGCCTATGCTATGGCATAAGCTCTCGGATTCTAGAGTGCCAACAATGCCATAACATAGGCGCCGCCTATGCAAAAGCCTTATGCTCAACTAGGAAAAGCATTAGGCATGGCCTATGCTATGGCCTTCTGCTCAACTAGGCAAAGCTAAAGGCGCCGCCTATGCCATTGCCTTTGCTCTCTGAATCTACAATGCCATATCATAGGCGCCTCCTTTGCCTCGCAAAACTCTCAAAACTTTTATTTTTGCTCTTTTAACTTTGCAAGAACATCTTCCGAGGCCATCAACCAAGTAAGTACTTCTTTGCTCTTCTTTTATATTACGTAAGTATTACAATACTACGCCTATAAGAAGTTGTTAAATCGTGAAGTAGTGTTGGTGATTTGAATGTGGTTGATATAACTAAGTGAGTGAAAGAATATGTATGGATGCTCTTGACTTGTTTCCAACTTGTATTTGATTTTGATACACTGTCATACTTTTGCGAAATCGACATGGTCAAGATAATTGCATAATCTTGTAACTCGAAAGCTTACATGTTGAAATGACTTGTTCATTGAGATGAAAATCATGGGTGATTACAAACATGCAATGTTATTTCTATGCCATAAATTGATACGATATCTATGTAGTAAAAGATGCATTGGTCCAAACACGAAAGCATTGTCAAGATTGCATAACGTTAAGAGGACATAAAAGTATGACTGTGCTGAACATATTGTTGGAACATATCACCTAAATGTATGTCACATCATTCAGTTAATTAGTTTGTGTCAACAAATTAAGTGTGGGGTGGTGCCACTATTGTCTGTTTGTCGATTGAATCTTCCGAGATGAAGCTAACATGACTTTATTGAGATCTCAGGTAGAATGGCACAAAAAGGACGACAAGGAAAAGAAAAAGCGCCCACCACACAGAAAGGTAAGAAAAGAGGAAGAAAAGAGCAAGCTAAATCCTCCGTGCTGCAAATACCTTGACGCACTCTTGGAATCAAGTGGGGAACTTATGAGGAACTTCTAAGGATAACGACTCTGATGATGATTCCGACGCAGGGGGTATGACCCCAGACATAGAGGAGAAGTCCGACTAACAAGGTTCTTCTTATTTATTTTCCACTGAGGGCAGTGTGTCCCGTCTAAGTGTGGGGTGCTGGTATTTGTATGCTATACTTCTTTATCTGCATTTGCTTATTTATGTGTGTTTTGCTTATTTATGTTTGTTTATTTTAATTTTTTTTAGGAATTTTTTTTTACCAACTTTGCATAAAATTATTCTGATAGGCAGCATGGTATTATGACAAGAGTCTGTGATAAAATCATTACTATTGAGACGTTTAGGCTCTAAGTGTGACTCACTGTGTGATAATTGTGTGGTTTAATTCCTTCATACGTTGGGTCAAGAGTCTATACTGCTGCTAATAAAGTCAACCATGTGCCTTGTGTGTGTGAGATGATAGTATATTCTATGTTTGTGGCTGATGCTAGAACTTGCCTGGTATGTATGTAAAGCGAAATAAAGAGTGTGAGTTAGGAGATGATTTAGGCATTTCTTTGGCAACCTGTGATTGTTTACCTTCATTTTACCTACCCATGGACATCATCCTAGATAACCCCCGTTGAGCCTTAAGCATATTTTCTCTGACAGCCTCATATGTAAGCCCAATCAATTTTTTTCAAGACCATAATTTGATCCAAATTCCTATGTGCTTTAAACTTGTAAAGTCATGTGACCAAAAAAGAGGAAATTGGGTGAGAGTAGTGCCTTAAAGTGAATGGGTACTTGAATTCGTTATAAAAAAGAGTGGCTATCATAGAGGAATGTTATAAAAAGAAAAAAAGTAAAAAGATAAAAAGATCTTTGTGTTTATCATTGAATAACAAAATAGGTGAAAAGGGGTGGTAGATGAAAGAAAGGTAGAAAGGTTGTTTTAAAGAGAGTGTTAATAGCATAATGTGATGTATCAAAGCGCTTAGGAACATAGTCACTATTTCTGGCCAGAATAGTCCTACCCGTCCCTTAGCCTACATTATAACCTGAAAAAGACCGATTTGATCCTAAGCTTAGCATTCGGATATTTAGTGGAGCATTACACTAAGGGCAAGCCTATGGTCATCAGTTGCAACATATGAATTCTTTGTGAGAGTGAGAGCAAGGAAAATATGGTACCCATGTTTCAAAAAATCCAAAATTTGTAAGTGATTATGGGTGAAGATCTTATGTGAGACACACATGGTTGATGAGTTTTGGGTAGTCTTGTATGATTCTTGATGCCTTAACTTTTGGATACGAATTAACCATCATCGCGAGTCTATGTTGGAGGTTGAATTGTTTCTAGGAATGATAAAAAAACTACTATTTGTTAATAATTGTTGTGCCTGTCTTGATGAATATTTTGTGTTGTTACTGTGAAACCCTAAGTAGATGTTTATATGGACATGATATTTTATTCGAGGACGAACAAAGCTTTAAGTGTGGGGTGTTGATGTTAGGCGTATTTACACGCCTAAAGCGCCTTAATGTACCCATATTTTAGCTAAGTTTTGAGGACAAAATATATAATTCATGCATTTTTAGTCCTTTTTCCTGTAAGTGAGCTAACCAACATGATTAGCAAGTTTTCAGGTATAAATGATGAAGATTTCAGCATTTTATGGATAACTTGATGCCAAAGGAAGCTTCACGAAAGAAGGAGAGCAGCGTTTGGACGCCTATGTACTGAAAGTGATGCATGGAAAACTTGTCCCGGGCAAAAACAGCATTTCCAAAGACTTGGGGACCAGCAGTAACTTAGTAGGATTAGGAAAAGAATTCAGTAACCTAGTAGGATTAGGATAAGTATGCAGTAGCTTAGTAGGAATAGGATATGGGTGTTATAAAAACCCTATTTTGCTGAACTTTTTCAGCATTCATTCTCTTCTTATTCCCCCTTCTATTCCTTCCCATTCTAATAAATTCTTATTCACTCATTAATTAATTCAAGTCTTTTTCATTCAACGTTTGATCCTAATTCACATTACACTTTCTGACAGAGAAAGCACGACCCTTGTGACCAACTTGAGATCATGATGATGTTTATTGTGATCTCCGTTACAATCATGAGTAGCTAAACTTCTCTGTTAGGGTTATGGAAGCCTTATGAGATACTATCTATTGCTATGAGTTTGTGAATTCTTGACACGTATGCTGCTTATATCATTACTCTCTTCATCTTAATTTAAATTCTTGTGGTTGCAAACATATAGAATACGCCAGTATAGCATTAACTTGTTCGAAAGAAAGGTTACATGTCTGGAAAAGAGATAATGTCAAGGTAATAGGGCACCAACCCCTGTTAAAAAGTTAGTGCCGTAACTGGATTAACCTCTTGGAGAATTTGTACCATTAGATACGCTTTAAGCTCGAAAGAGTTAAAGTGAAATAGTCCTAGATGGTCGAAAGACGCCTGGATTTACCATAGAATACAATTCTCTATAAGCACATGCATGTCTGAATTCCGCATAATGATGATAGGCGAATTTACACGCCTAAAGTACTATATTTCACCCATATTTTAGCTAAGTTTTGAGGACAAATTATATAATTCATGCACTTTTAGTCCTTTTTCCTGTAAGTGATCTAACAAACGTGATTAGCAAGTTTTCAGGTATAAATGATGCAGATTTCAGCATTTTATTGATAACTTGACGCCAAAGAAAGCTTCACGAAAGAAGGAAGGGAAAGCTTGGATTCCAAGGACCAAAAGTGATGCATGGAAAACCTGTCCCGGGCAAAAACAGCAGTTCTGAAGACTTTGGGGACCAGCAGTAACCTATTAGGATTAGGATAATAATGCAGTAATTTATTAGGATTAGGATAATAATGCAGTAACATATTAGGATTAGGATAATAATATATTAACCTAGTAGGATTGGGTTAAGTAATGCATTAGCTTAGTAGGAATAGGACATGGGTATTATAAATACCCTATTTTGCTAGACATTCCTCACAATTCCCCCATTCCATCAATTCCCATCCATCCACCATCCATCCATCCATCAAAACAATTCTCTTTATTAATTCATTGTTGACATTATTTTTCATCTATTAGACTTTTAATTTTACAACAAGAGAATCGCTATTTTGCAAGGAATTCACGCCTAACACCACACCATACTACACGTGAGATCTTTTATTGTGGTATAATGATAATGTCTATTGTGATTTCCATCGCACTTATGAATAGATAAACTTCTCTGTTGGGGTTATGGAAGCCTTATGAGATACTATCTAAGGCTATGAGTTTGTGAATTCGTGACATGTGTGTTGCTTATATCATTATTCTCTTCATCTTAATGCAAATTCTTGTGGCTGCAGACGCATAGAATAACGCCAGTATAGCATTAATTTGTTCGAAAGAAAAGTTATATGTCTGGAAAAGAGATAATGTCAAGGTAATAGGGTCCCATCCCCTATTAAAAAGTTAGTGCCGTAACTGGATTAACCTCTTGGAGAATTTGTACCGTTAGATACGCTTTAAGCTCGAAAGAGTTAAAGTGAAATAGTCCTTGTTGAGGTCGAAAGACGCTTGGATTTACCATCGAATACAATTCTCTATAAGAACATGCATGTCTGAATTCTGCACAACTCATAGCCAATAGAGACGTACAACTCATAAGGTGGACATAACCCCAACTTCTCAATTCTCATTGATCGAAAACCAACCAAGCAAACCGTTTTTACTCCTTTATTTTCTGTTTTTACTTCATTACTTTGGTTACATTACTTGCACGACAAAACTCCCCCCTTTTTACGAGACTTGCACCAAAAGTCTAGTAATCTTTGCTTACTTATTGACCAACTATTCCCTGTGGGATCGATACCCAACCCAGTTGGGTTATATATTTGACAGCGACCGCTTTACACTCTTACGAGAGCTGTAGATTGAGCGTTATCACATAACTCATAGTTAATAGATACGTACAACTCAGAAGGTCGACATAACCCCAGCTCTCAATTCTTATTGATTAAAACCTACCAAACAATCCGTTTTTCTCTTCTATTTTCTGTTCTTACGTTATCATTTTGTTACTCACGCTACAATCCCCCCTTTTTACGAAACTTTCACCAAAAGTCTAATAATCTTTGCTTACTTAGTGACCAAGTATTCTCTGTGGGATTCGACACACAACCCAGTTGGGTTCTATATTTGACAACGACCGCTTACACTCTTACGAGAGCTATAGTTTGAGCGTTATCAGTAACCATTATCTCTTGCTGGATCTGGTTTCACAAAGAAAAATGAAAGATTTAGTACATAAAAAGCTTGGGGGTATTACATCTCCCCCCTGGGATAGTTCGTTCCCCGAATGATACTGACTTGACTAAAATACTAGGAAAACTAAGACGATGCACAAAACGCTTACGGAATGAATCATGACTGACTATTTAGGATTTGAAATATGATTCATGCACTAATCTTGATTCTCAATTTACATGGATGCAAACAAACTATTTCTTGTAAAGGATATATTCATGAAACTTCAGATAGTAAGACTATATTGGAAGATGGAAACCCCATAAGAACCTGTCTTTTTGACTGCTAATTTAAATTACTAGACATACAAACTAACTCACACTGAAAGCTTATACTTAACTGGAGTATTTGTTCGACACTCTTTCTAAGAAGTCCTAATGACTTTTACAGAGTAAGAAATCTTGGGCATGGTCTGAATAAGTCATCTAGATAAGAAATCACAAGAAGACTACAATTCTGTAATATGAAACACATGCCTATGAAACATCTGCTAGGATAGATCTACTAGGCTAGAATTTATGCACTACAACTACTATCTTTCAAGCTTAGACATATCCTTAAATACTTTCTCAACTACACCTTCTACCTTAATATTGAAATTCACCCGAGACTACTGAAAATATTCACATGGGAACTAATAACTCTAACTACTAAAGTCTGAGCTGGACTGAAATCTCCCACTATGTACAAGCCTACTCGAATCTACAAAATTCACACATAACACAGTAATACTAGTCTGAATCATGAATTCAACACACCATGCATTTTCACATCCTCTCATCTCGTGAAAACAATTATGATTTCCCATTCAACAACTAAATAAACCTCTTACTAGCTATTCACTGATGTGTAATACATTTATCCACTTACACACCAACATGATGTTCAAGCCTAACTTCATAACTACAGCCTCGAGTAAAACAAACATGCAATAATCTTTCCTTAACATGAAACATTTACTCTCCCATCTAAGCAATTGCTCGTCACTACATTATTTCATAAGGGGAGATCATTGAGAGTCTAAAATATAAGGAGCTGAAGCTTGAAAGAACACTATAAAGAACTTGACTCTTAAAAGAGGCTTGAGAAATAGAATATCAACATCATGGGTTCATCAAGAGACCTAAATTGAGGATACACATGATATAATCTAAAATTTGCTGATTATTAGGAGTGTTGCATGAATAGTAGAACTGAACATACTGTAGAGCATGAGTACATGAGTCATGAGCTGAATAACCTGAGTTTGGAATTTTTGAATTCATGGAACATAATTCGTAATTCTGAGCAAACTGGAACTCCTCTACGAGGGACTAGAATCGTATATTATTCAATAGAAAGTGTATGAATAAGAGATATGAGCATCGACCTGATATATAAGGCATGAGTATATATCGTAATAACTGAAGTACAAATACTTAAATAAGCATAGGTCGGGAATTCCCCTTCCTAGTGTTGTTCTATATCACACTAGCATAACTACTTGAATTTGAGAGCCTGACTTGATCATTATTCTACTATCTCCCCCTTAGCTTAAAGCAATCATTCTAAGTTTGTGGACCATTTAACAAAAATCTCTAAATTCTACCAAAACTAGTTTACTCTAGAGTCTGAGATATAGCAATACTCATAATCACTAAACTCACCCTATAAAACTACACCTGAAAGTGTAAAAATCTACTGCTGATACTTTTTTCTGAGATCGAACTCTTAACTTTCTATAGCCCCAAATACATCATTTAACAACTTAAGAACTAACTAACTTAGAATTTTCAAATCCTCTTTCTATTTGCTAAACCTTCAAAGATTCAAACTTAGATCTTAACGCATAATGTGGATATCCCCAATTCTTTAATAACTATACTACTTTAATCATAGCCTACAAATATCACAAATACAACACATGTTTTGAATCAACAAACTTAAATTCTTGCATACACTGCTTCAAGCCTACTGATTTACCTTTCACATGACTAGTCCCATGAATTATATAATCTACACAACTTCAGATAACACTATCCCAACTCTACTACTGCTGCTAAATTCCTTATTTCATGCTTATAACTCTAGATCATATCTTGTCATAAGATTCATAGAAGAAAGCTAAAATTACGTCTAACTCCAAAGCACTGAGGTATCACCCCTTAACTCATTGACTGGTTCATTGAGAAGCTGAAATTGAACTACTCTGTTTCTAAAATCAACTGAAGGGATTTACTGGGATACTCTAATTGGGCGATTTTTATATACCTGTCTTCCTAGGATAGATTTACCCATTGGGGTAGACACTAAGAAGGGCTCAGCTAAGCTTTTGGGACTGACAATGAACTTGACAACTACATCGGGGGTAACAAAACAAATAGAATCTCCAGGATCTACCAAGGAATAAATATGTAAATGAATAGAAGGTAACGTACCCGTAACCATATCAAGAGAACTTTCCTAATCCTATTAGGACTAAATTATATATAGGCTATTCTGATGCTGACCACTATTAGCACTGGAAGTGACAACACCCTGCTGAGTCATATGACTTGATGAAATTGAAGGATGGTTGAACCGACCCTACTGACCGCTCTTTAGGTAATATCTGACTTTATCGCATGGCTTTCCACACCCAAAACACATATCACTATCGTCTATACACATGCCCTTATGTTTCTTATTCAAGTAATCTTCTTATATTGGTGGAGGTGCGGGTTGATTCTCGCATTTTTTTGTTAGTCTTTCTAGTAGGCATATTCTATAAATTAAAGAAAGACTGGAATTAGACAGAGATTTTTGCTTAAGCACATGATCACTCGTATGATATGAACATTGAAAGAAGGGAACTTTTCCCAAAATTGACTTATAGCCTCTTCTCTATAAGTGTGGCATGCTACACACCCATGCACAGGACTCTGCATGTTATAACTTTCAAAATTCCTAGGACTCTTTAGAACCTTAAGCTCTGATACCAAGTTTTAAATTCCCTGAGACTTCACCCTGTGCATCACACGGTGCTTATGACCCCGAAGGACCATAAGCTAACCCATGACCGGTACTTGCTGTGAGCAATGAATAATATCATAAAGTATATACGAAAGTAAAACTCAAAATGCCATAAGGTTCATAAAACTGAATCAAAACTGAAAACATCTGTAGAATAATTGTTAACATACAATGTTTGAAAGCCTCTAACATCTGAAATAAACGAGTTAATGGGACAGGCCCCAGCTAACTCAAAACTCTTATCTGAAAGTCACTAAAAAGCTAAAATATTGAGAATAACAAAATGACTAAAGCAGTGTCATGCCCTCGATGAATGAGGAGTCACTACTGTAGCCATGGATGATCAACTGAATCTTACTAAGTACGGTTAGGAACCTGAGCAACCTAAACCTATGATATGAGATATCATAGCGATTAAAAAGAGTATGCGTTAGTACTTTGAATATAGTGGTATGCTAGGTGAGGTTAGGTTGATATGCATGGGTTCATGTGCATTAGAATAATAGCTAAATATCATAAATTAACTGGATGAAAGTATATGTAATACTTAGAATACTGTATGTTCTGAACATGCAACACCAAGCATATATCGTCAGTCTGAATTAGTCTAAAGCTGAAGTACTGAGTTTTTTGGTGACTGAATAACTGATAATTTTAAGTCAGGATCGTGTAGAACTAAACTTAGTATTGTACTAAATACTAAGTACTGGATACTAAATACTAAAATAGTAACTATGGGAGGTACCATCTAACCAACATACCCCAATTATGGACTGATTGGGTGTCCCTGTAACCCCAGTTGGAAGGGTGTTAGCACCGTGCCATGGGTAACTAACAATCAACCCTTGTTTGGAAGGAAGAATCATGAGATGTATATGGTTACGTCAACCCTTGTCTGACAGGAAGATGATCTACCATACACTGGCTACGTAGTTCTATAACGCACGGACTGCTTCTAAGGGTTAACCCCTTTGCTGACTAGAATTCCTCCATCCCTGGGTTCACTCGATGTTGAATCCGACTCCTATCTGAAAGACACTAATCACTAGACTGTACCAAACTTGAATTAACTGACCCAGATCATGTTGACTGACTGAACTGGACTGAGGCCACTGAGTTTTGTTAATTGACTGAGTACACATGTTCTTGACCTTTACTGGGACTAATCTATTACTATTGCAACTAAGTAAACAACTAGATTTTGGGTGATAAATACCCCCAGCACTCAATAGCATAATTGAAAACTCATATCACAACTTTAGCAACACAACAATAGGTTACCATGCATAATTTACTCATATGGACATTTTATCAAACACCTAGGGAGCATGATTGTTACAAATGAGAAATAACCACATAGGGCATCATAGCTACCATATGCAACTTGAAAATTAAAGGGTTTTGACATGAGAGATTCATAATTCAACGCACATGTTAACTTCATTTCATGGAATTCATAAAAAATCTTAACTTGAAACCCATACAACAACACAAACATAAGCATTATTCAATTCATAACATGGGAGTCATAATTCATGTTTTGAAAGGGATTCTTGAACTCCAAGGGTGGAAGGAGATCCAAGGATGAACAACTAACAAACCCGAGAGACAAAATTCATTAAGATTGTTGGGGATTTCTTGGAACTCAATATTAAGCTTGATGAATTAGGGTTTATTTCTTGAGATGATTTTTTGAATGAGTGAATATATTTTACCTATTGAGGGGCTGAATTTCATATTATGGGGGTTTAATGTTAGAGGAAAATTACTTAGTTGCCTCCATAATTGCTAACTAAAATCTAAAAATTGCACCTAACGACGCGATAACCGACATGCTGCATCAATGGTGTCACGCGATTGATGATGCATCACGCCGAGAAAAACTTCGTCATGCAAGCTCTCATGTTACCTGCTAATTGTGGAGCATATTGGGATAGCTGGGTGAACTTCAATATATACCCTTTTATAGCCATCTTCCCTTGCTTCAGATTAATAAATTCTTTATCCTTTGCTTCCCTAATTCTTTGGTAAAGAAATGATCTAAGAAGGCCTCTATAAACTCACCCACACAGAAGGATCAATATAAGTATCCTTCAAATCCTCTCATTTATTATACCACTGATTGGCCACATTCTTCAACTGATAGGCTGCTAACTCAAACCCTTTGACCTCATTCGCATATAAAACTTTAAAAATTTTCTCTATTTCATCAATGAACCTATGAGGGTCCTCCTCAACCTTTGTGCCAGTAAAGGTGGGTGGTTTTATGCTTATGAATTGACCAACTCGTGTAACCTCAGATGTACCAGACACATAATCCATATCTTCAGACCAGCAGGTTTGAAAGGCTACCAACTGAGCAATCATATGGATGAACTATCGGAACTCAGCATTCAAAATTCTCTATGAAGAGGCTGGGTACAGTTAACACCGGTCCATATAGCCTAAGGTGGATTAGTTGGAACTGGAGAAACTCCCAAAGTAGCAAAAATCTCTAGGGATGAGCTCTATTACTTGTTTGTTTCCCATGAGTAGGACAGATATCCTCAGCTTGGGCATTCTATTTGTTAGACCTACGGGGAGGCATGATAAAATTTCTAAAATATAGGAAATCATTGATTAGAGGACATTCAGACTCTTTGGCATAAACCAAATAATGAAAAGAAAAGAGACATTCCTAAGCGCCTTGTAGCCTCCTGCTTATAAGTGTGGCTTGCTACACACCCATAAATAGGACTCTACCCAATACGATTTAGGAAACACCCTAGGACCATGAATTATGATCAGATACTAAGTTTTTCATGACCCGAGCTAAGGCCCTAACCATAATGGGCATCCCAAACCATGAAGTCTTGAACGCCCTTTTCTATCTGGTAATCATATACACTATTCATACACTGTAAAGATAGGCAGAAAGATAACATAATGAAAACATGGTCCATCTCTTACTATGCTAAACAATATGAAATTTAATTCATAACATTCATAACACATGACACCAGTCTGCAAAATCTCTAACAACACAAAAAAAATATTTGTTTAAAAGTTGGGACAAAGCCCCCAGTCGGACCATAAATCAAGATAAAATAACAATGTCTTATAAACCAGGCCTTTCAAAATAGGGGAGGCTCACCAACTGCAAATCTCAAACACACCAATCTACTGCTTAGCAGGACACTGGGACTGAGCCTCAGATTGTGAAATATAAGGGGTCAATACAAATGTATTGGTACACAGAGCAATCTAATGTAATGTACTTTTATACAACATAAATTAGAGCAATTCATAAAAATAGTTTACATATGATATAGGTAAAACACATGGAATACTTTAAAGACTTTGAAACATTTCTTTGAAATCATGAAGCACTCTTTACGTTATTTCTAAGCTAGATGATACACCCTAAAATCTGTAATTCCATGGGCTATATAGAATCCGCCCTTGACTGGCCAAGCCTCCAATCCAAGTTGGCCATAAGAATTGGAGTATCAGTAAGGGGAGACAGGCAAGACCACACATTATGGTGACATGATCCCCAATCAAATCAACATGTCATGGTATTGCACAAGGACATAAAGTAGGGCTCCTAACAATAGTCCAAAATTGGGATGACATAAATCAAAGTACACACACCTCAAAGCATGGTACCATAACCCTGTGTCGGCACATCACGATTTCAGCATAGAGTCTTTGACCTCGTTCTTTCTTCGGGTAACCATCTAACCATCTTTAAGCCCAGTTTTAAATCTTTTATAAGAAAACAAAAATCATACTTACAAACTGCTCTTTCTTATTCTGTTAAAGGGAATTGACAATGGGGTATCGTCATACCCTGACTTGTAAGTCAATCTTATCGTATCATTCCACAGTCCTTCTTATTCAAACCATTTATAATTATCTACATTAGATTTTTCAATTAACTCAATCATTTGACCACCAAAAATATTTAAATAATGTAAAGGAGTCATTATTTCAAAACAAGTTCAAACTTATGCAAAGATTCTCTCTTTTTAATATTTCAACACATGATGATAAATTCCTTTATAACAATCCATGAAACTCTTTCAATTATCACATTGAACATTTATAAATAATTGAAAACCCTCTCTTCAATTACTAATCAATATTAAATCCAAAACAATAGTAAAACACTTATCTCATGCTTTAGAATATGCAATTGAACAACCCATAATATGTGAGATCAATAGGTATCATAACAAGAGAGGGTTTTCATCATTCATGATCTTGATTTAATCTTTGTGAAATTGAAAATGCATATGCATACATGATTATAGTTCAATTCTATAAAAAGGGGTTCAAGACAAACATTCACTTTCATCAAATAAGTTCATAATGCATACTATTCAATACCATATCAAAGACCCTTTTTGTAAACATGGTTGTATATCTTTGAACTTAATAACAACCATAAAACATATGTCCAATGAGTTTAGGATATCCCCACGTACCTTATATGACTTAATTCGAAGGATAGAACCAGAATCTTAATTTATTTCCAAAAAATCATGACCTAAGAGCTTGATTCTTAATCGTTTGGGAAAGGATCTAGGGTTTTGTTCTTGATGGATTTGTGTAATTTTGGGCATATAATACCCTAAAAACATTTTAATCAGCCGTTGACATGACCAAGGGCTGTAGGTAAAAGACGATACTGCCCCTCGATTTTAAAAGTTACTACAAAATCTCAACTTTTACCAAGCAATGCACTGCGCCAGGAGGACCAACACAATAGCCGACGTGACGTGCCGCTATCGTATTGACATTCATATTTTTATTTCCAAACATGTCCTATACCTCATCCCAAAATTCCAAAACTCCCGCGAGACATCCCTTTTACACCCCTAAACATAGATCAACTCAAATATCTATGTCTTGGTGTTGGAAAGATTGATTTAGAAATCATTGAAGTTAAGTGCCTAAAATATGACTAATTCATTTTTTTAACACTTAGAAAAATTTTCAGGTTGTTAGCTCTTTAAGCATGCTAGTAAGTGCAATATTAAGTTGAGAATGCTACAGGGCATTACAAAACCCTTAGGTGGTATGACGATACCCTATTGTGAATTTCCCTTAACAGAATAAGAAAAGACTTATATGTAAGCATGATGCATGATTTCTTATATGAGGCTAAAACTAGGCTTATAGATAGTTAGATGGTTATATAAAAAAAGAATGAGTTAAAAGACTCTATGCTGGAAATTGTGATTTGCCGACACGGGACTTTGGTACCTTGCTATGTGATCTTGTATACCTTGAATTATGTCATCCCATTTTGAGACTATGGTTAGGAGACCTTCTTTATGATCTTGTGCCCACCCATAAATTGTTGATTTGATTTAGCGATTTGGGAACCCTACTGTGTGATCTTGCGTGTTTCCCTTACTGATACTCCAATCCTTGCGGAAAACTTAGATTGGAGGCTTGGACGCCGAGTCAAGGGTGGATCTATATAGCCCATGGAATTACAGATTGTAGGATGTACCATCTAGCCCTGAAGAGAAGAAAAGAGTGGAGTCATGATTTCCAGAAAGTATTTGAAAGCAATAAGATTATGCCCATGTATTTTAAAATGTTTTATGATGACATCTTTTATGAAATTCTCTCACTTATGTTATGTAAACATTTTTTTTTTTTGGTTCATTCTGCGTACTAGTATATTTGTATTGACGCCCTATATTTCAAGATCTAAGGCACAATCCTGCGGTTCCGCTAAGCAGTAGATCTTTGATAGACCTTTGGAGTTGGTGAGCCTCCCTTATTTAGAAAGGTCATGTTTATGTGGTATTTTTATTTAGTTTTGGTTCATGGTCTGACCGGGGGCCTTGTCCTAATTTTCAGAAAGATGTTGTTTCTAGATCAATAGATATTTCACAGATTGGTGTTAGATGTTGTTGAATCTTTATGAATTCACTTCAGTATTATCTATTTTGAAATAAGAAGATGACCATGTTTACGTTTTTTTTTTTTTGCATTTATATAGTATATGAATTATACTTGTGATTGCAAGTTAGAAAGGGGTTCTCGAGCCTCCATGGTTCGGGATGCCCATCGTGGCCAGATTTCCGTCTTGGGTCATGATATAAAAACATCACTAAATCTTGGTTCTTCTTTTGTAAAATACAAAAAAAAAAAAAAGAAGAAGAGGCCAACTAGTTTGGGACTAAGTTGTAGTTGTATTTACTGATTTTTTGTTTTGCATTTTGCTTCAATTTCACATTGAAATGAAAGGGCCAATCAGTTTATTAGATTCTTAGGACAACGAATATTTCAATTGAACTAAATCATCAGTACGTAATAATCTCCCAAAAGGACTACGTTCGTTTCCTTTCTACATATAGGTGCATGTAAAATAATTAATTTGTCATACCATTCTCATTTGTAAGTTTAGTATTGGTCTGTTGACTAATGTCGTCCTTAGCTTGCTCATGTGGATGACGAGAAGCCAGAGTTCAAAAATTGTTAGTCATTTCTTCAACGTTAAGTGTCTCACTGAATGCTTGAGAACTGGCATCTGGTGTTGTTAGGAGCGGCCTTGAACCTTCGTCCAGTTAAGAAGAAGAAAGTTGGATTTACAAAGTTTAAGAACAGTGGCAGTGCTACATGGATGGACATGTTCATGTGATTATGAAAAAAAATAAACCATTTAGTCGTGCATCATACCCTATTTTCACCTGCGTCGACTTGCAACATTACACGACCAAGTTCGTGAAAAAATGAACCTAGATGGTCTAATAGTTTTCTATTTCTCTGTTCATTAGACTCGATTCTGCGGCACACACGCGGATCACCTTCCAATTCCTATTCCAACAGAAAAGCCAACCAGTCAGAATGTCCACTTGATCTTGGAATACCTAGAATGTGCACTTGATCTTAGAATACATAATTATTAGTTTAGCTTAGGGCATCTATAAGGCAGCCAAAAGTAAGAAAGAACGGTAGAAGAGTGTAAAGTGTTCACACATTCTTTTCTTCCACAAATGAAATAATGCATGGTGAGGTAATGTATTTGGTGATCATAGACAGTTACTATCAATGAATGTTCTGTACTTTAATATACAATGGAATCGAAAAGAACGTAATCAAACAGATGTCTGGAGCTAGAACTTACAAGAAAGAAATGTGAAGTTTTGTTTATAAGCATATCCCTTGTGAACGATAACAGTCTTGCTAATTGTTCACCCACTGGATTTCCTTGTGAAGCAGTAGATGGGTTGGATGCACCTCCGAGTACCTCATTCATTTTGTTCTCCATTCCTGATTATAGAAAATGAAAAGAATAATCAAATGATCCACCTACCTCAACAGTTAAAATAAAAAGTTGAAAGAGGAAGAGAACTTACCATTTACACTATATTCTTATTTGATATTATTGAGATATTGTGGCAAAGTTTCTATAGCGATAGAGATTTCCTACAATGTCAAGAATGTTAGCTAACTTACAAATCTCAAAAAAATACAATTAACACTTCATAAGATAGGATAACTGTATCGGTTACCCCTTGAGTACCTGCTGAGATCCCATCAGTGCCTGTGCTATGGCTAGCACCTGAAGGTAGAGATAGTACAAAATGTATGTGTAAGCAACTTCTAGATCAAATACGTTACAAAAATCACATGAACTGGAAACTTGATTTGAGTGAACCATAAATTGAGGATCCAGCTGGTGGCGCGTCATGGTTTATAAGACCAAATATTAAAGAAGTATTATATGCTTTTGAATTTTTTGACTAAAAACAACAACTAAATAAACACTTTCTAGGTAATTGATATTTTCTTCATTCATAAGGTTAAATAGAAAAAACTAAACTTATAGATCTTGCGTGGCTGGATGAACTACCACTAGATGACGTGCATGGCGGTGCAAACCAGATGAAAAGTATCATCATGTTGAGAATCTAATTAGTTTTAAATATCCAATAGAGAAAGAATTTAAAAATAAAAAGAGAAAATTAGGAGGCAAAAAGTCTAAATTACTATTTTTTTCCGATAGCTATAAAGGAAAAAAAGGAGTATAACAAACAAAATTATTTTTGTCTGACAGTTGAAAGGCAAAAAAGGATTTGAACAAATGATTCTATGAAAATATAAGTGTGATGATTAATTATATAGTGTGGGAACATCTTTGGAGATTAATTGAGATAGCGAAAGTCTCCTAATTCAAAGTTGAGTTGAGAACTTCTTTTATTAGTATATGTTCCAACTTGGGTTAACTTATAATGACTATTAATCCAAGTATATAATGAGTTAGGTGGCCTAATATATATCAAATGAAATACCTTCAAGTCTTTTTTCCAATTCATCTGATTTCACGTTAATCGGATATCAGAGTAAAAAGTTATGCTCATTTTACTTTGGAGTATATGTCTATCAGAAGGTAACGACTAAGTTGATAAGCTGTCAATTAGGTGACAACTAAGGCAACGATCCATTAGCTAGGTGACAATCCATCAAACCAAGTCGCCATACTTAATCAGAAAAATGGAAAAATCTAGCTAGAGTTGACGACTAGTGTGACGATACGTCACCAAACTAACGGCTTGTCAACCTACTCTTTAGTTGAAGAATCCCTGTTATTTTTTTTTATTTCTTCAGGGGTATTTTGGTGTTTTCCTCACCTCAAACCCTACCCCCATGACTTAAATAACACTTTAAACTCTATTTGGTCACTAGATATCAATTTCTCATCACTCATTCTTCCCTCAACTTTCAAGAGAGAAAGACGTTAGGATTTTTTTCAACACTTATACTTTCAAATTTTAGATTCAAGAAATTTCAAATTTTGTTCATCAAAAGGTATGTACAACTATTCTAACATTTATGGGTATAAGTATGCTGATTTTAAGAATCGTTATTATGTATGTATATAAGTTAAGACTTTGAAATTGATTGAAAAACATGAGTTTCGAACCCAAATCTTATGATGGAATTAAGCATTTACCATGGAGTTTTCTTCAAGTTTGAGATTTTGACCATGTGCATATGTTATGAGTTTTGAAGTATTTGAAGCATGAACCCCTGTTTTATGATAAGAATCATGTATTTAACAATGGTTTTTGGTTCTCAAATAAATATGAAATATGTACATGTATTATGGATTTTGAAATGCATTTAATAGCATCAACTATAAATCCCCTTTTTCGATCATTAGATTTATTTATTAGCTAGTGTTGGGGGTTGTTTAATGAATAATGATAAACTTGAGTTTTAAATGCCTCTTTATCAAATATGCATTGTCTTTTTTAAATGTGTTCAAGAGGTGTTTCTTATTGATAAATGTCCTTTTCTGTAAAATGAAAGAATTGCATGTGATTTATGAAAACGATGACCACCCGATGTTGAAGTCTTGAAAGGAGAGTGTTTTGGTTAAGTTTTCATGTGTTTTGAAATAAGAACTCTTATGTGATAATTGAATCCTTTTGGTAGTCAAATAACATGCTTTTAAATAAATGGCTATAGACATGAAATGACGTGATATGATATGGCTTATACAGCTTGCAAGTATTGGTATGACAATACCATATAAGACAAATGCCTTTTCAGATTTCATACTATGCCTTAAGAAAGTATTCATGTTTTAAGAGGCTAAAAAATAGGCCTAAAGAGAGTTAGATGGTTACTCAAAGAAGGCACGAGTTCAGATAACTCATTGCTGGAAATTGTATTTTGTCGATGCAGGTTTTATGATATGTTATTCTCTATGTGTGATAACATGATATGTCAATAATAAGGCATACTTTTTCATAACATGGTATGTCAGCGAGGAGTCATACTTTATCATTACGTACCTTAATTCTTGTGGCAAACTCAGATTTGGGGTTTGGTCGCGTACCATATAGCTTTGGATTAAAACAAGGAGTTGAGTCTATGTTTTACAAGTCGATTGAATTTTTTCTAAGTATGCCCATGTTTTTTATCTCTATTACGTTGAATTTTTTTCACAATCCTCTCGATTATTTTAAATGAAATATGAGTTATTTTTGGATTGTTCTGCCTACAAATACATTTCAAGTATTGACCGTCCTCATGGCAGCTGCATTATCTCAAAATATAGGTTCTGGGGCAAAGTTTCATGGCCCATCATATCAGTAGAACATTTGGATATAACAAAATTTGTGAGCCATCATCTTTCGGAGGACATTTATTCATATGTTGACTTCTTTTTGTTTATGGTTCAGCTAGGTCCGGGTCCTTATCCCAACCTAGGCAGTTAGTTTTCAGTAGAAGTTTCATGGACGATATTTGGTTATGAAATTTTCATAACACTTTTGACATGATTTGATTATAATTTTCCCCTTGAGTTTCATTATATCTTTCGTTGTTTTGCTTCATATGAATTATTCTGATGATAGTATGCTATGGGGTCTCTCGAGACTTCATGGTTCAGGATGCCCGTTGAGGTCAGGGCCTCGTCTTGTGTTGTGACAGTTTGCGAATCCACTGTCTTTAGTTTTATGTCAATTGTTACATCAATGCCTTTGTCATTTTTAGCCATTTCCTTTCAACAGGTCAAGTATAGGATTTTATGGTTCTTAATTGTTCATGTATTAAATATGTAGATTAGGAAAATAGAGACTACCAGTGTTCTATAAGATCCATCATCAACATCAATGTGAAAACATAAATTTACAATGAGAATAAAAGAAAGAAGTAATTTCTAGTATGGTGGTTCTGATGCACCAGTCGCCTAATCATCGTGATCTAGTGGTAGGAGAACACGATCATGGAGATTTGCAAATTTGTGCACCATGATTGTGAGGTGGGGAACTGTGTTCGGTTGGTTCAGGTTAGGTTAGGAATCATAATTGCATGGCTTCTTCCCACAATTGTGAAGAACATTTAGGAAGTGGTCAATAGTGACCCTCACAATAAAATGATGGGGACACGATCACAAGGCATTGTTCATGAGAATAGTATAGAAATCTCATTTCCCCAATGACTCTATTTTACCCATTTCAAGCTTGGGAAGCACAATTTTTAGGGGTCATATGATTTTCATCATCTTTGATTTGGGTACGCTTCTAAAATCGATTTTTATTCATTACTCATTAATTATATTGCAAAAACATCATCAAAATTTGGATTTTAGATTTAAAAAATTTATATATCGCCTCAGAAAGTGAAAAATGAGTATTTCAATTATTCCTAACCTGATTTCAACTTGGTTTTTGATGGGATTTAGAACCCTTAATGTATGGGAAATATGAATCTTTATTAAAATTTTAGTTTTACTCTTTTATTTTTGGAGTAAATTTTGAAGAGATTTTCGATTTGGAACTATATTTTACCAATATGGGTATCAATAGATACCTAATATGTTGTATTTTTTAGATTGGAAGCATTCTGAAGCTAACCACCATCACAAAGTTTCAAATTTTACAATAAAATGCTAGTTGTCATGTGACATGGCTATAAGATACTCAATGATATGTGGCATGGTGAATTTTTTTTTCAAAAACAGGGCCAAAATTGCTTACTAATTGTCATTTCTACAAAATACACCTTCTTTTGTTTAACTTATTCAGGTTAGATAACCAATGTGACGTGACTGATAATGCTCAACTTACACGTTCAATTTAGTGCAAAGCGGTTGTCATCAATATATTTACAAAACTATGGAGTCAGAATTGAATCCACGAGGGACAATGTGGGAGGGAATCAAGGTAATTCAAAATAATAGACACGAGTTAAATTTAAACCAATGTTACATGATGATGAAAATGGGGGAGATAGATATCTACACTAATGTTTCTTTTTGGGTTTTCTAGTATAAATTTGGGGCTACGAATAATTAGAGTTTTAAAAATTATGCACGGATCTTGGGATTATGCATTACTAAGGGAGTGGTATATGGGTGTTAGCAATCAACATCAATTTAGTAAGTCAAATATGGACAGGCCTGGTTATAGATTTTGATACTAGTCTTTTAACAAAACACCAAACTTTCACCCATTGATTCTTTCGAATACCTAATAGGTGTGTTCAATATTTGGTAACCACAACCTCAATCTAGGGATCCCTATTTCGAGGATGATACCGATGATATAATCAACCACACATTTACCCTTATGTGTAAGATAGTGAAAATTTAGCAAACTATACACATTATTATCTATTATTGCTTTGGTTTCCACATCCCTCTTTCGAGGATGATATGGATTCCTAAAATTCACCCAAAATCCTTCTTTTGAATATTGCTTTGGGTTTTTTAGAGCATGAAGCTTTCACTCATCATACTTATGTGGGTATTTGGGGATTTCACATATCAAATTCCAACCAAGTTAGCATAGAAATGATAAAACCCATAAACATGAACTACTAAATAGAAGTTAATCAATAACAACCCACACAAACTATAATCCTTATTCATAAAAAAACCCATGAGGGAGATCTACCTACACATAAGATAAATAAACATAGATATACCCATAATCTCCATTGAAGTGATTTATTGAAGCTTAAGTGAATGTTACTTCAAACTTGGCACTCCCACAAATCAACAATGGAAGTGAGCTAATCTTTCACTTTGAAAGTCTCCAATGTATTCTTCACCTAAAAATTATACAATATTTTCTTCTCTAAAAATGGAGGGTATGAATTGGTGAGATTAACCTAAAAATTTGGGAAGATGGAATATATTTCCGTGATTATAGGTTTTGAGTCATTTTGTCAAAATTGGGGCCATCCATGTGTATTTTCAGTTTAGCCCTTGGGCTGATTTCTTCCGCTAAGCCGTGATCATGTAGGTCTAGATGTGACTGCGGTTACGCGACCACTGGTTACGCCAACGAATGCTGTTGGATGACTTTTTCTTAACTGTCGTGATCGCGGTCAGCAGACCATAACTGTGGTACCTGAGGCCTTGCTGCTCCAAGTCTTCAGCTACACTTTTCTTGCTCCTTTTTTTTATCATTTTCAGCTCCAATCCACATCTTTTGATCTCCTAAACTCTTATGCCTGCAAAGAGTGGATATTAGTGCATTTTATCACCAATATGTCTCATTTATTCATTCAAAACAAGGTAATGCGCTCAAATGTTTAGTGAGAATGAGTGGTAAAATCATCACTCATCAACACCCCCAACTTAAAGCAGTTGTTTGTCCTCAAGAAACACAACCTCTTACCATGAGACAACAATGCTCTATGCCCAAACTTTATACCTTAAATCTCAAAAAGACTTCAACTTTAGTCACAACCACCAGTAGCTCATTGCAAGCGAGCTAAGCTAATTTACACTACACCCATCATCATAAATTGAAACATGAAAGGATACATAGTACTTTAAAGAGAAACCAAGAAAAAATAACCAATAATCTAGAGGTAGCTTCCCCTTGACCACAACTAAGTTATACTCGTTTTGCCTCTTTCTTTGGAAGGTGACAAAATCACTCACCCCAACTTGTTTCACATGCCAATCCTCACAAAAAATAAAATTCTACACACTAAGAAACCAAAAATGCAAAAACAAGTTTTAATTGTAAGAACTCTCTCTCACACAAAATAAATCTCAATTTAACAAGTGTTCTGCCTTAAGCTTGCCCCTATTTTCAATCATCACTATGACGAAAATACTTGGTTGGAAATCTCAAAGGAATTTCTATGCTTTAAACGTAGGTTTGGGTTAGGATAGGATATCATTTGGAAATAACATAGTTACACCCTTCCTTGAACATCTACACCACACTTTTTCAATCGTCTTTTTTAACTATGGGCCACTCTTCTTTGTTTTCTTGATTTTATCATTCCTATTTGTTGCTTCCTTTGTTTACCCATTTCTTTCATTTTTTTTCTTGCAACTTTCGTGCAATTCATTCCTTTTGTTGGGCCCTTTATTTTTCTATTCCTTTATTTTCAACAGTTAGGCATATTTGGTATTTCACTAACAATTTTGTTGCCTCACATTATCTTCCATCAACCTTTACCACCCCTAAGTTAGGATTTTAGACTCAAGTTACTTTTTCAAGTTCAAGGAGGGTTTGGTTCAAAAGAGGGATAAAAAGAATGGATCATGGTTTGTAATGAGTTTGCAAAGAAAGGTCCGAAGGATCAAAGTGGGTACTATGGATTATAATTATTAATGGGTAGGTTTTTCAGGCTAGAGTGGGTTAAAAAATCACAACGTTTCCCTAAGATCATTTCTAAAACCACATACTATCAAAATTAATTTCGAAAGACTAACGGGGAAAGTTCTAGATAACACAAGTGTACAAAAGATGAATACCAAAATATCACCACACATGGCATGCTAAATTCCCCAAGGGGGCTAAAATGTCCCTCCTGGAAGAGACAAAAGTATCTATTTGTATTCATAAGTCAAAATTTATAAAGCCACAGAAAGAGAAAATGTTTTGTTACAAAATTGCTCACGTCCATGTCCTTGATTTTGTTCTGAAAATTTTGGATGTAGGGGGTTGTTCATTTTACATTAGCACCGCACACAATTTTCTAAATTATGGCAACAACCAAATCCTTATCCTTGAATCTAGGCTCAAAGCAGGCAAACTATCCATATGGCTACTCAGACTTCGCCAATGGTGTATAAAGTGACCCCAACTTTGCAACATACAATGCCACATGTACTCAAACTTCTCTTGCATTTTTTTTGACATCGATTCTACGGGTACTTAGACTTCCCCTGCACTTATGCCTCAAAACCCAAACACAATGCTTTACTCTTAAGAATGTCTTCACTCAATCCATCATAGAGTAAAACTTGTCATGCATCATTAAAATCAAAATAAAAGCTAAGGTAAAAGGAAAAAAACTAAAACTAGAATAAAAACAGGATAATACATAAAATATGGGCACTAACCAGGTGCCGAAAATGTAGCACTTCAAAAACAAAATTAAAACAATATCCAAGGTATCATCCCAAAAAATCAACAACATAAAGATAAATATTCAGCAACGCATCCGCAAAATAATAAAAATCTGGAGGTATCTCCAAATAAAAAAGAATGCAGTGTCCTCACTATGTGTGCAATAAAGAAAAAGTAAGCGGGGTCTCCCTAAATCTGCATCAAGAAATGCTCTCTCCCACTGACTCAGCATCATCACCACCAGTATCATCAGCAGACCAATCAGTAGGGGCCTCGTCCTCACAGTCCATCCTAGGTGAAGGTAGTCGATGGTTGGGCTTAAGCACCTTGAAGATTCCCTTTACCCCCTCCATAGCTTCTTGAAGAATTTATCTCGATTATTGTATCTCTTTACCATTTTATCATGTGATTTCCTAAGGTCCCTGTGTAATATATCTAAGGCTGAATAAGCTCTCTCCAAATGGGCAACAGTGGCTCCCTACTTCTCCTGCTTCTTCCTGTATTTCTCATAGTCTAACTGAGCTACATACGAGTGATGAGTAGTGGAAGACTCTCCCAGACTCTGAGGTAGTCTGGATAGTATCTCTCTAACCACCCACATCTTACCTGATACATCATCAAGGGGGTTGACTAATGAAGGTCTATAAGAGTCTGTATCCTCTTGGGTCAATATTTTAGAGTCCGTCTTCCTTTTCTTTCTCTGGTATGGGTGATAATGCTCAATCTACAGCTCTCGTGGGAGTGTAAAGCGGTCGTTAGCAAATATAGAACCCAACCTGGGTTGGGTGTCGATCCCACAGGGAATAGCTTGGCCAACAAGTAAGCAAAATTACTAAACTTTTGGTGCAAGTCTCGTAAAAGGGGGGATTGTAATGTGTAACAAAAACAATAAAGTAAAAGCTGAAAATAATAAAGTAAAGACAGAGAGATTGTTACGTGAGTTGTAAACAATGAGAATTGAAGCGTTGGAGTTATGTCCACCTTCTGAGGTATACGTCTCTATTGACTATGAGTGTGTAGAATTGTGACATGCATGTGCTTATAGAGAATTGTAGTCGATGGTAAATCCAAGCGTCTCTCGACCTGAACAAGGACTATTTCACTTTAACTCTCTCGAGCTTAAAGCGTGTCTAACGGTACGAATTCTCCAAGAGGTTAGTCTAGTTACGGCACTAGCTTTTTAATAGGAAAGGGTGTCCTACTACCTTGACATTATCTCTTTTCCAGACAAATAACCTTTATCTCGAACAAGTTAAATGTTAGACTGGCGTATTCTTGCGTTTGCAACCGCAAAGAATGTAGATTAAGATGAAGAGAATAATGATATAAGCACTATACGTGTCACGAACTCAAAAACTCACAGCAATAGATAGTATCTCATTCGGCTTCCATAACCCCATCAGAGAGGTTTAGTTACCCATGAATGCGAAGGAGATTACGATTTGCATTGTTATTGTTGAGTAATGGCGTGTGGATTAGGTGATAGGCGTGTGGATTGGGTGTTAGGCGTGATTCCTTCGCAAGTAACGATTCTCTTGTTGTGGAATTTAATTGTTGAGTAATGGAAAGATTAGAAGAGTGAATAGATGTATTGTTAAGAGAGGGATGTATTGAAAGATAGAAGAATGAATGTATCTCTCCACTAAGGGAGGAGTTAATTAAAAATCTCTAGCATGATAGGGTATTTATAATACTCCTATCCTACTCCTACTATGCTAATGAAATAAATAACCAAATCCTACTAAACTAAGGAAATACTTAACCCATTTGTACTAGGTTAATGTAACATTCTCCTAATCCAAATAAACTAATGAAATACATAACCCAATTGTACTAGGTTAATGTATCATTGTCAAAATCCAGCTTTGTGTCTGTAAGTCCCCAAAGTCTTCAGAAATGTTGTTTTAGCCCGGGATAGATTTTCCATGCAGCAGTTTTGGTCCTTAGGCATCCAAACTCCCTTTCCTTCCTTCGTGAGCTTTCTTTTGCATCAAGTAAGCCATAAAATGCTGAATTATGCATCATTTATACCTGAAACTTTACTAATCATGTTCGTTAGCTCATTTATAGGAAAAAGGACTAAAAGTGCATGAAATATATAATTTGTTCTCAAAACTAGGCTAAAATATGGGCAAAATATATTGATATAGGCGCGTAAATTTGCCTATCATCAACACCCCACACTTAGAGCTTTGTTCGTCCTCGAACAACATATAATGTCCTTCTAAACATCAACTTAGGGTTTTTACAATAACAACACAAAACATTTATCAAGACAAGCACAACAATTATCAACAGAGAGTAGCCTTTTGATTATAAGTAGAAACAATTTAACCTCTAGCATAGACTCGTGATGGTGATCAACTAGCATGAAAACATTAAGGTGCATAGAATCATATACAACTATCCAAAGCTCATCAACCATGTGTGTCTCACAATATAGTACCCATAATCACTCACAAATATAGCATATTTTTCAAACATGGGTATCAAAGTGTCCTTGCTCTCACTCTCACAAAGAAGTCATATGTAGCAACTGATGACCATAGGCTTTCCCTTAGTGTAGTACTCCACTAAATGTCGGAATGTTAAGATTAGGATCAAGTAGGTCTTTTGATGGTTGTAATGTAGGCTAAGGGACGGGTAGGACTATTTTGGCCAGAAATAGTGACTAAGTTCCTAAGCACTTTAATACATCACATTGTATCATTGACATTTTTTTTCTTTCAACCTTTCTTCTTTCTTTTGTTCTACCACCCTTGTTCTCCTCTTTTGTTTTTCAATTTTAAGCACAACTTACTTTTCAGCTTTCTTTTCCTTTTTCTTTTCTCAACATACCTCTTATGATAGCACTTTCTTTTTCATAACACATTCAAGAACCATTACAATTTAAAGCATCATACTCACCCAATTTCCTCTTATGTTGTCACATGATTTCTTCACTTTAAAGCACTTAGGAATTTGGATCAAATTACGGTCTTGAAAAAAATGGATTAGGCTTACATACAAGGTTGTCAAAGAAATAGGCTAAAGGATCAAAAGGGTTTAACTAGGATGATGTCCATGGGTAGGTAAAACTGAAGGTAAACAAATATAGGTTGCCAAAGAAATGCCTAAATCATATCCTAACTTACACTCCTTATTTTCGCTTTGCATACATACCAGGCAAGTTCTAGCATCAGCCACAAACATAGAAGATACTATTAATCTCACACACACAAGGCACATGGTCGACTTTAATGGAGGTAATATAGACTCTCAACCCAATAAGTGAAGGAATTTAATCACATAATATCACATAATGAGTCACAACTAGAGCCTAAACGTCTCAATAGTCACAATTGTAACACATACTCTTGTGATAATTTCATGTTGCCTGTCAAAATAATTTCATGCGAAATTTACTCCTAAAAAAACTTTAAAAAAAACAAAAAAAAAACTCAAATAAACAAAGCAAACAAACATAGGTGCAAACAGAGAAGTATAGCATGCGATACCGCCACCCCACACTTAAACGGGACACTGCCCTCAGTGGAAAATAAATACGAAGAACCTGGTTAGTCGGACTCTTCCTCAATGTCGGGGGTCATACCCCCTTCGTCTGAATCATCATAAGAGTCGTCGTCAGAGTTCTCCTCCTCGTCAGAATTAGGCAAGCGTCGATCGTCATCAGTCGGCACATCATCCTCTAGAGGTTCCTCAAAGTATACGCCCACTCCACACATCTCCAGTGCATGCATGTTCATTGGGTAGTCGTGGGCCAGCTGTTGGAGCTCTTCAGCAGTTGGAATACGTCCACCACTCATCATAGTGAATCGTGTCATGCCATAGAGATAATGAAAGAAACTCTCATCACGAGCATGTCTCTCCGTAGTAGTAAGGTTGACTCCATGAGTTGTTTCAGCATCTTTGACCTTGGTGAGGTCAACCTTCTTTGGGTTATGGGGGAGTTTGTGGTCAGCTGGTTCCTCTTCGATATCCTCCTTCCGCAACATTGCTGTCAACAAATTGCCGAATGTGAAATGGGACCTTTTGTGGAGTCTGGCCTTCCTCATGGTAGATCGAATGATTGCCCCAAATTTGATAGGGACATTCGTCATCAAAGAATAGACCAAACACACTCTATCTCTCGATATCTTGGTGTATTGAGTCCCAGGAATAAGACATGAGTTGACAATACGCATCCAGATTCGTGCTTCCCTATTTAGTGGAGCATAGGGGAAGGTGTTGTGTCGACCTGTTTCTTTATGTCTGCCCTACCTTGCCATTGATCTACTTCCACAAAGCGTGTGGCGTATCGCTCTATAAGGAGGCCTGCTGTACAGTTCTTTGAATGGTGCTGTGTCGACCGAAGGTAAGCCAAGAAAAGAGTTGATCCAATCCGCGGTGAGCTGTAACACTTGGCCCCGAATTTTGACTTCATTGCCTGTTGTGCTCGGCGACCAGTTGGCGTAAAACTCTCTTGTCAAGTCAAGATTGCACTCTCCCATGTCGCGGAAGATGAAATCCAGCTTCAAAGCCATTATTTTTGCCAACATACGCGGCTCCTTCTTTGATAAGGTCTCCTTGTTGATCAAGTCGATGTGCACATATTTTCTTTCTTTGTTGTTGTTGTACCATGCTTTGGCTTCTTCCTCAAGAACCCATTTTATTCCAAACATTCTGCGGGGTAGTTGTGCTGAGGATGATTCTCCTTGGTCCTTTCGACTTCTCTTCTTGCCCTTTTGGGACGTGGTAGTCTTCTCCTTGCCTTGCCTTGCTTTAGGTGCCAATGTACCTGAGACTAGAAATAATGTAAGTTGCAGCACAATCTCACTTGGTACAATCTATATGCAAGCACTAGGGGTACCACCCCACACTTAATTTTGTTACGCAAATCAGCGAGGTGAAAGTAGTCGATTACTTCAGATTACGTCGACATACGTTTTAGGATTGTATTCTGACAAGAAAATCAACATTGCATCACGTATTTGCAGCCATTGGACTACTTTCATGGTAGATATAGCAACACTACGACATGGGGGTTACCATATGGAATCGTTATACTTATAACAAGCACAACCTCCTAAGTCGATAGGCACTATAATCTTATCCCGATGACCGGGATAGTCTACCATGTAAGCATCCAAACAACAATCTTAAGCAATATTTATAGCCATATCAATTCAGAAATTATCATAACAATGCTATTGAAACCAACTTCAAGTCGGAAACAATCCAAGAATTCCCTACGTATATGTTTACTCACATGATTTTGTAACAATAATCCAAACACATAAACATCACCAACAATCATATATGATTTAGCAATTTATCATAAACATAGCAACGTAGTACTTACGAGAAATAAATGAAGAATATGCGAGTACTTACTTGCTTGAAGCTTGTGGGGATGGTGTTGTGAATTGGAAGAGCAAAAGAAGAAAATTTTAAGAGGATTTGGAAGGTTATGCGGCGCCCTTAGGGTTTTTTCTAATGTGGTTGTGTTATAAAACTAAGTCCCCTTTATATAGGAAGAGTATGGGTCGGGTTATGACCCATTTACAATCGGATTTGGAGACAAAAACACCACATATGCGGCGCATAATACTCGGCATATCAACGACATATGCGGCGCATTGTCTATGGCATAATGGGACATATGCGCCGCATAGTCTATGGCATTTGTAGACATATGCGCCGCATAGTATATGGCATATGAGATACTGAGACCAAATGCCATAGCATAGGTGGCGCATAGTCAAAAGCATACCTAGTAATAGGCGGCGCATAGTGTATAGCACACTAGATTCCGAGACCTTAGGCTATAGGATAGGTTGTGCATCGTTCGTGGCCTAGTTGTACCAAAGCCTAGCCTTCCTCGAAGCCTATTTTGTCGAGGAAAAGGCTCAATCCATAGCCTTATGCATCACCGGTCCTAACTTACCAACTTTACCATACAACGCGTCCAAATAGTCAATTGAAATCGATCTCCTCGTTGAATACTTCTTGCACCTATATTTGCTCAAAACAAATGAAAACGATTAGTATGATGGGTTGCCTCCCACCAAGCGCCTTGGTTTTGGTCGTGGCACGACTCTTATTTTTGGATTTTCTTTTATCAAAAAAAAAAAAATACTAAAACGATGAAACGATAAAACGATAAAACAATAAAATGATAGGTTGCCTCCCATCTAGCGCCTTATTTATTGTCGTGGCTCGACGTAGTAATCTCGAGTACTTAGACTTCGTCGAGATAAGTGATGGTCATGTCATTCATCGAGTCAAGAGGACTGATATATGGCTTAACACGTTGGCCATTCACTTTGAAGACGACACCCTTAATGCCTTCCAATTCGACTACTCCAGACGAGTAGACTTGGATAACCTTAAATGGACCAGACCATTTCGATTTTAACTTACCTGGGAAGAGCTTAAATCTGGAGTTGAAGAGTAGTACCATGTCACCCTTTTGGAAATTCCGTCGAACAATCCGCTGATCATGATACTTCTTCATCCGCTCCTTGTATAAATCCGATCGTTCATATGCATGGAGATGGAATTTATCTAGTTCGTTCAGCTGCTCCAACCTCAGATTCTTCACATCTTCCCAATTCAAGTTCAATCGCTTCAATGCCTACAATGACTTGTGCTCGAGTTCAATGGGTATATGACAAGCCTTTCCATAAACTAGTTGATAAGGAGACATGCCAATGGGTGTCTTGAATGCAGTCCTATACGCCCATAGTGCATCATCTAGCTTTCGAGACCAATCCTTCCGATTCGCATTGACCGTCTTTGCAAGGATTTGCTTGATCTCACGATTGGAAACCACTACTTGTCCACTAGTTTAGGGATGATAAGGCGTAGCTACCTTGTGTTGCTTGACACCATACATGGCCAATACAGATTTGAACAGCTTGTTGCAAAAGTGAGATCCTCCATCACTAATGATAGTACGAGGGACTCCAAAGCGAGAGAAGATATTCTTCTTTAAGAACGCTACAACACGCTTTCCTTCGTTGTCGGCCAATGCTACAGCTTCAACCCATTTTGAAACATAATCCACAACAACCAAGATGTACTTCATTCCAAACGAATTCACGAATGGTCCCATGAAATCAATACCCGACACATCAAAGAGTTCTACCTCAAGAATTTTGGACATGGGCATTTCATGGTGTTTTGAAATAGCACCTTGCCGTTGGCATTGGTCACACCTCCTCACATAGTCATATGCATCTCTGAATATCGAAGGCCAATAATATCCACTTTGCAATAGTTTTCTTGCCGTTCGATTGCCTGCATGATGTCCTCCAACTTGCGAAGTGTGGCATGCTTCCAATATAGTAGGCACTTTTTCATGGGATATACATCATCGAATGATACCATCAGCGCATCTTCGAAACAAATAAGGCTCATCCCAATAGTAGTGCTGAACGTCATGCATAAACTTCCTCCTTTGGTGGTAAGATAAATTGGCGGGTATCATATTACTCACCACGAAATTTGCAAAGTCGGCATACCATGGTAATTTCTCCATTGCTGTTGCTAATATCTCCTCGTCAGGGAATGCATCATCAATCTGAATTTCAGGTTGCGCCACTTGCTCACTCTCAAGTCTAGATAGATGATCAGCCACTTGGTTCTCGCAACCTCTTCTATCTTTGACTTCGAAATCAAACTCTTGCAGCAGCAACACCCATCGAATCAACCTTGGTTTTGCATCCTTCTTTGTCATTAGATACCTAAGAGCTGCATGGTCTGTATGAACGATTACCTTAGTACCCAATAGATAGGCGCGAAACTTCTCAAACACATACACAACCGCTAGGAGCTCTTGTTCAGTAACAGTGTAGTTCCTTTGGGCTTCATTTAGGACCTTACTCGCATAGTAGATAGGATGAAATAGTTTCTCCTTTCTCTGTCCAAGAACAGCACCAACGGCTACACCACTAGCATCACACATGACTTCGAACGGGAGCGTCTAATCTGGTGCTACCATGATAGGGGCTTCAATGAGTTTTCCTTTAAGGCATTCGAATTACTTTAAGCAATCGTCATTAAAGTCAAACTTCGCATCTTTCTCTAATAGTTTGCACAATGGACTAGAAATTTTGGAGAAGTCTTTGATGAATCTGCGATAAAACCCAGCATGGCCAAGAAAACTACGAACTCCCTTCACCGAAATTAGAGGTGGTAGCTTCTCAATTACCTCTATTTTTGCGCGATCAACCTCTATTCCTCTTTCGGAGATCTTGTGCCCAAGAACGATTCCTTCTTTTACCATGAAGTGTCACTTCTCCCAATTCAGCACAAGGTTAAACTCTACACATCTTTGCAATGCCATGCTCAAGTTTGCCAAACACTCTTCAAAGGACTCACCAACAACTGAAAAGTCGTCCATAAATACCTCCAAAGTGTCTTCAACCATATCAGAGAAAATAGACATCATACAACGTTGAAAGGTGGCTGGGGCATTACATAGGCTGAATGGCATGCGTTTGAAGGCAAACGTACCATATGGGCATGTAAACGTTATCTTCTCTTGGTCTTTGGGAGCAATACAAATCTGATTATAACCTGAATAACCATCCAAGAAGAAAAACCATCCTTTCCCCGCTAATCGATCTAGCATTTGGTCCATAAATGGCATGGGGAAGTGATCCTTGAGCGTCCAAGAATTCAGCTTGCGGTAGTCCATGCATACTCTCCATCCAGTAACAGGCCTGAGTGGAATAAGCTCATTCTTTGCATTCGCGACCACCGTCATACCTCCTTTCTTGGGAACACATTGCACGGGACTCACCCATGTACTATCAGAGATAGGATATACGACTCCTGCGTCTAACCACTTGATAATATCCTTCTTTACCACTTCTTGCATTGGTGGTTTTAATCGCCTTTGATTTTCAATAGTGGGTGTGCATTTTTCTTGAAGCTGAATTTTATGTGTGCAAATCCCAGGTGGAATACCAATAATATCCGCAATGGTCCATCCAATAGCTCTAATATACTTGCGTAGGATTGCAATAAGAGCTGCAACTTGTTGCTCACCCAAATCGGCTGCCACTATGACTGGAAGAGTGTTTCCGCTTCCTAAGAATGCGTACTTCAAATGGCTTGGCAGCTCCTTCAGTTCTAACGTGGGTGGTTCTTCAGTAGATGGCTTAGCTGGTGGTGTGGGTCGATTTTTGAGATCAAGATCCAGCTTCTTGGGAGTATAGCGATATGTCCCTAATCCCGATAGAGCACAAATATCATCTTCATAAATTTCAGCATCATCATTCTCTCCTTTCATGAGCAAAATCTCCAAAGGATCATCAAGAATTTGCTCTTTTGCAAGTAACTCTTTCTTGTCATCAAAGACAACATCAGCCACAGAAAATACACTCGGATCTTTAGGTTGCTTCATTGATTTGCAAACATCAAAGCGAACCACTTCGTCATTTATTCGGAATGAAAGCTCATTAGCTCTCAAATCTATGAGCACACTTCCCGTGGCAAGGAAAGGACGTCCCAAGATTATGGGAACCTCTGAATCTTCTTCACAATCCAAGATGACAAAGTCTGCTAGAAAGATAAATGAAGAAACCTTTACCAAGACATCGCATAGAATACCGACCGATCGTTTTACCGACCTATCCGCCATAACAAGCCTCATATTAGTTGGTGTAGGATCTCCTAGCCCCAACTTCTTGTAGATCGATAATGGCATCAAGTTGATGCTGGCTCCTAAGTCACACAATGCTTTGGCAAAGTTCAAAGATCCGACGGTGCAAGGAATAGTGAAAGCTCCGGGGTCGGCCTTCTTCTGAACTATCGATCGGGTAGCAATTGCACTACAATGATGCACATCATCCTTCAGCTCATAACTTGCTGCCCTCTTTTTAGTCAAAAGATCTTTCATAAACTTCGCATACCCAGGCATTTGTTCAAGTGCCTCTACCAATGGAACATTAATGGTCAGTTGCTTCAGCATAGTCATAAATTTGCTGAATTTAGTGTCATCGGCCACCTTCTTCAATCTTTGGGGAAAAGGTGGTGGTGGGTATGGAAGTGTTCTCTCCACGGCTTTCTTCTTCTCTTGCTTCCGTTTTTCCACTTTTTCAGGCTGCACATCACTAGGTGAAACGTCCCTGACATTGGGAGTAGTTGTTGCAGCTTCTTTTCCTTTTGTAACATCATTAGGTGTAATGTCCATGTCCACAACTTCGTCAACCACTTGCTTGCCTTTTGCTGAAGTTTCCAGCACCTTACCACTTCTGGTAGTGATGGCCATGCATGACCCATCATTCTTTGGGTTTTGCACAGTATCGCTCGGTAAGGTGCCAGCCTTTCTTTGATTGAATCCTGCTGAAAGTTTGCTCAATTGCTGCTCTATTTGCTTGATAGAAGTGGAATGAGAATCAACTAGTTGCTTCATGGAGGACAAATCATCAATCACCTCCTTAACTCTCGCACTCGTTGCTTCCACTCCTTTCAATAACTTAGCCATCATGTCTTCCATACTCCCAGGATTAGATGTGGTGGTATCACGTCTACCAGGGGGAACGTACAAACCACTCTTTTCATTATTTTTCTTCCAACTACCTTGGTCTTTGCTTCCTGATTTATCATAATAGTTCCGACCTTGGTTTCCTTGGGCATTCCCACGGAAACCCCCCTGATTGTTCAAGTAGTTGGCCTCCTCTTCAGAATCAGATTCGTCTCTTCCTTTTAGCGCTACAGCTTTTACTTTTTCGGTCTTCCCTGATAATAAGTGCTTTGTCAGAAGATCCAATTGTGTTTTCATGTGCGCCATGTCTTGCTCACGTTCTTCTTCTCTTCTTCTTTGGTCTGCAGACATGCCAATAGATAAAGTGGGGCTTGCTACCTCAGAATCCCTGGTATGCCAAGCTCTACTTTGCTTCATCATGCGATCTAGCATATTGCTTGCTTGACCAAAGGTGAGGTCCATAAAAGAACCTCCAGCTGCGTTGTCCACCACTGGTTTAGTTATTGAATTCAAGGCTCTATACAAGATCTCCATGAGGTGAACATTAGTCATGTGATGGTTTGGGCATCTCGCTAGCTTTGTCTTGAACCTCTCCCATGTTTCATGAAGAGCTTCAGAGGGAAACTGACGAAATTTGCTGATTTCATCTCTCAATTGAGCCCTTTTGGATGGCGGAAAGAATCTTTCTAGGAAAGCGTCTCTCAATTGCCTCCAATTTGTAATTGAATCAGGAGTCAGCCCATTCAACCATAGTGTTGCCTCCCCAGACAGAGACAATGGAAATAGACGTAATCGAATAGCATTCTGACCAACACCAGGATTGTCGAAGGACTTGCATGTAGAAATAAAGTTGATGAGATGCATATTCGGATCATCGCCTGCTAGTCCACCAAATAATCCCTTGAGTTGCAATAACTGAATCATGGTGCTTGTGATGTTGAACTTGGCTCCGGGCGCTAATGGTGGTGGAATTATTGCTCCAGTGGCTCCGGCACCATCAAGATCATCATCATCATCGTCGAAAGCTGGCTGCAAAGGTTGGCGATCAAACCTATACCGAGCTTGTCGACCTCTTCGGTTGGCAGGTGTTGCAGTTTCAGCGACATGCCTTGGGTTTAGTAACTCGTCATCTCCTAAATCCTCATCGTCAGGATTTGTTGCTCGCCCAGGATTATCAATGTTTTGTTGTTGGACTTGAGCAACGGCAAGAGCAGCTAATCTTGCTTGCTCATGTTGAGTAGCCATCCTGTCGATTTCAGCTTGTGCTTCCATTCTTCCAATGCGTTGTGGTTCAGGATTGATTGGTAATAACGGTTGACTAGAACTTCTAGTATGGGGCATCTACTAAAGTAAAAACCTGCAAGAAACAAAAACAAAAACTAAAAGTAAAAGTACAAGAATCTTTGACCAAAGGGTCTAGTAATTATCACGAACTTGATTGACACTCGTATTCCCCGGCAACGGCGCCAATTTTTGATAACGCTCAATCTACAGCTCTCGTGGGAGTGTAAAGCGGTCGTTCGCAAATATAGAACCCAACCTGGGTTGGGTGTCGATCCCACAGGGAATAGCTTGGCCAACAAGTAAGCAAAATTACTAAACTTTTGGTGCAAGTCTCGTAAAAGGGGGGATTGTAATGTGTAACAAAAACAATAAAGTAAAAGCTGAAAATAATAAAGTAAAGACAGAGAGATTGTTACGTGAGTTGCAAACAATGAGAATTGAAGCGTTGGAGTTATGCCCACCTTCTGAGGTATACGTCTCTATTGACTATGAGTGTGTAGAATTGTGACATGCATGTGCTTATAGAGAATTGTAGTCGATGGTAAATCCAAGCGTCTCTCGACCTGAACAAGGACTATTTCACATTAACTCTCTCGAGCTTAAAGCGTGTCTAACGGTACGAATTCTCCAAGAGGTTAGTCCAGTTACGACACTAGCTTTTTAATAGGAAAGGGTGTCCTACTACCTTGACATTATCTCTTTTCCAGACAAATAACCTTTCTCTCGAACAAGTTAAATGTTAGACTGGCGTATTCTTGTGTTTGCAACATCAAAGAATGTAGATTAAGATGAAGAGAATAATGATATAAGCACTATACGTGTCACGAACTCACAAACTCACAGCAATAGATAGTATCTCATTCGGCTTCCATAACCCCAACAGAGAGGTTTAGTTACCCATGAATGCGAAGGAGATCACGATTTGCATTGTTATTGTTGAGTAATGGCATGTGGATTAGGTGATAGGCGTGTGGATTGGGTGATAGGCGTGATTCCTTAGCAAGTAACGATTCTCTTGTTGTAGAATTTAATTGTTGAGTAATGGAAAGATTAGAAGAGTGAATAGATGTATTGTTAAGAGAGGGATGTATTGAAAGATAGAAGAATGAATGTATCTCTCCACTAAGGGAGGAGTTAATTAAAAATCTCTAGCATGATAGGGTATTTATAATACTCCTATCCTACTCCTACTATGCTAATGAAATAAATAACCAAATCCTACTAAACTAAGGAAATACTTAACCCATTTGTACTAGGTTAATGTAACATTCTCCTAATCCAAATAAACTAATGAAATACATAACCCAATTGTACTAGGTTAATGTATCATTGTCAAAATCCAGCTTTGTGTCTGTAAGTCCCCAAAGTCTTCAGAAATGTTGTTTTAGCCCGGGACAGATTTTCCATGCAGCAGTTTTGGTCCTTAGGCGTCCAAACTCCCTTTCCTTCCTTCGTGAGCTTTCTTTTGCGTCAAGTAAGCCATAAAATGCTGAATTATGCATCATTTATACCTGAAACTTTACTAATCATGTTCGTTAGCTCATTTATAGGAAAAAGGACTAAAAGTGCATGAAATATATAATTTGTTCTCAAAACTAGGCTAAAATATGGGCAAAATATATTGATATAGGCGCGTAAATTTGCCTATCATCAATGGGGTCCTTGGAGAACCCAGGTATCTGTAGCATATTCCTCTACCTGTGCCCTCCTGCATAGCTATATTATAAGTGAATGGAGGATAAAATGTGTACCTCTATGATTTCTGATGTACCTCTATTCTGAATGCACAATCTAGCCCACATTTAGGGCGATGCCAGAGAGAAGATAGGTCACCATCCGAGATCACAACTCTATAATAATGGTCATATAAGTATATGGCGATACTCGACTACAGATAATGTTTAGCCAAAGTCTGGCCTCAACTGTGAAGTAAATCATCAGAATATCTCTTATTGTAGCAGCTAAGGGAACATCTTAGCCAGGACAAAAAATATTTTCCATCCAGGTCCCTATCTTTCTTGATTTTGCATGGAACTTGCAATACTCCAAAAAAATTTTCGTTGAAATTTTGTGCGTAAACGTGTTGAGTTCTATCTTCTAGAATGAATAAAATATCTTTCGTATGGAATTTCTTAGATTATAACCCACCATTGCATAGAGTATCGAATAATCTTTTCAACGATATATGGATCATCCAAAACGGACACCCGAGCGTAGAGTTAGAAATATTCCGATCGAACCGTGAATAGTAGTGAACAGTAAAACGTGCAGAAAAAAGTACTGAGGCATGGCGTATTTTTGCTCTAACTTTAAACAATCATAAATCCTTATACATAATGATCTAGGTGATATACTATATATTAATGGAAAGGTCTGCGATTGCTCTTTCCAATGAAATTGCTTTCATCCAACTTGTCTAGCGGAGCAAAAAGTTATGGTCGATCTACTTTAGCCTATCGAAAGTGAATTTTTAGGTCAACTTCAAATGATCATAACTCCTCGTACACAATGATCTGGGTGAGATACTATATATCAATGGAAATATATGAGAGTCCTCTTTCTAATGAAATTGGTTTCATCCAATTTGGATATCGGAGTAAAATGTTATCGTTGATCTACTTCAGACTATAAAAACAGTCCACCAAAGGATAGATTCAAGAATTATTTAATTTTTTAGGGGCATTTTGGTCTTTTCCCCTCAGCCAAAATCCATCTCAACCTTATATTAAAGCCTATTAGAAACATTATATGTTATATTTCATCAAATTCCCTCAAAAAGGAAACCCTAAGATCCTAAATCCAAGTTCAAGAACCTCCAAAGTTCACCATTAATTCTGCATATTTATTCAAGATTCCAAGTTCCTAGTTCAGGAACTCTAAGAACCATCATTCAAAGGCACGATCAACATCTCAAAAATGAGCATCAATCTAATGTTTATCATTCAAGGTATATGGTGTTTTTCAACTAGAACTCTGTTTCGTTCTTGTGCCCTAAAGCAATTTTCTTTACAAAGTCATGATTTTTATTTGATTTTTACGAATTTGAAGCATGAACCCTTATCTTATAATGATTATTATGAAATCTTGATGTTTATGATTTTGAAAGATGAATTTACATGTGTGGAGATATAAAGCATGAATCTTGAATGATATTTATCATGATTTTGATATTTGGATCGTAAATCCCCATTGGAAATTGTGTTTTTTTTTAGAAAGTGTGTGTTATAAGCACGTTGATGTTGAATATTTGATATATTTTGAATGATTTGACCTTTTGGTCTTGATGGAGTTGTTTTGAATTCGAGTGTGAAAGAAATCCACAACGTGGTTGATTTTGATAGATGGGAAGCATGATGGCTCCCGATGTATATTTATATATTACTGAAATGGTTTTGCTGTGGATTTTCTTTGAAATGATCTGAGCTAAGTTCGAGAGAAATCTTTAGCACCGAGTGGAAGGTATAAAGCGACCTTACTTCCCTAGAACTACGTGCCTCCGTAGGAGTTAGCCTGAGGCTGATTTATATATGATCACTAGTTTGTGTGGATTTGATATCGATAGTCCTAATCTGATGGCAAGGATAGGAAGGCTCTCCCCAACGTGGGTTTTACGTTTGACTTCATGTAGCTCACATGGTTTATGTCGGTTATGGGATCTCCCAATGTGTGTGTGTTTCCTTGTGTCTATGGTGAATAGTGAAGTGATTTTAATGTGGAATTGTGAAAGTTATTCTTTGGAAAGATTTAAATGATATTTACATTATGAGAATTGATATTGTTGATTAACTGAAAGTGATTGACAAATTATATGATGACTCACATGTGTTATTGTACTTATTTAATCCTCTCATGATTGTGATGATTTTCTTCGGGCTATGTGAGTCATTCATACATTATGCATATTTCTTATAAATATTTATGATAATGATGTTTATACAACTGCATACACCCCCATATACTCGGTTCCTTTCCATGGTACTGACCCACATCTTCGAATGTGGGCTATATTTTCTCAGAATGTACGTTCAGGTGCTCAGTTCTAGGTTCGACAGTGTTTCTTTGAGCACACTATTCTACATCCTCTATTGTGGAGAGTCCTCATGTTCCGAGGATGTGATGCCTGATATTGGGCGCTTCCCACTGGTGGCACTGGAAATGGCACCCTACTGAGATGGGTAATTGGAGTGAGCTAGGGGAAGATTATGCTTACTCTGCGAAACCACTTGAGGACACTCTTTGATTCTATAACCTGGCTTACTATACTCAAAACATAGGTCACTGCCAGCTTTGCAGACACCCTGATAATTTCTGCCACAATTCTGAAAAGGAGGTTTTATTTGGGAAATGTTCACACTACCCTGAGATTTAGATCCTAGCGCCCTATCCTTATTACAATTTTTGAATTTAGGCACCATAGAACTAGTAGAGGATAGATATAGAACTAATGATTTCGAGCAGAACTGAGGACGGTTACCACCTTCTGACTTAGGCTGACTGAAACTAAAGCACATGTTCCAGCCTTCTTATTTTCCCTCTCTTTTTTCTTAGCCTTCTATTCCTTAATCTTTAGAGCAGGGACCATCAACCTAGCTAGGTCCATCTCCTTGATCAGCATTGTGCTCCTACACTTTTTGACCACACTATCAAACATGCCAGAAATGAACTTTCTCATCATAGACCTGTTATCAGCTACCACATAAAGAGCATACCTGACCAACTGAGTAAACTTGAGGGGATACTCTTTCACACAGATGTTTCCCTACTTTAGATTGTTGAACTCTAACACGTCAGCCTCCCACAACTCCAAAGGAAAGAACATATCTAAAAAGGAAATAGTAAACACCTTCATTTTTATAGGCCCTACATCTGCACCCCTATCTACCTTCCACTACTTAAACCATGTATGAGCCACATCTTATAACTAATAGGTAGCTAACTCATCACTCTCAGTAGCGGTTACCCCAATAAGGTATGTTACCTTCTGCACCATGTTAAGGAAGTCCTATGAGTCCTCTTCAGATTTAAACCTTAAAATTAAATGAGGGTTCATTTTGGTGGAATCCCAAATTCTAGATGTGGAAGTATTAGAGACTGGGTTGGATTGAACAATAGATGGTCAAACATTCTCAGCTTCCATAGAATAGGCTATACTGGTAAAAGTTTCTCTAAATTCTATATAAGAAATGTGCTCATTCAGGGGATCTTCCTGAACGGGCGAAGGTACTGGCTGGTTCCCAGTTCTTTTTCTATTGGTTTTTCTAGAAGGCATGTTCTATAAGCAGAAGGAAAAGTTGGATTAGACAGAGAGTTTAATTTGAGCTCAGTCTCACTCGCACGATATAAACATTGAAAGAAGGGAACTTTTTTCAAAAATGCCTCATAACCTTTTATCCATATGCATGGCGCGCTACACATCCACATACAATACTCTACATGATGTGGCTTTTAGATTCCCTAGGACTCTTTAGAACCTTAGGATTTTATACCAAGTTTGTAATGATTGAGACTGCTCCCTGGGCATCACACGGTGCTTACAACCCTAAAGGGCAACAAGCTAACCCATGACTGGTACCTGCTGTGACCACTGAATATAATACTGGAATACATATGCGGAATAAATTTGAAAATGCCATAAATTTCACAAAATACTGAAATAATAACAAAGTATAATTGATAATAACATTTGAATACTGAATAACTGCCTAATCTAGTCTAAAAGTCTCTAACTGTCTGAATATGGATTTAATGGGACAAATCCCCAACTAACTCTGATTGAAATAACTACTAAACTGTTGAAATACTAAAATAGGTAAACTCTATCCTCGTATTATGAGGACTCAACACTATAACTTTTGTTGATAGCCTGGGATGCTGACTTTTGTTAGGAACCTGAGCGTCAAAACCTATGATATGACATATCATGGTATAAATAAGAGTATGCATCAATACGTGGAATGTAATGGTATGCTAAGTAAGGTAAGGATGATATACATAGGGTCATTAGGCATGAGATGATAACTGACTGAATAAACATCATGAATTAACTGGATGAGAGTATATGCGAAATTGTAAGTAATAAACATACAATACTGTGCATATCGGTCTACATTGTGTATCTGAGGTTATACAGAAGCTGAGTACTAATTCTGATGGCTCAGTAACTAATAACTGATAGCCATGTTTCTATAGAACTAATTGAGTTCTTTATTGAATACTAAGATTGAAACTGTAACTATGGGACTGTTCATCTAACCAACATACCTCAATATAGACTGATTTGGGGTCCAACCTTTGACACCAGTTTGAAGGGTGTTAGCACTTTGCTACTTTATACTAACAATGTTGTGTCAACCCTAATCTGGTAAGAAGATTCATGAAATTGATATATGATTGCGTCAACCCTAGTATGGAAGGAGGACAACTTACCCTATGTTGGCTACGCAGTTTTGTAACTCAGAGATTGCTTCTAAGGGTCAAACCCTAACTAGTAGGAATGCCTCCATCCCTAGGTTCAGTCGATTGTGAATCCTACTCCTAACTGAAGGACACTGATCACTGGATTGTACTAAGCTTGACTGAACTAACCCTGATTGTGTTGACTGACTAGACTGGGCTGAGTTCACTGAGTTTCGTTAACTGACTGAGTACTACAATTCTTTACCTTTATTGGGACTATTCTATAACTACTATAACTAAGTAAACAACTAGATTTTAGGTAATAAATACCCCTATTACTCGATAGCATAATTGATAAACTCATATCACAACTTTAACAACACAATAATAAGTTACCATGCATAATTTACTCATATGGACATATTATCAAACACTTGGGGAGAAAGATTTATAGACATGATACTAAACAACACATAAGCATCATGACTACAAACAAAACTTGTAATTTCAAGGGTTTTAACATGGGAACTACATCAATCAACATAAATGCTATCTTTTGTTCATGAAACTAGTAGTTAAATCTTGAATTTTGAAACCCATACACAACACAAACATGAATACAACCCAATTTACATATTTAAATCGTGAATCTGAAAACTTATAGCTTTAAACAGGGTTCTTGAACTTCAAGGGTGGGAGGAGACCCAAGGATGAACACCTAAAATACCTTGATTAGTAATTTCATGAGAATTGTTGCTAATTCATAGGACTTGGACTTTAATTTGATCAAACTAAGTCTTTGTTCTTGAGAGTATTTGTGAGCTAATGAGTGAATTTTGCCCTTTGGATAGTTTAATTTCATGGTATGGCTAAGTATTGTAAGGGTAAATAACAAAATTACTCCCACAAACCCATAAATTAATACACAAGACTTGACCAGTGACACGATAGGTAATGCACTACATGACCTTCGAGATTGCATTGGCTTGCTATTTTGGTCATCCAAAAATGACCTACAAGATATTCAAAAATTCTGAAACTCGCTCGAGATGACCTATAGATAATCTTGATCATGAATAAATTCAAAAATTTTAATTCTAAGGTCAGAAAGATCATAAATGATGCTATTTAAATATCGAGTTCAAAAAATAAGACTAAGTGTCAATACTGAGCTGAAATTTTCTATGTCTGGAGCCTCTTTTGACATGCTATAAAGGACTGAAATGACTAGAACTTTGTAGGATCTTACATATATGGAATCCGCCCTTGACTTGGCGGCCAAGCTCCTAATCTAAGTTTTCTGCAAGGATTGGAGTCTATGTTTTCTACTACGACATCAGGTCGTCGGTAGTGTACAATCCATATTATAGGACATCATAAACTCGTATCAGAAAAACACAGTGGCGAGCTATGAGATATCTACATATAAGGCTTCTTCGGATAACCAACTAACTCTTTTTAAGCCCATTTTCAGTTTTTTAAAACCATGGTTTATGCGTATAAATTATTCAATTGTTATTCTTTTAAGGGCCTATCATCACCGGGTATCGTCATACCCAGACCTATAAGTTATTTATATCATACCACATCATATTTGTCATTCTCATTCAAAAACCTGCATATGAACAATAAAAGATTTTATCAAATCACACGAGAGTTCTTATTTTCAAAAGCATATGTAAACTCATGCACGTACTATCTTTACAAATCTTTAACATATAGTGGAAAATTCATTTATGCAACACATGTATTTCTTTCAGTTAAGACACAAGATCCTTTAGCATAAGAAATACCTCTATTAAAAACATGCAACACAATAATGCATAGTGGTTAAAGAGGTATTTTATAACTCATGAATAATTTTCATTCATAAACTAGCCCCAACATTCATGATTATAAAGGTCTAATAACTAATGCTCTCAAACTATTAACAATTCATGTCATGCATTGACCATAAATTTCATCTTGGATAAAGGAATTTCAGAAGTCACATTCATTAATTATTTTTCGAAATCAAATCACATATGCATGAAATTGTATATCAACCTTAAGGAAATCCTCATAAAAACTTCATATTTTCATCAAATTGGGCTCTTAAACTAATTTCTTAAAACATATTACATATACATACATGTATAACTTTAATGTTTGTTAAAATCGTAAAATCTATGCCCATGATATTTAGGATAGCCCCATGCACCTTAAGCTTCTTAACTTTGGAATGAAACCCTAATCTTGATGCTTTCTTGAAGTGTTTTGAACATGGGCATCTTGAATTCTAGATTACCGGGGGGAAAAAGAGTTGAAATATTTTGTTCTTTGGGAAAGGGGAGGTTTTCTTGAGAGCAAATTGGAGAAGAAGGGCAAATAATTCCCTAATAAATGTCATAATTCGTGATACAGACAGTTTGGGTTGAGGGGGAAAATACCTAATTTCCCCTCACTATTTAAATCTGAAATGCAACAACATCACCGCAATGTGGTCTAAATCGCGGTAGTTGATTTTCCCCCACCGCAACACAGTGAGTGTGGAGTCGGGAATAAGGATGGATTCATGATCCAAACATGCCCCAAAGTTGGCCCAAAAATTTTGAAACTCCCCCAAGACATACTTTTTACTTCTCTGAACATGAATTGACTTAAAACCTAATGTGTCGGGGTCGGGAAGATCAAAATAAAAGTCCTCAAAGTTTAAGGGTCATGAAAATGGCTAAGTCCCCAACACTTAGTAAAATTTTTGGGACTTAATCCCCCTATGCATGCAACTAAGGACTAAATCGAGCCATGAATAATATGGGGTGTTAGAGCACATGTAGGAACTATGGTTCGATTTCTTGTTTGGAAATGTGGGGTGTTACATTATCTCACCCTTGGGATCATTTGTCCCCAATTGATGGGTAGGAACTTGTTGAAGCTCTTAAAGTATGGAATAAAGTACTTAACTGCGCATTGAACATTTTTCCACAACTATATATGTAAAGGCATCAAAAGAGCATCATGATAACCCCTAGTGAAATATTTAAGCATGAAATGTGAGATAATAAGAAGTGACATAGAGGTGACATTGCACATAAATTCTTGGGAGCATAATTATCACAACATATGGCATGAGTTTATTAGGCCTGATTTTACATCGGTACGAATCTTGAAATGAAATTTCATGGGAGATCGGAATAGAATCATTCTCTACCTTACAAGATACAATGAAAAGATTTAAACTTAGAGACACTACTCGTCTATGCCCAAACAATAAATAACATACTACAACATTTCAAACATAAAATTCTCCTATCACACATCTAACCACAAAAGTTTGAGTCCCACTGCATAGTACTCTTACGTTGAAGCCTAACTCAGAGAAGAGAGGTGCTAGCTTAATCTATGGGACTCCATACTCTAAATCCCTTTAAGAATATTACTTTACACTATCACCATAATAAACACCCTCATGCCTGAAATCAAGGAGTAACAGCCACATAACATATTGGTTTGCACATTCATTAATCACCATATTCAAGTCTATCATTACTACACTCACTTCATGGATCTCCCCACTAAAACCAAAAAATTTAATCACTCTCACAAAATTTTTTTTGCCACATATCTCCTTCTTAAATGTTTCACATAACAAAACTTCATCTCCTTTTTCCTCTTCACCTATAACCTTAGCAAAGAAAATCAGTTCAAAATTCTTACATTTAAGAACATCTACTCCCCTACCTAAGACACTACTACTCTTCCATAACCACCATCATACTAATATACGGAGTGTCATTGAGGGACCAAAGAACAAGCATCACAAATGGGAGTAACATTTATTCAATTATAACTTTATCTTATTGCTTTAATTAAGGTGGGACTTGAGGTGAAAATATTTCACAACACACACGGAGTTCTTCATATATCAAGTGTATGGATCATAAGTAGAGAGTCGTATGGGTATATACATAACATAAAATGAGTTCTTAGTAATGGTCACAATGAGAAACATGAGCGCATACATCATGAGTTGTATAACATAAAGCCAAAATTCTTAAAGTCAATGATTAAGACAAGGATTGATACTTGAAGCTATTGCTTCTCATTTTCAGAGCTGAGATAGTCTTGAGTTTGCATGAACCTTATCATATTGGCCTAGACCTAACATAAAATAAATCGGTAACATATACCAAGCATAGTTTCTTAGAACCATGCATGATATAAGGCATGGACTTTTATTGATCATCAGCATCATAACATAAAGCCTGAATACATAGAAGACTGGATTTATTTAGACATCATTGCTTCTAGTTTGGAGGAAGGAACATAAACATAAATCTATTGAGAATTCAAACCATAGGTATGGGCATGACTTGAATACATAATGTAAGGCATTAGCTGAATGACCTCTTAAATTGAACTAAGAGGAACTTGCTTGATTAGTAATAGAATTAACCTGACTCTTCCCTAAAACTTGCCACCATGAGAAAATTTCTATAGCCACAACTCTCAACACAAAGGGGATATCACCATACCCATAAACACCAAACTCTCCCTGATAAGCTATTATCTTAAGGCCTTGCTTTGGAAATGATACTCTTAACTTTCGTTAGCCTCTATAGCCATCACCCTACAACTCCCACTCTCATGAGCATGTATATCCATACTCCTATATCTCATAACAATTAATTCTCCATTTCTTCACATACTCGCATAAAACCTCTAATCATATAACATACAACTTAACAAAATTTGTAAAAGTATTCAAAGGGCACATACCTCCTACCTATATTTTCTGAATTCAACTATAAAGAACACCATACAATAACACTCCAAACTTCTCCAAACTATAAAATTCAAGAATGTGATGTAGGTACGCATGAAACTTATACACATCAAACCTCATCTAACAATATGATACCTAAGGTTTTCGACTTATTCTTATAAAACTTAACGCTCTCATCCTCTAGATAAATCAACCATTATTCATTGTTTTAACACCATCCGTAATGTATATATAACATAATTATTCAGTCATTTTTAATAAGTTGACAACCTACGCTATTTCACATCTCACATCAATCCTACTAAATAGTTCCCATAAAAATATGCATCATCAGTATTAAACTACTATTCTTATCACCACAATCCATATCTAAAGTTCAATCCTATAGTCTAGCATCAATTATATACCACCGATAACGCATGCGATATACTTACTAGTTCATTGAATTGGGAAATCAACCCTGTTACCTTATTTTACTTGAATACTACCTATAATCACATCTTCTCCAAGACATTACTACTACACCTAACAATCCACTACATACCTGCTCATATGTAGTACTAATTTACAACTACTAGACAAAAGACAATCAAGGGGGTAAAATTACATAATAATAATTGTCGATCATAATATTATATTATAACACATTATGATCTTATCAACATATTCTATTTTCTCACATCATATTTTACTTGCTCATACATACATCCACACTACCTTCAAATTCCATATACACCAATGAGTATGTACCCATAACTTATTGACTAATCTACCACTATCCATTCACAACCTATAAATGATTTATATAACCACCATATCCACTCTTATCTTCTTCCTTATTTTGAATAAATAACAACATAGCAATCACTTCCTTTATAGACTACCATACAATCTAGAAATCTTTCTACAATATTAACCGATCACCATAAAAGAGATGCTCATGTCGTAGTCCCTTAACAACTGCAACCACCTTCTCTAATAGAGGTTTAGGTATTTATGAGAGAGATACATACTGTAGGCTCTTATGGTCAGTGAACACATCAATGTGCACCCCATAAAAATAGTGCCTCCAAATCTTTAAGGAAAATACTACTACTGCTAACTAAAAATCAGGAGTAGGATAGTTCTTTTTATGAGGCTTAAGCTATCTAGATGTGTAGGCTATGACCTTATCTCTCTACATCAAAACATAGCCAAACCAACTCTGGAAGCATCAAACCCATCTGAACCATCTGGTAGGGTCAAAACTGGAGTTGTGGTGAGTCAAGTCTTTAACTCCTAAAAACTCTTTTCACAAGAATCTAACCAGTGGAATTTGACTTTTTTCTAAGTCAATCTATATATAGGGGATGATATAGATGAAAATCCCTTAATAAACTGTCAGTAATTGCCAGCCAAGCCCTAAAAACTCCTGATATCTAATGGAGAGATGGGTTTAGACTGGTTTTTTACTACTTTGATCTTTTGGAGATCAACCCTAATGCCATCACCAGAAATGACATGGCCAAGGAAGGCTACTGACCTTATCCAAAATTTGCACTTACTAAACTTGGTGAATAACTGATGATTTCTGTGAGTCGGCAATACTATTCTGAAATGGTCTACATAATCATGCTTACTGTAGGAGTAGATAAGAATATCATCTATGAAGACTATAATGAATATGTCCAAGTACTGCTTGAACACACAGTTCATCAAGTCTATGAAATCTGTTAGGGCATTAGAAAGATAAAAGGATATAACTAAGAATTTGATGTGACCATACCGAGCTCTGAAAGTTGTCTTTGGGATGTCACATTCTATGACTCTGAGCTGATGATAGCTCGATTTGAGGTGTGTCTTGGAAAAGTAACTGGCACCCTAAAGTTTATCACATAAGTCATCGATTCTAGGAAGTGGATACTTGTTCTTGACTGTGACATTATTTAGTTGACGGTAATCAATACACATTTTGAGAGAACCATCTTTTTTATACATGAATAAAACTAGGGTATCCCACGGGGACATACTGGGTTTGATGAATCCCTTATTTAGGAGATCCTATAACTGTTCTTTTAATTCTCTGAATTCTATAGGTGCCATTTTATATGGAAAGATAGATACGGTATGAGTATCTAGAAGAAGGTCTATTCCAAAGTCGATTTCTTTTCGGGAGGAACTCCTGAAAGATCTTCAGGAAATATATCTGAGAATTCACATGCTACTGACACTGATTCAAGAGTAGGATTTCTGAACTAGAGTCCTGGACTCGAATAAAATAGTAGACATATCCCTTAGATATCCTTTTTATCGCCTAAAGGTAAGAAACAAGCTGACCCTTAAGTGCTGAAGTACTACCCCTCCACTCAAGGATGAATTTATTCGAAAATTGAAACTGGGCAATTCTATTTCTACAGTGGACTAAGGCATGGTAGAAATAAAGCAAATCCATATCAAAAATGACATTAAAATCAGTCATCTCTAATTCAACTAAGTTTACTGAAGTGACTCTCTGAGATATCATAACCAGGCAGTTCCTGTATACCCACTAGGCTATAATAGATTTACCTACTAGGGTAGCAACTGAGAATGGCTCTATTAGAATTTTAGGACTGACTCCAAAATCAATGGCTATATATGGAGTAACAAAGAAAAATGAAGCTCCTGGATCTAGCAAAGCATAAACATGTAAATGGAAAACTTGTAACATACCAGTGACCATATCAAGAGAACTTTTCTTATTCTCTCAGGACTGAAGAGCATAGATTCTATTTAGGCGCTTCCTACTAGTGGCACTGGATGTCGCACCCTGCTGATTTGGGTGATCAGACTAAATTGGAAGACGGTTATACTAACTTTAAGAACCTACCTGAGGACACTCTATAACCCTATGGCTTGGGATTCCATATCTGAAACACACATCACTGCCAGCTCTACAGATACCCTGGTGGTTTCTGCAATACTTCTAACAAAGAGGATTAGTTTGGGCATTGCTAACACTACCCTGGGGTTTTGGGCCTAATGCCCTATATCTGTTGCCATATTTGAATTTTAACAAAAGAGCACTGACTGAGGATGAAGTTCAAATTGAGGATTTCGAGTGGAACTGAGAACAATTGCCACTCTCTGACTTAGGCTGAGTGAATTTAAAACTATATATTCTCTCTCTCTTATTCTTTCTCTCCTTCTCTTTATTCTTAGCCTCCTCTATCTGTTGATCATGGATGATGAGCCTAGATATGTATATCTCCTTAATCAACATTGTGGTCCTACACTCCTTGACCATACTATTAGACAGGCCAGACACATACTTACTTATCTTACATCTGCTATCGGACACCATATGAGGAGCGTATCTAGCTAATTGGGTAAACTTAAGAGAATAGTCTTGCACTATTATGTTTCACTACTTTAGATTTATAAACTCCAAAAACCTTCGCTTTCCTCAACTATAGCGGTAAAAACCTATCCACAAAAGGAATAACAAACTCCTCCCATTCTATGGCTCTACATCTGTGGCCCTTTCTGCTTTCCACTATTTGAACAATGAGTGGGCCACATCCTGAAACTGATATATGGCAAACTCAGTGCTCTCAATAGAAGTTACCCCTATAATATCTTTAACTTTTTACACTTGATCAAGAAATTCCTGAGGGTCCTTATCTGATTTAGACACAATAAAAGATGAAGGGCTCATTCAGGTAAATCCCAAATCCTAGCTATAGATTTATTTTCCACTTGGTTAGATGGAACAACAGCTGAATGTTCATTTTGGGTTGCCACAAAATGAGCTAGGGTGGTGGAAGCTACTCTGAACTCAGCGTGAGAGACATGTTCGTCTAGAGGATCTAGCTAGACGGGTTGGGGTTCTAGCTGGTCTCCCGTTTCTTTTTCCTTAGTCTTCTTTGGAGGCATATTCTATACACGAAAGAGAAACTTTGATTAGGCAAAGAGTTTAACTGGAGCTCATGCTCACTCGCACAATATAAGTACTGAAAGAAGGAAACCTTTTCGTAAAACATCTCGTAGCCTCCTGTCCATAAATGTGGCTTTCAAACTTCCTAGGACTCTGTTAAACCTTAGGCTCTAATACCAAGTTTGTAATGCCCCGAGTCTAAACCCCGGACGCTACATGGTGCTCATAATCCCCAAGGACCACAAACTAACCCATGACTGGTACCTGCTACAATAACTAAATAATAATACTGTAATATGCAGAAATTAGGTGGAAACTTGACATAAGGTTCAATACTTAATTAAAACTGAATAAGGTATAACAATATCAAAATGAAATAATTGTCTGAAAATATTCTAGTTTGAAAAAGCCTATAAACTATCTGAAATATCGAGTTGACGATACAAATCCCCACCTAACTTCAAACTATTGAAATAAGCTAAACTACTTAAATAATCATCATGTACTTGAACTAAGAGGACTCACCACTAACTCTGTCAGGTGAATAGCTTAATTGCTAAGTATGATTAGGATCCTGTGCGTCTGAACCTATTATATAAAATATCATAGTGTAAGAGAAAAAAGTATGCGTTAGTACTTTAAATGTACTGGTATGCTAAGTGAGGTAGGCTAAAATGAATAGGTTTATAAGCATGAACAATACTGAAAGAATGACATGAATATTACTAAATGAGAGTACATACATGAATATGTAAACTATAACTGATATCGTTATAATACAATACTGATTCAGAATACTGATTAACTAATTTCTAACTATACTGATATTGAATTACTGATAACTGAATGACTGTATTTGACAATATTGATTCTATGGAACAATACTGAGTTCCGCACTAAGCTAAGTGACTGTGTCTGACAGTCTTGAACCTGTAGAACTTAATAGAGTTTTGTATTCAGACTGAATCTAAAAGTAAGACTGTAGGAGGTAATCATCTAACCGACATGCCCCTTTCTAAATAGATTGGGGTCCAACCTATAATCCCATTTGGAAGGGTGTCAATATCGTCCCACTGGTAAAAATAAGTTGTGAGTTAACCCTCCCTGATAGGAAGCTCTTTCATCAACCCTTGTTGGTAGGAAAACTTGAATGAGATGTATCAACCCTTATAATATCTGAAATGAAGATATCTCAACCTACACTGGATACGTAGTTATGTAATGCAAGGATTGATGCAAAGGATCAAAAACTCTGCTAGCAGGAATACACCCATGCCTGGGTTTACTCGGTGCTGAATCCCACTCCTAACTAAATAGACACTGAACTGATTCCTATTTCGTACTAGGCTTGACTGAAATTTTACTGATTATACTATCTAACTAAAATAGATTGAGTTCACTGAGTTTCGTTGACTGACGGAATACTACTAAATTCTTTTAACTGACTAAATTTACTAAGGTCTGAACTGAATACTGAACTGGACTGGACTGATATTGAGTCTACTGAGTTTTTCTTGAGTTCTATAACTAAGTGAGAGCACTACTGATCATGACATGACTGATATTATCCAGATACTAACCATGGATCTAGCTAATCAGCTAAATTTTTGGGTATTAAATACCCCAGGACTTGATAACCCCCAAACTACAGCTCTCGTAAGAAAGTGTAAGTGGTCGCTGTCAAATATAGAACCCAACTGGGTTGGGTATTGAATCCCACAGGGAATACTTGGTCACTAAGTGTTGTAATTATTAGTAGACTGTTGGTCAAAAATTCCAAGGAAAAGGGGGGATTTGATGATGGTGTGAATTACTAATATCAAAGTAACAACGGAATGCTTTGTTTAGTAAGATTTAATCACAGATAATAATAAGTTAGGGTTATGTCCACCTTGTGAGTTCTACGTATCTATTAACTATGACTAATGCGGAATTTAGACATGCATGCACTTATAGAGATTCGTATTCTAATGGTAAATCCTAGTGTGTCTCAACCATCAAGGATTATTTCACTTTAACTCTCTCGAGCCTAAAGTGTATAACTAACGGTACAAATTCTCGAAGAAGTTAATCTGGTTAAGGCATTAACGTGTAAATAGGGGTTGGTTTCCCTATTTCCTTGCCATACTCTCTTTTCCATACATGTAACTTTTCTCTCGAACAAGTTAATGTTATACTGGTATATTCCCTATGTTTGCAACCAAGAAAATTAAATTAAAACGAAGAGAGTAATGATATAAGTAGCATACACATCAAGAATTCACAAACTCATAGTAATAGATAATATCTCACAAGGTTTCCATAACCCTAACAGAGAAGTTTAGCTACTCATGATTACAATGTAAATCACAATAGGCTTAATCATCATACCAAAACTAGAAGAAACTTCACGATGGAGATGAGTTTGGCGTCCAAAGTTACTGCTGCACCCCTAAGTATTTAAAAATACTACTTTTGCCCGGGACAAATTCGTCATGCGTCACATTCAGTCCATAAGCTTCCAAAACCTGCCTTCCCTCTTATGTAAAGTTTTCCTTTGCTGCCCAAAGGTCCACAAAGTGCTGAAATCTTCATCATTAATACCTGAAAAATATGCTAATCACATAGGTTAGCTCACGTACAGGAAAATGGACTAAAAGTGCAGGAATTATATATTTTATCCTCAAAACTTATCTATAACATCGGTAAATTATGGTGCTTTAGGCGTGTACATACGCCCAACATCACCACCCCACACTGAAAGCTTTGTTCGTCCTCGAACAAAATATAGCATCCATGCAAACACCTAATCTAGAATTTCACAACAGCAACACCTAACTAGAATTTCACAATAGCAACACAAAATTTATCCTCAAGACATGTACGACAATTATTAACAAAGAGTAGTTTTCTGGATCACTACTAGAAACAATTCAACCTCCAACACAGACTCGTGATGATGGTTAATTCGTATCCACAAGTTAAGGCACAAAGAATCATATAAAACTACCTAAAACTCATCAACCATGTGTGTCTCACACAAGATATCACCCATAATCACTCACAAGTTTAGCATTTTTTGAAACATGGGTACAAGATTCTCCTTGCTCTCACTCTTACAAAGAATTCATATGCTGCAACTGATGACCATAGGCTTGCCCTTAGTGTAATGCTCCACTAATATCAGAATGCTAAGCTTAGGATCAAATAGATCTTTTACAGGTTGTAATGTAGGCTAAGGGACAGGTAGGACTATTTTGGCCAGAAATAGTGACTATGTTCCCTAAGCGCTTTAATACACTATGTTACGTCATTAACACTATCTTTTAAACAACCCTTCTACCTTTCTTTTCATCTACCACCCCTTTTCACCTATTTTGTTATTCAATTATAAACACAACTATCTTTTCTTTTTTTTTATTTCTTTTTCTCTTTCTTTTTTTTTATTTGATTTATTTATTTTATTTTTTTTTATTTTTTTATCAAACACCTCTATGATAGCCACTCTTTTCCACAACAATTTCAAGTACCAATACACTCTGAGGCATCACTCTCACCCAATTTCCTCTTATCTTGTCACATGACTCTACAATTTAAAGCGCTTGGGAAAAGAACAAGTGGACATATTTTTTCAGGAAAATTGCAACAAATTAGTTATTTTACCTCAATAATAAGGATTATGGATCAAAAAAGGAATTTCTTTTCAATTGTGGTTTCTTTTGCTTATGTCAAACTTAGATTGAGGATATAGTCATATACAATTCAAAAAAAACAGTGACACATTAAACACGGATACATGAGGCCCTCAGTTCAAAATTTACGCAAGCAAAAAAAAATCTTGCATTAAGATTTAGCACTTGCAACAAATTATTATACTATGATAAGACAGTTTCATAGAGATATGAATAGATGCTATACTCTAATATCCAAAGGAGATATAAAGGAGATTTAAAATCAAAACCGATTTTAAATCCATTTCGTGAGAAATAAACAACAATCTAACTGATGATGTAACTAATGTGATGCTGAAGTGTTAAAGAATGATTGAATAAAATGAAAAAAAAAAAAGTAAAATAACAATATTAAATTAGATTCCGGAAGAATCAAACTCACCATCACATACTAATTGTCCTTTCTCGCAAGAGAAAAAAGGGAGTGAACTTTGTGCACCTCTCTCTTATTTATATGTCTCCTCTTGGATGCTCACAAAAAGGAACGATATTTAAATAATGAAAAAACCTCATCAGTTAAGGGGAAAATAGCAGATCGAAAACTCCAAAAAAATCATAATTTAACAGGGAAAACTCCATGCTTTAATGAAACTTAAATGATGTTTAGAGAAAAAATTCATCACTAGAATCACTGAAATAGAAAAAAGATAAGAATCTAGAAAGAAAGAAAGAAAGAAATGGCCGGTTGAGAAAAATCCAAAAGGAATACCTTGAAACTCACTCTTTTTTTTGGCAGAAGAACTATAGAGAAAATCTATTTATATAGAATCTATTGTATAACATTGGATTTAACGATCACTCATACTTACATGCTTTTTTTATATAGAAAAATCGTAACTATTGAGAAACACTTTACATGTGACTTTTTAGAAACACTTTACATATTTTTTGTTTAAAGCATTCACTTGTTTCTTTTTAATCCTTATTTATTAATTATAAATGAATTCTAATTTTATCTCTTTATATATGAGTATGTATATTTAGAACCCATTTGGACATACAAGTTATCCACTTTATTTAAAAATTAATGTTTGCCATAAAAACTCCAGATATAATTTGAAATTATATTTCAATTTGGAACTTAACTTATAACCAATTCCTCTACTGACTTTTGACTGTCGATATGTGACAAGCTATGAAACAAAAATAAAACTCACCATTTTACATAAAAAAAAAAAAAATCTTTGTAAGCTACTAAAAATCTTGGTGTGCTAGCTGAATTGTTTTGTTGTTTTGCTTGCTTTAATTTTTTGAGTTGTTTTGTTTTTTTCTTGATCCAATTTTTTTCCTTCCCTCAATTAATTAATACAATTTTTGAAATTGAAAAGATGTTTCATACATAGTACTTATATGGCTTTTTCCTCAATGCCATCGACAAACCATTAAATTTATGATTATGTCACTTTAGTTCATTTGGATTTGCCACAAAAAAATTCTATTCCTTATTATTGTTGTTGTTATTATTATTTGTAGTTCTATAATATTATTGTTTTTAATGACTTCAATCTTGGATTTACCTTTTAGATTTTGTGTTACTTAGCACACACATATTTGAATATTATTTAAATGGCATACACTGAATGATACAAGGGTATCTAATCATTCTATACTAAAAAGGGGAACCAAGAGAGTTAACAAATGAATTATCATAAAATGATCATCCTCGTAGTCTCTTTTATATGTGGGAAATGAAGTTTTTGATTCTTTGAAGAGCTATATATTAACATATAAAGAAAAAGAAGAAAAATTATGTTGTTGATTATGCAGAGGAAGAAGAAGATGATGTTGTAAATTTGTGAAGAACTTCCCATCTATGTAACCAAACATCTTAATATCAATAGAAGAATTGTGTGGTTTCATTCGTTGATTAGTCTTAGAATTATAATAAATTTAAGGCATTGTTATTTAGTAGTAAGAAAGTTTAGATCCCCTTTTACTTGATATAGCACAATTTTCTTCCAATAAATGAACTCTATTTGTGCAAAGAAGCAAGCGATCAGTACTTTGAAAATACTTAGCATGTGAGGTATGCATTATGCTATATAAAACTGAACATACTGAACATGAGAAGATAAACTAAGAATGAAAACCGAAGGATACAACTGATGCAATACCAAGTACAACATATAACTGATAATAATGTACTGAATAAATTGAAGAAGGGGTTGAAACATGAGCAGATAAACTGAACACGAAAATCTAAGGATACAACTAATGCAATACCAAGCACATACAACTAATGCAATACCAAGCACAATATATAACTGGTAATAATGTGTTGAATAAATTGAAGAAGGGTTCATGCAATAACTGAGACTAAAATGTGTGAGCTACCACTAATCGGCATACCCTGTATGAGCTAAATAAAGCCAACTAGTAATCGCAGTTGGATGGGTATAAACACTGGTTGGCGTGGATCCACTGATCTGGTGTCCATAAGACTAAGGTGTCTCTCTCTCTCTCTCTCTCTCTCTCTCTCTCTCTCTATATATATATATATATATATATATATATATATATATTGTTGTGAACAAGTGGTTGCGCATCACTTACTTAGTTGTAAAATAAGTAAGTGATTACCTGCGTTGGATCACTTACCGTAAGTTTATCCATACCTCCAAAGTATATAATCCCTATATAAATAACCCCCCGACATCACATGTAAAAAATATAGACAATCAATAAAATATTACTACAATGTTACTCATCGTATTCTCTTGCCACATATACTTAAATCTCTTTCTATTTTTTTCCTTTCCTTATAATAAGTTTTATTATATAGTCTTTAAATTACAATATGTTATCAGCACGAAATTCCTTATAGGGTTTATATTTATTTTGTAATTATTTATTTTCAGATTCTAAACACACACAAAAAAAAAAATATAAATTACTAAAGAAAATCAACTTTTGATAATAATCTATTAATAATAGATGATTATATTTAAATTTATTTGACATGGTTATTTTATTTTTGAAAATATCATTATATCTAACTTATTAATCTTTTTATGATAGTTTCACTATGTCAAATTTATCGAAACTTGAGTTTGTGGCACTCAATATTATCAAAAAGAATTATTTATCATAGGTCCATGATGTTGAAATTCACCTTGACGCTAGAGGTCTTGGGGATACTATTAAATAAGAAAAAAACGCATCAAGTCAAGATAATATAAAAAATATGATTTTTCTTCATCATCACTTTCACGAAGGATTAAAAACTAAATATTTAACTGTGAAAGATTCACTTGAATTATGGACCAACTTGAAGGACCGATATCACCACCTAAAATTGATGGTATTACAGAAAGCTAAATATGACTAGATACACCTTCGGTTACAAGATTTTAAAATTGTAGTTGAGTATAATTCTATTATTCATAAAGTAAATTCAATACTAAGATTATGTGAAGAAACCATCACTGATGAGGACTTACTAGAGAAAATTTTTTCCACTTTTCATGCTTTTAATGTATTGCTACAATAGCAATTTCGTGAAAAGGGTTTTAAGAAATATTCTAAATTGATTATATGCCTACGTGTGGCAGAGCGGAATAATACTTTATTAATGAAAAATCATGAAGCTCATCCCACTGGATCTACTCCATTCCCTGAAGCGAATGTTGTAGCAGCAAATGATCAACCAAAAATAAGGCAAAATTATTATCGCGGTTGTGGTTGAGGCCATGGTTGAGGACGTGGGCAAGGACGTGGTAGAGGACGAAATATTTATTGTCATAATGGTGGAAATAAACATAAGAACAATAAAGGTTCTCAAAATAATCCTTCAAAGGGGAAAGTTTATATTTGTCACCAATGTGGTATGAAAGATCATTGGACACGTATTTGTTGTACGCCTGATCATTTTTTCAAATTTTATCATGCTTTCGTTAAAATAAAATAAAATGATGTGTAAGCGCACTTGACCTTTCAAGATAATGATGATAAAGCAGCTCCATCAAATACCTATAATGATATTAAGGCAAACATTGCTTACAAAGGTGATGACTTTAAGGGCCTCTCAGATATTACTCATTTGAGAGCTACAGATTTCTATGAGGATACTGATTGAAGAACTGATTACCTTATTAGAGAATAAGTTATAAAAAAAGTTATTATTTTCTTTCGTTTGCAATTATGTTTTTCTATTTTATTAAAGTACTATGTATCTGTAATTTCTACATTTCTAACACAATTTCTTATGTTAGCTCTTTCAAAATTTCTTATTGTATGCTCTTTTTTTTTAATAATAAGAAAATTCTCAAATCATCAATTGGATCCAAAATCAATTATGATGACATATGTCTTATAGATAGTGCTACCATACATACTATTTTAAAAGATAAGAAATATTTCTCTTATTTGGTGATGAATGAAGATAATGTTAATACTATATCTGGTAGTGCAAGTTAATTGAAGGGTCCAGAAAAGATAATTTATTACTTATCGGAGGAATAAATTTGATAATCGATGAAGCATTATATTGTAGTAAATCTCAAAGAAACTTATTAAGTTTCAAAGACATTCACCAAAATGGCTATCATATTGAGACTACAAATGATGAAAAGATTGAACATCTTTATATTACTATAATAATATCGGGTAACAAATATATACTTGAAAAATTTCTAGCTCTTTCTTCTAGCTTATACTGCACAAGTATTAGCACTGTTGAGAAGCATGCCATAGTAAATTAGAAGTTTACTAATTCAAATAATTTTATTATTTGGCATGACCGGCCAAGCCATTCCAATTCTAATATGATGCGCAAAATAATTGAGAATTTATATGGACACTCATTGAAGAATGAAGATTCTTCAATTTAAAGAATTCTCTTGTGCTGCATGTTCTTAAGGCAAATTAATTACTAGACCATTAACAATTAAAGTGGGAATTGAATTCCCTGCATTACTAGAACGTATATAGGGTGATATATCTGGGCCCATTCACCCTCTATGTGGGCCATATAAGTATTATATAGTTTTAATAGATATATCTACAAGATGGTCACATGTATATTTATTATCAACTCGTAATTTGGCATTTTCAAGATTACTTGCTCAAATAATAAAGTTATGAGCATAATTTCCAGATTATACAATAAAGATAATTCGTCTTGATAATGATGGTGAGTTTACATCACAGGCTTTTAATAATTATTGTACATCAACTGAAATAACAATTGAACATCCGGTTACCCATGTTCATACTCAAAACGGTCTAGCAGGATCATTGATTAAACGCCTCTAATTAATCGCTAGACCAATACTTATGAGAACAAAACTTTCCATTTCAATATGGGGTTATGCTATTTTGCATGAAGAAACTCTTGTACGGATAAGGCCTACAAGTTATCATAAAGTCTCCCCATTACAGTTGATTTTGATCAAGAGCTAAATATTTTCCATCTAAAAATTTTTGAATGTGCGGTATATGTTCCAATTGCTCCATCACAATGTACAAAAATGGATCCCCAAAGACGATTGGGGATATATGTTGGATATGAATCTTCTTCTATTATAAAATAGTTGAAACCTTTGACTGGAGATTTATTCACGGCAAGATTTGTTGATTGTCATTTAGATGAAATAATATATCAAACATTAGAGAGAGAAATAAGCAGTTGAAAAAAAAATAGACTGGAATGCATTATCATTATCTCACTTATATCCTCGTATAAATAAATGTGAACTATAAGTTCAATGAATAATTCATTTACAAAATATTATAAATCAACATCCAGATACATTCACTGACCTATCGAAAGTTACAAAATCTCACATTCCAGCTGCTAATGCTCCCATTCGAGTTGATATCCCGGTAGGACAATTGACTAATACAAATGAGTCTAAGCCACACTTAACACGTAGTAGACAAATTGATTCCAAAGATAAAAATCTTCAAAAAAAAGAAGAGGAGCAAATGATTAAAACAATCGTAATATTAAGGAAGCTGTTCAAGAAGAACAACAAGACATAACAATTAATAAAACCTCAGAAGAGGTTCAGGTACCTAAAAATAATAAAAATAAAAAAATCTCAGTCAGTTATATCTTATCAAGAAAAATATGGAATCGAAATGATGTAATTATCTATAATATTTTTGCTTATAATATTGCTAATGAAATAATGCAACAAGATGAGAATCTTGAACTAAAATCTGTTGAAGAATGTAGAAAGAGAAATTATTGGCCAAAATGTAAAGATGCAATAAAAATTGAATTAGCATCGCTTGAAAAACACAATGTTTTTAGGCCTATAGTCCAAACACCTGAAGGTATAAAGTTGATGGGGTACAAATGAATTTTTGGGTGAAAACAAAATAAGAAAAATAAAGTTATAAGATATAAAGCACGACTTGTGGCACAGGGATTTTTGCAAAAACCTGAAATTGATTATATGAAGACATATTCTTCGGTGGTGGATGAAATCACCTTCAAGTATCTTATCAATTTGGCAGTTTGAGAAAAACTTGGTATGGATCTAATGGATGTTGTCATAGCCTATTTATATGGCTCATTAGACAGTGATATTTATATGAAAATTCCTGAAGAATTCAAAAGGCTTGATGCATATAAAAATTCTTGAGAAAATTGTTCAATCAAGCTTCAGAAATCCTTATACGGATTAAAACAATTCGTACATATGTGGTGTAATCGCCTTAGCAAATACCTATTGCAAAAGGGGTATAAAAATGATCCAATCTGTCCTTATGTCTTTATTAAAAGGTCTGTATCTGAATTTTTCATAATAATAGTATATGTTGATGACTTGAATATCATTGGAACTCCTGATGATCTTCCAAAGATAGTAAAATGTTTGAAAAGGGAATTTGCAATGAAAGACCTTAGAAATACAAAATTTTTTCTTGGTCTACATATTGAATATTTTACGAATGAAATCTTTGTCCATCAATCCACATATGGTGAAAATATTTTAAAGAAATTTTGTATGGATAAAGAACATTCATTAAGTACTCCGATGGTTGTGCGATCACTAGATATTAATAACAATTCATTTCGACCTCATGAAAATGATGAAGAAGTTGTTGGTGCTAAAATACCATATCTTAGTGCAATTGGGAAATTAATATATCTTGCTAATAATTCACGACTAGATATATCTTTTTCTATAAATTTATTAGCAAAAATTAGTTCTTCCCCAACATGAAGACATTGGAATGGTATTAAGAATAAATTCAGATATCTCCGAGGAACTATTGTTATGGGACTATTTTATTCAAATGAGTCCAATTCACAATTAATTGGTTTTTCTGATGTAGGATATTTTTCTACATATTCAAATCATGTAGAGATAATAGTCATTCATGAAGTAAGTCGAGAGTCCGTCTGGTTGTAGTCAATAACTCAACACATCCAAGAAACATGTGGCCTTACTTTGAAAAAGAATATTCCAACAATATTGTATGAAAACAATGCCACATGCATAGATCAATTAAGAGAAGGATACATCAAAGGAGACAGAACAAAATACATTTCACTAAAATTATTTTTTACTCATGATCTTCATAAGACAAGTGAAATAAATGTTCAACAAGTTCGTTCAAGCGATAATCTAGCAGATATGTTCACTAAATCATTGCTAATATCAACCATTGAGAAGTTGATATACAACATAGGGATGCATCGTCTCCTAGATATTAAGTGATGTTTTTATTAGGGGAGTAAATACACATTGCACTCTTTTTTCCTTAACCAAGGTTTTTATCCTCTGAGTTTTTCCTGGTAAGATTTTTAATGAGGCAGCAAACAAAACACTTTACAAAAAAGTATGTACATCATATTCATTTTAATTTTTCTTTCTTGTACATGGGCATCCAAGGAGGAGTGTTGTGAATATGTGGTTACCCATCACTTACTTTGAACAAGTAAGTGGTTGCCCATCACTTACTTTGTTGTGAAACAAATAAGGGATGGTCCACGATGGATCAATTACCGTAAGTTTATCCATACCTCCAAGGCATATAATGCCTATATATATATCCCTCCTACTTCACATGTAAAAGATATATAAAATCAATAAATACTACTACTAAGTTTCTCGTCTTATTCTCTTCCTTACATATACTTAAATCTCTTTCTATTTCTCTTTTCTTTCCTTATAATAAGTTTTATTATCCAGTCTTTAAATTACAGCACACACATCTATATATATATGAAAATATATACATACATACATATATATATACATACATATATATATATATATATGTTTGTGTGTGTGTGTGTATATATATATATATGCTACCTTAAAAATACCGACTCAAAAAACTTAAAGTGAAATTACTAAATTACCCCTAACTTAAAACACCCAACATAAATCTTGTGCATCACTTGTCGTTGGGAAGAGTCGTCACCTGACATTCTGGACAGATGCCAGCCTACACCCAATTCTTTACAATTGCACCTTTTCAATTTTCTGTCTTAAAAGAACCAAACACAAATGCCTTTGCTTAAACATAACTCCAACTTTTCTGTTTCTCTCTTTAGAAGAACCAAACACATATGGCTTTGTTCCAACTTTCGTGTACAACAAACAGGTATGTGCTGTTACTTTTCCTCAACCAATCTTATAGTCTTGTAAAATAAAAATAAAAAAAGCTTCACTACTTTAATTGATTGTGTTCTTTGACTGTAGATTATTGGCAGTTTCCGAATTTAGATTGCTTCCCCTGCAATTTATAGTTACAGATTGATATTAGACTGTGATATAGGAGGAAAGAGCAAAATGGACTTTAGTAAATATAACTAAAGATATATATACATCCTACGATTTAGAATTTAAATTGCTCGATTGATATTAGACTTTTTTAGGCTGTCATACACAGTAGATCATCTTACTTACAAGAGGATACTATGGAAAGATAAAATTAAAATGATAAATTTCTTGTAATAATTACATTTTCCCTTCGATTAATTTTATATTCTCCTATTTAATAGTCAAAACTGAGTTTGAACTTTCTAAATCAGGTTGTATCCATTGCTTTTTTGTGCCTCTTTTATGCTTAATCTATTGCCTACTGTTGGGAAAATACACTCCAAAAACGCAAAGAGTAGAGGTTGAAAGTAAGAGGGCTCAATATATGCTGAAACTCAACTTTTTTTGTATATTAAAAATAGCTGAAGATAAGTCTTTATATAGACTTATAAAACAAATAAACCACTAACTCACTAAGTTAAAAACTATCCACTAACTAAGCAACAAACTATCCACTATCTGTTAACTAAAAATATAATGCAGCATGAATGGTGACAGTCCAATAAAATACGAAACTACTAACAAATTCAATTTGACTTGGTCATACATTGAATTAGTCTTCAATACTCCCCCTTAATTCAAAGTTACAGACACCAAGCAAAGCCCTCAAATAAATAAACTTGTCTTCTGCCAAAGACTTCGTCAGTATATTAGCTAATTGCTTATGAATGTTGCAATGTTTCAGTATTATTTCCTCTTTTGCTACCAAATCACGAATAAAATGGAAGCGGACATCAATGTGCTTAGTTCTGCTGTGAAAACTTGGATTCTTTGTCATGGCGATTAATGCTTTGTTGTCATAGTATATCTCTGTTGCACTTTCTTGCTTATGCTGAAGTTTTGAAAATATCCTTCTAAGACAGATGGCTTGACAAGCTGCTGAAGTTACTGCAATATACTCAGCTTCTGTGGTTGACAACGCTGTTGTAGCTTGCTTCTTTGAACTCCATGTCACCATACCTGAACCTAGAGTGAAAACATGAGTTGAAACACTCCGTCTATCATCCAACGAAACAGCATAGTCACTATCAATGAACCCACATAATCTAAAATTGGAAACTTGTGAATACCAAATACCATAGTCCATAGTTTCAGCGATATAACGCAGAATCTTTTTTGCTGTTCCAAAATGAACCTTTGAAGGTTGTTGCATGAACCTGGAAACGACACTGACAGAGAATGCAATATTGGGGTGAGTGTGGGTTAGGTAACTCAAACGTCCAACTAGGCTTTTGAAACTTCTAGCATCATCCATCTTTGCTCCATCATTAAGCTGCAATTTTTTACCAACATTCATAGGTGTAACTGCAGGCTTGCAATTAAGCAAACCAAATTTAATGAGAAGGTCCGAGGCATATGTTCTTTGTGATAGAAATATTCCATCTTTAGCTTGATGGACTTCAAGGCCAAGAAAGTAATGTAATAAAACCATCTGACATCTCAAATGCATTTATCATTTACGACTTGAATTCATCCATAAGAGAAATAGAAGAGCTACTATAAATAAGATCATCAATGTAAAGGCAAACTATGATGAAATCAGTACCTCTCTTCTTTATATACAATGTGGTTTCATTCTCACTTCTCATATATCCCTTTGTCTGTAGATACCCATCGATTTTGCTATACCATGCTCGAGGGGCTTGCTTCAAACCATATATTACCTTTTTTATCTTGTAGACCTTTGTTTCATCACCCTTCTTTATGAAACCTTCTGGTTGTACTATGTAGACCTCTTCTTGTAAGTCTCCATTGATAAATGCCAACTTCACATCAAATTGATAAACTAGCCATCATGACTACGCAGCCAATGCTAGAACAAGTTTAACAGCTTTAAACCAAGCAACTGGAGAAAATGCTTCTTCAAAATTAATACCACATTGTTGCGCATATCCTTTTCCCACAAAACGAGTTTTATGCTTCTGTAGGATCCCATCCACTGCAAACTTTGTCTTGAAGATCCACTTCAAGCCGATTGCATTTTTGTCTTCTGATAATTCCACTACTCCCATGTGCCATTCTTTTTTATAGAATTTATCTCTTCTACCATCGCACTTCACCACTCTTCCTTTTCAGCTGCTTCTCCATAATGTGTAGGATCTGAAACAACAAAAGAAAATTGACAAGATATATACATATCATTAGCATACTTGGGATTCGGCTTTGTAGGCCTTGTTAATCTTTTTAATGGAATTAGCTCAGCTGGAGACTCTTCAAGAGTTGTATATGAATAGTTTTTGCTCGGTGAAGCTGAAGAAGATGAATCCAAGGAAGTTGTATAAGAACCCGTTGCTATAGTTGTAGCATGTGGCTATTGAATTCCATCAAAAGTGATTCCAATTGGCTTAGGAATCTTCTTTTGCATTTTACCATTGCTTCCACTCCAATTCCAGCTTGTTGTCTCATCAAATACTACATCCCTTCTAATCAAAATCTTTCTACTAAGGTATACAATCTATATACATTGCATTGTGTACAATAACCAATAAAAATGCACTTCTCAGATTTTCCATCCAGCTTATGACAGAATTGAGAATTTATCAAAGCATAAGCAATACAACCAAAAATTCTTAAATAGCTTACAGATGGTTTTCTACCCTGTCAAGCTTCAAATAGAGTTTGATTTAGAACAATCCTTGTGGGAGATAGATTCAATAAATGGACTGATTTCACCACATCTTCAACCCAAAAATGATTCGAAAGTCCCTTTGCTTGCAACATGCTTCTTTCCATCTCTACAACAATATGATTTTTCTGCTCAGCGACACCATTTTTCCCCAGTGTATATGGTGTTGTTAGCTCCCTGTGGATGCCAGTTTCTTTATAAAAGAAATTAAATTTCATGGACAAGAACTTTCCGCCTCTATCAGTGCGAAAGATTTTGATGGATAGACCATTTTGTTTCTCAACCATGGCTTTGAATTGCTTGAATTTCTGAAATATTTCTGTTTTGCTTTCCAAAAAATTAACCCAACTCATGCTACTATAATCATTACTAAAGAGTATAAAATAACGACTACCACCAAAAGATGTAGTATGCATAGGTCTACACAAATTAACATGTATTAATTCAAGACATTTTGAAGCTTTCCAAGCCGTTCCAGAACCGTACCTTTGTCAACGAGCACTTTCAAGCCTTTTATGTTAAGGTGATAGTACCTCAGATGCCACAACTTTGAGTCATTCTTTGCACTTGCAGCAAGGGCAAAATTTTTCTTATTGGAAACATCCAACGAAAACATATTATTTGGTGTCATGGTGATGCGAACCTTTTTGCATGACTTCTTATTTTTAATGACACACGCATCTCCATCAAATCAAAGAAAATATCCATCAGTCATCGGTTGTCCAACAATTATCAAATTATATCCTAGATCAGATCAAAGTTGCACCTTTTCCTTTGCTTCTCATCAAGTTCTTGGAGCATAGATTTGGTGTCCGTCATATGATTTGAACAACCACAATCTACAAACCATAACTCTCTTGGCTTATGATCTGTATCAACGCAAGGAAAGAGATAATTCTCTTCCTCATTTGCTCTTGCCACAAATTTTATTTTCTGGTCTTTATACCAGCTGTCAGCCCTTATATGCCTGTAGCACTGAAAGTGATGACATTGAATGCCATTTTTCCGATTACTTTGCTCATTGGATTGCTTGTGCTCATCATTCCTTCCTCTGCCTCGTCCATAACCACGACCACGACCAATGTGGAATCCTCTTCTTCCTTGGCCTCTGCTTGCTGGACCATTGTTTTCTCCATACTTAGTTGTAGCATCCTTCACCTAGAATGCCTTCTCTTCATTCTTTTCAGTATATCGATTGAGTCTTGCCTCATGAGATTTAAGAGATCGCATCAATTCATCAAAGGAAAATACTGAAAGATCCTTAGACTCTTTAATCGTAGCAACTACATGATCAAATTTTGGAGTCCAGCTTCACAGTATCTTTTCCACAATGGTCTGATCAGTAACTTTCTCGCCATAGGATCACATTTTGCTAACAATTGCCACTTCTTTGGACAAAAAATCAGCAATAGATTCTCCAATTTTCATTATCAAGGTTTCAAAGTCACGCTGAAGTAATTGAAGTCTCACCACTATGACCTTTGAATCACCTTGAAACTCCTTCTGTAGAATGGACCAAGCCTGCTTTGACATGGTTGCTGCCGCAATCCGTGAAAAAATACTATCATGGACAACTTCTGGATAAACACCAGTGCCTTAGCATCTTTTTACTTGTTATTTCACAGTCTATCTCCTTTGTCGGGATCTGCAAATCCAATTTCTACCAAGTCCCAAAGATTTTGGGATTTGAGTATAGATTTTGGGATTTGAGTTCAGTTCTCATACGAATACTCCAGAATTCGTAACTTTCTCCCGTGAAGATGGGAATGAGTGGTTTTGTCACACCCGAGGAATTGCTTCTACTTGCCATGACTCTGATACCACAGATGTTAGGACAATAGACTGCAAAAACTCAAAGAGTAGAGGTTGAACGTAAGAGGGCTCAATATATGCTGAAACTCAACTTTTTTTTGTATATTAAAAACCGCTGAAGATAAGTCTTTATATAGACTTATAAAACAAATAAACCACTAACTCAAAAAGTTAACAACTATCCACTAACTAAGCAACAAACTATCCACTATCTGTTAACTAAAAATATATTGTAGCATGAATGCTGACAGTCCAAGAAAATAGGAAACTACAAACAATTGAATTTGACTTGGTCATACATTGAATTAGTCTTCACTACCTACTTCTCATTTTGTTTATATTTATAAAAATGTAAAATTAAATAAATACATTTAACCTGTACAACTTTACTTCACGCCTTAGGATTTTTCTCTTTAAAAACCTTGATTTGGATGCCTAGCATGAACAACCCGAAACAGTTGAACTGAGTAAGAACTTCCCCAATAACTTTATTGTCGATTCTTCTCTGTTGCCTTTGTTCTTACATAATCTTTTGCGAACTTCTCTTTTTGTTAATGAAATTTGTAAAACTATATTAATACATTCTAACCTAAATAACACTATTTATTCCTTTATGATTGATAGTTTTAAAAATCAAGTTTTTATATCTAGCATGGTCAGCCCAAATCAATCAACGATGACTATGGGTCTGTTCTTTCAGAAGATAAAACAAGATTTTGGGGTGCATGCGTCTAAATGATGATTGTTCTTGGTTGTTAAATGAATTTTCAGTTATGGTTCCCACATTAGTGGAAGAAATGTTGTTTCCCTTCATAAATAGAGAAGAACAATCAAATGACATCTTCACACCATATAACATTGATAAAACTATCTCCTATACCAATGAACAACAAGTGAAAGATGTGTAGTTCTGGAGAAATTTTACATTTGTGAACATGTTGTTGATCATTACTATTATTTGTTTCTAAGGGCTAAAAGAATCAGAGGCTTATGAAGACATTGTATGTGGCAAGACTGGAAACTATTAGCGAGTTGACGATGATCCTTTAAAAGAAAAGGGCTATTAGAAAATACAGAAAACAATATATGGATGGCTCAAGGTTTCAGGCCGACCTATTAAACTGACCACCCATCACTATGGTGCTTCCAGAAATGTCATAGTGCCCCTTATTGCATTACGGTCGTCACTTCTTTTAAAAATTGTGTACTATTTGTTTCTCAAAATATTCAGATACAGGTACTATAATAGATTTCTAAGTCTACTTTTATGATTTATTAGAGCCTGAACTTAGTTGTCTCCGCATTTATAGCTTCATTCATCCGTTGCTGATTTGTGCATCGTGTTCTAATTTAAAAATTGGTTGGCATGCAACTTCAAGAAGACTTACTTTTTGTCTGGAAGAACTTTACTTGGTTGTTTTCCATATATTTGGGTGGGATGAAAATGACATATATTTTGTTCAAGTCCTAAGCATTTTTATGTGCTTTTCTTGGCCTTCTTTTCTTGGAGAAAGTTAGTTCCTTTACATATGTTGGTTTAGATACACAAATCATAGTTCCAATATTTTTGTACAGGAAAGGGGGGCATGTAGGGAATAAACTATAACATTCACTTAAACGAACAGATTCTTGACCTTCTGGATCCTCTACGTCTGTCAACTTGCAGGTAGTGATGTCAATTTATAATAATTTATCTAATTTACATTTTATTGAACTATTGTCCAGATAAAGGTTTATTTTTCAATAGTCTTTGTAGAGAAGAGTTAAACCTGCTTATAAAGCAAAAGGAATAAAGGATACACGTCTAAAATGCCCTCAACTCATTTAATTTTAGTGAAACTGTTTAAATTCCAGAAATACCCCCTAGCCAATTACTTACGCTATGTGTATTACACGACCTTACCAATTCCCAGAAAATATCCCAAAGGCACATTCCAAAAGACGTCTGATGATTAATTCCTCTGGCTATGACCAAAACGGGCTATGAAGAATTATCAAAATTGTTCTTTACTTGTTCCCGTGTTTGTTTTCGCCTTCTAATATTTTTGATAAAAATGATGATTCAAAGCAATTTCTACACTTCGACGATGCAAAAATTGTGGTTGCTTCTATCTAGGATTTTCGGACGTCTTCCTTTCTCATTAAGAGGCAGGACACATTCCATAATCATGCTTCCTTTACACTTATATGCTCATATATGGGCGACGCAATGGATCCTATCGACTTACCAACTGCAGCATTATTAAGGTTTGGTTGAACCTCGACAGAGTAAACTTCTAATTTTGTTTGTTGCCTGATCGATGAATTTTTTCTTCAAAACAATCTCTTTTCTTCGAGTTTCTTTCTAATCCTCTACGTGTTTCTTTCATGTCTCCATCTTGCTTGATGATTGGTCGGACATAAGGCTTTACTAGCCAATGAAGTGTTCAAGAAGTATTTTGAAAAATCCAAAATTAACAATTGCACAAATATAACATTTGAACTGCAGTGGTTAGTTAGAAAAAATCAATTATAAATTACTTTTCCGGCAAAGTGCATTTCACAAATATTAAGCTCCTACAATGTGGCTACAACATTTGAGGGATATGCAAGTTATAAAGCTTGATTACCCACACCATCATCCGATTTCCATTTTTTAACCTTTTCAAGTATGTGTTAGCAATTGACACTTCTTTCCATCCGTTAGTAAAGATTAGGTCTTTGTGAAAAAGGGAACTCTGGAATTTGCTTTCTCTGGTCCTATGTGGCACGAGGGCATATCGATAGCAAATCTTGTGAGGAGAATAGTCTACATATGACCAATTATCTCTGTCATAATAGATTATATGTTACGCCAAGTAGTAGATAAGAGTGTAATAGAGAAAAAGAAAAGGAAACAAGGGGTTATTGGGGTGGTTCTTGAGAGAAGTGCTTAGAGAAAGGATGGGGTCAGTTAATAAGTTGCTTCAACAGCTCTTTCCTTATTTCTTTATATTGTTTTGTTTGTTTAGTTCTTAGACAACATAGTGTAAGTGAGGAAGGTTGTTGCCCTATTCACAAAACTATTAGTATTTCTAACTTTTTTTTTGTGTTTATACTGTTAAATTTTAAAAACATCATATGATAAAAGTTATCTTTGAAGTCCTTTTGTCTAAAGCAAAAAGGTCATATTTCTTCCTAGATATGTAATTGGAATTGGAATATGGATATTAACACTAATCATCGCAGATTTTCTTCTTTATTTAATTAGTTGGTGGTATTTATTAAGTTCTGCTTTCTTCATTTTTGAAATGTTGAAGTCAGTAAATTTTACTGCTTGCCTTGTCTTTGGATCTTCAAATGACTGAGATGAACTCCGTGTAAACTTAACAATAGCAGAAAAGAGTTACAATGGGAAAGAGGAAAATTTTTGCCCAAGTGATGGATTTGTTTGTTTCTGTAATAGTGAACTGAGTCATACCAAATACAAAACAAAAAATTATAAAATCTGACCTAAGGAAAATTCAAATCCCAAAACAAAATAGTAGAATCACACAAGTAAGAGAAAGACGATGTTGTTACTACTTTTGTTGAATTCGAATCTGATATACCCCGTTAGCCGGTAAGAGATTGTGGGTACAATTAATAAGTCGGACCTTAGTTGTTTGCTTGGTACCTTAATTCGATATATCAAGCATCATTGTCTAATAGGTAAAATTAGTGAAAGTTTGAGAGCCTTATCAGGGAACACTATGTTGCTGTATAATTAAAAAAATGTAGTGGACGGCTCTGACGCCAGATCCTAATTCGAATAAAAAAAAAATTTATTCATATTTCAGAAATTTTTAGACGGATACCAATTGACAATTGGTTCTATCATTGTTGAGATAATAACTGCAATATAGAGACTCTACTGATATAATTTCCACTACCGGTAAAAAACCTATTAATGCTCGAATGTTTCGAACCCCAGGAAGGAATTTCAATTCAGATATAGTTAGAAAGTAAGGGTTTTGGACCACAGGTGACAAAAGAGATTTAAAATGAGGTGCAAGTGACATAAGTCTCAATATTTGAGTATAGGTGACAATTACTTATATTAAGAAAGTTTGAAAAATTTCAAAATAACCCATTAATTTTTAAATTTACACTTTGATCCAAATGTTAGTTAATACAACAGGAAACAAAGGAAAAAAAGGGGTTTTTTTCTCTCTACTCATCTGTTGTTATTTTCTCTCTCTTCACGATATTAGTTATTCATTGTTGCTGCTGATTTATTCATCATCTTCTGATTCATTATCATCATCTTATACTTCATTATCATCTTCATATTCTTCTTGTTGACCATTGTTGTTGTTGTTGTTACCCTAACTGCTGCTCTTTCAACAAATTCTTATGTCAAATTTTATTTCGTAAATCACTTTCAACTTTGGCATTGACTTCAAAGGAGACTTTGGTAAGTCAAATCATACTTTTTAGTTAAATTTGTCATCTGAGTAACTGCTAGCGTGTTTTTTTTTTCAATAATAGCTAGCACGTGAACATGAATGCAACATAAGAGCAATCTGTTTAAACAGATCCATTATCTACAGCACCAGATAAATGTTCTTTTGTAACAGTAGACTCATGTTGGATTTTTGTTTATGGTTCTAGGTGCCCGTAATATGAATCGAATAGATGGGTATTCGGTTGCACCAGATAAGTGATCTGTTTCACCAGATAAATAATCTGTTTCACCAGATTACTAATCTGTTTTGAACAACAAATTACAGCTCCTGTTACAAACCTAAATCCAACAGATAACTCATATGTTCTTGCAATTGATACTGGAATCAAATTATTGTTTTATTGTAGATATGCCATTCGTTAAGAAATAGAAATAAACAACACGAAAATTAAATAAGAAATAAAAAGTCAAGTGCATCAAACATAAATTTTTAAAAAACAAACAAAAAATACATAGATAAAAGAAAAAAAACTTAATTATTATTATCATTGTCATCATTATTATTTGTATGGTCAGCCAGTCAATCTTCAATTGGCAGCAGCAGCGCCCTCCACCTGCGGATCTCCTGTAGCATCCTTACTTTGACGGCGGCCAACTCCCAATATAGTTCATGAACCTCCTTCCGTAATTCCCATATGGCGTCTCGTAAAATCGTGACATCCCACACAGGATCATCCATATTTAGAAAACACATAAGTTGATAAAACACACGTAAAAATAAAAGTAAAGAAAAGAAAAATTCGAATGTAATGCAATATAAAACGAATATTTACACAAAAATCAAGAAAAAAATTTACCAGAGAAAGGAAAGCTATCAAGTCCTTGAAGAGAAAGTAGTTGAAGGTGTAACAAGAGTAAAGAATAAATAGTTTGTAGTAGAACGAACTATTGAGTAAGGAGGGACCTATTTATATAGGATTGAACTTGAGTGAGTTAGGAAAAAAATCGCAACTGTTCACCTCCATTTATTAATGAAATTCTTGATTACTGTACAAAGTTATGACTTAATTAAATTAAGCAATATTGTGATAAATCATGACTTTTTATCTTTATTAATATTAAAACAATTGGTTCTTTCTAGGAACCGTTTTTATACTGAGTTAGGCAACAAATTTATATATGTTACATCAAATAACTCATCTGTGACAACAGATATATAATCCGTTGCAACAAATAGATAACCTGTTGTATCAGATAATATATCTGTTGCAACATATAATCTATATATTTTTTTTTAAAAAAATTATCTTCATGATATCCAATTTTTCTAAATTTTTAATTATATAAATTAATAAAGCAGATTTGAAGGCGCAACTGTTCACCTCAATTTATTAATGAGATTCTTGATTACTATAAAAAGTTATGACTTAATTAAATTAAGTAGTATTGTGATAAGTCATGACTTTTCAGCTTTATTATGATTAAAATAATTAGTTCTTTCCAGGAATCATTTTTTTTACACTGAGCTGGACAATAGATTATATATCTGTTGCATCCGATAAATCACCTGTTACGACAAATATATCATCTGTTGCAATAAATAGACAACCTGTTGCCTCAGATAATATATCTGTTGCAACATATAATATATATATATATATATATATATATATATATATACTTCTTAAAAAAATTATCTTCATAACAATTTTTTTGGAATTTTTAATTATATAAATTAATAAAGCAAATTTAAAGGCACAACTGTTCACCTCCAATTATTAATGACATTCTTGATTACTGTAAAAAGTTATGACTTAATTAAATTAATCAATATTATGATAAGTCATGATTTTTCACCTTTATTATTATTAAAATAATTAGTTTTTTCCAGGAATCATTTTTTTTATACTGAGTTAGACAACAAATTATATATTTGTTGCATCAGATAACTCATTTGCTACAACAGATATATAATTTGTTGCAACAAATAGATAACGTGTTGCTTCAGATAATATATCTGTTGCAACGTATAATCTATATATTTTTTTTTAAATTTTTTTTTATCTTCATGACATCCAAATTTTATGACTTTTTCATAAGATAAATTAATAAAGCGGATTTAAAGGAACAACTGTTCACCTTCAATTATTAATGACATTCTTGATTACTGTAAAAAGTTATGACTTAATTAAATTAAGCAATATTATGATAAGTCATGATTTTTCACCTTCATTATTATTAAAATAATTAGTTTTTTCCAGGAACCATTTTTTTTTTATACTTAGTTGGACAACAAATTATATATCTGCTGCATCAGATAACTCATTTGTTACAACAGATATATAATTCGTTGCAACAAATAGATAACTTGTTGCATCAGATAATATATCTGTTGCAACGTATAATCTATATATTTTTTTTTAAATTTTTTTTATCATCATGACATCCAAATTTTCTGACTTTTTAATTAGATAAATTAATAAAGAAGATTTAAAGGCACAACTGTTCACCTCCATTTAATAATGACATTCTTTATTACCGTAAAAAGTTATGACTTAATTAAATTAAGCAATATTGTGATAAGTCATGACTTTTCACCTTTATTATTATTAAAATAATTTATTTTTTACACTAAGTTGAACAATAGATTATATATCTGTTGCATCAGATAAATCATCTGTTACAACAGATATATCATCCGTTGTAACAAATAGATAACCTGTTGCATCAGATAATATACCTGTTGCAACATATAATATATATTTTTTTAAAAAAAATATTTTCATGACATCCAAATTTCTGAATTTTTAATTCTATAAATTAATAAAGAATATTTTAAAATAAGAATATTTCTGGTGAGTTTTTTACGGTTTAAATTGTGTTTATCATTTATTTTCTTATTCTTTTCTGTGAAATGAAATGATTTAATTACATCAAGATGGTGAGTTTTATTATTGTTATAAGTCATGACTTTTCAGCTTATTAAATTTAAATAATCTTTTTCTCAATTTAAAATCAAATACAATTTGTTTTCAATAACTGTTTCTTTAATAACCATTTTTTTTTAATTGAGTTATGGCAACAGATTGTATATCTGTTGCATCAGATAACCCTTATGTTACAACAGATATACCATCTGTTGCTATAAATTGACCATCTGTTTAAGGAGTTTTTTTGATTTCTTCTATCTGATTCATCAGTCGCAACAGATGAGGAATTTGACACATCAACAACGTGTTTTGTTTTTGTTTGTTGTTGATTGTGTTTAGACAAAAGTCACAATCATGACTATTCATTCACTTTTTTCTTCACAATCATATCATCATATAACTTAATTAAATTATTCCAATATTGTGACTTTTTTAAATTAAACAATCTTTCTTTTACGATTATAATATCATTTAGTTCCTTAATATTTATTAAAGAGACATTTTTAGAAGAATTTCGCATCATATGACTTTTCACCACCATCTGTTGCCACAAGTGCTCATTCCCTACCTCCAATCATCTACATGTTGAGAATAGGGCATAAATAAAATGATAATTAATTATTTAATAAGAATTAAAAATTAAAAGTCAACCACACTAAACCAAACATATACATAGATTTTTTTTGAATCCCTTATAGGTAGATCGGATATAAAAAAGAAAAATACATATGCTAAAAGAAAGAAAAACATAACCTAATTATTATTACTATTATTATTACTATTATTGTTCTCAACCTGATAATTTTCATCCGGCAGCAGCTGGGCCCTCCTCAGCCTTGCTCCGAACTCGGCCAAATTCCTTTGGATTTCATCAAATTGCCTTTGAAGTTCCTGCAAGGACTCGATATGAATCCTCTTGTATGAATCTGGATCAGCCATGTTAGTATTGTAAGTGTAGTAGAATGAACAAGTGAGAGTGAGTGAGAGGAGGCCGGAGGGACCTATTTATAAAATGATTGAATTGGAAGTGGGGACTTGACTTAGTCAAACAAAAAGCCACGACTGTTCATATCCCTTAATTAAATAAAACTGGTGAATTTTCAAATATGTAAATTAAAAAAAAAAGATCTAAATAAATACAACATTTTATCTTTTTATTGTATTTCAAAAAGAGACAGATTGGTAATCTGTTGCAAAATATATTTCAACTGTCAGATAACTTACACCATATGAACAATCTGTTGCAACAGATGATTATATTAGTTTTCTTTTCCATCAGCTGGCGTCTGTTGCAACTTGCTAATCATCTGCTTATTCAAATTCATCGAGGGTAATAGATATTTCTAAACACTTCTTGGCCAAACTCAATTTTTGATCTTGGATTCCTTCTCTTTTTTTCTTTGCATCCATCAAGATGGCCTCCAAATTTAATTTTTGCCATCAATCCAAAAGCAAAAATTTAATTTGGAAGCTAGATTGAAGGATGCAAAGAAAAAAAGAGAAGCAATCCAAGAGCGAAAATTGAGTTTGACCAAGAAGTGTTTAAAAAAATCTATTGCTCTCGACGAAATTAAGTAAATAGATGACTAGAAAGTTGCAACAGACGCTAGTTGATGGAAAAGAAAATTGATTTATCCATCTGTTGTAACAGATTGTCCATATATTGTAAGTTATCTGACAAGTGGAATATATTTTGTAACAGATTGTCAATCTGTCTCTTTCTGAAATGCAATAAAAAGATAAAATGTTATATTTATTTAGATTCATTTTTTTCTAATTTACATATTCAAAAAGTCACCCATATTATTTAATTAAGGGATATGAACAGTCATGGCTTTTTATTTGACTAAGTCAAGTCCCCACTTCCAATTCAATCATCTTGTCATTGTGGTTGTTATGCTCAGTATAGAGCTCTTGATCTTTTTTGAGTTTGTAAATGAGGACCTCTTTATTTCTTGGCAGCTTTCTTACAATACTCCTCTTGGTCCTTCTTAGCTCTATACAAGGTCAAGGAGAAGTATGGAAGGTTCTCTTTGAGTTTTTCCAAGGAAAGTGTTCTCTCGACTGATAAATCCTGTGCTACAGCATATATGGATAGTGCAACACTCAATGTAAAATAGTTTTCTGGTATAAGCAAGCCTTGAGAAGACATAATCAGTAATCTAACGATATCAGCTTTTGTTGTATCAAGCAGTTCTATTGATATCTTGTCCTCTACAGAGAAGACTGATCAGTAGAAAAACCAAGTGATTGAGATCATTTAATCTGTTGTCTAACTCGAGAAAAACGTCTTCTGGATTATCAAACTTCACAGGGTAGTTTGGTGGCTCAATAACATCAGATGTCTTGTTTCCGGTATTAGCTAATGATGAGGATATTATTCCTTCCTCACCATCCTATAAAGGAAAAACACTTAAAATTAGATGGAATATCTCAACATAATGACACAAGATGAACTAAATCTAGCATTCAGTTTTTCCTTCCTATTCCTCCTCTTTTTATCTTCTCACCTTTTTCAGATCCAAAATTTTTCTTTTTTCAGATACTTGATAATGCCTTGGAAATTTCTTTCTTTCTCCTCTTAGCCTTAATCTCTAATGGAGTGAATGAAACTGAAATCCTCTTTGATTGAATAAAACTACTATTAGATATCAATTCCTTTACATCAACAGTTAATGCATTAATAGTATTAATCACACCATCATGTTTTGCCTTACAGTCTTCACATTTGCATGCACAAGATAGTCTAGGAGGGGTGAGATTGATCATTCCTCTCCCATATAGAGGACAACATATCCATCATACAAAAGTCTACATCATCACTAAAAATGCTTGCCATAGCGAAAGTCTGTAGAAGACATAACAAATAAACATGAGCAACATTCAACATTAAATCTTAACAAGGTATCATAACCATATTCATGGTCCCTCGGCCTTATTAGTTCGGACCTACTAAACTTAATTGTAAAATTGCAGATATCTTATTTGAATGATCTATGACTAATCGGTAAAAATAGCATTCACAAAATCTGTGTAATCTATGTGCGTTTCCACGATAACATTATCAGTAATACATACCTCCCATATATGAAGTATTTCTATCTGCATGTAGCTTATTTCTCAGAACCTATCTTTACTACAGCCTCTTGTGATGGTCAGGCAAAAGTTGATCAACTTTCAGTTCCTTTTATATCTACAAAGAAGAAGGAAAAAATTTATGTCATAGAAAGAATATTATCCATCTGTTGCAACAGTTATAGATTCTGTTGCATCAGATCTGGGGTCTGTTGCATTAGATGTGGAGCCTGTTGCGTCTGATATAGAGTCTGGTGCAACAGATATGGAGTCTGATGCAACAGATATAGAGTTTGTTAGAATACCTAGCAACCTTGCTGGTGGTTTGATTTGTTCCAAGAGTTGCTCCATTTGTTGCAACATCAACAACAGCATAAACTACAAACAACAAATAGAAAACATCAATAACAAACAAAACAACAACATTTGTTCTAAAAACATCATCAACAACAAATAAAATAATAACATTTGTTATAACAAAATCATCAACAACAAAGAAGCAAACATCCTATGTTCCAACACCATCAACAACCAGGGATGGACCCATATAGACTCCTCCGGGTGAGAACACAGACCGAATTCGTATCGAACTTTATATACGTATATAGAAATTAAGAAAAAAATGTATATAATCTAATTGGTGAGCACCCATAGTAAGATTTCTTTGGTTAGCCTAGTTGTTATTTATGGGTGCTTAAGGCTATTTATTTCTTTTGGTCTTGAGTTCAATTCTCTCTCAACACATATTTTTTTAATTTTGGTAACAAACTCTTCTCTCCTTTTTCACTTTAAACATTCTTTTATTTTTTTCTCCCTTACTCCTTGTGTTAGCTGTGCGGACTCTACTATTTTTCAGCTAAGAAGCACCCACCGTCTAAAACACCTAGATACACCACTGTCAATGTAATACCCCGCATGTTTCTAAGCTAGGAGACGAACTATTTTTCCTACATATGAAATCTCTTATCTTGTGATTCATACTTGAGTACATGACTTACAATGAGTATCCTAGCAATAAGATAGCTTATGATACGTTAAGCATGTTCATATGAGTAACTTAGGGTAATACAAGCTAAGAGTTTTTAAATCCATCAAGTTTTAGTGTTCGATTTCATAAGGCTCATATTTGAATGAGTATAACTCGATGTTAATGTGGTATTTATACATATTTCTACCCTTCAAATTATAGAGAATCGAATTAGCTTTCCAACAATACCAATTTTGCCTTAATCCAATACTCGAGAAAAAAAATATGCCCATTTTTGTGAGAGAGTAAGGGTATGCGATTGGTTAGGCGCCGCCCAACCTAGCTTGTGTGATTACTTGGGCGCCGCCTAAGTCAGTTCCAAGTGGAAAAAACACTCTGTTTTGAGTTATTTTTAGGATAATTAAGTCTTTTAACACTCCTTACACGTCCCTATACTTAACCCTACAAAATATATAGCTCCTAATTAAATTACAACCCTACTAACCTCTTAAGTTCATCATCCAAGAGAACTAAAAGAAAAAAATAACTAGGGTTACATAATTAATCTTGAAGATCCAATTTCAAGGAAATTCCTTCATCAATCATCAAGAATCTTTCTTCTAAGGTATGCGTGAGCTGATTTATGGTCTCCTTTCGTCCATGAAGCTCAATAACCATCTTCTAAATTATGTATTATGATGTTTATGTTGTTGGTGGTTGATGTTCATGTGGTTGGAGTTTGATGATGCCTAAGATGGAATCTTTGTATGTTTTGTGTAAGCATATGGTGGTATTTAATATATCTATATGAGAAATTTGTGGGGGCATATTTGTAATCTTGATGAATCCGCCTATGCCTAAGATGTGCATGTAAGGTGTTTGTAAAAATACCTAAGGGAATAAAAATCATGCTTTTATGACATAATAGGTCATAAAAGACTATTCCATGATCTAAGTTTATGTTCAACGTGATCCCCATGCTATTGTCTTGAATTGAAGATGTTGTATGAGATGCTTATAATATTGTTGTGATATGGAATGACCATGTTATTGAAGCCATGGAAGTATATACATGTTGTGTGCATTCCCAATCATGTGATAGTTTGTTGAGAATCATTCTTATTATGAAATCCTTACTTATGCTATTTTGAATTGTGGACTCTACTCTTATTGTCAAGTTAGTCATATGTGTCAATTTCTTTCCATTGAGTCGTGGGGGTACTTGTACCCGAAAACTATAGCTGCGTGCCTAGAGCTAGTGTCTTGTTTCAAGACATCCTTAGTCAAGCTATGTTCCATAAATTGTACTTAGTCATGTGACTCAGCAAAGACTCAAAAATCTCATGAAAACTCAGTACTCAGTAAGATCGGAAATCTCATGACTTAGCTAGATATTAGATGTTAGTAGTGTTCTGTTAGTCCAACGAACTCAGTAAACTCAGAATCGGTTCAGTTTAGTTAGTCAGTTTAGCTCAATTAATCTGTTCAGTGTCTTTCAGTTGGGAGTTGGAACTAGTACCAAGCAAGTATGGGGATGGCGATTTCCCCGTCAGAGAGGCAGAACCGTTAGCAGAAATCCCTATACTCCAGAACTGCGTAGCCAGTGCAGAACAGGAGACACCCATCAGATTAAGTCTATACTTGACTATTATATTACTTTAGGCTTGATTTTCTGTTCAAGGTCACCCGTCAAAGAGGCTTGACCATAGTAGAGGTCTCTACCCGTGGCATGTTATTGACACCCTTCTAATCAGGGCAAAAATTGAACCCCACTTGTTCAGTATCAGAGCATGTCGGTTAGGTGACTACTTACCACAGTTACAGTCTCAATTACAAAAATTAGGATTGTTAAATACAGTCAACTCAACTTAGTTGTACAAACTCAAAACCGTTAGACACGGTCAATTCTTATCAGTATTATCAGATCTAGAGATCACCCATTAGGTAGGACTGATATCTGACTAAGCTAAGTCATTCTTATTTATCAATGTATTTAGAGATCACTCATTCACTAGAACTGATCTTAGATTCAGATACTCATATATAGTGAGGAACTTTAATAGTTCCACCGATTCAGGGACTATCCCATCAGTTAGGCTTGGTCTCATATTCAGGTGCTTATTATTAGATATAGAGATCACCTGGCAGATAGGCTTGATCTCAATCTCAGATTCAGTTGAGTATTCTCATTAATAGTTTCAGAGATCATCTGTTAGCTAGGACTAATCTCAGACTCAGATATTTAAATACAGTTTGGAACTTAGATAGTTTCCCATAATTAGGACTGTTAGATACAGTCATCCATGTTATCAGTCATTTAGTATCTCAATATCATGAAACTCATGTTTTCAGAGTTCAAACTCAAGTAGTCAGTATCTTCACGAGTTTAGTAGCTGTTACGTATGTATGTATGTATGTATGTATGTATTATTATGTTCATATTAGTCAGCATGTTTATGCATATAAAACCCATGCATTTAGCCTACCCCCATGTATACTCAGTACTTTAGTTGTACTGACGCATTTGCGCTATGGTGATTTCTTTTTATGTTACACCATAGGTTCTAGGGTGCAGATTCTAGATCAGCAGTAGCACTTCAGTAAGCAGTGAGTCCTCATCTTTTTAGGACATGATCGTTACATTTATTATTCCAGTATTTCAGTTTAGGGAGTTAGTTGAAGACATGTTCCTTCAACTCCTTATTCAGACAGTTTAGAGGCTTTCAGACGATTATAGATTTTTCAGATTTAGACTTTAGTATTTTCAATTTTGTTTTGGTACTATGATACCACCTTATTTTCGATGTTTTATTATTCCAGATTGAACCTTACGCCCTCTTTGTTCATATTTATGCATTTTATATGTATATTATACAGTTACAGGTATAGATATCAGTCATGGGTTAGCTTGTGGCCATTCAGGGTCATGAGCACCGTGTAGCATTCTGGTTCAGAAAATTAGGGTGTTACAAACTTGGTATCAGAGCCTAAGGTTCAATAGAGTCCTAGGAAGTCTGAAAGCCGCATTTAGTAGTGTCTTGTACATAGGTGTGTTGCATGCCACATTTATGTATAGGAGGCTATACGATGTTTTAGGAACAGTTTCCCTTCTTTTAGTACTCATATCGTGCTAGTGAGCAAAAGCTCAAGTTTAGCTGACCCTAGAGCGAGTTTGAGTAAGTTTGTGACTGGTGTGTTCGGGTTAGTATTGAAAGAGTGTAGAACAGCTATGCTCAATAGGGACATGGACCTTGCTAGGTTAATGATGCATGTTCAGCAGATAGAGGAAGATAAGTCTAAGGAGATGGAGAGATCTAATAAGAAATTCATAACAGGTAGTTACAACTTTTCTCTGGTTAGGTCACAGGGTGGTAATTGTTCTCACCATAGTCAGAAAAATTTAACCCATGTTCCATATTTAGCTAGTGTGCCCACACCTAACTTTGGAGATGTTAGTCATGATGGGGCGCCAGGATCCAAAGCCCAAAGTAGTGTTAGAAGTGAGCGTACTTATCCGCTTTGTGGAGAGTGTGGCAAGAATTATCTAGGTGCATGGAGAGCTAATAGTCAGGTATGTTTTGGGTGTAGTAAGCCAGGTCACAGAATGCGGCAGTGTTGAGTGTTAGCTCAGAAAGGTAGAGATTCACGTGACCAGGCCGCAAATCCGAGCACCAATAGTGGTCAGCATCAAAATTGACTCTATTCACTCCAGATTCACCATGATCCAAAAATTTTCCCCATCCTTGATTTGGGTATGTTATAAATTTTTCATGATCATTGTATGCATTGTTGGATATCTTGCGCTCGTTTGAGATTATGTTTCTACATGAGTTAATCAGTAACATTAGCAGGTCTAGTTCAGTTCATGCATCATGCATTAGTCTCATCTCTCCAATGTTTAGTTATAATCTAGTTCGTAGATGCCCTATGCGTCACCCCAGTATCGTAGCAAGGTAAATATTCCTAGAGGGACATAGCGTCCCAAAGGAGAGATACCCCACCTATTCTTGATTCTTTCATGTTCCCATTATAAATTAGTTATCAAGTTCCATGGCATAATCAATCAAACTTTCAAGAGTCAGCTCAGTCAGATATTCAGGCATTAGATATACGTGTTCAGTAGAGAAAGTGCTATTTATCAGTATCTTCACTCATACATTTATATATCATGACAGTCATGTAATCATGCATCAGATATGCATGGATTCATCCTTTTAGTTGTGCTCAGATATGCATTCTCATTTGGAGAAAACTCACTTTATTAGAATCCTTAGTCTTATATTCATGAATCAGCTTCCCATGCATCAGATATGCATGTTCAGTATGTTGTACTCAGCTTTTAGTCATGTCAGTCATGAACCCATGTTTCAGTAGTGTATGTCTTGTACGTACTTCATCTTATCATCTCTCCCACCTCAGTTAATTTCCATTCGAGGACGAATGTTCCCAAGGGGGAGATATTGTAATACACCTCATGTTTCTAAGCTAAGAGACGAACCATTTTTCGTACACATGAAATCTCCTATCCTATGATTCATACTTGAGTACATGACTTACAATGAGTATCCTAGAGATAAGATAGCTTATGATACATTAAGCATGTTCATATGAGTAACTTAGGGTAATACAAGCTAAGAGTTTTTGAATCCATCAAGTTTTAGTGTTCGATTTCATAAGGGTCATATTTGAATGAGTTTAACTCAATGTTAATGTGGTATTTCTGAATATTTATACTCATCAAATTATACAGAATCGAATTAGCTTTCAAACGATACCAATTTTGCCTTAATCCAATACCCGAGCGAAAAGTTATGCCCATTTTTGTGAGAGACAGTAAGGGTATGCGATTGGTTAGGTGCCGCCCAACCAAACTTAGGCGATTTGCTAGGATCCGCCCAACCTAGCTTGTACGATTACTTGGGAGCCGCCTAAGTCAGTTCCAAGTGCCAAAAACACTCTGGTTTAAGTTATTTTGAGGGTAATTAAGTCTTTTAACACTCCTTACACGTCCCTAAACTTAACCCTATGAAATATATAGCTCCTAATTACATTACAACCCTACAAACTTCTTAATTTCATCATCCAAGAGCACTAAAAGAGAAAAACAACTAGTGTTGCGTAATTAAGCTTGAAGATCCAATTTCAAGGAAATTCCTCCGTCAATAATCAACAATCTTCCTTCTAAGGTATGCGTGAGTTGATTTATGGACTCCTTTCATCCATGAAGCTCAAGCACCATCTTCTAAATTATGTATTATGGCATTTATGTTTTTGGTGGTTGATGTTCATATGGTTGGAGTTTGATGATACCTAAGATGGGATCTTTGTATGTTTTGTGTGAGGATATGGTGGTATTTAATGTATCAATATATGAAATTGGTGGTTGAATATTTGTAATCTTGATGAATCCACCTATGCCTAAGATGTGCATGCAAGGTGTTTGTAAAAATACCTAAGGGAATAAAAATCATGCTTTTATGACATAATAGGTCCGAAATGACTATTCCATGATGTAAGTTTATGTTCAACGTGATACCATGCTATTGTCTTGAATTGAAGATGTTGTATGAGATGCTCATGATATTGTTGTCGTATTGAATGACCATGTTATTGAAGCCATGCAAATATATACATATTGTGTGCATTCCTGATCATGTGATAGTTTGTTGAAAATCATTCTTATTATGAAATCCTTATGATATTATGATTTGTGGACTCTACTCTTATGATCAAGTCAGTCATGTGTGTCAGTTTCTTTCCATCGAGTCCTGGGGGTACTTGTACCCAAAAACTATAGCTATGTGCCTAGAGCTAGTGTCATGTTTCAAGACATCCTAAGTCAAGCTATGTTCCATAAATTGTAGTTAGTCATATGACTCAGGAAAGTTTCAGAAATCTCATGAAAACTCAATACTCAGTAAGATTGGCAATCTCATGACTTAGTTAGATATCAGATGTTAGTAGTGGTTCGTCATTCCAAGGAACTTAGTAAACTAAGAATTAGTTCTGTTCAGTTAGTCAGTTCAGCTCTGTTAATCTGTTTAGTGTCTTTCAGTTGGGAGTTGGAACTAGCACCGAGCGAGTATGAGGATGGCGGTTTCCCCGTCAAAGAGGTAGAATCGTTAGCAGAAATCCCTATACTCCAGAACTGCGTAGCCAGTGCAGAACAGGAGTCACCCGTCAGATTAAGGCTATACTTACTATTATATTGCCTTATGCTTGATTTTCTATTCAGGGTCACCCTTCAGAGAGGCTTGACCATAGCAGAGGTCTCTACCCATGGAACGGTATTGACACCCTTCCAATCAGGGCAAAGATGGACCCCACCAGTTCAGTATTGGGGCATGTCCATTACAGTCTCAGTTACAAAAATCAGGACTGTCAGATACAGTCAACTCAACGCAGTAGTACAGACTCAGAACCATTAAACACGATCAATTCTTATCAGTATTATCAGATCTAGAGATCACCCATTAGGTAGGACTGATATCTGACTAAGCTAAGTCATTCTTATTTATCAGTGTATTCAAAGATCACTCGTTAGCTAGGACTGATCTTAGATTCAGATACTCAGATACAGTGAGGAACTTTAATAGTTCCATTGATTCAAATACCATCCCATCAGTTAGGCTTGGTCTCATATTCAGGTGCTTATTATTAGATATAGAGATCACCTGGCAGATAGGCTTGATCTCAATCTCAGATTCAGTTGAGTATTCTCATTAATAGTTTCAGAGATCATCTGTTAGCTAGGACTAATCTCAGACTCAGATATTTAAATACAGTTTGGAACTTAGATAGTTCCCCATAATTAGGACTGTTAGATACAGTCATCCATGTTATCAGTCATTCAGTATCTCAATATCACGAAACTCATGTTTTCAGAGTTCAAACTCAAGTAGTCAGTATCTTCACGAGTTTAGTAGCTATTACGTATGTATGTATGTATGTATGTATTATTACGTTCATATTAGTCAGCATGTTTATGCATATAAAACCCATGCATTTAGCCTACCCCCATGTGTACTCAGTACTTTAGTTGTACTGACGCATTTGCGCTATGGTGATTTCTTTTTATGTTACACCATAGGTTCTAGGGTGCAGATTCTAGATCAGCAGTAGCACTTTAGTAAGCAGTGAGTCCTCATCTTTTTAGGACATTATCGTTACATTTATTATTCCAGTATTTCAGTTTAGGGAGTTAGTTGAAGACATGTTCCTTCAACTCCTTATTCAGACAGTTTAGAGGCTTTCAGACGATTATAGATTTTTCAGATTTAGACTTTAGTATTTTCAATTTTGTTTTGGTACTATGATACCACCTTATTTTAGATGTTTTATTATTCCAGATTGAACCTTACGCTCTCTTTGTTCATGTTTCCACATTTTATATGTATATTATACAGTTATAGGTATAGATATCAGTCATGGGTTAGCTTGTGGTCCTTCGGGGTCATGAGCACCGTGTAGCATTTCGATTCAGAAAATCGGGGCGTTACAGTCAACAACACCACACCACAAGTTCCAACAACACCAACCCCACCAACAACATTAATAACAGCATCAACAACAAAAAACAAACAAAATACATAAAAAAAATGATACTTTCAACAAGGCTTTTAAACTTCTCCCAATAGATTATTTTTTTCTCATCTTGTAATAAAAATTCTCGGTTCATTTATTCAATAATTAAAAGTTCCTTCAAATTTATTAAATAAATATGATATGGGAAAGTAGTAATTAAATAAAAAAAGATGTAAATAACTTGCAAGAAGAAGACGAGAACGAAAGAGCAATATTGAATCATACCTTAATGTTAAAAGGGAATCAAAACAGCAATTTTAGTTTAGGAATCTAAGATATGGATATGGATCGGTTTAAATCCGAACAAAAAATTATGTGAAAGAGGAGAGAAAAAAAAGGTTGTGATAACCCTAAAAAGGATAGAAAGAAAAAAGATGAGAGTCAAATAAAATAAATTTTGGGATGAAGGAGAGATGAGATAATTCTAATTTCTAGATGTACTACCCTTACTATTAAATTACTAAACAAAGTGTATTTATTTAAATTTATATTTTCAAAGCATAATTAATAATGCTAATTTGATAGTAAAATAAATCCCTAATTAATATTTTCTTAATGGGTGTGTCAAGTCAATAGAGGCCAACTGTAATATAATATAAAACAGAAGAAGTGTTAGGGGTTTCAATATTCATTAATAATTTGAGGGGCACGAGGAAGGAAATGGGTGACATTAAAAAGACAAGACAAGACTAGGACTACTCAATGTGATTTGTGTTATCCAAGAAATATTTATTACCGCCTTTAGTAGTACTACTCTTTATCTACTCGAACAGAAGCTTGCTTTAAAATTAAAAGAAAAAAAAGGTTTTCAAATAGATATGTCGTCTTTTGTAACAGATATAAATATTTGTTTTAAAAATCTTAATAGCTCAGTCATCTATGACTACAGATGGAAATGTCCATTTGATAACTAAATCATAAATGTTATCTATTACAACAGATATCAGTATCTATTTGAAAATTTCCAATAACTCAGTCATCTATCACAATATATGCAAATTTCTATTTGATAATTAAATTAGATATGTCATCTGTTGTATCAGATATTGTTATCTGTTTGAAATTCTCCAATAACTCAGTCGTTTGTTGCAATTGATTTAGGTAGAACTAGGGATGAATGAATGAGCTCCTCATTAACTTAATGTTAAGATTAATAATAGTACCTACATCGATCTAGGTGTAACGAGGGATGAATGAATAAGTTCATAGCGTCAACTACAAATACAATCAAGTCATTGCATTTGCATGGTGTTAGTATTGCGTTCATCCAGACCCAAGTCGTTGATCGATCACTCTAAGTTTAAATGAGTTCTCATTAACTTAATGTTAAGATTAATAATAGTACCTACATCGATCTAGGTGGTACTAGGTATGAATGAATGAGCTCAAAGGGTTAACTATAAATTTAATTGAGTCTTTTAGCGACTGCATAATGAGATGGTAGTGTGTTCCTCCTGACAAGAGTCGTCGATCGATCACTCTGATCTGAACTGTTTACAACCTCATATGTTCAACTAATACTTTAATTGAATAATCTGGGACTAGGGGTGATTTCTCATAGGGTTAACTTCAACTTTAATTGAGTCTTTTGGCAATTACATGATTAGACTATACTACATTTCTCCCGACCAGAGTCGTTGATTGATCACTCTTAGAAGAACCAATTCTTACTACCTCTATATTCAACTAATACCTTAATTGAATAATTTGGGACTAGGGATGAGTTCTGATAGGGTTAACTACAACTTCAATTGAGTCTTTTGAAAATTTCATGATGAGACGGTACTACATTCCTCTCGACCAGAGTCATCGATCGATCACTCTGAGATGAACCAATTTTTACTACCTCATATGTTCAACTAATACCTTAACTGATTAATCTAGGATTAGGGGTGAGTTCTCATAATGTCAACTACAATAGATGACAACGCCTATTTAATAATAAATAACATATAGGTAATCTATTGCGACATATGACTTAATCCATTTGATAATTTACAACAGATGGGTAATCTGTTGCAATAGATAACTTAATCTATTTGATAGTTTACAACAAAATCGTGATCTATCGCAACAAATGAGATAATCTGTTTGATAGTTTACAACAAATGTGTAATATGTTGCAATAGATTACCTAATTTGTTTGATTTGATCCAATAGAAAAGACATCTATTGCAACAGGTTGAACATTTATTTATATATAATTTTAATTGAGTTCATATGTTAGACTAATACCTTAATTTAATGTGAGTTCTCATATGGTCAACTACAACTTCAATTGAGTCTTTTGGGAATTGCATGTTAAGACAACATTGTGTTCCTCCCGACCATAGTCGTCGATCGATCACTCTGAGCCGAACCAATTCTTACTACCTCATATGTTAGACTAATACCTTAATTGATTAATCTAGGACTGGGGTACTAATACCCTAATTGAATGATCTAGGACTAGGAGTGAGTTCTCATAGGGTAAACTACAGTTTCAATTGAGTTTTTTGGCAATTGCATGATGAGACAGTATTGCATTCCTCCCTTCTAGAGTCATCAATCGATAACTCTAAGCCGGACCAATTCTCACTACCTCATATGTTCAACTAATACCTTAATTGATTAATATAGGACAGAGTACTAATACCTTAATTGAATAATCTGAGACTAGGGGTGAGTTCTCTTAGGGGAAACTATTGATTAATCTAGGACTAGGGGTGAGTTCTTATAGGGTCAGCCACAACAGATGGCAGTGCCTATTTGATAAACATATGGGTAATCTGTTATGACATATGACAATCTATTTGATAATTTACAATAAATGGATAATCTTTCACAATAGTTGACTTAATTTATTTGATAATTTACAACAGATTCATAATCTGTTCTTACATAATTTGATTGATAATTTAAAATAGATGCAAAATCTAATGCAACATGTTGAACATTTATTTTTATACAATTTCAATTGAGTTCATATGTTAGACTAATAGTACCTAAATTGATTAATGTAGGACCAGGAATGAGTTTTCATACGGTCAACTCGAGTAATCGGTCAACTACAACTTATATTATTTTTATGCAAGTTCAACTGAGTTACCCTTTTGGCAATTGCATGATGAGAGAGTTAAAAATTATGCATATATATTTTATGATTTTAAAAATAATTAAGGTCAATTTGGGCCAAATTAACATTTTCAAAACTTATCATTCTTTTCCAAAATACAAATCAACCCATACAAAATGTTTCATCATTTCAAATCTCGAGTTCTTGCTCTTTCTCTCTCATTCTCACTCAACAATACTGTACAGGCAACAACTACTCAATAAATTTGCTCAACCCTCCATAACAGATCGTTTTTCTTCTTATTTTCGACCACATAGGTGTTATTCCTTACTTCATTCTTGCTTGTATCAGTTATTTTCTTTTACTTCGTAGGCAACAGAGTTCGAGAAGAGCTCTATATTTGTTATTTTTTTCTAAAAAATAAGGGATTTAAGTTAATGATGAAAAATAAAACTTTTAGATGTATTATCTTCGAGAATGAGTTTACAATTTTGAGTTTTGATGGTAAAATCGTAGGAAGAACTCGAGAAGTCCCTAGTTTCCATTACAGTGATTTGTTGACTGTCGTGGTATTGTTGAATGGTGTTTGTGGTGTTGGGGGTATATTTAGTGGTGTTTGTGGTCATCGTTGTGGCACTGGTGATGGCATTGGTTGGTGGTATTTGTGGTGGCTATCGGTGGTGTCGGTATTCATGGTGTTTGTTTGTGGCATTGGTTGGTGGTATTTGTAGTGGTGGCTGTTGTTGGTATTTGTGGTGTTTGTAATGTTTTTTTTAAAAATATATGCATACATCAATTGTAATATAATTTTTGTTTTTCTTTGTTTGTAGGTAAAAAATGTCTCCCAAAAGAAAAGAAAGTAAAAGTGGATCAACGTTTAACCACCCAAAAAAAAGGCTATAGTACAGAGGGATTCGGAGGAGCTTCCTGAATATCTCAGTCAAGGAAAACTGAAGCTGAGGAGAAATTTGAAAACAACATTGAGGGAGGTAGAAAAGGGTCTGTAGATGCTGATGAACAAAATGAAAGTGAGAAAGAGGAGAAATTCGAGAGTGAGAAAGAGAACGAGGATGATTATCAACATGATGATAATGGATCCCCAATGGGGCATGAACTAATATCGGCATCCCAGTATGATCCTGTCAAAACTTGTAGTGTTGACAGGTTTCAAGATGTGATGCAGATAAATAACCTAGAAGCAAAACAACTAACTGGTCAAATTGTACTTAAATGTCAGATGGGAAAAATTCTGAACATTTATTGGAAATTACGAAGAACGAAAACATAGGCAGACTTTTTAAGAAGAGCTACTTTGGATGCTTTTTTGAGCTGCCTGAGGACCTCTCTGCCCATATCTATTTTCCTATGACGATGGTATATGGTGTTTTCAAGCGCAGGATCAAGTACGTGGGGGATGATAAAGATCCGGAGGAGCGGGCAAAAAGAAGATGGATGAAATCTGGATCAAATATTGTGGCCTGCCTGTTTGTTTTTGCTTGCAAGAGTTTGCCATAGTGACAGGCTTGAGATTCCATCATCCATAAGGACCACCACCCAGTAAAAGATCCAAGAAAATAAAATGCAAGGAAAAAATAGATGGGTTGTTTGACATTGCTCGACTTGGCTACAAAGCATTGGATTTGTTGACAGATCTCAAGGATAAAACCATACCAGAGCAGTACAGGGAGCAATTGTGCTTAGTTTGATTTGCCCATTTGGTTATATTGGCAAGAGAAGTCAATAAGGTCATAGAAGATGTTTTGTTGGCGCATGCTGAGGATTTTGATAAATTCAACAATTATCCCTGGGGATATGACAGCTTCTACTTAACTATCCAATATTTGCTAACAAAGCTATCCTCAGGGACGACCACATTATACGGATTTCCTTGGGCTTTCATGGTAAAATTAATCACTAATTTTACTCATCCATTAATTTATATTGAATATAGTTATTATGAATTTTTTTTCTTATTTCCTGTTTACATTTTTTAGGAGTGGGCATTTGAAGACATTGCCCCCTCTGAAAGCAGTTAATAGATTACTCGGATGAGGTTTATCATCCAAGGGTGTCTAGGTAGTTAGCTGCAAAGAGTAACACCAATATTAAGGAGGCTGATCTCTTAAACCATCCGGATGATACAGTACATCTTCTTCAAGTAAAATAATTTTACACAAAGAAAGATATTGAATAGATGTTATATCTGGTGCAACAGATGTTATATCTGATGTACCAATGGGACATCTATTAGGACAAGGTACGATTGATATCTTGGATTAAATTACCCACCTGTTGCTTTGGATATCTGAACTCGACTCCTAACAGATTAACAATCTACTGCAAGTTTTGCAACAGATGTGTAATCTGATAACATATTATTCATATTTTGTGATATACAGATCATCTATTGCATAATAGATTACCCGTCTTATGCAACTGTTGCAACAGATGATTGATATTTTGCATAAGATTATCCATGTGTTGCTCTGTTTCTTTGAACTAGACTCAAATAGATTTTAACATATACTGCAAACTATGCAACAGATGGTTTTTTTTTAAAAATATAGCCCAACTGTGAAAATTATTATATTATATGATTTTAATACATCTGTCTTTTTTTTCTTTTTATAGGTTGTGCATCCATGGATCGTGCCTACCGAGGAGGAGTCGGTGATGACTTCTTATATTACTCTAGGTCATGTTCATACTATGGTAGACCCAACATTGGAGTTAATAATGGAGGAATTGGCTGGATAAAATAGCCATAATAAGAGCAGTTAGGCAAGGTCAGCCTAATGTTGAGAATCTTCATGACCAACCTACTAAGGTAGAGTCGAGTGCTTCTTCTAGTAGAATTGTTGGTGTTGGTGGCAGGCATGCTGATGCTTCTACCACTCATGATGATGAGCATGTTGATGCTCAAGGAAGAATAAATATGTTTAAAAACACCCATTTTTATCCTTACATAGGTCTCTTTCACCCCTTCTTAACCCTCTTGTTCTCATTGCGAATGCGAAGAGTTTAAGGATAGAAAGGATAAACTCTTTAAAAAAGTAGAGGCTATCTCTAAAGCTATCGAGCAAATCAAATCCAATAGGTATGTCATACCATCCAAGAAGGTGAGGGAGCCACAAACTCCCACAGTGTTGGTTAGGAGAAAAAAAGAGCAATTAGAGACGTACTCTCTTGTCAGAAATCAAAAGAAATTATAATTCCTCCCTTTCCAAAAGCTGTTGAAGTTTAGGAGATAGTTAAGAAGGTGGACATATACGTGGAACTTGGCGCTGAAGAGAAGAGGGATCTACGACAGGCCAAGAATGCCAAGCCTGGTGCACCAGATTACCCCAAGCCTCCATTCCCCCCCCCCTCTCCCTCCCCCCTAAGACTTCTAGACTATAGCTGATATGCGTATACCGTACGAGAACAAGGCAAGTTTACTTTTCCTAATCTAGCCCTTCAAATCTGCCCCCTGAAGAAGAAGCCACGCAATAGATTTCATATTTGTTGCAATAGCTGGGTATACTGTTGCAACAGATAGTGGTTCTATTACAAGTTATTATCCATCTGTTACATAAGTTGTGTTGGATTATTGATTCAGAGAACCCTATGTATCAGATGGACCATCCGTTGTATCTTTACAATTACTAATCTATTTAAAAATTGACTTCTTATATCACAACATGTTGACATAATTCTCTGTCTCATGAGAAAAATGCAATTAACTTATTGGGAAGCTTATGGTGTTGCTGATAGGATAATGTACCTTGTCTTTTGCAAGAAGCTCAAGGATAGGTATGATCAACTCAATGGTGAGGAATTAGCCCTTGGCATAGGACTTGATTTCCTAGTGTCTGCGTTCATCTTGGAGCCTGTGTATATAGAGGAGCCTGTGAAATAGCAATTTTTAATTTCAAGTAACCCTTCACTTAATTACATGTACATGTAGTGGCAATAATTTTTTTTGATGAACGTTGAGTTTTTTATAATGCAATAGATTGTCAATCTATTGTAAAATATATTTAATCTATTCTGGCAGATAATTTATTTGTTGCAATAGGTTGGTCATCTGTTGCATTATGTTGATGTATTTCTATAAATAATCTAATAATCTAATCTAAGTCTAACCTGTTGTAACACTGGAAAGACCTATTTGATAATTTCCAACAGATGACCTAAATTTTACAACATATTCATAAATCTTTTTGATATTTTCCAATAGTTACCCTTGAATATCCATGTGCTCGTCAACACCAAACCAGTAGCAAATACACACACCACTATGAAAATTTCAGTAATTAGGCTTGAATATCCATATGCGCAACAACACCAAACCAGTAGCAATAATGACAATAATGCGCTCGACATTGTCAAGCTCAGTTAGAAAAAATGAAAGAAATAATTTGAAGAATTTGGATAGATAAAAGAATATGGCAATGAAGAAGAAGATTTGGGAATTTAGTTTTAAATTTTATGAGAAAGATGAATATATAAGACAATGGGGGAGGGGGGGAATGACCGTTGGGGGCCAAGTAATGGTAAGTTAGCAAAATATGTCAGATTGACACATTTGATGCCTATTTTATTTTACTTGTTTAAAATGAACACTGTCTACTTGATGCCTATTTACTTTAGGTGTTTGAACTGAACACTGTTGATGGGTTCCGCCTTTTTTATCTTGATTCACTTTAACCTTTTTATGCGTAATGACAATTTTTTATGTCCAATGAAAGTTGAATTTTTATAATGCAATAGATTCTCCATTTGTAGTAACAGTTATTCTACCTGTTCTGACATATAGTTTTTCTATTGCAATAGGTTGGTCATCTGTTGCATTATCTTGATGTTTCTATCTAAGTCCATCTGTTGCAACAGTGGAAATACCTATTTGATAAATTCCAACAGATTACCTACCTATTGCAACATATGTCTAAATCTGTTTAATTTTTTCAATAGATGTGTCATCTGTTGTAACAGATACATTATCTGTTGTAATATTTGAATCTAGTATTCCTTTTCAATTAATAAGTTCAAATCTAAGGAATAAATAAAATTCATAAACAAAATAAAATAAATCGAAGCCTTCATAAATTAGCTGAAATAAGTCAACGAATAAATGAAATGTAAAAAAATTATCATGGGTACAGATCTCAATAAATACATCAACAACAATTTAAGTATGATACCAATGATTAATTTGACATGCTCAAGCTATAAAGATCTACTCGGTATGTACAAGTTGTTCTTCATCTAGTGCTATGAAATTTAGCTTTGCTCGTCGTATATGTTTATTGTTGCTTATGTACTATTTCTGCACTTTTTATTCTCTGTATTTCCATAAAAAGAGTATCATATTGTCAATGTTGTTTAGCAGTAGCTTTTTGTACATCCACCTTGAAAGCCAAAATTGGTTAATGCTAATCTTGGAGATACAACAAAATGAAAAAGGATAACTCATCTCTTCTAGCAAATCAAACAGGTCTTTCTCCCATTTTAAATTATCCCAAATAGATTATATTTCTGTTGCAATAATGAATCAACTGTTAGGACAAATTTCTACATCAGGAAGACTCTATATGATAATTTTTAATGGATGAACCATCTGTTGTAACATATGAATCATCTGTTGCAGCAGATAGGTCGTCTATTGGTAGAAATAAATGCGGTACGAAGAGCTATTTTATTTGCTAAAATAGACGAGACATATGTTACACCAGATACTTTATCTGGTTCAACAAGTCGGTCAACTGTTGCAACAAATGTAAATATTTGTTTGATAATTTTTAGCAGATGTGTCATTTGTTAAAACAGATATGTGTCTGTTTGTTTTGTCAGTTTAGAGACATATATATTTACCTTCTACAGCTTATGTTTCTCCCCTTTGGACATTGTACCTTAGTGCAACACACATACAGAGGAGTTGCAATTTTGCTTTTTTGGATGCTTGATAATGCCCTGGAAATCACTCTCCTTTTCCTCTTAGCCCTAATCTCTATGGAGTGGATGGAAATAAAATCCTCTTTGATGGGATGAGACCCCTCTTAGATATCAATTCCTTTATAGAAGCAGTTAATGCATTAATAGCACTAATCACTACATCATGTTTTGCCCTGCAGTCTTGACATTTGCATGTAGAACATTCACTAAGAGAGGAAAAATCTGTATAATCAGTATGATCATACACATTATGGTTTGCTTTAAATATTGTAAGAGGAGCATCATTAGCAGCAATAGCAGCACCACTACCACCACCAACAGCTCTATCACCACTAAGACCATCAACAACAATAAGCCCACCCTCTAAAATTATTTTTCTTGTAATGGTTGTTACTCCAAACAATTCTATTTTTATTCTGTCGATGACCTTAGGGTCCGATAAGGTTTGCACAGACCGTAAAGTAAGAAAAAATGACATCTTCAACTCTCGATTGGTCAAAACTAGCGATGGATGCTCTAACATAAATCATTACATATATTAGAATGATGATTTGATCATTCAAAAAAAATTATTTATTAAGAGAAAAAATTAATTATAACTATACTTACTGCATCCTTCGGAGGGTTGAAGAGACCAATAAATTTTATATTTTTACCAGTTTTGGCCGACAACCATCTCAAGATTCTTGGACAGGAAACTCCTTCGTGGTAGTTCACTTGTTGTCTCAAATAATGAATGACTTCAAACACCCAAGCCTATAAAATAATTCCAATGAATCAAAATCATTATTGAGTAAAATAAATGAATGATATCATAATAGCATTTGCCATGAAAGGCATAGGAAACCATATAAGTTGACTGCCTTTGGCGCTAACGGAGTCAAAAAATATTTGACAGTCATTTTGAATCTTACATACCCCCAAGGATAGCTATTAAATGCCTCAAGATCCTCGGAGAGATTTATTAAATCGAGGCTTATATTATTGTTAACGTCTCTCGCCCAAAGAATATCATGTACAAACCAAACCAAGCACAATGATTATTTGTGCTTCTTTAAAAGTCCTTTACATTTCAACACTTCTGTCAAATTTTGGTTTTTGAATCTTGGACTAACAACGGACACCAGGTCATCACGATCATACGACTTGCCTTTGCCTTTTTTGGGTGAGCGCGGTGCTTTTTTGGGTTAGACTAGGTATAACTTGAGAAGGAGGATAACATTTTAGTCCAGTAAATATGGAAAACTCCTTCCAATCAAAATAAATAGGCATGCCACAATAATTTATCCACACCTCATCAATCTTATCATTGTTTTCATACATAAACCTACGCTTGAGAACTTCATATACCATTTTTATTTGGAAATGAGCATTGTTGTCCTCCGACAAATCAAGATATTTCCCAATGTAGTTGTTCCTGAAATAAGCATCCAATTTTTGTTCTCAAAATATTTTTCTGAAGGTGTTGAAAGATTTTCCCATGGTTGACTTAACCAAGAAATCACCCGTTAAATCTACGGCACCATCGTACTGTATTCTCACAGGATAACGAACAATGCTGAAGGCTTTGACCAACTCTTCGGTGGAAGAGATATTAGTATTTGCATAATCTATTTTGAAACATTCCTCCTCCCTGTGTTCATCATATTCTACTCCCGATTGAGATAACTCTTGTAAAGCAAGCTCATAGTGTGTTGGATATAGCCTAGCTGCTTCACTTATTCCTTTACTTGGACTTGATTTGGTTTTTGTTCTTTTGGGAAACATATTACCTAAAATTAATAGAAACATAAAAAAATATATTATAGTTGATTAATGCATCATTAAAAAGGATAACAGTAAATCAAACAAGCAAAACAGTAAAATAATAGTTGTAACAGATCACCGATCTATTGCACTTGACAATATATTTGTTGCAGTATATAACCAACCTGGTGCAGTGGATGAATAATTTTTTGGAACAATACAAAACATATCACCTATCTTTTAAGACAGATGAATGGTCTGTGCAACAGATCATACATTATTACGACATATGAGTGATCCGTTGGAACAGTTAATAACCTGTTGTAATGGATGAGAATTTGTTGCGATAATACAAAATAAATCACTCATCTATTGAGAAAAATGAATGGTCTGTGGAGAAGATCACACATCTGTTGCAACATCATCTATTGCAATATTTGAGTGATCTGTTGGAACAGTTAAATAACCTGTAGCAACGGCTGAATAATCTGTTGTAATAATACAAAACATATTACTTATCTGTTGGGAAAGATGAATGGTCTGTACAACAGATCATATATCTATTGTGACATCATCTATTGCAACATATGAGTGATCTATTGTAATAGTTAAATAATCCGTAGCAACGGCTGAGTAATCTGTTGCGACAATACAAAACATATCACTCATCTATTGAGAAAGATGAATGGTTTATGCAATAGATCACACATATATTGCAACATATAAGTGATCTTTCAGAGCAATTAACTAACCTGCAGCAATGGATGAGAAATCTATTATGACACTACAAAATATATCACTTTTCTGTTGAGAAAGATGAATAATTTATGCAACAAGTCATACATCTGTTGCAACACATGAGTGATCTATTGGAACAATTATCAACGGTCAATATTGTTTAGATTTCTTCCAACATAGGGTAGTCTATCACGGCATATGAAAGATCAGTTGGAAAAATCAAGTCCTGGACATTTCCTGTTGGAAGAGTTGATAGGATTTTATCCAACAGGAGGTTCATCTGTTGAATCGAATCATTAATCTGATGGTTCTTCCATTGGAACAGATGGTTAATTAGTTGCATAAGATTTTTTATCAGATTCTTAATCTATTGCAACATATGGAAAATTTATTGCATCAGATAGTTAATCTGTTGCATCAAATTATTAATTTGTTGCATCAGAATTGTAATCTGATGGTTTCTCTGGTGCATCAGATGTTTGATCTATTGCATCATATGATAAATCTTTTGCGTTAGATTTTAATATATTGCACTAAATAGGAAATCTGTTGGAGGAAACAAAAAATATTAGCACTATTTTGTTCAACAAAAAAATAGCAATTTCACCATTTTTACCAAGAACAAGAACAAAACAAATCAACCCAAATTGTCGTTTTGTTTTTATAAACACAAAAAATAAAAATCAAACTTCAAAAAAATGCAACAAACAACAAAATAACATAGTTCACTTCAGAAAGAGAAGAGAAGAAATACCAAAAATTAGGGTTTTATTCAGACCGCATTTCAAATTAATGCAACAAATATTAAACTTGTTAACCAATACTATAAGAGAAGTTGGCTCAAGTTCCTCATTTTCTTCAAAACTAAAAAGGCCATAAATTTTTACCTTTGAAACAAGAAAAGGAACGATGAAGAATTCGAAGCTGTTGTGGCCGGAGAGTAAGGTTGTCACGTCGATTGAAGGTTGAAGTCGAAAAGGAACTCGAAACCCAACTATTTGTAGTCGGATATTAAAATTGCTGAGGATTGAAATGAGAAATTTTTAGAACAATTGGTTGGGAGAGAGTTGAGAGAAGCTGTCGAGAGAGAAATGAGAGACAGGTTGATTTGAATTGAATAGAAGTCACCAGGGGTTGAAGGAAGAAAAAAGGGGAACTCAAAGACCAACTATTTATCGCCGGAGGTAGAAGTCGCCGGGGGTTGAAGGGAGAAATTTTGCAGAACTGTTGGTTGGGACAAAGTTGAGAGAAGATGCGAGAGAAAGGAGAGAGTGGTTGATTTGGATTGAAGAGAGGAGTGGGTTGGGTTGATTTGTATTTTTGAAAAGATTAGAAAGTTTTAAAAATATTAATTAAGTCCACAATTAACTTAATCAAGTTTCCTAATGATGTTTGACCCTATCTGTTGGTCAATGTCACCAATCCTTCATTCAAGACTTAAAAGACACATTTCCTTCAATTTTCTCTTGAAAGTAAATAAAGATATTTAAATAAAAAATAAATAATAATAATAATAATAATAATAATAATAATAAAATAGCATTTGAAAAAATAGCATGATAAACCGCTACTCAAAAAAATCCATTCGCTTAACGAAAGTACAATTTCTACAAGTAGTATGAAATACAGAAGACATTTAATACAGGTAAATAAATTGTGGAATTACATGATAACTGCTACACAAAAAAAATAAAATTATTGGTTATAACAAAACAGCTAGATCAGAATAGGAACACATACAAGGAATATCCTCTGTAACGAAGTATCAGGTGAGATATGATAACTTACATGTTTAAGTATAATCAAATTGGAATAAATATATAAATTACATGTATCTAATTAAACTTTCATTTGGTTGTCTTAATAGGTTTGGATGAATAATAGCCAAGATATCCAGCAATATTCGACTTTTGCGGAAGAGTCTACTATATTTTTTTTTTTATAGAATTACTTATTTTAAACTATCGACAATTAGTTATTCCAAACTTACCTTAAATTATATTGCTACCACATATTAAAAACATATCTAAAAGGGTCTGTTTTCCAGTAATATTTCCAGCAATATGTATTTTGAGACAGGATATTCACGTGCAATGCACGTGCGGCGAATCCAACATATTAAGAATAAAGCTTATTCTATCTGATTTGAATCTATTTAATCCATTTTGGATTCTTCCTTCTCCAACACTGTATTAAATCCAACTTTGCGACAAATTAGAAACAAATGGTACGAAGTTTTGTTTTGCATAAACTAACAATTGTTTGTAGACGTAATTGCAAATTATATTAAGTAGGATCTTGGATGTGATTATTTGAAATTGAATTGAATTTAAGATGAAATTTGGGAGGTCATGCAGTTTGAATTTCAATATTATGAAAAAAATGACCATCATAGATTAGGAATAAGACATTAGAATATCCTAAAGCACTGCATTAATGTAACACCTCGGGTGATTCAAAATAAAGCTAACGTCGAGCCTATGTGGTCCCTAAATTGAGTGTGAAACACTTTGGGAAGGATTCGGATGCTTTGGGAGGGAGTATAGGATGTAAAATTAGGCCGTGCGTAGTGAGGGAGACAACACGCGATGGCTCAGCGCCATGGGGACCACATGAGGGGCCACTGCGTCACCCTCGTGCTAACCCCCATGCCTCAGGGGGCTACGGTAAAACCCTAAAAATTTTGAAGAATTTATTTTGGACCCTCCCTTGTGTTTAATGATAATATTTGAATTAAGTCATGATAAGGGATGTTAACGGGAAGATTTAGCAGAATTTTGGATATTTTGAAAAGTGTTTGGGGTTATTTCAGGACTTCAAACTAGTGAGGGTCCATGATAGCAGCGTGTCATACTATGTGCATACTGTGGTAAGGGTATGGCACACCATGTGCATGCCGTCGCCCGACACAAATTGCCTAGTTCATTTTTTTATTGGGATGAAATTCTTTTGGTCTTTAACCCTATTAAACAACCCTAAACACTCCCCAATCTCTATTAGGAAATCAATTATCAGTTGTTTTCAATTATTTATCCCCATTTGAATTTTAAAGAGAAGCAACTAAGGTTTTCCTCAAGAAGTCAACTCTTCGGGCTTTAAACTCCAATTCCTCGTGAAATTCTTCCATCGTTCGTGCATGTTGGACACTCCCAATTTTAATTATTGTTATATTGCATAAATTTTACTTGATTTCTTACGTGTTCTTGAATGTTGGGTTAAACTAGGGTTGAGGGTTTTTGATTGTTTAACACTTGCATTATTTTGCCTTGGATTTAAATGGTTTACTCATGGTTTGAATGGTGATTTGCAAACTAAATTTGTGTCCCATGGTAACGGTGGAATTAGGAAATGTCTTTCATATCGTTTATGAATTTTTACATGATAATAACATTAACCTCAACCCATATCGTAATTTGGCTTTGAACAAGGATTTTATAGAGTTTAAACTCATCTCTTTTTGAAATTATTGCATGGCATTAGATGGTAAAAAGGTAAAGAGGTTTTGGAATGCCCTTGGGGGCTATGATTTGGGATTTTAAACTAGTATTTAGAGTTTAATTGGATAAATAATTCTAGTTTGGCATAATTGGAATATCTTGCAAGTCTATTATTATGATGATATCAATTCGAGAATGCCTTAATAAACGACTCCGTAGATGATGTTGTGTATATAACTATTTTAATTTGGGCTTAAAGGGGATTGTGTAACTCACGAAAAAGTGTAGTCCTAGAGGGACCAATATTGAAAACCAGGTTTGCCAACATTGGGAATCTTTGACCTCTATGTCACCTTTACACAGTATATTTTGAGAGGCTAATTGACTATTGGTGGATTTTGCCTAATTTCTTCGGTCCATGCGGCTTACATGGACTACGGCCCTTTCAGCAAGAAGAGTTATACCCATAAACCTCGTGGGTTCCTTTAGGTTGGTACAAGCTATACAATTCAAGCCCCTATCCTGACATCCTATATATATATATATATATACATATACATACATACAGATATACATACACATATATTTGTGGTTGTGCATGTGATTTTTGACTGGTTAATCAGGCTATATAGAAAACATAATATTAAAAATATAATATTATTTATGATTGTGTCAATCGGCCTAAATATAAAACCTAATATTAAAAAGCATTAAAACTAGCATAGAAATATCTAGACAAGGCATATAAGCGTGCCTCATACTCTGCTATAGTCATGGATCCTTGATCCAGTCGGTCAAACTCATCACACATCCAATCTCTCAAAGTATATGGAACAAAACTCACCATAAAGTTATCACTAAACTGATTCCAAGTAAACTCGGAGCACCAAGGGGTCTACAACCAACAAATGACCTCCACCAATTTCTTGCGGTATTGCTCAACTGATAGGTAGTATAATCCACTCCATGCGACTCAAGAGAACCCAAGTATGCAGTTTCTCCTGATAATCAATCAAAAACTTGTACGCATCCTCGCCCACAGCACCACTCAATCGAGGATCCAAACGAGTATCATGCTAAGTATTAGTTTCTCAAGTATCATGTCAGTTAATGGGTTAGCTTGGGATCACTCATGACAGGAGTGTACAACATGCCTTTTTGATGGAATTAATTAGAGAATAACTTGGATTTAAATCCTTGGAAGTTGAACTTTGGGAAGAAACCCTAGTTTCACATCTCTTGACAGTAAAGAGGATAAATAACGATGAAAAATTGATAACTAATGAGTAAATAGTATTTAAAGAGAGATTTAAGTCATGGGGTAGGGTTTGAGGTGAGGAAAAAACAAAAATTCCTAAAGAAATAAAAAAATTGCAAAAATTTTTTAGTTGACGACAAAGTTGACATCCAATCAACTTGTTGATGGTTCATCAACTTAGTCGTCAATATCTAGATAAATTAGACATTTACTATTTAGGGTTGATGACGGAGTTGATAGCCCATCAACTATCTGACAACTCATCAACTCGGTCGTAAACTCTGGCTGAAAGACACCCTCAGATGAAACAATCATAACTTTCTACTCCAAGGTCTGCAAATAGTTTGGCTTTACGGATAAGGTCTGCAAAACAAATCAAGCCCAACCAGCTCAAGTTCAGCCAACTCAAATTGCTGAAAATATCGAAAATCATGAAGAGAAGTTATTTGCAGGTTTTATTATTTGAGAATGCAATATAGAATCTCAAGATCATGATGTGTGGCTTGTTGATAGTGAATGTACACATCATATGACATCTAACTTGAATAACTGTAAACGTTTAGAAAAAAACTATTTTTCCAAAGTCAGAGTTGGAGATGGCAGACTCTTAGTTACTAAGGGCAAAGGAGCAGTTATTGTTCCAAATCCCTCTAGTATAAATCTTATCTCTGATGTATTATTTATTCCTGAATTTAGCCAAAGTCTTCTTAGTGTTGGTCAGTTTCTTGATAACAATTATGCCCTGTTATTTAAAGATAGAGCATGTGAAATCATGGATCTAACTAGTATAAAATTGCTCACAATCAAAATGCTCAATAGAAGCTTTTCTCTTGATTGGAAACTGATAACGCTCAAACTACAGCTCTCGTAAGAGTGTAAGCGGTCATTGTCAAATATAGAACCCAACTGGGTTGGGTGTCGAATCCCACAGAGAATACTTGGTCACTAAGTAAGCAAATATTATTATACTTTTGGTGAAAGTTTCGTAAAAAGGGGGATTGTAGCGTGCAATAATGTAACAAAGTGAAAAACAGAAAATAGCAAAGTAAAAAGAAAGAATGTTAGTAAGATGTTTAACCAATGAGAATAAAGAGTTGGGGTTATGTCCACCTTATGAAATATACGTCTCTATTGTCTATGAGTTATGCGGAATTCAGACATGCTTGTGCTTATAGAGAATTGTATTCTATGGTAAATCCAGGCGTCTTTCGACCATCAAGGATTATTTCACTTTAACTCTTTCGAGCTTAAAGCGTATCTAACGGTACAAATTCTCCAAGAGGTTAATCCAGTTACGGCACTAACTTTTTAACAGGGGTTGGTGCCCTATTACCTTGACATTATCTCTTTTCCAGACATATAACTTTTCTTTCAAACAGGTTAATGCTATACTGGCGTATTCTATGCGTTTGAAACCATAAGAATTTGCATTAAGATGAAGAGAATAATGATATAAGCAGCATACGTGTCAAGAATTCACAAACTCATAGCAATAGATAGTATCTCATAAGGCTTCCATAACCCCAACAGAGAAGTTTAGCTACTCATGAGTGCAATGGAAATCACAATATTCATTATCATTATACCAAAGTAAAGATCTCACGTGTAGTATATGTTGGTAGGGCTTGTGGCGTGAATTCCTTTAAGAATAGCGTTTCTCTTGTTGTGAATATTAAAAGTAGAATAGATGAAGAGAATAAGAATTTAGAGTGTTGAATAAAAAGTAGAAGTATGACAATTCAAATTAATGGAAGAATTAGAATGATTCGGAATTATCAGAATGAATAAAAGCTTCAGCAAAATAGGGTATTTATAATACCCATATCCTATTCCTACTAGGCTACTGCGTACTTATCCTAATCCTAATAAATTACTGCATCATTATCCTAATCCCTAATAAATTACTGCATCATTATCCTAATCCTAATAAGTTACTGCTGATCCTCAAAGTCTTGAGAAATGTTGTTTTTGCCCGGGATAGGTTTTCCATGCGTCACTTTTAGTCCTTAGCATCCAAGCTCTCCTTTCCTTCTTTCGTGAAGCTTCCTTTGGCGTCAAGTTATCCATAAAATACTGAAATCTACATCATTTATACCTGAAAACTTGCTAATCACGTTTGTTAGCTCACTTACAGGAAAAAGGACTAAAAGTGCATGAGTTATATATTTTGTCCTCAAAACTTAGCTAAAATATGGGTAAATTAAGGTGCTTTAGGCGTGTAAATACACCTAACATCAACACCCCACACTTAAAGCTTTGTTCGTCCTCGAACAAAATATCATGTCCATATAAACTTCTACTTAGGGTTTCACAGTAACAGCACAAAATATTCATCAAGACAAGCATGACACTTATTACAAAGAGTAGTTTTCTGATCACTTCTAGAAACAATTCAACCTCTAATATAGACTCATGATGATGGTTAATTCATATTCAAAAGTTAAGGCACAAAGATTCATATACGACTACCCAAAACTCATCAACCATGTGTGTCTCACATAAGATCTAACCCATAATCACTCACAGATATTGCATTTTTCGGAACATGGGTACAATATTATCCTTGCTCTCACTCTCACAAAGAATTCATATGTTGCGACTGATGACCATATGCTTGCCCTTAGTGTAATGCTCCACTAAATATCAGAATGCTAAGCTTAGGATCAAATAGGTCTTTACAGGTTGTAATGTAGGCTAAGGGATGGGTAGGACTCTTTTGGCCATAAATAGTGACTATGTTCCTAAGCGTTTTAATACATCACATTATGCCATTTATTCTTTCTTTCAAACAACCTTTCTACTTTCTTTTAATCTACCACCCTTTCTCACCTCTTTTGTTTTTCAATTTTGAACAGAATTAACTTTTTATTTTTATTTTCCTTTTTCTTTTCATAACACACCTCTTATGATAGCAATTATTTTTCATAACAAATTCAAGCACCAATACATTCTAAGGCACTATTCTCACCCAATTTCCTCTTATTTTGTCACATTACTTAATAATTTAAAGCACTTAGGAATTTGGATCAAATTATGGTCTTGAAATAAAATGGATTAGGCATACATATGAGGTTGTTAAAGAAAATAGGCTAAAGGCTCAAAGGGGGTTATCTAGGTTGATGTCCATGGGTAGATAAAATGAAGGTAAACAATCATAGGTTGCCAAAGAAATGCCTAAATCATCTCCTAAACTCACACTCTTTATTTTGCTTTACATACATACCAGGCAAGTTCTAGCATCAGCTACAAACATAGAATATACTATCATCTCACACACACAAGACACATGGTTGACTTTATTGGAAGCAGTATAGACTCTTGACCCAACAGATGAAGGAATTGAACCACATAATTATCACATAATGAGTCACTATTAGAGCCTAAATGTCTCAATAGTAATGATTGTATTACATACTCTTGTCGTAATACCATGCTGCCTATCAGAACAATTTCATGCAAAGTTTGTAACAAAAAAAAAATTTCCTAAAAAAAATTAAAACAAACAAACATAAATATGCAAAACACACATAAATAAGCAAATGTAGATAAAGAAGGTTAGCATGCAAATAACAAACAAACATAAATAAGCAAAACACACATAATTAAGCAAATGCAGATAAAGAAGGTTAGCATGCAAATACCAGCACCCCACACTTAGTCGAGACACACTGCCCTCAGTGGAAAATAAATAAGAAGAACCTGGTTAGTCGGACTCCTCCTCTATGTCTAGGGTCATACCCCCTTCGTTGGAATCATAATCAGAGTCGTCGCCATCAGAGTTCTCCTCCACGTCGGAGTCTGGCGTTCGACGATCATCATCGGTTGTCACATCATCATCAAGAGGTTCCTCAAAGTACACACCTACTCCACACATTTGCCTTGCATGCTCATTCATTGGGTAGTCATAATCCAGCTGTTGGAGCTCTGCAGCAATTGGAACACGACCTCCGCTCATCATGGTAAATCGAGTCATGCCATAAAGATGGCAAAAGAAACTCTCATCCCGAGCATGCCTTTCTGCAGTGGTAAGGTTGACGCCATGTGTGGATTTATCATCTTTAACCTTTGTGAGGTCAACCCTCTTTAGGTTGTGTGGAAGTTTATGATCAGCCCGTTCCTATTCGATGTCCTCCCTCCTCAATATTGCAGTCAATAGATTGCTAAAGCTGAAGTGGGACCTCTTGTGTAGCCTGGCCTTTTGCATTGTAGATCAAATAATTGCCCCAATGTTGATAGGAACATTCGTCATCAACGCGTACACCAAGCACACTCTATCTCATGTAATCTTCGTGTACTGGGTCCCTGGAATCAGACAAGAGTTGACTATTCCCATCCATATCCGAGATTCTCTATTCAAGGAAGCATATGGGAAGGTGTTGTGCCGACCGGTGTCCTTGTGTCTGCTCCATCGTGCCATAGATCTTGTTCCGCATAATGTGTGTCTAATTTGCCTGTACGGAGATCTATTATACAGCTCTTTGAGTGGTGATGGATCAACAGATGGCAAACCCAAAAAGGAGTTGAAGAACTCCGCATTTAGTTGCAGAACTTGGTCCCGAATCTTTACTTCACTCCCTGTAGTTTTCGGTGACCAGTTGGCATAGAATTCACGTGTTAAATCAAGATTGCACTCTCCCATATCTCGGAAGATGAAATCCAGATGTAACGCCATTATCTTAGCTAACATACGGGGTTCTTTCTTAGCTAGGCTTTCCTTGTGTATCAACTCCACATGAACATATTTTTTCTCTTTATTGTTCCTATACCACTCCTTTCCTTCCTCCTCGAGGACCCATTTAATTCCAAACATGCGGCGAGGTATTTGCAGCGAGGAGGATTCTCCTTTCTCTTTTCGTCCCCTTTTTTGGCCTTTTTGTAAAGTGGTTGCTTTTTTTCCCTTGTCTTGGTTTTGGTGCCATTGTACCTGAGATTAAAATAATAGTCATGTTAGCTTCATCTCGGTGGATACAATCAATAAACAAGCAGTAGTGGCACCACCCCACACTTAGTTTGTTTGTACGAACTAGTGAGCAGTCATATTTTTCATATCATCTGAACTATCCTTTCTCAATTCTAGATCATGTAATCTTGGTAATACTTTCATGTCTTGGACTAATGCATCACTTTTGAATAAAACTACTACATTGATATTGTATCAACTTATGGCTTGGAATAATCACAACAATTTATGTTTGTAGTTAACCATGATTTTCTTTGCAATAAACAAGTCATTCAAGTAAGCTTTCAAGTTACAAGGTTATGCAATTATCTTGACCATGTCAATTCTGCAAAAGTATGACAGTTTATCAAAATCAAATTCAAGTTGGAAACAAGTCAAGAGCATCCTTACGTATTCTTTCACTCACTTAGTTTCACCACAACAAATCAACCATATTCAAATCATCAATACTACTTCAAGATTAAACAATTCACTATAGACGTAGTAGTGTAGTACTTACGGAACATAAAAGAAGAAAAAAGAAGTACTTACTTGGTTGATGGCCTTGGAAGATGCTCTTGCAAAGTAAAAGAGCAAAAGGAAAATTTGTGAGAGAATTTGGAGAGGTAGGCGGCGCTTTAGGGTGCATTGCAATGTGTTTTTGATTTAAGACTAAGGTTCTATTTATAGGACAAGCTTGGGTCGGGTTTTGACCCATTTGGAATCAGATTTGGAGACCAAAAGTGACCATAGGCGGCGCCTAATTCTTTGCCTATGCTTGGCATAGGCGGCGCCTTTTGCAAAGCATTGTTGAGCATAGGTGGCGCCTATGCTATGGCATTGTTAGGCATAGGCGGCGCCTATGCCATGGCATATGAGATTCAGAGACAGAATGCCTTTGCATAGGTGGCGCCTATGCTATGGCATTGTTGAGCATAGGCGGCGCCTATGCTATGGCACTCTAGAATCCGAGAGCTTAGGCCATAGCAGAGGCCGTGCCTTGTTCGTGGCCTAGATTTACATAGGACTTGCCTTGTTCTTTGCCTATATTTTCATAAGCAATGCCTAACTCATAGCCTTTTGCTTCTTCATTCCTAACTTACCACCTTCAACATGCAACACTTCCAAATCAAAATTTGAAACCAATCTCCTCTTTTACACCACTTGCACCTACATTTACTCAAAAACAACAAAAACGATTAGAACGATGGGTTGCCTCCCATCAAGCGCCTTAGTTTTGGTCGTGGCTCAACAAAATCCTAGGAAAACAAAAACAACAATAACAATTAAAAACGATGGGTTGCCTCCCATCAAGCGCTTGATTTATTGTCGCGGCATGACATAGCTATCTCGATTACTTAGACTTCATTGAGATAGATGGTGGATCATTTTCTGAATGGATTCAGACGACAATGAAGCTTACTTGTAGGCATGCAATCTTCTTCGAGATGACCCTTGTGCATACATATCCCAGGCGGGATACCAATTGTATCATCAATAGTCCAACCTATAGCTCTCTTGTATCTCTTCAGAGCAGAGATGAGAGCCTCTACGTTCTGTTCACTTAAATTATCTGCCACACTCACAGGAAGTGTATCTCCACTTCCCAAGAACGCATACCTTAGATAATTGGGGAGCTCTTTCGATTCTAGCACTAGGGGCTCTTCAATGGAAGTATTTGCTTTTGGTGACGGTTGATCCTTAAGATCAAGGTCTGGCTGCTTAGGAGTATGAGAATAGGACCCTATTTCTATTAGAGAACACAGTTTCTTTATGTTCTTGAGCCTCCTCACGCTCAAAATTCAGCAGCTCATCAAATAGTAACTCATCAGTAAGCTGCTTTTCTATAGATAATTCTTTGTCATCTTTATAATTAACTGCAGCTACAGAGAACACATCCATGTCTTCAGGCTGCTTCATTGCTTTGCGTACATCATAACGGACCACTTTGTCATTCAACCGAAATAAAAGCTCATTAGCTCTCATGTCAATAAGCACACTTCCAGTTGCGAAGAAAGGGCATCCCAAGATTATGGGAACTTCAGAGTCCACCTCGCAATCCAAAATAACAAAGTCTGCAGGAAAGATGAAGGTGGAAACCTTCACCAACACATCATTTAAGATACCAACAGGTCATTTTATCGACCTATCTGCCATCACAAGCCGCATATTAGTTGGTGTAGGGACGCCCAACCCCAACTTTTTGTAGACGGATAGTGGCATCAAATTGATGCTTGCTCCCAAATCGCACAATGCCTTAGCAAAATTCATAGATCCAACCGTGCACGGAATAGTGAAAGCACCAGGGTCTGCCTTTTTTTGTACAAAGGACCTTGTGGCAATTACACTGCAATGATGAATATTATCTTCCGGTTCATAGCTTACTTCCCGCTTCTTTGTTAAAAGGTCCTTCATGAATTTAGCGTACCCAGGCATCTGTTCCAGCGCCTCAACCAACGAAACATTAATGGTCAGCTGTTTTAACATCGTCATGAATTTATTGAACCTTGTATCATCCGCTCTCTTCTTTAATCTTTGAGGAAAAGGTGGTGGTAGAAGGGGAATAGTTTTCTCCATGACTTTCTTTTCCTCTTTCTTTGGGTTGGTGATCTTTTCAGGCTGTGGACGTTGAGGAATGGCGTTATGAGTGTCTTCATCAGTTTTGACGGCGTCATCTTCTTCTTTATTACCTATGACATCTTTGGCCACCTACTTGCTTTGGGATGAATTTTCCAGCACCTTACCACTTCTGGTAGTAACAGCCATGCATGTTCCATCGTTTCTTGGGTTTTGCACTATGTCGCTCGGTAGGGTGCCAACTTTTCTTTGATTTAATGTGGCTAAAATTTGACTCAATTGTTTTTCCAGCTGTCTTATTGAAGTGGAATGTGAGTCAACCAATTGCTTCATTAAGGCCAAGTCATTTATTACCTCAGTTACTCCCGTGCTGGTTGCTTCCACTCCTTTCAACAGGTTAGCCATCATATCTTCCATTGACATATTTCCCGAACCTGATGCAATGGCCTCTCGTCGTCCAGGAGGAATATACACGCCACTTCTGTCAGTCTTGTTCTTCCAACTACCTTGATCCCGGTCCTTGTTTCCAGAATTATCATAATAGTTCCGACCTTGGTTTCCTTGGGCATTGCCTCGGAAACCCCCCTGATTGTTCACGTAGTTGGCTTCTTCCTCAGAATCGGATTCCTCTCTTCCTTTTGACGCAACTGCTTTGACTTTTTCGGTCTTCCTTGATAGTAGATGCTTTGTAAGAAGATCCACTTGTGTTTTCATGTGCGCCAAGTCTTGATCATGTTCTTCTTCTCTTCTCTTTTGTTCTGCAGTCATGCCTATAGAAAAAGTGGGGCTTGCTACCTCAGAATCTCTGGTATGCCACGCCCTACTTTGCTTCGTCATCCGGTCTAGTATATTACTTGCCTGAACAAAGGTGAGGTCCATAAACGATCCTCCAGCCGCATTATCCACCACAGGTTTAGTTACTGAATTCAAGGATCTATATAGTATCTTCATCAAGTGAACATTGGTCATGTGATGGTTTGGGCACCTCATAAGCTTCTTCTTGAATCTGTCCCATGTTTCGTGGAGGGCTTCAGTTGGAAGCTGTTGAAAATTGCTGATTTTATCTCTCAGTTGTGCTCTCTTGGATGGCGGAAAGAATCTTTCTAGGAAAGTGTCTTTCAATTGCCTCCAATTAGTGATAGAATCAGGAGTCAGCCCATTCAACCATAGAGTTGCCTCCCTAGATAGATACAATGGAAATAAGCGCAACCGAATTGCATTTTGTCCAACGCCAGGATTGTCGAATGACTTGCATGTAGAAATAAAATTGATCAGATGCATATTCGGATCATCGCCTGCTAGTCCACCGAATAATCCCTTGAGTTGCAATAACTGAATCATGGTGCTCGTGATGTTGAACTTGGCTCCGGGAGCCAATGGCGGAGGAATAATGGCTCCTGTAGCACCGGCTCCATCAAGATCATCATCATCATCATCGAATGGTATGGCTCGGCGTTCATGCCTGAACCTAGCTTGACGATCTCTTCTGTTGGCTGGTGTCGCCATCTCAGCATCACGCCTAGGGTTTAGTAACTCATCATCACCTATATCCTCATCGTCAGGATTTGTTGCTCGCCCAGGATTATCAATATTCTATTGATGCACTTGAGCGGTAGCCAGAGCAGCTAGTCTAGCCTGTTCCTGTTGACCAGCCCTTCTTTAAATTTCCCGTTGAGCCTCTATTCTGCCAATATGATGTGGTTCAGGATTGAAAGGTAATAATGGTTGACCAGAACTTCGAGAATGGGTCATGCACTAGATAAAAAAAACTGCAGAAAACAAAAAACAACAACTAAACATAAAGTACGAGAAACTTTGACCAAAGGGTCTAGTAACTATCACAAACTTAGTAGACAATCGTATTCCCCGATAACGGTGCCAATTTTTGATAACGCTCAAACGACAGCTCTCGTAAGAGTGTAAGCGGTCATTGTCAAATATAGAACCCAACTGGGTTGGGTGTCGAATCCCACAGAGAATACTTGGTCACTAAGTAAGCAAAGATTATTAGACTTTTGGTGAAAGTTTCGTAAAAAGGGGGATTGTAGCATGCAATAATGTAACAAAGTGAAAAACGGAAAATAGCAAAGTAAAAAAAAAGAATGTTAGTAAGATGTTTAACCAATGAGAATTGAGAGTTGGGGTTATGTCCACCTTATGAGTTATACGTCTCTATTGGCTATGAGTTATGAGGAATTCAGACATGCATGTGCTTATAGAGAATTGTATTCTATGGTAAATCCAGGCGTCTTTCGACCATCAAGGATTATTTCACTTTAACTCTTTCGAGCTTAAAGCATAACTAACGGTACAAATTCTCCAAGAGGTTAATCCAGTTACGACACTAACTTTTTAACAGGGGTTGGTGCCCTATTACCTTGACATTATCTCTTTTCCAGACATATAACTTTTCTTTCGAACAAGTTAATGCTATGCTGGCGTATTCTATGCGTTTGCAACCATAAGAATTTGCATTAAGATGAAGAGAATAATGATATAAGCATCATACGTATCATGAATTCACAAACTCATAGTAATAGATAGTATCTCATAAGGCTTCCATAACCCCAACAGAGAAGTTTAGCTACTCATGAGTTCAATGGAAATCACAATAGTCATTACCATTATACCAAAGTAAAGATCTCACGTGTAGTATATGTTGGTAGGGCTTGTGGCGTGAATTCCTTTAAGAATAGTGTTTCTCTTGTTGTGAATATTAAGAGTTGAATAGATGAAGAGAATAAGAATTTAGAGTGTTGAATAAAAAGTAGAAGTATGAGAATTCGAATTAATGGAAGAATTAGAATGATTCGGAATTATCAGAATGAATAAAAGCTTCAGCAAAATAGGGTATTTATAATACCCATATCCTATTCCTACTAGGCTACTGCGTACTTATTCCAATCCTAATAAATTACTGCATCATTATCCTAATCCTAATAAATTACTGCATCATTATCCTAATCCTAATAAGTTACTGCTGATCTCCAAAGTCTTGAGAAATGTTGTTTTTGCCCGGGATAGGTTTTCCATGCGTCACTTTTAGTCCTTGGCGTCCAAGCTCTCCTTTCCTTCTTTCGTGAAGCTTCCTTTGGCGTCAAGTTATCCATAAAATGCTGAAATCTGCATCATTTATACCTGAAAACTTGCTAATCACGTTTGTTAGCTCACTTACAGGAAAAAGGACTAAAAGTGCATGAGTTATATATTTTGTCCTCAAAACTTAGCTAAAATATGGATAAATTAAGGTGCTTTAGGCGTGTAAATACGCCTAACATCAGAAACATAATGAGATTGGAGTTTATGTCGGAATACAAGATGACATCTATGTCTCGCATAAAAGGCTTGGCCAAATCAATTTTATGTCATAAAAAATGATGCAAAATAAGGAACTTGCGAAAAATTTGCATTTAATAAATGAAAACTCTGATGTATGTGGAGTTTGTCAAATTGGGAAGCTAAGTCAATCACCATTTCCTATGAATCAAGCCTAGAGATTTACTAAAAATCTCCAACTAATACACACTGATGTGTGTGGACCTATGATCACTCCTTATAATGGCATCAAATACTTTATTTTATTCATTGATGACCTTACAAGGTTTTGTTGGGTTTATTTTGTGAAGCAAAAATCTGAAGTATTTGCCGCATTTCAAAAGTTTAAAGCAACTGTTGAAAACCAATGTGGCTCTTTGATAAAGATCTTAAGATACGATAATGGGACTGAGTTTATTTTCAATCAATTTAAGGATTTCCTCCGGAAAGAAAGAATTCATTATCAACTTATGGTTACTTATACACCACAACAAAATAGTGTAAGTGAAAGGAAAAACAGGTCCATTATGAATATGGATAGGTGTTTTCTATTTGATAAAGGGTTACCTAAGGTGTTATGTCCCAATGCTGTCAATACCGTTGTAAATCTCCAGAATAGATTGCCGACGAGAGTCATTGAAGGAAAGACACCATATGAAGCATGGATTAGATCCAAGCCATTAGTGTCACATCTTAAAGTGTTTGGCTGCATATGTTACTCTTACATTCCCGTTTTGAACCATTGCTTCTCTTAGTGAAGCAACACCTTAATAGCTATAAATACCTAAATTTTTCATCAAGTATAGACATGAAATTTTTATTAAAAACTCTCCTCTTTCTTGAAAAAACTTTAGCGTGACCTGCTATCATTTAGTACGTTTGTAGTTCGACAAAATTTGAGGTACCGATATTCTGCCAAAGTAGTTTATTTTATCCTGAGAGAATATATTCTAAAAACTAGGGTACTTGAGGAGAATAATTTCCTTAAGAATACACCATAAATTCGGTGGACTTGAATATTTCTGTTTCATCTCTTTGCTTAAAGTTGGTTTTACTATTTTTCCAAAAAATAGTTTGACCTTCATATTGATAGTTCTTTAACTGAACCTGTGGTTGAAGTTATTGAAACTTCATTTTTATAGTTCATAAGTTGGTTGAACTTGTGTTGAAATTCTTAACATTTGATTTTGCTATTTTCCGAAAAATAACTTAAACTTCATTTTGTTGATGTTCATAAGTTGGGTTGAACTAATTGTTAAAAGTTTAATGTTGTAAATACAGAGTTTAAATTTCATTTGATTGTTCCTGTGATTATTTGAACATGTGCTTGAAGTTTTTGTTAAAAAATACTGATTTTACTTAACTCGAGAAAAACAACAATCTTACGGAAATTATAAAAAAATATTTATTTTTGTGCTTGTTTGGTAAAAAAAATAAGAAAATATTATCACCATTTATAAATCAAGTATTTGGTTAATCTGTGCTGGGTCTGATTTTATGGATACTAAAGTCTTTTGATTTCTACTTCCTCAGTCAGAAGAATATAAAAATTTCACCGAGAAATCTATGTGGGAATTCGATTCAAAAAATATAAAAACTTCACCGATTTGATAAACTCTCTGTATTGGCTTTTGGAGTTTAAAACCTATAGTCTTTCACTATGTTTGAATTTGATTCTGATTTGAAGTTATAAAACTTCGTCACATTACAAAATTCATTCAGTTGATGATTTGAAGATATCAAAACTTCATCGTTAACTTGAAATTATTTGGATAAATATTAAAGTCTTTATAGTTAGCATTTTAAAATATTAAAGTGTATGTCAAAGATTGATAGAAAAATAACGAATGAAACTGAATAACAAATTGATTCGATTGTGAATGGTGTTGTCCCAACGACAACCAATGTTGCATTATTAAGTCGTACAAATATGGCTCTTACAATGAAAACGACGGAGAAACCGAAAAAAGAATATTTTGGTGTGAACTTCAAAGAATGATAGCATATCGTGTCACTTTGGCTGACCAAACTTGAAATACAAATATTCACAAGTATAGAATCTTATTTTCCCTTTCTCAATTCGAAGGATTGAAAAACATTATTTTTCAACTTTTTAAATTATTTTGAAACCTTAAAGAAAAGTATGAAATAATTTAAGAAATTTCAGAGTAACCACTTGATTTTTCAGAAATTATCAAGAAAAACTAAAAATATTACTAAAAGGATACAAAATAGAAAAACCTTTTAAGTTTAGAAAATTTGAGTAAGTAGTTCCTATTAATACTCTCGGAAGGTTGTTTAGGCACCAAGAGTATCCGCTAACTTGCGGTTATCTAGACTATTTGAAAATAACTTTTTGACTAACTTTAAAAGGAAAAGTTGATTTTTGAAACGAAATCGATTAAGGAAAATTTTATTTTCAAGATTTGTGCAAAACAAGTTTAGACGACTTAGCGGGAATTTTAACTAAGTCGAAAAAAATAACTAGCATATAAAAGGGAAAGGAGAGGGGGGGGGGAATAAAAGACTTAGGCCATTACGCCCAAATCATTCAAAAGAACTTGTCCTAATCTAATCATTTGAGCTTTTTTCCCACTTGCATCTGTTCTAGTCTAATCATTTGGGGTTTTGCCCCACTTGTACCTATCTAAAGCTAGTTTTCGACCTTGAAGGCCCAAAAATTTTCTTCACCTATATTAAATTAAAACTTTGGGTTCAAGGCCCAACTGAATGAACAAATGGATAAAAAAATAAATAATGAGACAATAATAAAAATTGAAACTTTTAAAGTCTCTTAGCGACCTCATTAATGGGTTTTGGCCCATTTTGCTTCTTCTTCCATCTTCTTGCACCTGCACACAATATAATTAATTTTTGATTTAAACTTTGGACTTGACTCGAAGAGGTGGGCCTCATTGGTTCATTACGAAATACAAGTGGAAAGGAGTCTATTTGGACTCTAAAACAGATTCATTGAAAGAAAAGGATTCAAAAAAATTAATGTGTTCAAAAATTCTACACTTAATAAATAAATGATGAGATGAAAAGATAGCATTCTCAAGCATAATGAAATAGTATACTATGATATAAAAAAATCAAATTATCCAACGAAAAGGAAATTAACATATTTCTCAAACAATCTTACAAAAAATCGAGTCTAGCACAATATAATCAAATAATCCTTGAAAAGAAGACATTGACCCACAAATATTATTGCTTAAAATTTGGATAAATATTTTCTATATATCAACAGATATTTGCACCAAATACTATGATATGATATAGTCTAAGACATGTTTTCATTAGAGAAAGAAAAGGGGAATGAGCATAAGATGAGGAAATCTTTTTGTGACATCTCAAATGTGAAATACAAGACATATTAATACAAAAATATTTTTTCAATATCGAATGGAGTCAATCAACAGATTTGAAGAAAAATTCATGGTTGTATGTGAATAACAATGGGACGTCTAAATGAACAAAAATACTTCAAGAAATAAATCAATAAGCGAGGTGAATCAAATAGCATATATTAAACATGTTGGAGAAATGATATTCAAAGATAATATAGGTAAAATAGTAAAAGATTAATTCTAAGAAAAAGTGTCCAGTTATGCCAACTCCTATTTTAGTTCTACACCATTTCAACAAAATCTATAACCCTAACAACTTTTCAATCAAAATGAGACAAAATCAAAGACAGTTTGAACCATGAAAATGAGTAAATCGTGACTTCAAATATATATATCAAAAGAACTTAGCAATTCATCGAGGCATATAATCATGGAGAAAAATAACTCATTAATCAAAAGAATCAAGGATCGAAAAAGGAGTTAGATCTTAAAAGTAGCACTTGAATTATAATTTCTACATATGAATGAGACAACTATGATGTGTATGCCAAAGTGGTCAACTCCAACCTTAAGCGGTGATTTTACAAATCACTAGTCCACAAACATAACATATTATGATATGCCTTTAAAATATAACACCAAATCTCTAGATATAAGTAACTCACTACTTCCATGTTGAGAAATAATTTCTCGACCCTTAACAATAGTAACTATTCTTTTGTGGTATAAAAAAATATCTTTACTAGCTTAAAACGAACATATTCATCAATAACGGATTAAAACAATATATGTGTATGTATTTTAATCAAGCAAAGGTCGAAACTTTATCCATCTAATCATAATAATCAATGAAAAAAGAAACACGTTTAACTATTGTTAGCTCATTTTATATCATGAACATAAAATAGCCATATAGATATCACAACATCCTATGGCCTTCAAGGTAATCTACAGGAAATAATCCCACAAAATAATATTACAACTATGAGAACTACCAAGAAGGAGATGAAGAAGAAAACGATAAAAAAACTAAAAGGAAAAGGTGTGTTATTTTTTTTCAGAAAAGCAAAACAGGACTTCAATATTTCTTCGTAGTCTTGATCACCACCAGAAAGCAATCTTCTGAGAATCTCGATTAGCCTACCGCTTGAAAATTTTTACTAAAAGTAAATTTAACTATTTGATCAAAAGTTTTTTCTACTCTTTGAGACTTGGTATTTCCACCAAAATAGTGGTAGTATTTATAGGAAAGGATGGAGATTCAATTCTTTTCATCTACCAATGTCGGAGAAAGAATTTAGGGGTGTTTTTGGAATTAAAAATTGAGGGTAAGGTTAGTTGAAGAATAAGGTGAGGTAGAATTGCACAATCTAATACAAATTTTGAATTTCAAAATAGAAAAAGGATAAGGTTGAAGTGGAATTGTACAATCTAGTACAAATTATGAATTTCAAATTTGAATTTCAAAAATAGAAAAAGAATAAGGTTGAGGTAAACTTGTACAATCTAGTACAAATTTTAAATTTCAAAAATAGAAAAAGAATAAGGTTGGGTAGATTTAGGTCATTTTTATGGGATTTTGGGGTTATTTAAAATATAACCCCAATTGGATTAAAAATTTAGCCAAATATATTTAATTTTGACCAAATTGAAAATCAATTGGTGGATTGCATTGCAATTATGGCCAATTTGATTTTAAGTATAGCCACAACTAATAGATTGGCTAAATTAAATTATAATTCAATACGAATTAATACTTTCTTTAATTGCAAGCTTCTTGATTAGATCAAAATCAAACAACTATTTTTTCAAATAAATTATTTTCAAGAACAAATTACATTTGAATGAAGATTTTAACCATTTAAATTTATTTTCAAGATAAGCTTTGATTAAAATCCGATATTTCATAAAATATATATTTAAGTAATAAAATTATATAATTTTATATAATTAAATACGGTGATATATAATTGCTACTTAAGAATGTAAAATTACTCAGATAAATACTTTGAAAAGTTTTCTATTAGGGTAAAATAAATATTAATTTTATTTGAGAATAGAAGAAAATCGGGACTAAACATAGTTGTGGACGGTAAATATTAGGTGTCAACAATTCTCATATTCAAAAAAAAAAATAGTAATGATTGAAAATCAATTGTTTGGTTTAAAAGATCTTGTGAGTTATCCCAAGATATGAAAGGATAGCGAGTTGAATGAGAAATCATTAATGATGGTTGTAAATCCTGTTAAGAATGATGCTCTAAATAATAAGAAAATGAAAAAGTCTTCTAAACAAGAGATAGAGCAGAACATGAAAAAGTTTAAGGGCAAGTGTTACAATTGTAGTGATGTTGTCCACAAAGCTCTAAACAGTCAAGTTCTAAATAAGAATAAGAAAAGAGATCAGATAAATATGTTGGAAACAATGGAAACGATTGAAAATCCGTGTGCTATGATCACTGAGAGTAATCTACAGGGATATCTATAACACCCCGTGTTTTTAATGCTCTAGTAATGCCTTAAAAATGATTCATAGGACCATGTATCGATGGTAAATCAAGTCTAGAGATTGTGGGTTGCATTGGCGGTACTCTTGGGTGTTAAAGATTGGTGGGCATCTCAAAAGAAACCCTCCACAAAGGCTCCACACTGTGGAGGGATTGTCAAATGACATTGGGATGGGTTGGCTTTGGTTGTACACCACCAAACCTAAGGTAGGCATTGGCTATGCGTGGTCAACCCTGAGATTTATGTCTGAATGACCATACATACAGATAAAGGGTAAGAAGACCAACAAATTTACTAAATGTGTCAAAAGGAGTTCTAAATTTCTTGAGATCATACATACAAATATTTTGTGGACCTTTTTCTACCCCTTTCTTGAATGGTGAGAGATATTTTATCCCATTTATTGATGACTATTCAAGATATATGTATCTCTATATTTTATTTAATAAATCATAAGCACTTGATTCTTTTAAAGTTTTTAAAACTGAAAATTAAATTAGAGCTCAAAATAAAATTGTGAGCTCTGAAAGGGATGAAGAATACTATGGTAGGTAAAAAGACAAGGGACAAGTTAAAGGTCCATTTACTAAGTTCCTTAAAAAAAGTACAATTTCACAATATAACATGCCAGGAACACCACAACAAAATGGTGTGACAGAAAAAAGGAATCATACATTAATGTGTATAGTAAGAAGTAAGATTAGCATATCAAGTTTATCTTTCTCTGTATGGAGTAATCCTTAAAAACAATAGTGTATATTTTAAATACGGTTCCATCCAAGGCTGTCCCTAGGATATTTTTAAATTATTTATAGGATGAAAACCTATTTAAAGACATTTACACATTTGGGTATGTCCAAACTGAAGTGAGAATTTATAATCTACATTTAAAAGTTAGATGAAAGAAAATAAGCAATTTCTTTATAGAATTTGTGGTTAACTCTAAAGGATTCACATTTATTTATTGATGCTAGAAATGATAAATTTATTGAGAAACATGAAGTAAGTGGGAATGGTTTAACTCACGTGATTGAGCTAAAAGGATAAGGGAAACACTTATGGTACCTTTATACTCTGAAAAATTGAATGAAAATTAGATAAATTCTCAAGAATTACCTGACGAGAAACAAGTTCAAGACCCACCATGTAACACCCCATATTTTCAAACTAGAAATTGAACTGTTGTTCATACGTATGTAAGCACTATTAGAAATTATTCAAAGTTAGGATAAGTTCATGATCTTTATCCTTGTGTTTGAAGTGCTTTCGAGATGAAAAATCTTCATAGAAATCACTTGGAGCAAAGTTGAGCTAAGAACCTTTGATTCGGCTAAAACTTTGTATTCGATTTTACAAGGGTCTACTTTGAACATGTATAACTTTCTATAATTTTTAAGCTCAAGAACTACCAAATTGTAGATAATTGAGTCATTTTTTCAATGATACCAATTTTTCCTTAATCCGATACTCGAGAAAAAAGTTATAGCTATTTTTGTGAGAAAGGCAGTGAGGTCATGCACTCTAACACCTGCCCTATCGATGTTTTTAAGGGATCTTTAGTCTTTTCTTTCCTTATAAATCCCATCCCACAAATTATAACCCTCAAGGGGCGTTACTTTTCTCCAATTTCATCAATTAAACATCTCAAAATCCTCTCATACACTCTCAATAACAAGATTATGGTTTCTTCACAAGATTAGCCCCAAAGATCAAGAATTAAGCTCTTAAGATAAATTTCGAAGAAACAAATCAAGATTCGAGTTCTATCCTTCGAACTAAGTAATCTAAGGAATGTGGGGACTTCCTAAACTTCATGGACATATTGAAATCATTTTAGTAAGCTTTAATGTTAAGGAATCATATATTTATGAAGGGTTTTAAATTTACATTGAAAAGTATGCATTGTGAACCATTTTTGATAATATACGTTTTGGCCTTGAGGTCTTTTTATAGAATTGAATTGTGTTTGCATATGTATAAGTATTTTCAGTTTTGTAAAGTGAATTGAGAGCATGTGTAATGAATTTGTCCCTCTCTTGTTATGATACTGCATGACTTTACAAGTTATGGGTTGTGAAATTGTATTATTGAAAGCATGAGATAAGTATTTTACTATTATTTTGGACTTGATATTGATAATGAATTGAAGAGAGGGTGTTTTATTGTTTATAAATATTCAATGTGATAATTGAAAGGGTTACATGAATTTTTATAAAGAAATTGACCTTCTTGTATTGAAATATTGAAAAGGGAGAATCTTTGCATAAGTTTGCACATGTTTTGAAATAAGAACTCCTTTGTATTGTTTAAATGTTTTTGTTGGTCAAATGATTGATTTGATTGGAAAATATAAAGTAGAACATTATAAATGGTTTGAATGAGAAGGGTTGTGGAATGATACGATACAAATGAATTGCAAGTCATGATATGACGATACCCCATTGTGAATCACCCTTAATACAATAAGAAAAGAGTGGTTTGTAAGCATGATGCATGTTTTCTTATAAGATATTTAAAAATGGTCTTAAGAGAGTTAGACGGTTACCCGAAGAAAGCACGAGTTGAAAGACTCAGTGCTAGAAATCATGGTTTCCTGACATGGGGTTATGGTACCCTACTTTGTGATCTTGTATACCTCAATTCATGTCATCCCAATTTGGTACTATGGTTAGAAGCCCTGTATTATGATATTGTGCACTATCATGAAATGTTTATTTGATTGGTGATTTTGGCACCCTACTTTGTGATCTTGCATGTCCCCCTTATTGATACTCGAATCCTTGCGGCAAACTTAGATTGAGGGCTTGGCCGCCGAGCGAAGGACAGATTCCATATAGCCTGTGGAATTAAAAATTGTAGGGTGTACCATCTAGCTCAGAAGAGAAATAAAGAGTACAGTTATGATTTCAAGAAAGTGTTTTGAAATTTATCAAATTATGCCCATGTGTTTTCAAATGTTTTAAGATGACATGTTTTTATGAAATGCTCTCACCTATGTTGGATTAAAAAAGGTATTTTGTTATTGAATTTTTCTACGTACCAGTACATCTGTATTAACCTTATATTTTAGGATCTGAGGCTCAGTCCCGGGGCCCCACTAAGCAATAGATTGATTTTGTCAGAATTTGCAGTTGGTGAGCCTCCCTTATTTCGGAAGGCCTGGTTATGGAAGATTGTTATTTTATTTTAGTTTATCTTCCGATTGGGGGCCTTGTCCCTATTTAGACAGATGTTCGATTCGTAATTGTTAGAGATTTCCTAGACTATTGTCATAAGTTTAGAAAGTTATGAACTAAATTTTGTATTGGCCAGTTGAAATAAAAGAATGACCTTGTTTCTATTTTGACATCTTTCCACATTTCTTTATAGTTTATGAATGTTGTACATGATTGCTAGATTGAAAAGGGGCATTTGAACCCTCATGGTTCGGGATGCTCGTCGCAGCCAGGGCCTCCATTAGGGTCATGACTGTAATACCCCGTACTTTTCCTAGCTAAAAAAGTTTCCCCAAGAATGTTAGAAGCTTTTTTTGAAAGATGAATCTACTTTTGTACACGTGGTATTTTAAAGAATGAATACTATGCATACCTTAGATCAGGATTTTGTGAAGATTAATGGTGAAACCTTCTTGAAATTGGACCTTCTATGAAAATTCTAGCTTGAGTTCTTGAGAGTATTTGAGAAAAACATCAATATTTTGGATGAATAAGGGCTAAATCCCATGTTTAGAAGCTTATATGGGGGCCAAATTGACCTTTTTAACCCTGGACACATAATTTAATTTTAAGTAAAATTTCCCAAACTGGGCCCTTGGCACGATGCGGCCCTATCATGTCGTGTCACTGAAAATTGACAATTGGGAAACTGCACAGTGGCGCAATACGGAGCTATCGAATTGCCACTTTATCTACGACCTGGAATTTTGGTGCGACGCACCAGTATCGTGGAGCAACACTGGAATTTGACAATTTCCATTTGAGCTATCTTCGCGATGCACTGAAGGCTTAGGTCAAACACTATCTCGCTAAAAAGGCTCTAACTCTTCGCCCGGGTGTCGGATTTGGTCGAATTATATATCGATGGAAAACTTATTCAATTTTCCACGTGATAGGAAGTGAAAATTATGGAAATACCGCGTGTATAAGAATAAATTATTATTTGAAAGAAAGTTCTAACATCCTTGAGATGATTTTCAAGCTAAGAAAAAGCACGGGTATTATAAGTTCATGCATACTTCTAGTATAATCATGGGGTCATCAGTGTTTTTCAGTCACATAATAATTTTATTAAACTTACTCAGTTAGGTTCTTATATTTTCGGTCATGCATGTTTAGTAAGACGATCTTGGATTCATTAGCATTTCGGATTAAGATAAAAGTTCTCCTTAGTCTTTCTCAGTTTCATGTTCAATGTTCATTACAAACTTGGTATTCAGTTTATGCTCATATCCCCATTACAAGCTTCGTACTAAGTACCCTTTTATATTTAGTCATGCATTTATATATCAGTTCAGTCATGTAATTATGCATCAGATATGCATTCTCACTGTGGGAAATTCAGTTCATCAGCATATTCAGTCATGTATTTATGAGTCAATTATCAGTCTTGCATACGGTATGTATGAATTTAGCTTATTAGTCATGCATTAGATATGCATGTTCAGTATGTTATATTCAGATCTCCAGTCATGTCATTCATGATATCATGTTTTAGTTACTCATGTTCAGTATGTACATCAATTTATGTTCTTCCCCTCACTCTCAGTATCATTACAGGATGAATGTTCTCAAAGGGGAGATATTGTAATACTCCATAATTTTCCTAGCTTGAAAAGTTTCCCTGAGAATGTTAAAAGCTTTCTTTGAAAGATGAATCTACTTTTGTACACGGGGTATTTTCAAGATTTTCACTTTTTATCATGTGGAGAATCAAATAAGATTTCCATCGATACCAAATTCACGCAAATCCGACACCCAGGTGAAGAGATAGAGCCTTTTTAGTGAGACAGTGTATTACCTGAGCCTTCAGCGCGTCACGGACATAGGTCAAATGGTAATTGTCAGTTTCTAGTATTGCTCCATGATAGTGGTTCATCACTCCAAACTTCTAGGTCATAGACAAGGTGGCAACATTATAGCTCTGCGTCGCTCCATGATGCAATTTTCCATTTATCACTTTCCAGTGACTTGGCGTGATAGTGGCGCGTCGCGGCAAGGATGAAAATTGAGAAATTTTCTTAGAAATTAAAGATATGTCCTAGGGTTAAAACGGTCAATTTTCCACCCTATATAAGCCTTATAACACGAGATTTGGCCATAATTTAGCAGCTTATACTTAATTACTCTCAAAAACTCACAAGAACAAGCCCTAGGATTTTCATAGAAGTTTCAATTCCAAGGGAATTCACCATCAAATTTTAAGAATCTCTCCCTCAATCTTCGTAGAATCATAAGCTAAGGTATGCGTAGTGGTCATTCATGGACTCTTTTCGTCCATGAAGTCCAAGAATATCTTTTCTAAATTCATGTTATGGATTTTCTTTATGAATTTCATAATTGGATTGCTCTTGTTCATGTTGATAATGAATAATTGCATTCTAATCCATGTTTGGTAATAAATTTCATATGTAACCGATTAGTAATGATGTAGATTCATGTAAAACTAGGATTAAAACCCTTGGATGATAAAATTAGAGATGAATCGTGATGTTTGATTGTTGTATAATGTTGTTTACACATTCTATGCCTATTATATCTATGATTAAATGGCTAGATAAAGGAACGATGCCCAACTAGTATGATATCATGAAATCCCCATGTATGTACAAGCTTATGCATATCACATGTTTGATGAAGTGCTTCAATATATGAATTATGAATTGTGTTGTTGGTCATGTGTTCAAGTAAGCCATGCTATGTCAGTTTCTTCTCATCGAGTCTTGGGGATACTTGTACCCGAATATTTAGCTATGTTCCTAGAGCCCTGTCATGTTTTCACGATCTCCTTAGTCAAGCTATGATCCATAGAACTCATTCAGTCATGTGAATCAGGAAATCTTAGAAATCTTAGTAATTTCAGTAGCTTAGTAATCTCAATAACCTCAGTATTCCTAGTCAATCTCAGTAACTCCAGTATTCTCAGTCAGTCCTCAAAAATCAGTACATTTTGCCAATCAACAGAACTCAATAAATTTAGTTTAGCTCCGCTAGACAATACCACTAGTATCAGTTTAGTTCAGTTAATCAGCTCAATTTAGTTTAGCTAATCAGTTCAGTTCAACCAATAAGTTCAATTCAGTGTCTTTCAGATGGAAGTAGGATTCAGCACTGAGCAATCCTACGGATGGGGACTTACCCACTAGATAGGAATGAGATCCTTAGAAGTAATTCCTAAGTTCCAGAACTACGTAGCCAGTGTAGGTACGATATGTCACCCATTATATAGGAATGACATATTCAGGGATCACCCGTTAGAGCCTTTAAATTTATAGGACTGATCCTAGGTGTCACCTGCTAGATTAGGACTGACTCTACAGTAGTTGTCTGTACTAGTGGTGCGGTACTAACACCCTTCCAGCTGGGGTTACTGGTTAGACTCCAGTTAGCTTAGTATGGGGTATGTCGGTTAGATCAATACATCCCACAGTTTCAGTTACAGAAATTAGGACTGCCAAATACTATTAATTCAGCTCAGTAATACAGATTTAGAACTATCACATACAATCAATCCTTGTAATTATAAATAGACTATGAGATCACCCATTAGATAGGACTGATCTTAACTATGGTCAATCAGTAACAACATAATTAGATTCAGAGATCACCCGCTAGGTCGGACTGATCTCAGACTAAGTCAACTCTTCTTTATTATCAATATACTTAGAGATCCCCCACTAGATAGGACTGATCTCAGATTGATTTACTCAGATATAGTACGAAACTCAGCTAGTTCTATCATATTCAGGACTGTCAAACATAGTCACTTATGTTATCAGTTATCAGAATATATGTAATCAGTCTTCAGCTTTAGGACTATCAGATACAGTCAACCAGACTAGTTTTTTATGATCAAAATTGTTAGACACAATTATCCATGTATCAATAACATAGTATCAGTCCCTCAGTATTCAGTAATATCGTATTCAGTCCCAATATGATCTCAGTTACAGTTACATAGTCATGCATGTATTCTCACATTCATATTAGTCAGTCAGTTATATTTGTTCATGCATATGAACCCTATGCATTTAGCCTACCTCACTTTCATACCAGTATATTCAAAGTACTAACGTATTTGCGCTATGGTGTCTTATACCATAGGTTTAGAGGCATGAGCTCCAGATCAACAGTAGATTCCAGTCTTAGTAGTCAGAGTTAGAAGTGAATCCTCATCTTTTGAAGACATGATGATTACATTACTATTTCAATAGATGGAGTTAGTTGGGGACACGTCCCATCAACTCCTTATTTTGATAGTTGAGAGGCTTTCAGACTACAGTATGTCAGGCAATTATTTTAGATTTATTTTGGTATTGTTATACCATTTTCAGACATTCCATCAACTCCTTATTTAGATAGTTGAGAGGCTTTCAGACTACAGTATGTCAGGCAATTATTTTAGATTTATTTTGGTATTGTTATACCATTTTCAGACATTGTGTTATCAGATGTTTGTTCAGTATTGAACCTTATCGCCTTTTAGTTTATGTTTCCGCATTATCATGTTATATTTTGATGTGTACAGGTACAAATATCAGTCATGGGTTAGCTTGTGGTCCTTCTGGGACATGAGCACCGTGTAGTATTCTGATTTAGAAAATCAGGGCGTTACAAACTTGGTATCAGGGCCTAAGGTTCCATAGAGTCCTAGAAAGTCTAAAAGATGCATCTAGTAGAGTCTTGTACATGCGTGTGTTATGCACCACACTTATGTACAGGAGGCTATGAGATGTTTCAGGAATATTTTCCCTTCTTTCAGTGTTCATTAAATGCCAATGATCATAATATCAAGTCAATCTCTCAGTCTAATCTATTTTTCCCTTTCTTCTACAGAGCATGCCTCCTAAAAGAAGAAACAGAAATCAGTCAGCCCCTCAGCTCGAAGAACCTTTAGGCGATCATGTTTCTTATTTGGAATTCAGGACCACATTCACTACTCTTTCTCAGTTAGTTGCTACTCATAATGAATGACCATTTGTTATTCTAGCCAACCCAAGGGCCAATTCAGCTGCAGCCAGGATTCGAGACTTCGCTCGAATAAACCCTACATCCTTTCTTGGGTCTAAGTTAGATGAGGACCCTCAGAAATTTCTAGATCAAATTCAGAAGGTGACTGACATCATGGGGGTGATTACTGTTGAGAGTTTTGAGCTAGCTGCTTATCATTTGTAGGATGTGGCTCATTCTTGGTTCAAACAGTGGAAATCAGAAAGAGAAGATGATGCAGGGCCTATAGAATGGGATGAATTTGTCACTGCATTCTTAGAGAGGTTCTTTCCCCTAGAGCTTATAGAAGCTAAGGTTCTAGAGTTCATCAACCTCAGACAGGGCAATATGACATTAAAAGAGTATTCTCTTAAATTCACTCAATTATACAGATATGCTCCTCATTTGGTTGCAGATAGTAGGGCTAAGATGAGTAATTTTATGTCAGGGGTGAGTGATAGAGTGGTAATGAGTGAAGATCCATCATACTGAATAGTGATATGATGTAACACCCTAATTTTCTAAACTGGAATGCTACAAGGTGCTTATGACCCCGAAGGACCACAAGCTAACTCATGACTAATATTTGTACCTGTATACTGCATAATATATCATAAAATATAAAAACATGAACATGAAAGTCCATAAGGTTCGAACTGAATAAACGTCTGATAACAAAATATCTGAAAAAGGTATAACAATATCAAAATAAGTCATAAATACTAAAAATAATGAGATCTGAATATCTAATCTGACATCTAGTCTAAAAGCCTCTAACTGAACTAAATAAGGAGTTGAAAGAACATGTCTCCAACTAACTCTATCTAGCAACTAAATAGTAAATATAGCAATAATTATATTGTCCTTGAATGAGAAAGACATATTGCAAACTCTGAACAGTGGAATGCTACTGCTGATTTGGAGCTCGTGCCTCTGAACCTATGGTGTAACATAAGAGAAAGCACCATAGCGCAAATGCGTTAGTATATTTGAATTTACTGAGTATACGAGTGAGGTAGGCCAAATGCAAAGGGTTATATGCATGAACAATGCTGAGTAATATGAACGTGAGAATACATATATGCATACATAGTTGTAACTGGACTCATAGAGATACTGACTATTGAGTCTTAATACTAACAACATGAGTGTACTGATACTGAGATACTGAATAGATGAACAACTATTTTTAACAGTTCGGATTATGATGAACTGGTCTGGTTAACTGTGTCTGACAGTTCTGAAGTTGAATACTGATATCATGAATTCTGATAACTGATATGACTGATACATAAGTTAAGAAAATTGATATAACTTATATAACTATGATGATCGGCCTAACAGATATAATTGATACTTAGCAACTGTATTTGACAGTCTAAGTTCTGATGGAACTATCTTATTTCCATTCTACTTGGAGTAACTAAATCTGAGATCAGTCCTATCTAGAGGGTGATCATGAGTATACTAATAATAAGGATGATTCGACTTAGTCTGAGATCAGTCCTACCAAGCGGGTGATCTTTAAATCTAATGATTTTGATACTGATTAATCATATTTGAGATCAGTCCTTGCTAATGGGTGATCTTGAAGTCTATTTATAATGATAAGCATTGACTGTATCTAACAGTAGTGAATCTATACTGCTAAGCTGAGTTGATTGCGTCAGTAAGCCCTAATTCTGAAATTGAATCTATGGGATGTGTTTATCTAACCGACATTCCCTAAGCTAAGGTAACTGGGTTCCAATCTCTGCCCTGACTGGAAGGTTGTTAGTACTACACCACCAGTCAAGACATCTGTTGTGGAGTCAGTCCTAATCTAGAAGGTGACTCCTAGGATCAGTCTTATACATATAAATGTGCTAATGGGTAACCCCTGAGTATGTCAGACTTATATAATGGGTGATATCTCATACCTACGTTGGCTACGTAGTTCTGGAACTTAAGGATGGCATATAAGGATCTCAGTCCTAATCTAGCGGGTGAGTCCCCATCCCTAGGCTCACTAGGTACTGAATCTTACTCCTATCTGAAAGACACTGAACTAAATAATTGGGATAAATTGAATAACTAAACTGAACTGATTAGCTGAATTGATACTGATTAACTAGACTGATACTGGTGGTATTGTTTAGTGGAGCTAAACTAAGTTTACTGGATTTTGATGATTGAAAGAATGTACTGAGTTCTGAGGACTGGTTGAGAATACTGAAATTACTGAGATTGAATTTGAATACTGAGGTTACAGATATTACTGAGTACTGAGAACTCTGAGATTACTGAACTACTGAGATTACTGAGGTTACTGATTTCCCTTAGTCACATGACTGACTGAATTCTATAGATCATGGCTTGACTGAGAGTATCATGATAACATGACATGTATATAGGCACATAGCTATATTTTCGGGTATGAATACCCCCAGGACTCGATGGAAAGAAACTGACACAACATGACTGACTTGATCATAAGATTGGAGTCCACAATTCACATTCTCATAAGTAGGGGATATTATACTTCATGTAGTTCTTCAACATCTTAATCATGGTAGGGAGTGTATGGATATATTTCATGTACATATAGTATATCTCCATTATCATAGATTCTTCATACCACAACAATAGCAACACATCAATAGCATGGAATTTATATTGAAGTATATATCTAACATGGACTTGTCATTTAGATATCATGGAACCATGTAAACATGAATTTCTAGCATCCTAAGCATTTTATCAAACACCTTGCATGCATAATATTGAGCATAGGTGTACTTAACAAATTTATAAATCTTGAACCACCCAAATTCATGGGTTTCCAACTAACCTATTCATATAATTCATGAAAAACACATCAAGACACAACCTTGAATCCAAACAACAATCATTAACATGAATATAGTCAAAAAACAACAAGGAAACCACAATTTATAATTTAAAACATGATTCTTGAACTTTATAGATGAAAGGGAAGCATGTATGAACACTACACATACCTTAGATTAAGAATTCGTGAAGATTGATGGCAAAACTTCCTTGAAATAGACTCTTCTATGAAAACCCTAGGGCTTGTTCTTGAGAGTTTTGATCTTGAGAGGAAGCCTAATCTTGTGGTTAAGAGTGTATGAGAGAGATTTGTGAGATGTTTAACTAACGATAATGGAAGATAATACACTCCTTCAGGGTTATAAGTAGTGGAAAGTGAAGTAAAATACCAAAATACCCTTACTAAACATCCCTTACTTGCTGGAAAAATATACTTGACGCCATCCATGACAGGTCGTCAAGTCCGTGATAGGCCGTCACGAATGGTCATCACAAAAGGGGTTCAATTTCTTGATTTTCTACCCAGGGCTGACAATGTCATCAGAAATGTCATCAGAATGTAACGACGTCTTCAAAAATGTCATCAAAAATGTGATAGCCCGTCAGAAACATCGTCACCGTTTTCCAATTTGACATGCTAGAATAAAATAGGGATAACTCTTTTCTCCAATATCATATTTAGGCAAAATTGGTATCGTTGAAAATATAATTCAATTATCTATCTGTTGATAGGTCATTAGCTCAAAAATTCCAAGTATAATGAGAGATATGCTAGTTTGAACTTGACTATACCAATATCCTTCTCAAGAATTCGATTGGTAAGGAATGTTTTGATTTATCTGATAGCTGGGAGTTATTTAAAGCCTTAATATACATCTAGCTTACTCATAAAACTATAAAAGAACCATGATGTACTATGCATGATCTTGGTACATAGATCTAATATTGGTTTGGATTTTTGGGGGTATTACAATATCTCCCTCTTGGAAACATTCATCCTTGAATGATGACTGCTTGAGAGGGGAGAAAAGATAAAATAAAGCATATATAGCATGAATGACTGATCATGATTTCATGGCTGACATGACTGAAAAATGAGCATATCATACTGGACATGCATATCTTATGCATGGGTAGCTGATTTATGAATGTAGGACTAAGTGTTTCGATAAACTGAGTTTCTCAAAGTGAGAATGCATATCTGATGCTTAACTAATAAGTTGAATCCATGCTTATCTGAGGCATGATTATCTGACTGACATGATACGTGAATGCATGACTGAAAGTACTGATAAGCTGAGCATGCTTATCTGATGCGTGAATACATGACTGAACTGATTCACGAACATGCGACTAAACATACAATGGTAAAGGCACTAACATTGAACTGAAACATGAGAACATGACTGATTCTTCTATGTGACATATGGACAAAACATCATGAACTGAACTAAACCTCTGAATACTTGACTTACAGTTGAGGTATAACTTGATGATCAACTTATGACTACCCTCTATTCTAGAGTGAATTCGTTATGCAAGGAGAAATTGAAGGATCTAAGGAATGTGAGCGTTAATAGAAAGTGGGGTATCTCCCCCCTTGGGATGGTATGTCCCTCTAAGAACTCTTACCTTACGGAGATACTGCGTGATGCACAGGGCATCTACGAACTAGATTATAACTAAACATTGGGAGTCTGAAACTAATGCGTGGTGCATAAGATGAACTGAACTAGCAACTAGTACAAGGTTATACCTTGAAATAGTTACATGTTCTGAGATTTTGGATAGCATGAATAGATACAAGGATGAGAAAATAAGCTATACAAATCTGACTACTCACTGGCACGACATGAATACTGAAAGAAGGGAAACTGTTTCTAAAACATCTCATAGCCTCCTGCACATAGGTGTGGTGCATAACACACGCATGTACAAGACTCTACTAGATGTGGCTTTCAGACTTCCTAGGACTCTATTGAACCTTAGGCTCTAATACCAAGTTTGTAACACCCCGATTTTCCAAACCAGAATGCTACACGACGCTTATGACCCTGATGGATGACAAGCTAACCCATGACTGATATTTGTACCTGTATACTGCATAATATATCATAAAATGCATAAACATAAACATAAAAGGCCATAAGGTTTGAACTGAATAAATGTCTAATAATATAACGTCTGAAAAAGGAATAACAATACCAAAATAATTCATAAATACTGAAAATAATGAGATCTTAATATCTAATCTGACATCTAGTCTAAAAGCCTCTAACTGAACTGAATAAGGAGTTGAAGGAACATGTCTCCAGCTAACTCCATCTAGCAACTGAATAGTAAATGTAGCAATAATAATATCATCCTCGAATGAGAAGGACTCACTGCAAACTCTAAATACTAGAATGCTACTACTGATCTATAGCTCATGCCTCTGAACCTATGGTGTAACATAAGAGAAAGCACCATAGCACAAATTCATCAGTACGTCTGAATGTACTAAGTATATGAGTGAGGTAGGCTAAATGCAAAGGGTTATATACATAAACAATGATGACTAATATGAATGTGAGAATACATATATGCATACATAACTGTAACTGAACTCGTGGAGATACTGAGTACTAAGTCTGAATACTAACAACATGAGCGTACTGATACTGAGATACTATATAGATGAACGACTATTTTTGATAGTTTGAACTATGAAGAACTGGTCTGGTTGACTATCTGACAGTTCTGAAGCTAAATACTGATATCATGAATTTTGATAACTAATATGACTGATACATGAGTTCAGAAAATTGATATAACTTTGATGATCGGCTTAACCAATAAAACTGATACTGAGTGATTGTATTTGACATTCTAAGTTCTGCTGGAACTATCTGAGTTCCGTTCTACTTGGAGTAACTAAATCTGAGATCAGTCCTATCTAGCGGGTGATCATGAGTATACTGATAATAAGAATGATTTGACCTAGTCTGACATCAGTCCTATCTAGCAGATGATCTTTAAATCTAACGATTCAGATACTGATTAATCATAGTTGAGATCAGTCCTAGCTAATGGGTAATCTTGAAGCCTATTTACAATGATAAGCATTGACTGTATCTAATAGTACTAAATTTGTACTATAAGCTGAGTTGACTGTGTCTAAATCCCCTGATTCTATAACTAAATTTGTGGGATGTGTTCATCTAACCGACATGCCCCAAGGTAAGCTGACTGGGGTCCAATCTCTACCCTAACTGGAAGGGCATCAGTACTGCACCACCAGTAAAGACATCTTTTGTGATGTCAATCCTAATCTAGAGAGTGTCACACCCCGTGTTTTTCACCGCATCCGACCCCGCTAGGGAGTTGGTTTTAGAGAAAAATGGGTTTTTTCAATTGAAGTGACGTTTTGAAAAGGGATTATTTTATTTATAGAGTCGCCACTTGGAATTGAGTTCGGGTGTTCCAAGTCACCTTATTGAATCCCTATTCAAAAGGAAATGACTCTTTAATTTTTATTTTTTTTTTATTTTTGGTCTGCGAACTAGAAATCCGGATAAGGAATTCTGTTGACCGAGAGGAAGGTGTTAGGCACCCCTCGAGTCCCGTGGTTCTAGCACGGTCGCTTTAATGACTTACGTCTGGCTTAGATTAATTTTTTTTCGTTTTGGATTCACAATATTTGTTAACCTAAAAGTTGTTTGCCTCCCGCTTTTAATTTATTTTGAAATTATTTATTATATTGACATGTGGCTTACCGATAGTAGTACTTTTCGGCCTCACCACAAATTTTGGTATATTTCTCGCGCCTTTGAGGCATTTATGATTCGTCCCCATTTTATAGCTTAAATAAGAACCTAATAGGCTTAAAATATACCCAACCCAATCCAATCGGCTTCAAACGATAAATTAATTTTAATTATAACGAATGGTCGGTAGCAGGGCTTTCCAACTTCATCGTTAAATTTCACTTGTATATTAAATCTTAATTTCTTTGGGATTAAAAACCTAACTCATTCTTTTATGGATTCACTCTCTTACAATTGGGTTTTCCCTCTCTTTTCTTTTCTTTTATGTGATGGGATTTAGAATAGATCTGCATCCCATTTCACTCGCTTACTACTAATTTTTTATTCATTCACGATGAGTTTTGAATAAATTCGTAACCCATTTTACTCACGCTTACACTTATTAATTTCTTGACCCTCAAACATAGAATTAGGCCTAGCGAGCAATATAATTTCAAGGATATCCAAACATTACAATAATAAGAAATCAATATGCAAAAACAGCAAGTAACAAAGCAAATCAAAGGCTACATTTATCAAAATATGTTTTCAATATTTCCACGTCAATTTCCAACTTATCAAATATTTGATTCCCGAATCACTATTTTTACTATTATATAACTAGAATCCTAGCTATGGTCGAATTCATATACCAACTGATTGGGTACTGTGTAACAATGAAACTTATTTTAAAATGGCGAAGTGAATTAAATAGTAAATAATAATATTACTACAGTCACCACTTCGACAAATCACATTACTAGATTTATTAAAATGTCGTCCATTTCGAATTCGTATATCCGATTATCCAAAATAATGCTATAATTTGTCAACCTTAATTATTACAGGACCCAAAGTAAATCATGAACTCCCTTTTTAAATATTTAATCTCAAAATGGTGTATATATTTCTTTGTGGAAAGGTATTGACAATGATAGTAAAAGCAAATACTACAATGCAAAACATTGACGTGCAAAGTCACTACAAAATGCATGCAAATTTTAAGAAAAAAAAAAACACTTACAATAACTAAACTTTGCATTAACATTGCACCTTTAATAAATTAGTATAGTCTGATACAAAATTAATTACATGATCATATTTATATTTTATCACCACGGTGTAAATTTCAACTCCTCCCATCTATATTACTTTTTTTTTTTAAATGAACTCTTCATGCATGTTTCTAATTTTCATCAATTGAAACTATAGTAATAAAGAACTCAAGGAAACAAAACCAACAAAACTAGTGACCTAATTAGCAAATTGTTAAGTCGATTTTCAGTAAGCAAAACCCAAGAGGACAGAATGAATTAACCCACAATTAACTAAAGATATTCATGAGGAAACAGAAATATTGAACCGATTATAGATTTAACCAAAACAAAAATTGAAAGAAATGGAAAGAAAAACCGAAATCATCGTTGGAACGCAAACATCACATTTTCATTTGAGACATTATTATGCTACAATAGAAGGCTTGAGGGGTTACCTCTTTTATGCCAAAAATTGAAAAAAAGGCCACTAATAATCTTCTGAATTTCCAGAGTTAGCAAACACTCAACTCCTCTAAATCTGAAATGGAGCCAACGAACGAGAAAACAAACAGGAAACCTCACAACTTCAACCCCTTCACTTTCCGTTTTTTTTTTTCCGTATTTGATCTCCCTTTTTTTTTCTTTCCTCCTTTTCATTAGTGCATGCATGTGTTGTATATATATATGTAATTAGTGGATGTGTGCGTGTGTTGTGTGTTTGTGTAGTGGGAAAGTGGGGAGAGGTAATGGGATAGGAGTGGGACTTGTGGGTGGTTTGGGTAGTTTAGGATTATCTTTTTTTTTTTTTTTTTTTTTTTTTTTTTTTTAATTAATTTTTTAAATAAAATAAAAATAATAAAGTCTATTTAAACTAACAAAATACAAGATAAGTTAATTATCTAGTCTTAGGAATATGGTTAAGAAATGTTAATATCACAACATTCTTTATTAAAAATTGAAAGAAGAAAACAAATATAATTTATTTTTTTTTTTTTTTTTTTTTATGAATAAAAAAAATAAAATAAAAACTTATTTAAAATGTGACTCTATTTTTGTAGTTTTCAAAATTTTTAACGAACCTCAAAATAAGATAAATTTAAAATGCCTAAAAATAAAAATAAAATGAAATAAAAATAAAAATTAATTGAACATTAAAATGGTATAAAAATATTAAGTTTGGGTCAAAAATTAGGTGTTTACAGAATGCCCCTCTTTGCTTGAAAATATGAAGAATTTTCAAGCAAAGAAGTAAACATGACTAATTTTTGGCTCAACCCTTTATTCAATATTAATACGTAAATAAGTGGGAAAGAGGTGTGACCGAGCCCTAGCTTTGGGCATCCTACATATCTCGGGTTATAAGAGAATCAGGTCACGTGTAGTTCAAATGGGTGTAAGTGTGAGTGGATGAATTAGAGAGTCGAGTTGAGGTCCCGTCGAGTTTCCGGCTCGTTGCTCCTTTTATTACATCAGAAAAAGAAAAATGAAACTAAGAATGAAAATAGAAATAAAAGTACAAGATCCTATTTATTCTATTTGTCTTGATCCCGTTGCTTCAGATCCTCCTCTTGGATCTTCAGTTATCGCCTCACCTTCTTCTGGTGGGTACCTCGATCTCAAGATTTGATCTTGAAGTTAGGATTTGAGATTTGAACCTGCAACTTGGATTGAGTTATTGACGCTCTGCCAAAGAACAGTTCATAGAATACTTTGGATGCTTATTCTCCTTATCAAAAGCTAGAAGATGTCTCTTGAGATGTTGGGCCGCTACAGATACAGAGCTGCCTCTAACTATCTTCAACCTGATCATTCTTCTATATTTTGATTGGAGATGAAATTCCATTCTTGGATAAACCTGTGCTTCGCAGAAAACCTGCAAGCCATCAAAGAAGACGAAACAAAACAAACAAAATTTTCTGCCCCAGTCTACACTAGGGAAATTTTGTGAGTTATTAGAAAAACTATAAACTAGTTTAAGGAAAACTAAATAAATGAATGGATAGAAATTTAAGCTAGGAGCGCGATAAAACAAAAACTCTATTCTTAATAGTGCAACCAAAGGAAGTTATGCATGAAAAAGAATTAGGATTTTTGCTCCTAAAAATGTGACTAGGGATTGTTATACCCTATGAAGACGAGATAAGATGTCAACTTGGGGATGGGGCCCTATGAAGACGAGATAAGATGTCAACTAGGGGATGGTGCCCTATGAAGACGAGATAAGATGTCAACTAGGGGATGGCGCCCTATGAAGACGAGATAAGATGTCAACTAGGGGATGGCGCCCTATGAAGACGAGATACGATGTCAACTAGGGGATGGCGCCCTATGAAGACGAGATACGATGTCAACTAGGGGAAGGTGCCCTATGAAGACGAGATAAGATGTCAACTAGGGGAAGGCGCCCTATGAAGACGAGATAAGATGTCAACTAGGGGATGGCGCCCTATGGAGACGAGATAAGATGTCAACTAGGGGATGGTACCCTATGGAGACGAGATAAGATGTCAACTAGGGGATGGCGCCCTATGAAGAAGAGATAAGATGTCAACTAGGGAATGGTACCCTATGAAGACGAGATAAGATGTCAACTAGGGGATGGCGCCCTATGAAGACTAATAAGATTTCAACTAGGGGATGGCGCCCTATGAAGACGAATAAGATGTCAACTAGGGGATGGTGCCCTATGAAGACTAATAAGATTTCAACTAGGGGATGGCGCCCTATGAAGACGAATAAGACTAGGATTTTTTTTTTTTTATTTTTTTTTTGTTGTTAGAAAAGAAAAAAAAAAAAAAATGCCCCAGTCTTGAATATGAGGGGTTTTATTATTATTATATTGGTACGAAAAAAAAAAAAGAAAATTCAAGAAAACTTAACTTTGCTATACTTGTTTTTCTCACTAAACTTCACAAGATTGCTTTGCCCCTGTTCAAACAAAGGAAAATTGTGAGTTTTAAACTTGGTAGTTGGTTTGTGGCCTTGAATCCTTTGGAGGTTTGCCTTATCCTTGCCCCAACTTGATACAGTCGATCAAGCTAATTAGTTGGCGAGCTTGAATCTTCGTTTTTCAAATTCTGCTGTATTTTTGTTTGTTTCAGTACGATTCTGATCTTCATTTTCAAACGCTTCACTCATAACACTTGTCTTAACTGGCTCTCTGTCCTTGTCAAGGTGGTGAATGCCGAATAATCTCTGCTCAATTTCACTGGGAGCCATGGTCAATTTTGCGCGTTTTTCTTTATTTTGTATTTGGTGCGAGACTTACCCATAAAAAGACGTGTAAAAATGAAATAAGGAAAAATCAAAAGAAGGAATAAAAGAATTATGTTTGAATAGAAAGTATTTCTACCAGTAAAGTAAGAAAGCTTATTTGGAGGTGTATATTGACTTCAATAACACATGACACACAATTTGGAGTAGATACTTGATCCTTCAAAACTGTCTAATCTCGAATTAGGTTGCACCTTTCAATCAAATCAAGTCATTCTTCTTGATCTTTGTCCTGTCATGATAAACTTTGCTTGATTAAAGTCATTCCTTCTGGGATTTTCTCAATTGACCTCTCTAATTTTGATTGTCTCGTTCATCATTGTCTTATGGCGCCCCTGAGGGTTTTCACCAAAAGTTGTTTTTTTTTTTTTTTTTTTTTTATTATTTTTTTTATATATCTTGTGGTGCCTCCATGGGTTTTCACCTACAAGATTTTTTTTTTTATTTTTTTTTTTTTTTGAATCTATATATACATATATATACAACACACAAGGCTTGACATTCTCAAAGATTGATCAGAAGGTCTTTAATGGACAAAGGGAAAAGGATTTTTAGGGTAGATTACAACTTAAGAGCCATATAAAAGTGACAATAGGATATATATTTCATTTTTTTTATTTTTTTTTTTTTTTTATTTTTTTTTTTTAATACTAAGATTTTTTTGTTTTTCTTTTGTCGGACCGAACCCCAAGATAGGGCTGCCTACGTATCCATTTAGGAATCAGGTCGAACGTAGTTCAATGGCAATGCATTTTTTTTTTTTTCCGGCTCCAAAGAGGGTAATCAAAGAAAGATAAATAAGGCTCGAAGGGCTGACAAGGGATTAATGACATTTAGTTAAGTAGAATGATGGCCTTTCATCATTTCAACTTGAGAATGTTAAGCACAAGTGTGTCAAATATAATATCTTTTGACTGAATCGGCATTGATAGCTTTTTCTGTCATTTTTCCATCTATATCCGCAAGTTGCAAAGCTCCATTTGATAATACTTGTTTAACTATGTATGGGCCTTGCCAGTTTGGAGCAAACTTTCCTTTAGCCTCTTCTTGGTGTGGAAGGATGCATTTTACAACAAGTTGGCCAACCTCGAATTTTCTAGGACGTACCTTCTTATTGTAAGCTCGTGCCATCCTCTGTTGGTATAATTGACCAAAGCAAACTGTCGTCAACCTTTTTTCATCTATTAATGATAGTTGTTCTAGTCTAGATTTGACCCACTCCGTATCATCAATTTCGGCTTCACTAATGATTCGAAGCGAGGGAATTTCGACTTCTGCGGGTATCACAGCTTCAGTCCCATAGACTAGTAAATAAGGAGTCGCGCCAGTCGATGTACGGATAGTTGTACAATATCCTAAAAGAGCAAACGGTAATTTCTCATGCCACTGTCGAGATCCTTGGACCATTTTCCTAAGAATCTTCTTAATATTCTTGTTTGCTGCTTCAACGGCTCCATTTGCTTTAGGACGGTAAGGGGTAGAATGGTGATGCACGATCTTGAATTGCTCACAAACCTCCTTCATTAGATGACTATTGAGATTGGTTGCATTGTCTGTGATAATGGACTTTGGTATACCAAAATGACATATGATGTTCGAGTGAACAAAATCCACTACTATTTTCTTCGTGACTGATTTGAAAGTAGCAGCTTCTACCCATTTGGTGAAATAGTCAATAGCGACCAGTATAAATCGATGCCCATTAGAAGCTTTTGGTTCTATTGGACCGATTACATCCATGCCCCAAGCGACGAATGGCCAAGGAGCAGACATCGGATGCAGCTCTGAAGGTGGCGAGTGAATCAAATCACCATGAATTTGACACTGATGACACTTGCGAACAAAGCGAAAGCAATCTCTCTCCATAGTTAACCAATAATATCCTGCCCGCATAATCTTCTTTGCTAAAACATAGCCATTCATATGCGAACCACATACCCCCGAATGTACCTCATTCATGATTCTTTCAGCTTCCTGAATATTAACACACCTCAACAAGTTCAAGTCTGGGGTTCGTTTGTACAGAATCTCCCCACTTAAGAAGAACCCATTAGCAAGTCGCCTAATAGTTCTTTTTTGATCTGCATTGGCGTGTATTGGATATTCTTTTGACTTTAGGAAGCGTTTGATATCATAGTACCAGGGTTCATTATCTGGTTCTGCATCAATTATATTGCAATAACCATGTTTATCTCGTATCTGTATCTCTAATGGGTCGAGATGCGTATTACCTGGGTATGGAAGCATGGAAGCTAGGGTAGCCAGGGCATCAGCCAGCTCATTATGGGATCTGGGGATATGTCTAAACTCGATAGACTTGAACCTTTTGCTAAGGTCCTCTAAGAACTGTTTGTATGGAATGAGCTTGATATCTCTCGTTTCCCATTCACCTTGAATTTGTCGAATGAGTAATTCAGAATCTCCCAACACCACTAGCTTGTGTACATCCAGATTTATTGCCATATTTAACCCCATGATGCAAGCTTCATATTCTGCTGTGTTATTAGTACAAAAGAAACGGAGTCGTGCTGTGGCGGGATGATGATGCCCGGTCGGTGAGATAAGAACTGCCCCAATTCCTACTCCTTTGACATTGACTGCCCCGTCAAAATATAATTTCCATGCATACATATCATCTTGAACTTCTTCCTCAATTGAATTTATCTCTTCATCAGGAAAGTAAGTTCGCAAAGGCTCATACTCATTGTCAACTGGGTTCTCCGCCAAATGATCGGCCAATGCTTGCGCTTTCATAGCGGTACGAGTAACATACACAATGTCGAATTCTGTAAGTAAAATTTGCCACTTCGCCAATCTGCCTGTGGGCATAGGTTTTTGAAAAATATACTTCAAAGGATCCATTCGAGATATGAGGTAGGTTGTGTAGGACGAAAGATAGTGCTTCAACTTCTGAGCAATCCAAGTTAGGGCGCAACATGTCTTTTCTAAAAGAGTATATTTTACCTCGTAACTCGTGAACTTTTTGCTCAAATAATAGATTGCTTGTTCCTTCTTGCTCGTGATATCATGCTGTCCTAAAACACCACCAAAAGAATTGTCCATCACTGACAGATACAAGAATAAAGGCCTACCAGGTTCCGGTGGGACCAGTACTGGAGGATTTGCCAAATATTCTTTAATCTTATCAAATGATTCTTGACATTCGTCTGTCCATTGGATAGCGGCATCCTTCTTTAGCAATTTAAATATCGGTTCACATGTAGTGCTGAGCTGAGCGATGAATCTGCTTATATAATTCAGCCTTCCTAGAAAACTCATGACCTCAGTTTTATTCTTCGGAGGCGGCAATTCTCGAATGGATTTTACCTTGGAGGGGTCCAATTCAATGCCTCTGCGGCTAATTATGAAACCCAAAAGTTTTCCGGATGGAACTCCAAATGCACACTTGGCTGGATTGAGCTTAAGATTATACTTTCGCAACCTTTCAAAGAATTTCCTCAAATCATCTACGTGATCGACTCGTGTCTTGGACTTGATAATGACATCATCAACGTATACTTCTACTTCCTTGTGCATCATGTCATGGAAAATAGTAGTCATAACTCTCATGTACGTAGCTCCCGCATTCTTTAAACCAAACGGCATGACCCTGTAGCAATAAGTACCCCACGGGGTGGTGAAAGCAGTCTTATCTGCATCTGTTTCATCCATCAAGATCTGGTGATATCCGGCGTAACAATCCACGAAAGATTGAATCTCATGTTTAGCACAATTATCAACGAGGATATGAATATTGGGCAGCGGAAAGTTATCTTTAGGGCTTGCTTTGTTCAAATCCCTATAATCAACACAGACTCTGATTTTGCCATCCTTCTTTGGTACGGGCACCACATTAGCTAACCATGTGGTGTACTGAGCGACCCTGATCACGTTTGCATTCAATTGCTTCATGATTTCCTCTTTAATTCTATCACTCACGTCAGTTTTAAACTTTCTTTGCTTTTGCTGGACCGGTGAAAAATCAGGGTATGTAGGCAGTTTGTGGACTACCAAATCTGTGCTTAGACTCGGCATATCATCATAAGACCAAGCAAAAACATCCTTATACTCGATCAAAATCTGAACGATATCATTTCTGATATTCTGATCCGCATGAATGCTTATTTTTATTTCTCTAACCTCCTCACCAGTTCCCAAATTTATTATCTCGGTGTCATTTAAGTTGGGTTTGGCCTTATCCTCAAATTGATCCAATCCTTTTTTGACTTCCTTATCAGCTTCACCTTCATCGTATTCATCTACCGTTTGGTTTGCTGATTCGAGATTAGACAACTTTTTAGGATCTAAATGTGAACTCCACGTACATGCCATGTTATCGGAGCCAGTATTAACATAACTGAAATAAGATAAAAATAATAAAAATTAAAAGAGGGAAGAAAAGATAAATTTACTAGAAAACTTGAATTTCATTTAGTTGAATCGAAAAGGATAGGAGGGTTAACATGAAAATAACTAAACTATGTGGACTACCACCCTGAGAATAGTCCAAAATACAAAAGAAAGAAAAACGAAACAACAAAATAAACTACCAAGACTCCTTCCTTGTGGGGAGAGGAGTGGCTTTCCAGTTAGTGAGCTTGATATTTGGTCCGACGAACTGCACATCCGCATGGCTAGGGCCTTCACCCATCTGAACCATGTTTACTTCATAAAACATTTCCTTGAGGCCTTGACATATTTCATCCACATCCTTGTTAGCATATGAGTATTGATTTTCTTCCTTTTGAGCTTTCGTGAACGATTGGCTAATGTGTGGAACCGGAATTGTCAGTTTCCAAGCCTTCTTCTTCTGCTCTTTTGCCCATTTTCTATCTGCTGCGGTAGGCTTAAAGCCTAAGCCGAAGGAGTTGTGGCTACCACATGGATCTACAGGGTTTATAATTCTTTGCAGCGAAACCCCTAATCCTTTTCCCGGTTGATAACCATTTTGTAGCATTTGGCTAGCCACCATGATTGAAGTAGAAGAGAGATAAGACCTTGGAATCGGCGTACCTTGCACGACTTGATCAGCTGTCACGATTTCGAAGGCTTGATAAATGGGAGATTCACAACCCTCTTTTGTTTCGATACAGGGTACAGAAGGATCTCGATGTATGGGAAGGTCATCCTCTCCATGTACGATGATTTCCTGATTGTCGTGTTCAAACTTAACTACTTGATGCAAAGTAGAAGGTATGGCTCTGGCCCTGTGGATCCATGGTCTTCCTAAAAGTAGGTTGTAGGAAGTATCCATGTCTATTACTTGAAAGGTGATTGTAAACTCAACTGGTCCGATAACCAAAGCAAGATCTATCTCACCAATTGTGTCTCGTTTTGCACCATCAAAAGCCCGAACACATACATTATTGGACCGAATCCTATCTGGGCTGATTTTTAACTTTTGCAATGTAGAGAGAGGACAGATATCTACTCCTGAACCTCCATCGATCATTACCCCTTTTATGTAATGTCCTTCGCATTTGATAGTCAGATGCAAAGCCTTGTTGTGACCAGAACCTTCTGTGGGTAATTCATCATCAGTGAAAGTGATTCTATTTGCTTCAAATATTCTACGAACCATCCTTTCTATTTGACATACCGTAGTTTCCTTCGGGATGTATGCTTCGTTCAACAACTTAATCAATGCCTGATAATGTTCCTTAGAATGTAGCAGCAGGGACAATAACGAGATTTGAGCTGGGGTTTTCCTCAACTGATCGACAATGGAATAGTCTTGGGTTTTCATTTTCTTCAGAAATTCCTCAGCCTCTTCGTTTGTGACAGGTTTTTTCATTGGCCCTTGACTATCTTTAAACTGTTTTGGTCTCCTTAATTCTTCTGGAACATAGCATCTTCCTGATCGAGTCAAACCCCCCGTTTCGTTTGTTTCTTCCATGACCTCTTTTCCTTTGTACATCACTGTGGTTTTGTTGTAGTTCCATGGGATGGTTTTCAAGCTTGTTACTGGGAGCTGTGTTGTGTGTCTTATGACGATTGGCTCTGTCATATCTCTCGTGTTGTTGCGCTGTTGGTCGAACCCTGCGGGACCACTCGAAACATATAGTTTTGGCCCATCTTGTGCTATTCCCTTTAGCTTTGTAGGAACATACAATACCATCTTTTCTGAATCTCGGGGTCTTATAATGGAACTCGCTCCTTTCACGATCAGTGGTTCTCTTTGCATACACTTCAGTGCTTCACCCGGGTTCTCCTTCAAGGCGCATATTTCCATCACTGCTTGGTTTATTGGCCTGTAGTCTCTATCATTAAAAATCATCCCTACGACGTGCGTGTTACTGTGATTAGGAAGTGGATTGTCGGTGACATTTGGTGCTTCTTCTTTTTGTATTACGATTGCCTTGCTTTCGATTAACTTTTCAATGGCTCTCTTCAGACTCCAACAATTTTCGGTACTGTGACCTTGGACGTTGGAATGGTACTCATACCTTACATTAGGATCAAACCAACTTGCATTCGGATCCACTTTGAGAGGCAAAACAGGTTCGATCCATCCTAATTTGACCAATCTCCGCAACAGGCTCGTATATGATTCTCCAATTAGGGTGAAGTTTTCCTTTGGCCTCTGTTCTCTTGTATAGTCTGCCGTAACATACGGATTACGAGGGGCTTGTAAATTTGGCTGCCGCGGACGAAAACCTTGTGGCGCAGGTGCCCGCCATTGTGGACGCTGAGGAGGTCGGGCATACGCTTGAGCATTAAGAACAGCAGGTTGAGGTGTATAATAATGTTGAGGAGGGCTGGGTTTTCCTGTTGGACATGAACGTAAGGGGAGTTTCGTCCCCTTTGGGCATTGCCTGGTACTGATGCCATCATGGATCCTTCCTCCTTCTTTTTTTAATTTCCGAAACTACCTGATCCACTTTGAATGGCTTGTGTAGTGGCCCTGAGGGCAGTTTGGCTCATGATCTTTCCTGATTTGATGCCATTCTCCACCATTTCCCCAATTTTTATTGCTTCGGCGAAAGGTTTACCAACCGCGGCTAGTAAATGATGAAAATAATCGGACTCTTGAGTTTGGAGAAAAACATCAATCAATTCCTGGTCCTTCAGTGGCGGTTTGACTCTAGACGCCTGTTCTCTCCATTTTATGGCAAACTCTCGAAAACTTTCAGATGGCTTTTTCTTCATATTAGCGAGAGAAGTGCGGTCAGGGATAATATCGAGATTGTATTGAAATTGTTGTACAAAATCTTGGGCCATATCATCCCAAACGTGCCAATGGGAGATGTCTTGATCGATAAACCATTCAGAGGCTATTCCCATCAGACTTTATCCGAAATAGGCCATAAGCAGCTCCTCTTTCCCTCCTGCTCCTCTGAGTTGATTGCAATACCTTTTTAAGTGGGCCACTGGGTCACCATGACCACTATATTTGTCAAATTTTGGAGTCTTGAACCCTATTGGCAAATGAACATTAGGGAACATACACAGGTCTTTGAAAGAGACGCTTTTGTGTCCTCTTAATCCTTGCATGTTTCTCATACTCTGCTCCAGACTCTTCACTTTTCTAGCTATCTATTCTCGTTCTTCATTCATAATAGCCTTCTCAATCACGATATGAGACTCAGGCTGATGAGTGGGTTGAAATGAATTTGCGGGTTTGAATGCCAATTCAGGAGGATAGACTTGATCATGATTTAGCTCGTTGATAGGCTTCTGCATCATTGATGGAGGATTTATATTAGTTGTCACGGCTGGAATAAAAAGCGGGTTGTTCGTGAATGATGGATTTGGAGGACGCATGGTGGATGTGCCAGCAGCGCTAGACACATTAGCGTATGGACCAAATCCAGGCGGATAAAGTGGATCGTCGACTTGGGATTGAGTAGAACTGGGATGATTTGCATTTGAAAAGCCAGGAATCGAGGAAGGCGGGGCTTGTCCATTCGCCCAGGACTGATACATTTCTGCAATTTGTTGCTTCAATAACCTATTCTCCTCCAAAGATGCGAACTCTTGTGGAACTAACTGATCTCGACCTTCTTCATTGTCAGATTCTGTTCCATCTTTTCGAGTCATCTTCCTTTTTCCTTTATACCTTGTGTTGTATGGGTGAGAGGCCAGCTTAACCACAACCAACCACCTTATTCTCTCTTTCTTTGAAACAGAAACAAATATGTTAGGATTTAGAGCTTTGAAGAATATTGATATATTTATAACTAACTCAAATGTCATGCACCTAAGTAATTTTCTTCCTGAAATGGACTTAGGAAAACCCTCTTGTTTCATCCCGGCTTTGGTGAATTAATTTTTTTTTTCATTATTTAATGCCAACATCTTAAAATTGTTACTTGAAACTTGAATCTTGAAAAAATATTTGTTCGCACCCGTCGAGGGTTGCGTACGTATCATGTTTTACATGAATCAGATCATCACGTAGTTCATGTTTTATTTAACCCCCTTTTTTCAGATCAATTAATTCACTTAAAATCCGGTCAACATCCGATATGGCATTTCCTATAATGCAACAAGTAGCACATAAAATGTACATGATGGTCTCAAGAGGTGACACCTGACCTAGACGGACACGACCCCAGGGTCGAGCCCCGCTAAGTCAAAAATACACGTGATACAAATAGAACGTAGTGCATTATGGATAGCCATGCCTAAGTTCCAGTTATGTTAGGTTTAAGCTGGTGGAGTTAGGTCTCTAGACTGTCAATGAAACGAGCGGACAACTCGAGTCGGCAAGGGACAGCTTTACCGGTAGCAGGGCTTTCCGGCCTCACTGTTGGTCCCTTTCCATCCTAAATCATGGGTGACTATAGAATCCTTCCCAGGAGCGTTGCCGCATCTCTGGTATCTCAAGCTCGGGAGCGTATACCGCATCTCCGAATATACAGTATCTCAGAAGACTCAGATGGGTGCGCGAGAGAAAGACAATTTATATTGCAATTCAAATAATATCAAAGCGATAAACATGTAGGCAAAGAACACATTTAGTCCAACAATATACAATATCAAAATTAAATAAAGCCAAATAAGTCAATATAAAAGCTCGAATTCTAGTTATATCCCCAGCAGAGTCGCCATCTGTCACACCCCGTGTTTTTCACCGCATCCGACCCCGCTAGGGAGTTGGTTTTAGAGAAAAATGGGTTTTTTCAATTGAAGTGACGTTTTGAAAAGGGATTATTTTATTTATAGAGTCGCCACTTGGAATTGAGTTCGGGTGTTCCAAGTCACCTTATTGAATCCCTATTCAAAAGGAAATGACTCTTTAATTTTTATTTTTTTTTTATTTTTGGTCTGCGAACTAGAAATCCGGATAAGGAATTCTGTTGACCGAGAGGAAGGTGTTAGGCACCCCTCGAGTCCCGTGGTTCTAGCACGGTCGCTTTAATGACTTACGTCTGGCTTAGATTAATTTTTTTTTGTTTTGGATTCACAATATTTGTTAACCTAAAAGTTGTTTGCCTCCCGCTTTTAATTTATTTTGAAATTATTTATTATATTGACATGTGGCTTACCGATAGTAGTACTTTTCGGCCTCACCACAAATTTTGGTATATTTCTCGCGCCTTTGAGGCATTTATGATTCGTCCCCATTTTATAGCTTAAATAAGAACCTAATAGGCTTAAAATATACCCAACCCAATTCAATCGGCTTCAAACGATAAATTAATTTTAATTATAACGAATGGTCGGTAGCAGGGCTTTCCAACTTCATCGTTAAATTTCACTTGTATATTAAATCTTAATTTCTTTGGGATTAAAAACCTAACTCATTCTTTTATGGATTCACTCCCTTACAATTGGGTTTTCCCTCTCTTTTCTTTTCTTTTATGTGATGGGATTTAGAATAGATCTGCATCCCATTTCACTCGCTTACTACTAATTTTTTATTCATTCACGATGAGTTTTGAATAAATTCGTAACCCATTTTACTCACGCTTACACTTATTAATTTCTTGACCCTCAAACATAGAATTAGGCCTAGCGAGCAATATAATTTCAAGGATATCCAAACATTACAATAATAAGAAATCAATATGCAAAAACAGCAAGTAACAAAGCAAATCAAAGGCTACATTTATCAAAATATGTTTTCAATATTTCCACGTCAATTTCCAACTTATCAAATATTTGATTCCCGAATCACTATTTTTACTATTATATAACTAGAATCCTAGCTATGGTCGAATTCATATACCAACTGATTGGGTACTGTGTAACAATGAAACTTATTTTAAAATGGCGAAGTGAATTAAATAGTAAATAATAATATTACTACAGTCACCACTTCGACAAATCACATTACTAGATTTATTAAAATGTCGTCCATTTCGAATTCGTATATCCGATTATCCAAAATAATGCTATAATTTGTCAACCTTAATTATTACAGGACCCAAAGTAAATCATGAACTCCCTTTTTAAATATTTAATCTCAAAATGGTGTATATATTTCTTTGTGGAAAGGTATTGACAATGATAGTAAAAGCAAATACTACAATGCAAAACATTGACGTGCAAAGTCACTACAAAATGCATGCAAATTTTAAGAAAAAAAAAAACACTTACAATAACTAAACTTTGCATTAACATTGCACCTTTAATAAATTAGTATAGTCTGATACAAAATTAATTACATGATCATATTTATATTTTATCACCACGGTGTAAATTTCAACTCCTCCCATCTATATTACTTTTTTTTTTTTTAAATGAACTCTTCATGCATGTTTCTAATTTTCATCAATTGAAACTATAGTAATAAAGAACTCAAGGAAACAAAACCAACAAAACTAGTGACCTAATTAGCAAATTGTTAAGTCGATTTTCAGTAAGCAAAACCCAAGAGGACAGAATGAATTAACCCACAATTAACTAAAGATATTCATGAGGAAACAGAAATATTGAACCGATTATAGATTTAACCAAAACAAAAATTGAAAGAAATGGAAAGAATAACCGAAATCATCGTTGGAACGCAAACATCACATTTTCATTTGAGACATTATTATGCTACAATAGAAGGCTTGAGGGGTTACCTCTTTTATGCCAAAAATTGAAAAAAAGGCCACTAATAATCTTCTGAATTTCCAGAGTTAGCAAACACTCAACTCCTCTAAATCTGAAATGGAGCCAACGAACGAGAAAACAAACAGGAAACCTCACAACTTCAACCCCTTCACTTTCCGTTTTTTTTTTTCCGTATTTGATCTCCCTTTTTTTTTTCTTTCCTCCTTTTCATTAGTGCATGCATGTGTTGTATATATATATGTAATTAGTGGATGTGTGCGTGTGTTGTGTGTTTGTGTAGTGGGAAAGTGGGGAGAGGTAATGGGATAGGAGTGGGACTTGTGGGTGGTTTGGGTAGTTTAGGATTATCTTTTTTTTTTTTTTTTTTTTTTTTTTTTTTAATTAATTTTTTAAATAAAATAAAAATAATAAAGTCTATTTAAACTAACAAAATACAAGATAAGTTAATTATCTAGTCTTAGGAATATGGTTAAGAAATGTTAATATCACAACATTCTTTATTAAAAATTGAAAGAAGAAAACAAATATAATTTATTTTTTTTTTTTTTTTTTTTTTTATGAATAAAAAAAATAAAATAAAAACTTATTTAAAATGTGACTCTATTTTTGTAGTTTTCAAAATTTTTAACGAACCTCAAAATAAGATAAATTTAAAATGCCTAAAAATAAAAATAAAATGAAATAAAAATAAAAATTAATTGAACATTAAAATGCTATAAAAATATTAGGTTTGGGTCAAAAATTAGGTGTTTACAGAGAGTAACTCCTGGGATCAGTCTTATACATATAAATGTGCTAATGGGTGATCCCTGAGTATGTCAATCCTATCTAACAGGTGACATCTCATACCTACGCTATCTACGTAGTTTTGGAACTTAGGGATTGCTTCTAAGGATCTCAGTCCCAATCTAGCGGGTGAGTCCCTATCCTTAGGTTCACTCGGTGTTAAATCGTACTCCCATCTGAAAGATACTAAACTAAATAACTGGGTTAAACAGAATAACTAAACTGAACTGATTAGTTAAACTGACACTGATTAACTAGACTGATACTAATGTATTGTTTAGCGGAGCTAAACTAACTTTACTGGATTCCAATGATTGACGGAATGTACTGAGTTCTGAGGACTGATTGAGAGTACTGAAATTACTAAGATTGACTTTGAATACTGAGGTTACAGATATTACTGAGTACTGAGATCACTGAGATTACTGAGGTTACTTGATTTTCCTGAGTCACATGACTGACTAAATTCTATTGATCATGGCTTGACTGAGAGTATCGTAATAACATGACATTGCTCTAGGCATACAACTATATTTCCCATTTGTCACTTTGCAGTGACTTGGCGCCATAGTGGCACATTGCGCCAAGGATGAAAATTGAGAAATTTTCTAAGAAATTAATGACGTCTCCTAGGGTTAAAAGGGTCAATTTTCCACCCTATATAAGCCTTATAACATGAGATTTGGCCATGATTCAGCATCTTATACTCAATTACTCTAAAAAACACTCAAGAACAAGCCCTAGGATTTTCATAGAAGGTTCAATTCCAAGGGAATTCACCATCAAATTTCAAGAATATTTCCAGCAATCTTCAAAGAATCACAAGCTAAGGTATGTGTAGTGTTCATTCATGGACTTCTTTCGTCCATGAAGTCCAAGAATCTCTTTTCTAAATTCAAGTTATGGATTTTCTTTATGAATTTCATAATTGGATTTCTCTTGTTCATGTTGATAATGACTAATTGCATTCTAATCCATGTTTGGTGATAAATTGCATATGTAATCGATTTGTAATGATGTAGATTCATGTAAACCTAGGATTAAAATCCTTAGATGATGAAATTAGAGATGAATCATGATGTTTGATTGTTATATAATGTTCTTTACACATTCTATGACTATTATGTGTATGATTAAATGCCTAGATGAAGGAACAATGCCCAACTAGTATGATATTATGAAATCCTTATATATGTACAAGCTTATGCATATCACATATTTGATGAAGTTCTTCAATATATGAATTATGAATTGTGTTGTTGATCATGTGTTCAAGTAAGCCATGCTATGTCAGTTTCTTCTCATCGAGTCCTGGGGTACTAGTACCCAAACATTTATCTGTGTGCCTAGAGCCATGTCATAATTTCATGATCTCCTCAGTCAAGCTACGATCCATAAAACTCAGTCAGTCATGTGACTTAGGAAATCTCAAAATCCTCAATAATTTTAGTAGCTCAGTAATCTCAGTAACCTCTGTATTCCCAGTCAATATCAGTAACTTTAGAATTCTCAATCAGTCCTCAAAACTCAATATATTTTATCAGTCAACGAAACTCAGTAAATTTAGTTTAGCTCCACTAGACAATACCACTAGTATCAGTTCAGTTCAGTTAATTAGCTCAGTTTAGTTCAGCCAATCAGTTCAATTCAGTGTCTTTTAGATGAGAGTAGGATTCAGCACCGAGCAAGTTTAGGGATGGGGACTTACCCGCTAGACAGGACTGAGTTCCCTAGAAGCAATCCCTAAATTTCAGAACTACGTAGCCATCGTAGGTATGAGATGTCACCCGTTAAAAAGGGCTGACATACTCAGGGATCTCCCGTTAGCACACTTAGATGTATAGGACTGATCCTAGGGGTCACCTGCTAGATTAGGACTAACTCCATAGTAGTTGTCTTTACTAGTGGTGCGGTACTGACACCCTTCCAGCTGCAGTTATAGGTTAGACCCCAGTTAGCTTACTATAGGGATGTCAATTAGATGAATACATCCCATAGTTTCAGTTATAGAAATCAGGACTATCAGATACAGTCAATTCAACTTAGTAACACATATTTAGAACTGTTAGATATAGTCCATCCTTGTCATTATAAATAGACTATAAGATCACCCATTAGATAGGACTGATCTCAACTATGGTCAATCAGTAGTAGCATAATCAGATTCAGAGGTCACCTGCTAGGTCGGACTGATCTCAGACTAAGTTAAATCTTCTTTATTATTAGTATACTTAGAGAGCCCCCATTATATTGGATTGATCTCAGATTCAGTTACTCAGATACAGTACGGAACTCAGCTAGTTCCATTAGATTCAGGACTTTCAGACACAGTCACTCATGTTATCAGTTATCAGAACATATGTAATCAGTCTTTAGCTTCAGGACTGTCAGATAAAGTCATCCAGAGCAGTTCTTCATGAATAGAACTATTAGACACAGTTATCCATGTATTAGTAACATAGTATCAGTCCCTTAGTATTTAGTAATATAGTATTCAGTCCCAACACAATCTCAATTATAGTTATGTAGTCATGCATGTATTCTCACGTTCATGTTAGTCAGTCAGTTATATTTGTTCAAGCATATGAACCCCAAGCATTTAGCCTACCTCACTTCCATACCAATACATTTAAAGTACAGACACATTTGCTCTATGATGTCTTATACCATAGTTTTAGAGGCACTAGCTCTAGATCAGCAGTAGATTCCAGTCTTAGCAGTCAGAGTTAGAAGTGTGTCCTTATCTTTCGAGGATATGATGATTATAATACTATTTCAGTTTCTAGTTTATTTCAGTAGATGGAGTTAATTAGGGACATGTCCCATCAACTCCTTATTCAGACAGTTAAGAGGCTTTCAGACTAGAGCATGTTAGGCAGTTATTTTAGATTTGTTTTGGTAATGTTATACCATTTTCAGACATTGTGTTATCAGATGTTTATTTAGTGTTGAACCTTATGGCCTTTCAATTTAGGTTTTTACATTATCATGTTATATTTTGTTGTGTACAGGTACAAATATCAGTCATGAATTAGCTTGTGGTCCTTTGGGGTCATAAGCACCGTGTAGTGTTCCGGTTCAGAAAATCGGGGCGTTACAGTGATACACCACCACTTGATGAGCCACATGATTAACAACCCATTTTACCTGAACCCATTATTGAAGGAGCACCTTACCAAGTGGAAGTAAAAAAAGCTTCAGAGTTGTATATCTTCAGGAGTCTAATTATGATATTAGACTAAAAGATGATCTATGTTTATTTTCACAAGCCATGAGTGGAGAAAATTCCACACTTTGATATGATGCCATGAAAGAAAAGATATAATCTATGGTTTAAAATAAAGTCTAGAATCTCATTGAATTATCAAAGGAAGTCTCTACTATAGGATTTAAATGGGTTTATAACATCAAAAGAGACTTATCTGTTAATATTGAATAATATAAAGCTAGACCTGTAGCCAAGGATTTTACTCAAAATAATAAAGAAGGATTCATTAAGAATAATCATGGTATTACTAGCACATTTTTATTTAGAGCTACATCAAATCAATGGGAAAATGACTTTTCTGAATAGAGATCTTAAAGGGGAGGTATTCATGCGTCGGCCTAAAGGATTTAGTGATAAGGATGAAAGTCACATTGTTTGAAAGTTGAATAAATCTATTTATTGACTAAAAAGGACTTTCCGCCAATGATATATTAAAATTTATAATATTGTTTCTTCATTCGAATTTATGGAGAACATCATTTATCAATATATATATATACCTTAAGATAAGTGAAAGTAAATATATTTTCCTAGTCCTATATATGGATGAAATTTTACTTACCAATAAAGACTTTGGATTGTTACATGAGACAAAATAGTTTCTTATTTTGAAATTAGTGAAGAAGTCCGCACTTCGCGCAGTAATAACTGATCTTTTTAAATCTATAAATTATTCTGTTATAGCAATGAAGTATTACAACTATTTCAAAAAGATTAAAATTTGAAATACTTCATAATTTTCAAAACAAAGTTGAATTATATTAGTTATATATGCATTTCTCTAATTTCATTTTTTGTATCAAGTATCAGCAATATATAATTTGCCAAAAAGTTCGTAAATAAAGAAATTCATGCGAACAAGAATTGACGTAGTGCATGTACTTTTAAACTTTGGCAATTCTTATACGATAATCTCTTTATTAAATAACAAAAACATGTGAGGAGGAAGAAGCCTGGGCAATCAAAAGGTGCATTAGATGTAAATTTTTATGGCCCACATAATTGATTTATACGGTGAAAATAATCAGATCTGATAGAGGTGGTGAATATTATGGAAGATATGTTGAAAGTGAAACACCTTTGTTCATTTGCTAAATTCCTTGAAAAGTGTCGTATATATGCTCAATACACAATGCCTGGCACACCACAACAAAATGGTGTGGCAGAAAGGCGTAATCAAACATTAATGGATATTCTTAGAAGTATGTTAAGTAATTCTTCTTTACCTCCTTCGTTATGGATGTATGCTATATGGAATGTCATTTACTTGCTAAATAGGCTTCCTAGTAAAGCATTTCCAAAGACACCTTTTGAATTGTTGACTAGTAGGAAACCTAGTTTGTGGTACCTGCATGTTTGGAGTTGTCCGGCAGAAGTTAGAGTATACAATCCACAAGAAAAGAAACTAAATTCAAGAACAATCAATGGTTTCTTCATTGGTTATCCAGAAAAATCAAATAGTTATAGATTTTATTGTCCTAATCATAGTACGAGAATAGTTGAAACTGAAAATGCTAGGTTCATTGAGAATGGCAAAGTTAGTGGGAGTGAATAACCCCGTAATGTGGAAATTAAAGAAGTTAGGGTACGAATTCCTCTACCCTGTATTCTTTTAAATTTGTTGTTCTTGAAGTTGTTGCACAACAAAGTAATCAACGAGAACAACAAATCAATGTTCCTAACGAAGCCATAATTGATGAACCTGCAGTAGATAAACCACAAGAAGTAGCATAAAAAAATCTCAAAGACAAAGAAGATCTGCTATTTGTGATGATTATTTGGTATATCTACATGAGTCAGAAACTGACTTGGGAATTGATAATGATCCAGTTTCATTTTCACAAGCCATTGAAAGTAACAATTCTGATAAATGGGTAAATGCTATGAAAGATGAGTTAAAATCTATGGAACATAATGATGTTTGGGACCTTGTTGAATTACCCGAAGGTTGTAAATGAGTTAGGTATAAATGGTTTTTTAATACCAAACATGACTCAACTGGCAACATCGAACGTCACAAGGTCATACATGTTTCCAAAGTTTTCACTCAAAAGGATGGCATTGATTATAAATAGAATTTTCACCTATCTCTAAAAAAGATTCCCTCAGAATTATAATGGCCTTAATAGCTCATTATGACTTAGAGCTACATCAAATGGATGTGAAAACAACCTTTCTAAATAGAAATTTGGAGGAAGAAGTTTATATGAATCAACTTGGGTGGTTTTCTATTAAAGAAAAGGAACACATGGCGTATAAACTTAAGAAGTCAATATAAGGACTTAAGCAAGATTCCCGACAATGGTATCTTAAGTTTAATGAAATGATTTTCGCCTTTGGGTTTAAAGAAAACACTGTTGATCGGTGTATATATCTGAAAGTTAGTGGGAGTAAGTTTATTATGTTAGTCTTGTATGTTGATGACATCTTGCTAGCTACTAATGATCTTGGTTTGTTGCATGATACCAAGAAATATCTCTCTAATAACTTTGAAATAAAAGATATGGGTGAGGCATCCTATGTTATTGGAATTGAAATACTTTGAGATAGATCATAAGGATTGTTGGGATTGACTCAGAAAATCTATATTAATAAGGTATTAGATAGATTTAGATTAGAAAATGCTCATCAAGTCCTATTCCAATTCAGAAAGAAGAAAAGTTTAGTCTCAATTTGGAACGAAATAAAATAAATGATATTCCTTATGTATCAATAGTTGGGAGTCTTATGTATGCCCAACATGTACAAGACCAGACATCAGTTTTTCTATTGGGATGCTAAGTCGGTATCAAAGTAATCCAAGAATGGATCATTGGAAGGCTGAAAGGAAAGTGTTGCGATACTTACATGGAATGAAAGATCATATGCTCACATATAAAATATCTGATCATCTAGATGTGGTTAGATATTCAAATTCAGATTATGCTGGTTGTGTGGATACAAGAAAATCCACATTGTGATATTTGTTTCTGTTAGCTGGTGGAGCAATATCCTAGAAGAGTGCGAAGCAGTCTGTTATAGCTGCATTCACTATGGAAGCTGATTTTGTGGAATGCTTTGAGGCCACAGTCCAGGGTAATTGGCTGTGGAATTTTATTTCAGGACTTGGACTAGTCAACAATATAGCCAGGTTGCTGACAATTTATTGTGATAATACCGCCGCAGTTTTCTTCTCTAAAAACGAGAAGTATTCGAAAGATGCTAAGCATATGAAATTGAAATACTTTTCAGTTAAAGAAGAAGTCCAGAAATATAAAGTGTCAATAGAACATATTAGCACCAAGCTTATTATTTTTGATCCTTTGACGAAAGGATTACCATCCAAAATATTTGTTGAACATGTTGAAAGGATAGGTCTTATTGATCGCAATGAATGATTTTATGTAAAGACTTTATTATATTAATGTAATTGACACTTTGAGCTCAAATTATATATGTTTTTGTTATTACCTGTTTTCTATTTGTATACATAATATTGTGAATGATGATGACAGGTTCTGACTTAGATAAAGGATTCTAAGTATTATTGCTGGACCCATCATGTATTTGAATGGTTATGTTAGGTAATAGACTGATATTGTAGTACATGGAAGGAACTATGTCAAGTAAAGTGACGTACAACCGCCATGACTCATTTTAATTGATTTATTTAACGATGACAAATGATGTTGGATTTAACGTTAATTATGCACATGATTGACGTACATATTAAACCACTAAATTAACATTGTGTGTGCCAAGTGGGAGAATGTAAGTTTTTAGAACCACATAATTAATTTATTTATTGGTTTAATAATAATTGAATAAGTTAAATTCTAAATCTGTATGGGGAAGCTGTATGGGGAAGTTACCTGGTAGGATTAAAATACTGACTAAAATGTTAGTATGATAATTACTGACTCTTAGTATGATAATTACTGCTATAGGTGGGATAATTATTATATCCCACAATCACGTTGATGGAACACGAAAAACTTAACTGTCTATTTCATATATTATAAAAGGGGTCCTCTCTCTGTCAAAGGAAGAAAAATTCTATCAAAATTATTCTCAATAAGGTTAAGAGAGAGAGAAATAATACCTCAGTTTTTGTGCTTCCGCAAATCACTATAGAGAATTCAGGTAAGTAAGTTTTTACTAAATTAGTTTAATTTTTTTTTGTTTATGGGAAAATCGTGTAGTTTCACGTTTCTGGAAGATGGGTCGGATTATATATATTAGATTGTTTAGGTTATACAATCTGGTTAAATCCTTACATTAGAAGGTTTGTGCATTATAATTATTGTAAAAATAGGATGAACGTTAAAGGAGCAATGGTAATCAAAGGTGAAACTGCAGAATTCTACAAGTTATTACCATGTTTCCGTGGTCTTGTTTTCTTATACTCACTCCGCTCGCTTTTACTTGTCATTATTTTTCTAATTTGATTTTCATTTTTACTTGTCATTTTGACAAATCAAGAAAAGACAAAACCAGTATTAATAATTTATTCTTCAAATTTTTCAATACATATTATTAAACATAATAGGGACAATATGGTAAAGTTATTATATCCATATATTGTGTCATATCAAAAAGTGACAAGTAAAACAAACGAACAAATGGAGTATTATAATAAAGATTTCAACTAAATAACAGATTTAGTACACATTAAATTCATAAGATATGGATTGAGAAAGGAGAGTTATAATGGTAACTAAGTAAATTTAAAAAGTGATTTTAAAATTGATTTTAACGTAATAGGAGTAATATCTAGAGTTAGACACATTGACAGAAAAATTAATAAATACTAATTAATCACAAAAATATTGAGAAGAAACTTTCACACTTCTCCTTTGCTAGTCCTCGAAATTTTGGTCATGCATCTTATATAATTTACCAGGCAGTATTGTGGTGGCCATCGAACTAAAGAAAATATCCAACTGTATTAGAAAGTAAAGAAACTCAACTTCACTATGACACAAACAAGTTGAACTTGCATTTAAAAAATATAATAACCATACAATATTCAAAAAGAAAGATACTCAATTTTGTGAAAAGAAATTCAATATTCCCTCTATTTCATATTGGCTAACCCCTATAGACTTTGCATTCCCTCTAAGAAAATATTTATTAGGGTTTATTTTACTAAATTAACCTTGATAATTAATCTTTGAAAATATAAACTTGAGTATATACACTTTGTTTAGCCATTTAATGATAAGAGTAGTATTAAAAGAACATAAAAAAATCTTCTTTATTTCATCAAAGGGTGTAATACTCCACAAAGTTCTCTCCTAGTCTGAGCCTTAGAGCATTGAATAAGATTTCCATAGATACCAATTTCATCAAAATCCGACATCGGACGAGGAAGTTATGGCCGTTTTACTAAACAGTATCGTAATCGCCTAGGTTTGATGGTCGACCTGGCGGACCGCCAAGTCCTTGGTGGACCATCAAGTGTCTCGTCAGGCCAAGACAGAATATTTCATATCTTGCCCTAGAGTGACGGCCAAAGTGGTAGACCGTCAAAAAGTTGACGAACCATCAAGGGGTCCGTCAGGTCAAAACAGAATGGTCCATTCCTGACCCTCGAGTGACGGACGATCTGGTGGACCGTTAGATTTCTGTCGAACCATCACTTCAACCATCACGTCGAGGTAGAATGCCCCAATTTTGGTACTCAAGTGACGGAAGACTTGGTGGACCGTCAGTCCCCCTGACAGACCATCAGATCGACCGTCACAAACCCCGATCAACAATTTTCAACTTTTTTTATTTAAAGGGCATTTTGGTCTTTTCCACTCTCTCGCCAACCTCTATAAATACCCACTTAAGGGTTGAAGGCCTCATTTCTTTTCTCTTCTTTCACCCAAAAACTAGGGTTTCCAAAATCAAAAATTTCCTCTTCTTCCACCAAACATTAAGAGAGAATCAAGAGCAAGGACCAAGAATTCTTCCAAGATCCTCAAGAAAAGAGTTTTCCCAAGGTATGTAGATGTTGATTCTTGGGTCCCTTTCATCCAAGAATCTCAAGTACCTTTTTTCTAAATCTCCAAGATTTATGTTTATGAATTTTTAATGATTTTGTGAGTTGAAATTGATTTTCTTGCCATGATTGAGTTGTGGTTCATGTTTGTCTACAAGATTATCAAGCCTTGGCCTTAGTACGTGGTATTTGTGTGGTAAATGGATTATGTACTTGTTGTTGATATTGAATGACCTTCAAGATAGGATACTTATGTGGTTTGTATGAATCTATGATAATATATGAGTGGAAACATATAAATTTGGTTGTTCATGATGAGTAGTTGGGTTATTATTCCTATGCCTAAGTTGTGCATATGAGGTGTTCAATAAAATGTCTATGAGACTAGAAATCAAGCATTGTATTAGATTAGTGATCTAATGATTTCTAAAATACGGTTATGTGTCATGGTCGTTGATGTGTTCATGACTTTTGGGTGTAGAATTGGTTGATTAAGCGGAGCATGTCTCCCATAGTTTTGATAAAAGCTTAAGAGAAGCATTTGGTCCATGATAGTATTTTGAATAGGAAGCCCCAAATTATGAGCTAGTCTATGCATGCCTGGTGTTTTATAAAATGTCTAAGTGAATGAATTATTCCATGCTAGTAGGGAATCCCCAAATAAGTGCGAACCTGTGCATGTCTAGTGTTTGTTGAAGGAACCTAGTGAGTGAATAGAGATGTGATGGTTGTAAATTCCCCAATTATGGGCTCTTTGTTATATGCTAAGTTTTTAACACATGTCAAGTGATTAGCAAGTAAGCTATGACATGATAGTGTGAAGTCTCCTAAGCGATGTGTTACCCAAACACATGTTAAGACTGATATAGGTATGAAATGGTTGAGGTAAAACCTTATTGAATGGAGTTCGATCTAATAGAATTTTTCCCTATGTTATTATATGATTATTATTCCAATATGCTTAAAGTGACCCTTTTGTGATTATGATGATAAATAGAGGTTTATGTTTCCAAAATGCTTGATGCGATACTTTAAGGATTTTTTGGGGGAAAAGTATGTTATGATTTCTAATTGCTGGAGAAGATGATTTAATAATTGTGATGATGCATTAATGATGGTGACGATTAAGGTATGATTGCGATAATACATGAAGGATTATGATGATGAATGAATGCTTGTGTTGATACATGAATGATTGTGATGGTGAATGGATGATCGTGATTATGTGAGAATGATTATATTTTACTTTTATGTTATTGAGTCCTGGGGGTATTTATACCCGACAATAGAGTCGTTGTCTAGAGCCCGTGTTAGTTTCGCGATAATTCCAATCGAGCCACGATTCTCAGAACGTAGTGAACTATAAAACTATGTACCTTCAGACAAGTGCGGAGCTTAATCAGGCTCTGTAATATCTGTTATCTCTGTAATATCTGTATCGCTAGTAATCTAGCCTCCATCCTGTAATCAGCTCAGATTTAATAGTATTCAAGTGATTCAATTCTAATCTTAGAAGCGATTTGAATAATCTATTCAAGCTCTGCATCGTCAGTCAGATGCTATGATTCGATACCTTTCCGTCAGATATTGAACTAAGTAATCTCAGCGTAACTCAGTCATATATCTTGAGAAATATAATCAATATTAGATTTAGCACAGTCTAAGTTCAGTTAAGAATCAAATCAGTGTCTTTCAGTTGGGAGTAGAAACTAGCACCGAGTGAGCTCAAGGATGGGGACTCACCTACTAGTGGAGGGTGTGATCCTTAGATGCGATCCTTGTGCTCCAGAACTACGTAGCTAGCGTAGGTTGAGATATCACACCGTCTAGATGAGGGTGGATGAGGGATATCATACCTACTAGATGAAGATAGATGAGGTGGCTTGACATATTAGATGAGGGCTCCACCGTTCTCGCATGAGGACCTGATAAATGAGGGTCATATAAAGATAATGTCTTTACCCGTGGCACGGTATTGACACCCTCTCAACCGGGGTTAGAGGTTGAACCCCTAAGAGATAGTAGGGGCATGTCCGTTAAGTAACTACTTCCCACAGTCTCAGTTTCAAAATCAGTCTCAGACTTTAAGAAAGAGCTCAGTTCAGTGTACGGAATGCAAGGCTGTTAGATACAGGCCATCATGTATAATTATCTTCAAATTCAAAGATCCGTTGCTAGATAGGCCGATCTCAAAATCAGTTATTAGATCTCAAAATCAGTTATCAAGTAGTATTATTATCCACAGATTCAAAGATTACCTGCTAAATAGGGTTGATCTCAATTTCAGTCAATCATTCTTATTATTAGCAGATTTGGAAACAACTTATTATCTAGGGTTGCTATCAGTTTTAGAAGCTTCAGATACTCGTAGTCTCAGTATATCCAAAAATTTTAGAATTTCAGTATATTCAGTATCAGTTACCGGAGTTATTCCAAGTATACTCAGTGACAGTATGTGCAGTATGTTCAGTAATTACAGATTCTTTATGTATGCTAATCCAGCTCTTGCATATTATTCAGTTAAGTTATGTTCATGCATAAGCCCTTGAATTTAGCCTTACCTCGTCAACATACTCGGTATATTTTTGTACTGATGCATTTGCGCTATGGTGTTTTATTTGACACCATAGTTTCGGAGGCACAGGATTCAGAGTTTCCTCAGCAGTTCAGTCCCAGTTAGCAGCAGTAGCAGTGAGTCCTCTTCTTTCGAGGATGAATCTTAGTTTACTACTATTGCATCAGATTTTGTTTATATTCTCAGTTGACGGAGTTAGTTGGGGACATGTCCCATCAACTCCATAGTTCAGATAGTTTAGAGGCTTTTCAGACGGATGTTGATGTATTACTATTTAGTTTTCAATTTGAGTATGTATAGATGTGTTGAACCTTATGGCCAGTTTCCGCATTTATTTCAGATATTATGCAGTGTACAGGTACAGATATCAGTAAAGGGTTAGCTTGTGGTCCTTCGGCTCCATAAGCACCGTGTGACGTCACGAGTAGGGATCTCGGGGCGTTACAAAGGGACAACTGAATTGAAACGAATATTTTAAATAAAAGAGTCAACTAAAACCAAAAGGAGTATTTCACGAATAAGATCATAATCAAACAATATACAAAAGGAGAGAAAATTTCACAACAAAAATTATGAACATTGAGAGATTCGACACTGGTAGCAACCTTGGTAAGGAAAAGTTTGGCTGGTAAAGATCCTTCCAATATAAAAGAGCATACAAATGTGACATTTGAAAATAAAAAAATACTTTGTATTAATATGAGGTCTGCTATGAAGCAAATCTTGATGTAGCTTCTTCTATCAGTCTTTGTACTTGGCATTCTAGATTCTCCCCTTCAATTTCATATTTTTTACTCCCGATAAGAATGCAGAGATTCTTTAGTATCTCAGCATTGCCCGCCATGAAAACGAAGAAAAATCTTCAACACCTATAGAAAAAGTTGTAAATGAAGTTAATAAGAAATGTGCCCTCACTCGTTTTTTAACCTAAAATATTCTGAATTTTAAACTTGGCTATTCAGAATAGCAGCATCTACACTCCTTTTTTATCTTATAAGGACAAGTACAATCATCGCTCAACAACCACCAGGGTTTTAAAAAATTCTTTCTGTGACATTTACAACAAAGATCAAGAAGTAAATTGATCAAACTTCGACATGCAGTACGTTATGTGCTCTAACTGTATCACAATCATTGTTTTATGGTCACAAAAAAAGAGCATCATTTCTACCAATAAGTCAAGAACTGACAAAAATATATAGTTACATAGTTGAGAATATAATCAATTATCATGCACTATTTGAAGTCCAAATAAAAAATGTTGAAATACTGCATGAAGAACTCTAGAACCTCCTAGTCATGAATATATACACAATAAAAGCTAATCTTCGAAAATATCTTAAAGTGATCAAGGATAGTAGGAGTTAAGAAATGTTGATGAGGTTATCAACATCAAAGACACCACTTTTGAGCTGTGTAAAATAAATCGACCTTGAAAAAATAAGACAGTAAAATTAATAAAGGAAGCGGGTGCTTAGAGTAAATCAATTCATATGCATAAAAATGAGAAGAGGTGAAAATAAAAATATTTATAGTGAGAGACAATCCAAACTTTAATAACTTAACAAACCTTTGCTTCTTGAAAATTCATACCCATTAGTGATTAAAAGAGGAAGATTTAGTTTAAGATAGAAAAATAAAATGAAAGTTGATAGCAACAATTCTCGACTAAAAAAACACATTAATTGATCACTAAAAAAACAAATAGAGTAACTAAAATTATATATCGTCCTATTCAGAAAATTAAAAAAAAACAAACAACATTTGGTAAAAACTATAACCAAATAACCTTGAAAAGAAATAAAAGTAGGATAATAGAATTTCAGCGAAATTAGTGTTATTTTCAATATTTTCGAGTACAAGAATCTGTATATGTGCAACAACGACTTCAACACAAGTTCAAGTCTAAGACAAAAATACTTATGAAGTTCCTTAACACCCTCAACATAAGATTATGAATAATCTATCCAAGATGTATGTTATATTTCATAAATGAGATGAAATAGAAATGTAAAGCCAAGTCCCCCAACTTCATGGAGTGTCCTTAAGGAATAATTCCCCTCAATGTACCCTTGGTTTTGGAATCTTTCTCTCAGGCTAAACTGGCTTTCAACCTAACTATAGTGGTACCTCAAATAATTGGACTCGTCGAACTCACCCAACAGCTTAATGATCACATAGCGTTTTTGTATAGAAGAAGAGTGTTTTTGCTGTAAAAAATTATGTCTATACCAGAGGAATATATTAGGTATTTATAGCCTTTAATGTGTCCTTTTGGAAAGGATGCATTGGTTCAGTAGAAAGGAACCTACTCAGTACAATCACGTCACCTGCGCCCAGTCTGTACTGGACCTGTGCCTGATCTGCTGTCGCAAGTGACGTTTTGAAAATTCCAGCAGCATCTGCGCTACATCTGCGCCCATAGGTCGCATACTTGCGCTGCATCTGCGCCCGCAGGTCACCCTACAACGCAAAACAGTGTGACTTTTACCTAGAAAGATCACATCCCTTCGAGATGCATTGCATATGCATTTACATGGCGTTTGAAATGCGTCCGCACTTAGAGAAAAATAATTCTATTAGATTTTTGAATTAAAATTTCACTTGTAAAACAAGTTTTAAATAGAATTCTTCTAAAAAGATAGATCTCATCGATTGATCATTTTCCAAATTCAAATCTAAATCCGAGCCGAGAGAGCGATGACGATGAAGGCGCGAGGCACCACCTTGTTCTTGCATCACTATCCATGTGGAGTAAGTGTTCCTTAATATAAACACTTCAAAGGTCCCTTCTCCCACCAATGTGGGAGAATTAGTGAACTTTCCAATATAAGAGTACACTTTCTAATTTGGCGTCTCTCTTTTTCTACACCATTCTCCCTCTATTTTTCATTCACACATACGCCTTAAAACCAAAAATCTCCCATACGAATGGGGAATGGCTATCTTTTAAAGTATTTATGGACAAGAATATGATCATTTAGCAAAGAATAATTGCATCTGTTTAAGTAGGTTTTCCTTTGAACTTTCCGTAGTGAACATGCATCGGATGCACTCGATCAATCAGTAGATTTGATATCTTTGAACCGTCGAGCATTAATGTACACCTAGACAACACATGTCACACAATCATCCTTTTAGTATTTATGGTTCTCACAGTTTTATTCTTTTCATCCATGAACACGTCCTAGTTTCATGAGAGCTTAGAGAATAGGCCTTTACTAAAATTCTCCTGATGATTGAACTATTTGGTCAAATCTGCCAAATTTAGATAATCACTAAAAGACTTCTCTTCTTAAGTCTTATCCTTATTTACTAAACATTGTCTACATTATGAGAATAGGTTGGATAATTGACAATGTTAAACCTGTCAGACATAACTTTGTTTGATCTCTTTGAACCTAGCTCTTAGGATCTCCAGACGGATAGGTAGAGTTACCTCCATGTTTACTTGTCCTATGCCTTAAACCCATTCTCTTGGATATTATCTCAACTCCTTCTCTAGATAGGCCTTTTGTAAGTGTATCCAACATATTATCATTTGACTTCACATAGTCAACAGAGATAATTCCGCTAGACAAAAGTTCCCTAATGGTATTATGTCTCTGTCTTATGTGATGAGATTTATGGTTGTACATCACGCTCCTTGCCCTGCCTATTGCCGTTTGGATATGTGTAACGACCCAAGAACCTATCCCGATACGTCACATAGTGCTTAAGATCACACGTGGCCTCAAGCTAACCCTCTAAGCCTATCATCACTTTCAGAACTCACTACGACAAAAATCAAGCTAGAGTAAGAAAGAATAATCATTCTATGAACATACTTGAATGTAAAGAGATACTGTCCAGTATAATCAAAATACTGAAGTTCTGCACTTACTGGAACTATAGTCTGACAAAGCCTCTACTACATAAGACTGAGGAGCCATTGGGACAGATCCCCCAACTGACTCATACTGATCTGAAAGGAAACAACCATCTATTAACAAGAAAAAATCAGGGACATAGGTCCTCAAACCATGAGGACTTATCAACTGCAGAAATGTAGATGAAGATACTCGAAGATCACTGTCGCTGCTGAGACTGAGTACCTGAACCTACATCACGAGGAAATATAGAACACAAAAGATTATAGGAATCAGTACTTAGGAATGTACTGAGTATATAGGGATGTATGCAACATTTTTATATAATATCATAAATATGTAAGAAAATCATGCATGCTGACAATAATGACTCTCTTCGCTTGAATTACCTAAACGTAATTTTCATAAATCATCAATAGTAACACATGCTTCATAAATCTCATAAATCATTGGTCTCAACTCAAACTCTTTGACTCATGACTTAGAGTGACTTCGTAACTCATGAAACTTAGACTATTATGGACTTGGGAGTTTCTTATAACCGACATAAACCATGTGAGCTTTCATAGAGTCCAACATCTTGCCCACATTGGGGAGAGCTGTTCTATCCTTGCCATTGGAGTAGAACCTTAACTTTAGTGATCACTGTCTTGGCCTTTGGCCCTTAATCTTAATCCTACGGTGGCATGTAGTGCTGGGGAAGTAGGATGCGCTAAACCCACATTTCCCACTCAGTGCTAAATACTACTCCCAGACTTAAGCTCATAACATGTTAGGAAATCCACCTTAATCAAATCAAGGGTCTATCATGAAGACCAAAATATAAATATATATCTCATTTATGAATCATAATCAACTTGTGGATTCCTAACTCGACTCAATCTCAAAATAATCTTTCTCATCTTCAAGTACACTTTCTTATCAAATCATATCACGTATCAAAACTTAAAGAAAACATCATAGAACTCGTTCTTGACCCTCAAGCTAAATATCAATATATATTCAATAGTCAAACTTCTCATGGAAAAGCATAAATTCTCAATTTGAGAAATAGGACAATGAAGTAGTCATATCAGTCAATCTTGTTTAGCTCAAATCTCATAAATCCTTGATAAAGTAATTTGGGTATAAACCCACTTTGCAAAAATCATAAAATTCAATAGAAATTAAATCTTTGGGCACAAGAACGAAAGAAGTGTTCTTGTTCAAACCCCATATACCTTGGATTATGATTTTTAAGATGAACAAGCTTGATTGGAAACTCTTCTTTACACTTTTGAAATAAGTTTCTTGATGCCTTTGACTTGGAGAACTTAATTATTGAACAACTTGGGGAAATCTTTAGAAAATTCTTGAATTTCTTAGAGAAGATTTGATTTAGGATTTTGAAAGACACCCTAGTTTTTAGAGGGTTATGGAAGAGAAAGGAGAAAAAATGAACTTCTCTTCTCTACTTAGATATATATATATATATATATATATATATATATATATAAGACCAAAATGGGTGGAAATGACCAAAATACCCCTAAAAAGTTGATCGGGTCTGTGACGGTCAAACTGACGGTCCACCAGATCAACCGTCACTCGAGTGCCAAAACTAGAACATTCTAACTCGACGTGATAGTCGAAGTGATGATACATCAGTAAACTGATGGTCCACCATATCATCCGTCACTCGGGGGTCAGAAATAGGACATTCTGCCTTGACTTGACGGTCCTCTTGATGGCCCATCAAATTTTTGGCGGACCACCATTTTGGTCGTCGCACGATGGCCAGAAAAAGGGATTACTGCCTTGGATTGATGGGACAATTGACGGTCCACCAAGGACTTGGCGATCCTTCAGGTCTACCATCAGGACAGGATGATTCCGACATCGCTTAGTAAAATGGCCATAACATCCTCGTCCGATGTCAGATTTCAATGAAATTTGTATCGATGGAGAGCTTATTCAATGCTCTACATAAAAAAAATAGAAATTAGAGAAATCCAACAGAATATAAACATCAATCACTTTAGAATCCATCCATATCCACTCAAAAGACAGATTTAGGCTTAAGGAATGATCGGGGTATTACAATATCTCCCCCTTGGAAACATTCATCCTCGAATGTTGCTATCTAGGTCAAAAACAAGAGAAAATGAGGAAGCACAACTGGAACGACCCACTCGAAGGGCTTACTTTACTCTAAGCTATTGAGTACTGCACAGAATGCACGAATCATAGAAAAAGTAACCATATAGCTGAATGCACAACTAAATTGAGGAAGAATAGTACCTTCGGCTTGATTTGAACCCGTGGAGAAGAGATGAGAACTGGCTCGCATATCTTCTTCTGCTTCCCAAGTAGCACCCTCGACTGATTGATTTCGCCATAAAACTTTAACCAAGGGAACTTCCTTGTTCCTTATTCTTCGGACTTGTTAATCTAGGATCTCGACTAGAAATTCATAATAAGAAAGACTATCTCAAACATCGAAGATCTCTGATGGATCAACAACAACAGAATCACCAATGTGTTTCTTGAGCATAGAAATGTGAAAGACAGGATGGATAGCTGATAACTCTACAGGCAACTCAATCTTATAAGCTGCTTTCCCAACACGTTGGAAAACTCTATAAGAGCCAACATATCAAGGACTAAGCTTTCCTTTCTCTCCAAACCTTCTGACCCCTTTCATGGGCAAAATTTTCAAGTACACCAAATCATCAACTTCAAACTCAAGAGCTCTTCTTCTCACATTTGCATACGACTTCTGATGACTCTAGGTTGTCTTCAACCTCTCCCTAATCATCTTAACTTTTTCCATAGCCTCGAACATAGCATTAGGTCCAATAACAGCAGCCTCACACACTTCGAACCAACCTATGGGTGATTTACATCTCCTCCCATACAAAGCTTCAAATAGAGTCATTCTAATGCTAGCATGAAAACTATCATTATACGCAAATTCAATCAATGGAAAATGTTCATCCCAACTTCCTTTGAAATCAAGAACGTATGCCCTCAACATATCCTTCAAATTCTGGATAATCCTCTCAGCCTGACCATCGGTCTGCAAATGAAAAGCGGAGCTAAGATGAACTTGGGTATCGAGACCCTTTTGACAAGCCCTCCAAAAATGAGAAGTAAATTGGGTACCTCTATCGGAGATGATAGACAATGAAACTCCATGCATCCTGACTAATTCTAAAATGTACAGCTTAAAATAGTCCTCAGCGGTGAAAGATGTATGTACTGGCAGGAAATGTGCAGACTTAGTCAATCTATCTACAACGACCCATATAGAATCCTGATGATGACGAGAAAGAGGTGAACCAGTTACGAAATCCATATTCACCTCTTCCCACTTCCATGTAGGAATGTTAAATTCTTGCATCATCCCACCGGGTCTTTGGTGCTCTATCTTAACTTGTTGGCAAGTTGTACACTTCTCTACAAACTTTGATATATCCTTCTTCATACCATTCAACCAATAAATTTCCCGCAAATTGTGGTACATCTTTGTAGCACGGGATAAATAGAGTACCGTGCGCGATGCGCTTCAGCCATAATTCTCTCCTTTAAATCATCAACATCAGGTGCACACAATCTATTCTGAAATCTCAATACACCATCTCCTCCTTGGGAGAAAACCTCCACCTTTTAGTCTTTAACAGACCCTTTCAATTCAACCAAACGAGAATCTATATCTTGTTTCTCCTTTTCTACCAAAACTAAAGAAGATTCAGAACTACTTTGAACCCAAACATTACCCTCAGCTAAATCAAGTAATCCAACACCCAACCTAGCTAGACAATGCACTTCGCAGGCTAACTCCTTCTTACCTTCTTCTATGTTTGCTACACTACCCATGAAAGACCTACTAAGAGCATCCGTCACTACATTAGCCTTGCCCGGGTGATACAACACACTCATATAATAGTCCTTTAACAATTACAACCATCGCTGTTGTTGAAGATTCAACATTCTTTGAGTGAAAACATACTGGAAACTCTTGTGATCCGTAAAGACATCACCATGGATACCGTACAAGTAGTATCTCTAGATATTTAAGGCAAAAACCACCACAGCTAATTCGAGAGCAAGGGTTGGGATAATTTTTCTCATGAGGTTTCAACTGTCGGGAGGCATAGGCTATACCTTACCCTTCTACATCAACACACACCCCAAACCAACTCTCGAAGCATCAAAATACACCACAAAATCATCTACACCATTATGCAGGGTCATCACAGGGGCTGAAGTGAGTCGAGTCTTCAACTCCTAAAAACTCTTCTTGCAAGAATCTGACCATAGGAATTTAACTTCTTTTGGGCTAACCAGGTCAAAGGAGCAGTAATGGAAGAGAAACCTTCCATAAAATGGCGGTAGTAACCAGCTAGGCCCAAGAAACTCCTAATATTAGATGAAGAGATAGGTCTAGGATAATTTTTCACAGCTTCTACCTTTTAAGGATCAACTCAAATACCCTCAGAAGAAATAATATGACCCAGGAAGGCAACTGACCTTAGCCAAAATTCACACTTGCTAAATTTGGCGAACAACTGATGTTCTCTAAGCGTCTGCAAGACAATTCGAAGATGATCTGCATGGTTATTTTCATTTCGAGAGTACACAAGAATGTCATCTATGAATACAATAACAAACATATCCAGGTACTGTCTAAACACCCGATTCATAAGGTCCATAAAAGCTGCTGGGGCATTTGTTAGCCTAAATAACATGACCAGGAATTCAAAATGACCATTACTGGTATGGAAATATATCTTTGGAATATCACTCTCTGACTTTAAGTTGGTGATAACCAAATCTCAATTCTAATTTTGAGAAATAAATGGAAACTTGCAGCTGATCGAACAGGTCATCAATTTTGGGAAGAGGGTACTTGTTTTTTATGGTGACCTTGTTGAGCTGACGATAGTCAATGCACATACCCAATGAACCATCTTTCAGAGCTCACTACAACAAAAATTAAGCTAGAGTAAGAAAGAATAATAATGCCATGAACATACTGGAATATGAAGAGATACCATCCTGTACAATCAAAATATTGAAGTTCTGCACATACTGGAACTATAGTCTGACAAAGCCTCTACTACATAAGACTGAGGAGCCATTGGGACAGATCCCCCAACTAACTCATTCTAATCTGAAAGAAAACAACCATCTATTAATAAGACAAAATCAGAGACATAGGTCCTTGAACCATGAGGACTAACCAACTGCATAAATGTAGATACAGGCACTCGAAGATCACTGTTGCTACTGAGACTGAGCACCTGAATCTACATCACGAGGAAATATAGAACACAAAAGAGTATGGGAATCAATACTTAGAAATGTACTAAGTATGTGCGGGTATATGCAACATTTTTAAATAATATCACAAATGTGTAAGAAAATCATGCATGTTGATAAAAATGACTCTCTTCACTTGAATTACCTAAACGTAATTTCCATGAATCATCAATAGTAACACATGCTTCATAAATCTCATAAATTATTAGTCTCAACTCAAACTCTTTGACTCATGACTTAGAGTGACTCAGTAACTCATAAAACTTGAACTATTATGGACTTCAGAGTTTCTTATAATGGGCATAAATCATTTGAGCTTTCATGGAGTCCAACGTATTACCCATGTTTGGGAGATCTGTTCTATCCTTTCCATCAGAGTAGAACCTTAACTTTAGTGATCATTGTCTTGGCCTTTGGCCATTAATCTTAATCCTATGGTGGCACGTAGTTCTGGGGAAGTAGGATGCGCTAAACCCACACTTCCCGCTAGGTGCTAAATACTACTCCCAGACTTAAGGTCAGAACGTATTAGGAAATCCACCTTAATGAAATCAAGGGTCTATCATGAAGACCAAAATATAAATATATCTCATTTATGAATCATAATCAACTTGTGGATTCCTAACTCGACTCAATCTCAAAATAATCTTTCTCATCTTTAAGTACACTTTCTTATCAAATCATATCAAGTATTAAAACTTCAAGAAAATATCATAGAACTCGTTCTTGACCCTCAAGATAAATATCAATATATATTCAATAATCAAACTTCTCATGGAAAAGCATAAATTCTCAATTTAAGAAATAGGAAAATGAAGTAGTCATATAAGTCAATCTTGTTTAGCTCAAATCTCATAAATCCTTGATAAAGTAATTTGGGTATAAATCCACTTTTAAAAAATCATGAAATTCAATAGAAATTAAATCTTTGGGCACATGAACGAAAGAAGTGTTCTTTTTCAAACCCCACACACCTTGGATTATGATTTTTAAGATGAACAAGCTTGATTGGAAACTCTTCTTTACACTTTTGAGCTAAATTTCTTGATGCCTTTGAATTGGAGAACTTAATTCTTGAACAACTTGGCGAAATCTTTGAAAAATGCTTGAATTTCTTGGAGAAGATTTGATTTAGGATTTTGGAAGAAACCCTGGTTTCTAGAGGGTTATGGAAGAGAAAGGAGAAAAAATGAACTTCTCTTCTCTACTTGGATATATATATATATATATGTATATGTATATATATATATATATACAAGACCAAAATAGGCGGAAATGACAAAAATTCCTCTAAAATAATGAGTTAAAAAAATTGTCAATCGGGTCTGTACGGTCGAACTGATGGTCCATCAGAGTAACTTATGGTCCACCAGATCGTCCGTCACTCGAGTGCCAAAACTACAAAATTCTGCCTGAACGTGATGGTCGAAGTGATGATCCATCAAGAAACTGATGGTCCACCAGATCGCCCATTACTCGGGGGCCAGAAATGGGACATTCTTCTTCGACTTGACGGTCCCCTTGAGGGACCGTCAAATTTTTAGCGGCCCACCATTTTGGCCATCGCACGATGGCTAGAAAAGGGGGTTACTGCCTTGGCTTGATGAGATAATTGATGGTCTACCAAGGACTTGGCGGTCCTTCAGATCTACCGTCAGGCCTAGATGATTTCGACATCGCTTAGTAAAACGGCCATAACTTCCTCGTTTGATGTCGGATTTCAATGAAATTAGTATCGATGGAAATTTTATTCAATGCTCTACATAAAAAAAGTAGAAATTATAAAAATACAATACAATATAAACATCAATCACTTTAGAAGCAATACTTATCCACTCAAAAAACAGATTTAGGCTTAAGGAACGATCGGGGTATTATAATATGATAGTGTATACATACTGGGGTTACTGGTTTGGTCCAATAAGAAATATCTTCCAAGAAATTTTGGAGCCATTCTACTTCTTCACTGGCTTTATACAATGTGATAAATTCAAATTCCATTGTAGTGCGAGAAATACATGTCTGTTTGGATGATTTCCAGAAGACTGCTCCTCCATCGATAATAAATACATATCCACTTATGGATTTTACTTTGTTAGATCTGGTGATCCAATTTGCATCACTATATCCTTTAAGTACTGCAGTATATTTATTATAATGCAAAGAATAGTCTTGAGTATATTTAAGATAACCCAAAAATCTTTTCATTTCCATCCAATGAGTTTTGTTGGGATTACTCGTGTACCAACTCAACTTACTAATAGTGCATGCTATGTCTAGTCGTGTACAATTTATTATATACATTAAACATCCCAATACTATTGCGTACTCCAATTGTGAGTCTCTTTTACCTTTATTCTTTCTAAGTACAAAGCTCACGTCCAATGGAGTCTTGGCAATATCGAATTACATTTACTTGAATTTGTCAAGTACCTTTTCAATATAATGTGACTGAGACAATGCCAACCCTTGTGGAGTTTTATTCTAAGATCACATTCAGAAATCCAAGGTCTTTCATATCGATCTTTCTCTCGAACATTCGTTTTGTTGCATTTATATCTGAAATATTTCTACTAGTGATCAACATATCATCCATATATAAACACACAATGACTTGGTGATTTGGAGTGCCTTTAATAAAAACACATTTACCACATTAATTAATCTTGAACCCGTTTGCCAACATGGTTTGGTCAAACTTTGCATGCCATTGTTTATGTGCTTATTTTAGTCCATAAAGTGACTTAACAAGTTTACACACCTTATTTTCTTTTCCTGGAACCACAAAACCTTCAGGTTGTTCCATATAGATTTCTTCCTCTAATTCTCCATTTGGGAATATTATTTTTACATCCATTTGATGGATTTCAAGACCATATACCACCATCAAGGGAATTAACATTCGAATCGACGTTATCCTAGTTATCGGAGAGTATGTATCAAAGTAATCAAGGTCTTTTTTCTATTTTGAAGTCGTTTACTACAAGTCTTGCCTTGTATTTGTCATATTACCATCCTCTTTCATTTTTCTTTTGAAGATCCATTTAGAACCTAAAGGTTTATTTCCCGAAGGAAGATCAACCAACTCCCATTTATGGTTGATTAAGATTGAATCAATCTGACTATTGACTGCCTCTTTTCAAAGGATGATTCTGACAATGACATCACTTCTTTAAAATTTTGAGGCTCATTTTCTAAGAGAAATGTTACAAAATCTAATCCAAACGAAGTTGATGTTCTTTGACGTGTACTACATCATAGATATTCATCAATATGTACATTCTCACTTAGTTCATCTCAAGGTCATTTAGACCCCATACTAGACTGCTCATGTCTAGTTTTATACGTATAAATATTTTCAATGAATTCAGCATTATCTAATTCAATTACTGTATTTTCATTGATATTCGAATGATCGAATTTATGAACCAAAAATCGACATGTTTTTCTACTTTTAGCATATCCTATGAACACGCAGTCCACTGTCTTAGGTACTATTTTTACTCTTTTTGGCATAGGTACTTGGACCTTCGCTAGACATCCCCACACTTTGAAATATTTCAAGTTGGGTTTCCTTCCTTTTCATTTTTCATATGAAATTGATTATTTCTTGCAATGCGGAACTCTATTGAGTATTCGATTGGCTGTAAGGATAGCCTTCTCCACAAGCTTTGCGGTAAACCGGCACTTATAAGTAAGGCATTCATTATTTCCATCAAAGTTTGTTTTTTTCCTTCTACAATTCCATTATATTGAGGTAAATACAGAGTTGTAGTTTGATGGACAATTCCATTCTCTAGACATATTTTGGCGAAGGGAGATTCATATTTTCTGTCCATATCACTTCTTATAGTTTTGATCTTTTTCTCTAACTGATTTTCAACTTTAGTTTTGTATTTCCTAAATGCATCTATTGCTTCATCCTTACTATTAACCAAGTAGACATAACAATTTCTGGTGCAATTGTCAATAAAAGTTATGAAATACTTTTACCCACCTCGTGATGGTGTTGACTTCATATCACCAATGTCAGTGTGTATTAAGTCTAAGGGATTGGAATTCTTTTCAATGGACTTATACGAATGCTTAGCATACTTTAACTCCACACACGTTCGACACTTTGATTTATTGCACTTAAAGTTTGGCAAAACTTCTAAGTTAATCAATTTTCGTAATGTTTTGTAATTAAAATGGCCTAATCGTTCCTGCCACAAATCGTAAGACTCAAGAATTTAAAAACAAATTGAACTTTAATTGATTTCAACATTTATTACATTCATTTTGAATAGGCCCTCATTGAGGTAGCCTTTTCCTACATACACTTCTCTTCTAGTAAGTATAATTTTTTTGGAAAAAATACACATTTGAATCCATTTTTATCTAGAAGTGAAATAGAAATCAAGTTCTTCCATAACGCTGGAACATACAAGACATTATTGAGTGTCAACACTCTGCCTAAAGTCATTTTCAAGCATACTTTTCCTGTTCCTTCTACTTTTGCAAGAGCAGAGTTTGCCATGTAGATCTTTTCTTTTCCTTGAGCTAGAGCGAACGTCGAAAACAACTCCTTATTAGCACAAACATGGCAGGTGGCATCAAAATCTATCCACCATTCGCAAGGATTTCATACCAAGTTGCATTCGAAAAGCATAGCACACAGATCATCCATTTATTTCTTGGACTCTGTCAAATTTGTTGGGTCCTTCTTCTTCCCTTTCTTGCAGGCACGGCAATCCATAGACTTATGGCCAATCTTTCCATAGTTGAAGCATTTTCCATTGAATTTCTTCTTGGCTCGATTGCTTTCTTTTCCATCTTTCTTTCGCTTTTTAGAGTTGTTTTGGTCATCTTCTACAATGTTTCCTCCATTCATTGTAAAATTTCCTCTTGACCTTCTTTCCGCACCCTTATTATCTTCTTCAATGCATAGTCGAACAATCTGATCTTCGACTGACATCTCCGTACGTTTGTGTTTTAAATAGTTCTTGAAGTCTTTTCACATAGGTGGTAGCTTCTCTATTATTGTTGCTACATGAAATGCCTCATTCACGGTCAAACCTACAATAAAGGTTATGTGAATATTAAGACCATTTTTAAATAGTTCAATAGAGGTATTTGTCAAAATCATACCTTCCGCAAGGACATCATGGATGATCACTTGCAGTTCCTGCAGTTGGAAACAATAGACTTGTTTTCTATCTTTTTATATTCTAGGAATCTTGTAATGAAGATATAGTTCCACTATACACATTGTAAAGTTCATCTTGGAGACCACTCAAGATATAGTTGCTGCAAAGAAAATCTGAGTGTTCCCAAGCCTCCACATCACAAATCGCTCTTGTTCAGAGGTTCCCTCGGGAACCTCTGGAGATTTCTCAAATGTGAACCTTTGAAGACAAAGAGTTGTGAGGTTGAAGAACATTTTCTGCTGCCACCTCTTAAAGTTAATACCCGAGAACTTTTTAGGTTTCTCCGTCGGTGCCATTGCCAGTGGAGAATTTGTGCGACTTATTGTAGCAATACTAGTTACCGCCAGAGTCGTTGCAGCATCATGCATTTGACTATCAGTCGTTATTTTTCTGTCACCACACGACAATACCTTTAGTATATCAAAATACTTATTAAAAAGTTATAGCAACTTTAAACACCTCTTGTTTCTAGTTTAACGATGAAGTTTTTATGACTTCAAATCGTCAACCGAGTGATCTTTAACTTGATGAAGATTTTGTCTCCAAACTACTAGTTAAATTCAAATGGAGTAGAAATCTTAAAGCTTTAATCTCCAGAAAATAAGCAATACAGATTCCAAGGAATTATTCCTTAAGATTATTATTTTCAATATTTTTAGGTACAAGAATTGTATATATACAACAAAAACTTCAACACAACTTAAAGCCTAAAATAAGAACATTTATGAAGTTTCTTAACACCCTCAACACAAGATTATGATTAATCTATCTAAGAGGTATGTTATATTTTAGAAATGAGATAAAATAAAAATGTAAATCTAAGTCCCCCGACTTTATGGAGTGTCCTTAAGAAATAATTTCCCTCACTGTACCCGAGGTTTTGGAATCTTCCTCCCAGAATAAAATGGCTTTCAACCCAACTATAGTGGTACCTCAAATAATTGGATTCGTCAAAATCACTCAACAGCTAAATGATCACATAGAGTTTTTGTATTGAAGAAAAGTGTTGTTGCTATCAAAAAAAATGTCTATACCTAAGGAATACATCAGGTATTTATAGCCTTTAATGTGTCTTTTCGAAAAGAATGCATTAGTTCAGTAGAAAAGCACTTATTCAGTACAGTCACGTCACCTATGCCCAGTCTGTACTGGAGCTGCGCCTGATCTGTGGTGCGAAACAGTGTGTCTTTTACCTCGAAGGGTCGCATCCCTTCGAGATGCCTTGCATATGCTTTGGCTTGGTGTTCGATATGCGTCCGCACTTGGAGAAAAAACATTCTACCAGATTTTTGTATTAAAATTTCACTTGTAAAACAAGTTTCAAATAAAATTCGTCTAAAAAGATAGATCTCATCGATCGTTCCAAATCCAAATCTGAAGCCGAGTGAGCGACGACGATGGCGCGAGGCACCACCTTATTCTTGCCTTAGTATCTATGTGGAGTAAGTTTTGCTTATTGTAAACACTCTAAAGTTACCTTCTCCCACCAATGTGGGAGAATTAGTGAGCTTTCCAACATAAGAGTACACTTTCTAATTTGGTGTCTCTCTTTTTCTCCACCAGTTTTCCTCCATTTCTCATTTACACGTATACCTTGAACCCAATAATTAGTAACAATGTTCATGGACAAAATTTATGAAAAGATAATGGTTCAATTCCATAAAGAAGTATCCATAGAGAACTTACAATTGTTGGATGAAACAACTTATCTGCTCTAATTAATTTCATTCCATTTGTTCTGCACAATATTAACGAAAAAAAGTTTTAAAGGAAATTTGCTCACAATTATTGATCGATGGAATATATATTTGATAATAAAGACACTAACAACAACGTACCTATTGTAGTCCCATAAAGTAATATTATTGATAACAGAAAGAATTGATAAAACCTATAAAGATGAAATTAGATCACACAAATCAATTAGGCAAATTAAAAAAAAAACTACAATCAAATCAAGCCCATTTTATAATCAAAACTAGAATAATGAAACAAAAAAGGCATCGCAGAGAGAGTGGCCAACCATTTTGGTACCAACTTATCTCCCAAATCATCATCATTAGCCTTAAAAAATTATTGGCCAGTTATCTAGTCCAATCAGAGAGATTTCATAAGAATCAGAAGATGCGAATCCAATGAACAAGAATTTTCTTGTATACACATTTTCTTGCCATCAAAATATTGATTGTCAAATGGATCTTGCCATTGTTGTTTTCAATTTGGTTTCTCAATTTTTTTTGTATGATCTCTGAAATTGGATTAGAAGTTTTACTGGGGTCTTTTGTATAGACAGTTGTGAGGAACAATAACTTTTGGAGTCTAATATAAAAATGCTTTAATTTAACATTTATGAGTGACTTTTAGAGTCTCTATAAAACGTTTTAATGAAATTATTGTTTTTTTTTATAAAATAAAATATAGAGAAAATTGTCAAAAAAGGAGGAAATAGATAAATATTAATACTGACTGGAGAATGTGCCATCTCAGTAGTTTCTTATTTCTCTAATATATATATATATATATATTAAAATGAAGGATATGGATGAAGCCTCAGATGTCATTGACATAGAATTTTTTTGAGATAGATCTCAGTGATTGCTTGGACTATCTCAAAGAACCTACATTGAATGAATGTTGGAATGATATGGAATGAAAAAATTGTTCACGTCTAGTCAAACCTATCATTAAAGGTGACATGTTTTCATTGAATCAATTCCCACAAAATGCATTGGAATAAGAGCAAATGAAAGGCATTCCATAGGCTTCACTTGTTGGGAGCATTATGTATGCACAGGTCTGTACCAGACTTGATATTGCCTTTGTAGTAGGAATGCTTCGCAGATATCAAATTAACCCTGGTCTTGATCATTGAAAAGATGAAAAAATAATTTAGAGATATTTACAACGAACCAAGGATATTAAGCTTACATACAAATATTTTGGCTCATTAAAAGTCATTGGAATTCAGACTTCGATTTGGGTGGATGCAAAGATAGTGGTAAATCTACTTATGGATACATTTTTTATTTTGCTCAAGGTGTTGTGTCTTGGATAAATGTTCAGCAAACCATTGTTGCAACATCCACAATGAAAGCCGAATTTATAGAATGTTATTAAGCTACATCAGGAGTTATGGTTGTATAATAACTTTGCTTCTGGTCTTAAAATTGTCTATTCTATTGCGAAATCATTGAGATTGTTTTGTGATAATTCATCTAGGATATTATTTTTGAAGAATAATAAGAGTGATAGCCAAAGTAAGCATATCGACATAAAGTATTTGATGGTTAGAGATCATGTCAAGAAGCAAGATATGACTTTTGAACATGTTAGTACAACTTCAATGATTATTGATCCATAACTAAAGAATTACCAGCTAATATTTTTAAGGATCATGTGATCTATATGGGACTTAGTAACTCATTGTAGTCTTGTTATATTCTCTACAATTTGTCTAGACATTATTATTTTTGTTATACATGAACGTGCTTGTAAGGGGTGCGCATAGTGCGGGTAATTTAACAACAAAACATGTACTTGGATAATTAGTAGTTAACTAGTACTTACTAGTTCTATCATGTTAATTGAAATGCTATGTCATAGCATTCCTTAGTTATTTGTTTTAACCTTATTAATTCTTCTATATGATTTTTAAGATATACTATATGTTCCATATTTCGAGTTTTTATGTAGTCAAGTAGATTCTTTTTCATAAGTGTTTCTATTAGTCTTATTTGCTCCATATCTTGTCTCCAATATTCTATATATTCATAGTTTATCATTTTATCCTATAGTAGTTGTAATACTGCAAATTTCATTGTAATAATTTATTCTAATTATACTATATCTTATATTAAATTCTAGGTTATTTATTTCGTTAATTATCCTATCTTTTTCTTCTATGAATAATTCTATGTCTAAATCATAATCTAAACTATCTTTTAATTCTAGTTGTTCCAAAGCTTTATCTATCCAAATTAATCTTTCTTTTAATTGTCTTCTTCCTCTTCTAAGCTGGTTTCTATAATTAATTTCTTTGTGTAGCCAACTTTGTTTTTCTCTAATTCTTCTTATATATTCTAACATTTTTAATCTATATAATATCCATATGAATAATAACTATCTAAATATGAGCAGTAGCTATCATTATATAAGTGTAAGTTTTCTATAGAACTTAATAGCTCTTAATTAAAATGAATTACCTTTTCGTATATATTTTTCCTTTATCTACTATTTCTATATCCTTAAGTACATATAAAACAAGTATCTTAAATTATTCTATCATTCCATCAGATAAGTAGGTAGTCATTTTATTTTATATAATGTTATTTTCAAAATACTCCTTTCAACCATATACATAACAAAATATGATCACCTTAGATCACTATATACTAGATTATTCTTAAATAACATGTTCTTCGGTCACTATTAGCATGGTAATCTGGATACTTTTTCCCTAAACAGCGTCTCTACTCTGGTTACTCCCCTATCACGGCTTCTTCGCCTCACCGGTTTCACCTTTAGGAAGGAACAGTTCTTGGGAATTTTTCTCCTTTTCCACTTTGCTAATAAACTTCTTAACATGATATTCTTCGAATAATTCTATTATAATGTAACTAACATGATCTTATTTTATTATATCATGATTGTCAGGAATTTATAAATTTAGCTATTCATAATTATAAATGAAAATACCCTGTTCTGATAGATTTGATAAATCTGTGCTTTGCTCATCCATAGCTTTTCCTTAGAAATATATTTGTTTTTATTAAATATTCAAAAGTTTTTTTTTTGTGTACAAGATAGAAGACTTGCTTTTAATACATGAAAGTCTTTCCTTAGATCGCCTCATGGCTTACATATTTATAATCTTAAAAGATGAAAATGCATAAACAATTTACACTATTCACTTTACATCTATCAAGAAAATAAAAGAATAATAATGTCCTCACTTTACATTTGTCCTAAAAGGAATGAAAGTAAGAAATCTTATCCTATAAAAGACAAAAATAATAAAGACTAGGATGTACAATAATGGTACTCTTTACAAAAAAAGTCAAAAAGGCTATAATGTTATATTTACGTATGTTAAAAACATATCTTGTTAAGTCATATGTCTCTTTCTTAATTGTAATGCTTATGTCTTTTTGTCTTTATTTTTCCATCGGTCTGTGTTGCTTTATATCTTTTATCGTGTATCTTCCAGCTGTCCTTCTTAGTTCTTATCTTCTTTCATTCTAGCTAACTTCTGGAATCACGTTATTTTCTCCATTGCATTTTGAGCATAGGTGGTCTGGATATTTGTATCTTATTATTTTGCAAAATCTTATTAATAATTCTTCTGAAATAAATTCCTTCTTTATTGCTCTTGCAGTTGGTTATTTTTCTTGATTGAGTAGTGTCAAAATCCGTTGTCTAGCTTCTTCCATATCTGACTGTAATAGCTCCCTTGAATTTGAATAAATCATTTGATGATCTCTTGAATAATAACTCCATATTGTGTTCCTATTTAGGCAGTTATTTGCTAATTCTTAAACAATTGAAGATATTCCAATAATTCGTGTATTTGTATAAAAATCAGGTATCTCAACTTTAGGTATCTTTAGCTGATGAACAATATCTACTGGTATAATCATATATCTGGTTAATCCTATTTTTACAACTTGTATAACTGATTTAATTTCGTCATATAATATCTCTGCTGGTGCAATATAAAACTTTATAAAATATAGATTTCCTTTGATTATTTTCTTATAGGTGGTGAATGCTCTATATAATTCTAGTATAGATGTTAGTTCATCTCCTTCTTGGGTATATACGGTACTTAATAATCCATAACTGAAACAAGTTTTAACAAAGCTTGGGTTGGTTTTTGGTAGTGCGATTAACTTGTTGTAACCTTGTAATTTTTTGGTTATATAGTTTGTGTTTGGTTCTTGGATATTTGTTGCTTTTGGTTTAAGTTTTAGGTAAGTCTATATTTTGTGGATGTTTTCTATGTATGCTCGAGTTATATGGTTATAGGCTTTTCTATCTTGGTTTAAACTTTCTCGATATGTGGTAGTTTGTGGTGTTATGAACAAGGAGTCTTTTTGTGTTTTTGGTATAAATGGTTTTTCAAATATCTTGTTCATGTTCATGTTCTGTTATCTTTGTCCACTAACTCCTTTGCTTATACTTGCAGTTGTAGATTGATAAACGTTATGGGTTTTATGGAGTGTCCCAATGTGTCCTTTTAGCTTTTAAATTTTATTGTCTTCCAATCGACATAGCTCTTCACACTGTTGAGTAATCTGAGTCATAGCTTCAGACTTCAGTTTAACTTCATTAGTCTTTAGCTTTTGTATTTCATTACCCATACTGTCCATTTTCAGTAAAAGTGTAGTTAGGGCTTTAAGTATCTTTTCTAAAGCATCATCTTCTATTATATCAGTCTTTGTAGCTTTGTCTTGCTATGTATTCTGCAATAACATTTTTTTTAGTACTAATTAATTCAATTGTAAATGTAAAATTTAATATAGTTAATACTAGTCTCCGAATTTCTTTCATTGTAACTGAATTTTATATTTTCTTTGTTAACCACCAACGTACCTGTATGTTATCAGTTTGTACAATAAACTTGTTATATACAATATATAGCTCAAATACTAATAAACATTTATATAATGAGCATAATTCTTTTCTATTTATTTCCCATTTTATTTCTATTTCATTTAACGTACCTGAGTAGTATCTACAATGATGTTCTAATTTTTCTTCTTCATATCTATATTTAAGTACTCCTCCATAATAATATTCACTTGCATCTGCTTCTACTATATATGTAAAAATTTTATTTTCATTTGGAAATTGTAATTTTGGTGATTCTTTACAAAGTATTTTTATTTTCTGAACTTATTTTTTATCATCTTCGATGTAATTATACTCTACATCCTTTTTTAATTTTTTCTGTAATGACTTTATGTTTTCTACTAATTTTGGTATACATTCTTTTACTTGGTTTACTAATCCTAAAGATGATTGTAATTTCTTTTTTTGTATCTAATTCTTCTTTTAAATTTATTATTTTTTGTACTATATGTTGTTGCATTTTTACTCCACTTTTATCTATTTGTATTCCTAAAAACTCTATCTGATTTTTCATAATTTCAGCTTTCTTTTTACTTAAACTTATTCCTGAATTTTCTTTTATACCTGCAAATTGTTCTAGTAATTTTAAATGTTTCTCTTTCATTTTTGTATATAATAGTATATCATATATGTATACTATACAATTAGGTAGTTGTTTAAAATAACTATCCATACAGTGTTGGTATCTACCTGATGCATTTGTATATACAAATGGTAACACATTTCATTCATAAAATTCTTGTGGTACCGTAAAGATAGTTAATTTTTTAGAATCTTCTTCTAACTTTAGGTGGTAAAATCCTGATTTACAGTCAAATTTGCTAAAATAATTATATCCTTGTATTTGTCTTATTTTTAATATCTTATTTGGTATTGGATAATTATATGTCATAATTTTTGCATTTAGGTTTCTATAATCAATAATCATTCTACTTTTTCCTATTTTTTGTTCACTGTATTTATTTACTATAAATGTTGGACTATTATATTTGCTATTGTTTTTTTGTATGTATTTTTTTCTAATAATTCATCTATATGCATTTTAAATTCTTTTAAATCATCAAAGTTATATGTTAACGGTTTTTGGGTTATTATACTATTTTTATCTATTAGCTCAGTTTTTATTGTAGTTTTATGTTTTTCTCATCCTTTTAATGGATCTTCACTATATAGTTGTCTTAATTTTTTCTTTATTATTTCTACCTTATCTATTGGAAATATAGTTATTTCTTCTTTATTTATTGAAAATATAACTTGTTCTATTGTGTCTTCAGTATTTTTTATATTTTCTAATTTTTGTGTGATTTTTTCACTTCCTTTTATCCAATCAGTTTTCTTTCTTATTTTATTAATAACTATTTTTGCTCTTACTTTTTGTTGACATGGTGTTCTAAACCACCAGTGTGTTTTAGTTATTACATGTGGGTATAGTTTATCTAAAAACAGCATTCCTAAAATCATATCTTTTGGTTAGTTCATAATTATAGATCTCTTCTATTGTTAATATCTTATCCCATACTTGTATTTTTACATTTTTAGCATTATAGGTAATTAAGCTTCCTTCATTATTAAATCTTTTTACTACTATTGGTGTTTTTAGTTTATCCCATTTGTCTTATGGTAAACAATTATATCTACATAAGTTGGCTTTTGCTCCTGTATCTATCATAGATGTATAATATCTATTATAAGATTCTTCTACTATTATTTTCATAAGTACATATATTTAAATATCATATCAAAGCTCTTTTTATTAATAATTTTTCTCTATTATAGGTTATGATTATTTGTGTATGTTTTATATTATAGGGTTTTACTTGTTCTAACAATTTTATTCCTAATATTATGTCTGTTTTTTGCATATCTTCCTTTATTTCAAATTCTATTTTTATTTTTCTAACTCCTATTATTATTTCCTTTTCTGCTGTATCTTTAGTAGTTATTAAACTTCTTGATAGATCTGGGCATATATTACTATTGTATCTTATTTCTTCATTTTTCACTCGGTATTTTACTATATGGTTTACTTCTTATCCTATATTTAGAAGTATTAAATATTGATTTCCATTTATTGTTCCCATTATATAATATTGAGTTAAATTAACTGCTGAAGTTATTTCATAATTTGTTCTTTTCGATGATCCTGATGATTCAGGTTTTTCGAAAGCTATTCTTTTTATTGTACTTATTATATCATTTATTATTTCTAAATCTTCTTCTATATCCATGTCTTTGTAACTATAATCATTGTTATCAATTGTTTTTACAAATTGTTTAAAAGGACTTTCTATTTGTATTTTATTAATTTTATTTTTTCCCGTTATTTTATGTTTTGTTGTTAATACATATAGATTTTTACATCTTGTTGTAAATATTTTACATCTTGAGGTTAGTTCTATTCCTGATATTTTTCAATATAATAATAATGATTTATCTATGTTTTTATCTGTTATTGCCACGGAATAATTCGTACTTATTATAAATTTAAATTTTTGGTATATTAAATTACCTCTTATGGCGGTTATTATACTTTTTTCTATAGGTTTTATAATTCTATCATTTGTTAAATATAATTCTATTGGTGTATCTATTCCATCTCTAATACATGCTATTATTAGGATCTCTGTTCCTCCAAGGTATACGTATTTTATTGGGTCTTTACTTTGTATATCGTTTATTTCTTTATTAATTATTCTTTGTGTTACTAGTGGTATACTAGCTCTACCTTTTGCATATCTACAGTGTATTACATATTCTTTTTGGCTTACTACGAAGTATTCTTCTTTTCGTCTACTAAATATGTTTTTTATTGTTGGTATTTTAAATATTTTTTCTACACTTAAATCTAATTCTTTTTCTTTTATCTCGTCAAATATATTATTATCAAATATTATTTTCTGATCTGTTCCTTCTTCATTTAAATATTCTTCCTTTGTTATTATTTTTATATCTTTTTCAGTCATTTGATTCATCTAATTCACTATCTATTTCATTATTAGTTTCATTTTTCGAAAATTCATATATACTATCATCACTTTCTAATTCGTAATCTATATAATCTATTTGCATATATTCTGCATTTTCTATCTTTATTTTTGATATTTGTTTCTTTTTTGGGTCTTTAGGCATTATATAATCTCTAGCTAAATGTCCTAGTTTGCCACAATTATAACAAGTACATTCTTTTATAGATTTCTTTCTCTTATATGGTCTTTTATATTTATAATTATTTACATAATATCTTTTTCTTAGTTTCTTATACTTATATTTTGATTTTTTGTATTTCTTATATTTCTTTTGTGTTTTTATTTTCTTATAATATTTTTCTTCGCATTCAAATTGAGGTGTTATTTTATCCTTGCAACATGCTAAATTTCTTATTAATGTTTTTTTCATTTTTATTTCTTCTCTGTGTTTTTCACAGATATTCCTATACCATTGTTGTAGAAGTTTTATTCTTGCTCCTAGGGTATCTACTATGTTTGGTTCATCCCAACTCCTTATTATTTTTGAACTAAATTGTTCAGGTAATTTACTAAAATATAATCTTCTTACTTCTTTACTTTCTTCTGTATTATATTCTCCCTTGTAGTAGTATTCTTTGAATGTATACGTATATTCATCTATATAACACATATTACATATTGCTAGTTTTAACATTAAATTACTCTTTGTATCTTTTTCTTTGTTTTGTTCTTCTTCTTCTATTGTCATACTGCTAAATTCATCTCTTATAACAATTTCATATTTTTTCAATATATAGGTGTTAGTTTAGTTACTGTTGTTCCTTCTGCTTGTTTATCATTTGTTAATACCGTTTTACTATTTTCAGTTGAATTTAAAAACCATAATTTTACTGTTCCTATTAGCTTTTATTTTTATATATTCTGGTGTATCTATTGCATTTATACCATTGTCTATTAATTGTTTTGTTATATATTCTATCCATAATTGTATCGTTTTATCTACATCTATTACACAGTCTAAGTCTAAAAAGTTATAAATTTTATTAATTATTTGTTTTGGTGTCCATTTGTTATATTCATCCCTTTGGTTATATTTTTTAAACTTATTTACCTAATAATATGCAGGTTTTCTTATTTCTGATGTACTATGTATTATTTTTTCATCATCCTTTTTATCAAGAGTGTTTATTTCCGTGTTTGTATTTTCTAAGTTTTCTTTATTAATTATTTCTTGGTTTTCATTTATTTCTAGTTTTTCTATATTTGTTAAAATTTATGTATATGTTTCTCTATGTTCCGAAATATAATTATCTATTTCTTCAGTATCTATTGTATTTATTTTTATTTCATTAGTTTCTAATTCTTTATTTTCTAATTTTTCTTTAAATTGATTTATCTCAGTTAATAATTTTTGTTTTTCTTATCATTTTCTTCTTTTTCTTTCTGCCCTTTTTAATATAGCCCTTTTAGCATTTGTAGTTCTTTTTCTAATTCAGCAATCCTATTATTTTTAGTTTCTTCTATTTTTCATATTTCTTCTATACCCTGTTGTTTTATTTTATTTATTTCTTTTTTCCTATCTATTTCTTCATTTTCTCTTGCTATTCTTACCATAGATGTCAATTTATCTTCTAATTTTAACTCTTCTTTCCCTAATATTAAAAATAAATGTTTACCTATTTTCTTATATCTTCTTTCTAAACTAGAAAATACTATTCTTATTTTTAATCCTTCATGGTTTTCATATATTTTTTCATCTATTATATATTCTTCTTTATTAATTTTATCTACTTGATAGTGTATAGATCATGTTGACATATGTATTCTAGATAATCTATTTGTGATTTTAAATATGATATTTCTTCCTTTTGTGCTTTTATTGATTTTTTGCATACTCCAACAATCATGTTATATTGTAGTCTTTCTTTTCTTATTTTTAATTCTTTTCATTTTTCAGATATTATTTGTGTTAGTTTTTTATATTTTTGTGATTTTGTTATGTTATTCATCTGTACAATATATATAATATTTTGGTGGATTCTGAAATCTGATTTTATCATAATTAGGTGGTATGTATCTCATTCTTCTAGATTTTAAATGAATTATTAATTTTGCCTCATTGCTAGATATTATGGTAATTAAGTAAGTTAATCTATGGGGGTTTTGTTTTGTTTTATTTAACTTCTTATATTCTGGGTAGTAACTTGTTAAAATTCTTTTAATTTCTCTAAAAGCTTGTGTGTTTTTAAATGGTTTTTGCATATTTAACTAATAAATAACAACAAGATAACGTAATTAATCATAGCTTATAATTAACAATTAAATTAACATCTCTAACATAATAGTAGGGGATGCGGATAGTATTTAACAACATATCTACCGTGCGGATAGTATTTAACAATTAACTTGTACTTGGATAATTAGTAGATAACTAGTACTTACTATTTTTATCATGTTAATTGAAATGTTATGTCATAGCATTCCTTAGTTATTTGTTTTAACCTTATTAATTCTTCTATAATATTTTTAAGGTATACTATATGTTCCATATTTCTAGTTTTTATGTAGTCAAGTAGATTCTTTTTCATAAGTGTTTCTATTAATCTTATTTGCTCCATATCTTGTCTCCAATATTCTAAGTATTCTTAGTTTATCATTTTATCTTATAGTAGTTGTAATACTGCAAATTTCTTTGTAATAATTTATTCTAATTGTACTATATATGATATTAAATTCTAGGTTATTTATTTCATTAATTATCCTATCTTTTTCTTCTATGAATAATTCTATGTCTAAATCATAATCTAAACTATCTTTTAATTCTAATTGTTCCAAAGTTTTATCTATCCAAATTAATCTTTCTTTTAATTGTCTTTTTCCTCTTCTAAGCTGGTTTTTATAATTAATTTATTCGTATAGCCAACTTTGTTTTTCTCTAATTCTTCTTATATATTCTAATATTTTTAATCTGTATAATATCCATCTGAATAATAACTATCTTAATATGAGCAGTAGTTATCATTATATAAGTGTAAGTTTTCTATAGAACTTAATAGATCTTCATTAAAATGAAATACCTTTTCGTATATAATTTTCCTTATATCTACTATTTCTATATCCTTAAATACATATAAAACAAGTATCTTAAATTTATCTATCATCCCATCAGATAAGTAGGTAGTCATTTTATTTTATATGATGCTATTTTCAAAATATTCCTTTCAACCATATACATAACAAAATATGATCATCTTAGATCACTATATACAAGATTATTCTTAAATAACATGTTCTTCGGTCACTATTAGCATGGTAATCTGGATACTTTTTCCCAAAACAACGCCTCTACTCTGGTTACTCCCCTATCATGGCTTCATTGCCTCGTTGGTTTCACCTTTAGGATGGCATAGTTCTTGAAATATTTTCTCCTTTTCCACTTTGCTAATAAACTTCTTAACATGATATTCTTCGAATAATTCTACTATAAAGTAACTAACATGAGCTTATTTTATTATATCATGATTGTCAGAAATTTATGAATTTAGTTATTCATAATTATAAATGAAAATACCTGTTCTGTTAGATTTGATAAATCTGTGCTTTGCTCATCCATAACTTTTCCTTAGAAATATATTTGTTTTTATTCAGTATTCAAAAGTTTTTTTTTTGTGTACAAGATAGAAGACTTGCTTTTAATACATGAAAGTCTTTCCTTAGATCGCCTCATGGCTTACATATTTATAATCTTAAAAGATGAAAATGCTTAAACTATTTACACTATTCACTTTACATCTATCAAGAAAATAAAAGACTAATAATATCCTCACTTTACATTTGTCCTAAAAGGAATGAAAGTAAGAAATCCTATCCTATAAAAGACAAAAATAATAAAGACTAGGCTATACAATCATGGTACTCTTTACAAAAAAGTCAAAAAGGCTATAATGCTACATAATGTCAAAATTATGTATGTCAAAAACTTAGCTTGTTAAGTCATATGTTGCTTTCTTAACTGTAATGCTTTAGTCTTTTTGCCTTTATTTTTCCATCGGTCCGTGGTGCTTTATGTCTTTTGTCGTGTATCTTCCAGCTATCCTTCTTTGTTCTTGTCTTCTTTCATTCTAGATGAACTTCTCGAATCACGTTATTTTCTGTATTGCATTTTGATCATAGGTGGTATGGATATTTGTATCCTATCATTTTTCAATATCTTGTTAATAATTCTTTTGAAATAAATTCCTTCTTAATTGCTCTTGCAGTTGGTTGATTTACATGATTGGGTAGTGTTAAAATCCATTGTCTAGCTTCTTCCATATCTGACTGTCGTAGCTGCCTTGAATTTGAATAAATAATTTGATGATCTCTTGAATAATAACTCCATATTGTGTTCCTATTTAGGTAGTTATTTGCTAATTCTTGAACAATTAAAGATATTCCAATAATTCATTTATTTGCATAAAAATCAGGTATCCCAACTTTAGGTATCTCTAGCTGTTGAACATTATCTTCCGGTATGATAATATCTCCGGTTAATCCTATTCTTACAACTTGTATAACTGATTAAATTTCATCATATAATATCTCTGCTGGTGCAGTATAAAACTTTATAAAAAATAAATTTCCTTTGGTTATTTTCTTATAGGTGGCGAATGTTCTATATAATTCAGGTATAGCTGTTAGCTTTCTTGGGTATATACGGTATTTTATAATCCATAACTAAAACAAGTTTTAACAAAGCTTGGGTTGGTTTTCGATAGTGCGATTAACTTGTTGTAACCTTGTAATTTTGGGGTTATATAGTTTGTGTTTGGTTCTTGGATATTTGTGGCTCTGGGTTTAAGGTTTAGGTAAGTCTGTATTTTATGGATGTTTTCTATGTATGTTCGAGTTTTATGGTTATAGGTTTTTCTATCTTGGTTTAAAATTTCTCGATATGTGGTAGTTTGTGGGGATATAAACAATGGGTCTTTTTGTGTTTTTGGTATAAATGATTTTTCAAATATCTTGTTCATTTTCATGTTCTGATATCTTTGTCCAATAAATCCTTTGCTTATATCTGCAGTTATAGATCGATAAACGTTATGGGTTTTATGAAGCGTCCCAGCGTCTCCTTTTAGCTTTGGAATTTTATTGTCTTCCGATCGACATAGCTTTGCAGACTGCTGAGTTATCTGAGTCATAGCTTCAGACTTCAGTTTAACTTCATTAGTCTTTAGCTTTTCTATTTCATTACTCATACTGTCCACTTTCAGTAAAAGTGTAGTTAGTGTTTTAAGTATCTTTTCTAAAGCATCATCTTCTATTATATCAGTCTGTGTAGCTTTGTCTTGATATGTAATCTACAATAACATTTTTTTAGTACTAATTACTTCAATTGTAAATGTTAAATTTAATACATTTAATACTTGTCTTCGAATTTCTTTCGTTGTAACTGAATTTTGTATTTTCTTTGTTAACCACCAACGTACCTGTGTATTATCTGTTCGTACAATAAACTTATTATATACAATATATGGCTCAAATTCTAATAAACATTTATATGATGAGCATAATTCTTTTCTATTTATTCCCCATTTTATTTTTGTTTCATTTAACGTACCTGAGTAGTATCTACAATGATGTTGTAAATTTTCATCTTCATATCTTTATTTAATTACTCCTCCATAATTATATTCACTTGCATCAACTTCTACTATATATCTAAATTTTTTTATTTTCATTTGGAAATTGTAATTTTGGTAATTCTTTAAAAAGTATTTTTATTTTCTGAACTTGTTTTTTATCTTCTTCATTGTCATTATACTCTACATCCTTTTTTATTTTTTTCTATAATGGATTTAGGTTTAATGTTAATTTTGGTATATATTCTCTTACTTGGTTTACTAATCCTAAAAATGATTATAATTTCTTTTTTATATCTAATTCTTCTTTTGAATTTATTATTTTTTGTACTATATGTTGTTACATTTTTACTTCACTTTTATCTATTTGTATTCCTAAAAACTCTATCTGATTTTTCATAATTTCAACTTTCTTTTCACTTAAACTTATTCCTGAATTTTCTATTATACCTGCAAATTGTTCTAGTAATTTTAAATGTTCCTCTTTAGTTTTTGTATATAATAGTATATCATCTATGTATACTATACAATTAGGTAGTTGTTTAAAATAACTATCCATAAAGTGTTGATATCTACCTGATGCATTTTTATATCCAAATGGTAACACATTCCATTCATAAAATCCTTATGGTACCGTAAACGAAGTAAATTTTTTAAAATCTTCCTCTAACTTTAGGTGGTAAAATCCTTATTTACAGTCAAATTTGCTAAAGTAATTATATCCTTGTATTTTTCTTATTTTTAATATCTTATTTGATATTGGATAATTATATGTCATAATTTTTGCATTTAGGTTTCAATAATCAATAACCATTCTATTTTTTCCTCTTTTTTGTTCACTGTATTTATTTACTATAAATGTTGGACTATTATGTTTGTTATTGTTTTTTTGTATGTATTTTTTTCTAATAATTCATCTATATGTATTTTAAATTCTTTTAAATCATCAAAGTTATATGTTAACGGTTTTTGGGTTATTATACTATTTTTATCTATTAGCTCAGTTTTTATTGTAGTTTTATATTTTTTTCATCTTTTTTATGGATCTTCACTGTATAGTTGTCTTAATGTTTTCTTCATTATTTCTACCTTATCTATTGAAAATATAGTTATTTCTTCTTTATTTATTAAAAATATAACTAGTTCTATTGTGTTTTCAGTATTTTTTATATTTTCTAATTTTTGTGTGATTTTTTCACTTTCTTTTATCCAATCAGTTTTCTTTCTTATTTTATTAATAATTCTTTTTGCTCTTACCTTTTGTTTACATGGTGTTGTAAACCACCAGTGTGTTTTAGTTGTTCCGTATGGGTATAGTTTATCTAAAAACGGCATTCCTAAAAGCATATCTTTTGATGTTAGTTCATAATTATAGATCTCTTCTATTGTTAATATCTTATCCCATACTTGTATTTTTACATTTCTAACTTTATAGGTAATTAAGCATCCTTCATAATTAAATCCTTTTACTACTATTGGTGTTTTTAGATTATCCCATTTGTCTTCTGGTAAACAATTATATCTACATAAGTTGGCTTCTGCTCCGGTATCTATCATAGGTGTATAATATCTATTATAATATCCTTCTACTATTATGTTCATAAGTACATATATTTTCATATCATGTCAAAGCTCTTTTTATTAATATTTTTTCTCTATTATAGGTTATGGTTATTTGTGTATGTTCTATATTGTAGGGTTTTACTTGTTCTAACAATTTTATTCCTAATATTATGTCTGCATTTTGCATATCTTCCTTTATTTCAAATTCTATTTTTATTTTTCTAACTCCTATTATTATTTTCTTTCCTGTTGTATCTTTAGTAGTTATTAAACTTCTTGATAGATCTGGGCATATATTACTATTGGGTCTTATTTCTTCATTTTTCACTCGATATTTTGCTATATGGTTTACTTATTGTCCTATATTTAGAAGTATTAAATATTGATTTCCATTTATTGTTCCCGGTATATAATATTGAGTTAAATTAACTGCTGAAGTTATTTCATAATTTGTTCTTTTCGATGATCCTGATGATTCTGGTTTTTCGAAAGCTATTCTTTTTATTGTACTTATTCTATCATTTATTATTTCTAAATCTTCTTCTATATCCATGTCTTTGTAACTATCATCATTGTTATCAATTGTTTTTACAAATTGTTTAAAAGGACTTTCTATTTGTATTTTATTAATTTTATTTTTTCCCGTTATTTTATGTTTTGTTGTTAATACATATAGATTTTTACATCTTGTTGTAAATATTTTACATCTTGAGGTTAGTTCTATTCCTGATATTTTTCAATATAATAATAATGATTTATCTATGTTTTTATCTGTTATTGCCACGGAATATTCGTACTTATTATAAATTTAAATTTTTGGTATATTAAATTACCTCTTATGGCGGTTATTATACTTTTTTCTATAGGTTTTATAATTCTATCATTTGTTAAATATAATTCTATTGGTGTATCTATTCCATCTCTAATACATGCTATTATTAGGATCTCTGTTCCTCCAAGGTATACGTATTTTATTGGGTCTTTACTTTGTATATCGTTTATTTCTTTATTAATTATTCTTTTTGTTACTAGTGGTATACTAGCTCTACCTTTTGCATATCTACAGTGTATTACATATTCTTTTTGGCTTACTACGAAGTATTCTTCTTTTCGTCTACTAAATATGTTTTTTATTGTTGGTATTTTAAATATTTTTTCTACACTTAAATCTAATTCTTTTTCTTTTATCTCGTCAAATATATTATTATCAAATATTATTTTCTGATCTATTCCTTCTTCATTTAAATATTCTTCCTTTGTTATTATTTTTATGTCTTCTTCAGTCATTTGATTCATCTAATTCACTATCTATTTCATTATCTGTTTTATTTTTTGAAATTTCATATATACTATCTTCACTTTCTATCGTAATCTATATAATCTATTTGTATATATTCTGCATTTTCTATCTTTGTTTCTGATATTTTTTTTTGGTCTTTAGGCATTTTACAATCTCTATCTAAATATCATAGTTTGCCACAATTATAACAAGTATATTCTTTTATAGATTTCTTTCTCCTATATGGTCTTTTATATTTATAATTATTTACATAATATCTTTTTCTTGGTTTCTTATACTTATATTTTAATTTTTTGTATTTCTTATATTTCTTTTGTCTTTTTCTTTTCTTATAATATTTTTCTTCGCATTCAAATTGAGGTGTTATTTTATCCTTGCAACATGCTAAATTTTTTATTAATGTTTTTTCCATTTTTATTTCTTCTCTATGTTTTTCACAGATATTCCTATACCATTGTTGTAGAAGTTTTATTCTTGCTCCTAGGGTATCTACTATGTTTGCTTCATCCCAACTCTTTATTATTTTTGAACTAAATTATTCAGGTAATTTACTAAAATATAATCTTCTTACTTCTTTACTTTCTTCTGTATTTTATTCTCCCTTATAGTAGTATTCTTTGAATGTACCCATATAATCTTCTATATAGCACATATTACATATTGCTAGTTTTAACATTAGATTACTATTTGTATCTTTTTCTTTATTTTGTTCTTCTTCTTCTATTGCCATACTGCTAAATTCATCTCTTATGGCCATTTCATATTTTTTCAATATGTCTATAGGTGTTAGTTTAGTTACTGTTGTCCTTCTGTTTCTTTATCATTTCTTAATACATTTATACTATTTTCAGTTAAATTTAAAAACCATAATTTTGTTGTTCCTATTAGTGTTTTTTATATATTCTGGTGTATCTATTGCATTTATACCATTGTCTAATAATTGTTTTGTTATATATCCTATCCATAATTTTATCATTTTATCTACATCTATTACACAGTCTAAGTCTAAGAAGCTATAATTTTTATTAATTATTTATTTTGGTGTCCATTTGTTATATTCATCCCTTTGGTTATATTTTTTAAACTTATTTTTATAATAATATGTAGATTTTCTTATTTCTGATGTACTGGGTATTATTTTTTCATCGTCCTTTTTATCAAGAGTGTTTATTTTTGTGTTTGTATTTTCTAAGTTTTCTTTATTAATTATTTCTTGGTTTCATTCATTTCTAGTTTTTCTATATTTGTTAAAATTTCTGTATATGTTTCACTATCTTCCGAATTATAATTATTTGTTTCTTCAGTATCTATTGTATCCATTTCTATTTCATTAGTTTGTAATTCTTTATTTTCTAATTTTTCTTTAAATTGATTTATCTCAATTAATAATTTTTGTTCTTTATCCTTTTCTTCTTTTTCTTTTAGTCCTTTTTAATATAGCTCTTTTAGAATTTGTAGTTCTTTTTCTAATTCAGCAATTCTATTATTTTTAGTTTCTTTTATTTTTCGTATTTCTTCTGTAGTCAGTTGTTTTATTTTATCTATTTCTTTATTTTCTCTTGCTATTCTTACCATAGATGTTAACTTGTCTTCTAATTTTAATTGTTCTTTCTCTAACATAAAATATAAATATTCACCTATTTTCTTATATCTTTTTCCTAAATTGAAAAATACTATTTTTATTTTTAATACTTTGTGATTTTCATATGTTTTTTCATCTATTATAAATTCTTCTTTGTTCATTTTATCTACTTGATAGTGTATAGATCATGTTGATATATGTATTCTAGATTATCTATTTGTGATTCTAAATATGATATTTCTTCCTTTTGTGCTTTTAATGATTTTTGTCATACTCCAACAATCATATTATATTGTAGTCTTTCTTTTCTTAATTTTAAGTCTTTTCATTTGTCAGATATTATTTGTTGTAGTTCTTTATATTTTTATGATTTTTCTTATGTTATTCATCTGTACAATATTTATAATATTTTGGTGGATACCGAAATCTGATTTTCTCATAATTAGGTGGTACGTATCTCATGGGGGTTTTGTTTTGTTTTATTTAACTTCTTATATTTTGGGTAGTAACTAGTTAAAGTTCTTTTAATTTCTGTAAAAGCTTGTGTATTTTTAAATGGTCTTCTCATATTTAACAAATAAATAACAACAAGATAACGTAATTAATAATAGCTTATAATTAACAATTAAAATAACATCTCTAACATTTCTCATAATTAATAGTAGGGGGTACGGATAGTGCGTGTAATTTAACAACATATTGTTTATTTTCACTCATAAAGAATTGTCTTATTTTGATATGTGGGTCAAGTGGGAGAATATAAGAATATTACATATAATATTAAGTATTAACAATCCAAAATTTTTTTGTAAGAAATTTACCTTGTCTCCCAAGTAAAGTAATAAATTAGTCAATTACTTTTCCTTCAAGTTATGCATATATGGCATTTATTTGGTGGTAGGAAACAATTATGAAAATCTCTATGGTTAAAGTTTTTTCCCCTAAGAGTCCTAACCTATCTATAAATTGTTCTTTGACTCCATCAACACACCTTTAATAGGCAAAGGCTAGAAGATCCTTTGGTCTCTTCTTTCCCACTTTTCTTTTGACAAAGGTAATTCTCCATAATACAATAATGACTGAAGATACGTTCCTATTTTATTTTTCCGCTGCACATAATTGGCTCTGTATATGTGTTGAAATTCAACAGTACTATCAAACCTTCACTTACTATATAGTAGAAAAAATAGTTCGCGACGATATTATCAAATAAGGTCCAAAATCTTACCATTTTGTAGCTGACGACTCTATTAAGTACCAGAAAGACGCAGCATCTAGAGCTTTGCAGTTGCAGATGTTTTTATAATAGACACATGTTCTTTTTTTAAAAAAAGGATAATAAGTTAATAACCTAAAAAAAAGTATATAAGTAATAAAACTGCACAACATAAAATAAAGTTATTATAATATCCAAATTGTAAATAAATAAACACTAATTACTTTGATAGCTGAGATATGGAGCCGGCCAGTGCATAAGCGAGGTATGAAACTAGTATGGGCAAAGGTGAAGCAACTAAAACCTTTGTTCTAAAGGAACTGAACTTGAGGGAATTCAAAACTGTGAAAGGCAATATTGACAAAGCTAGAATGGAGTGGAGAATAGTCCAAGAAGAAGTAACAAAACAGTATACTAATGCGTTGATCCCACAGGAGAAATCTTTGCTTCAGAATCTGGAGAAATGGTCATCGATTGAAGAAAACATTCTCAGGCAGAAGTCCAGGGCTATTTTGATCAAACATGGTGATTCCAACACAAAATATTTCAGGAAAGGGTTCAGGAAAAACTGATTAGTAATATTTTGTCACTTAAAGCCACCAGATTGCATGATCTCAAGGAAATTGAAGAAATTGTGTCTTTTTATCAAAGTTTAATGGGTGTTTCTCAATCCAACTTGCCAGCAGTAGACAGGAGAATCACGAATCAAGGGCCTGTGCTCTTGCATCAGCAGCAACTAGACTTGTGTGCAGAGATTATGTTAGGGGTTTTGCCCTGATTTTACTATCAAACTTAAGTTTTATTTTTCTTACAAGAAAAATAAAAGTAATACGATAATTACTTTTACTTTTTCTGAAAGAAAAAACATAAAACTTTTCCATATTTGACAAACTTATTTCTAAGAGGAAAGATTCTGGAACTCTATAAATAGAATATCCTCCCTTCTCATACAATAATACAGTAGCATCCACAATGTAGTATTTAGAGAGTCATGTTTAGGAAGCGATTTCTCTCATATAGTTTCTTATGTTTTCTTTTATATTAGGTTTTATATGTAGGCCAATTAGCCAAATAATATAATAGTATAATGTTTTTAGTTTGTTTGTGTGTCATTTGAATTATCACCATCTTAGTTTGCGAACTATAAGTTTTTCAATGATGCCCTCTCGATTCCGAATCCAACAAGTGGTATTAGAGCTTATGGTTCAAAAGTTCTATGGTGTGGTCAGACAAGATAAAATAGGTTCAAAGCGATTTCAAAATCAAACTGCAATCAGTTTGGCTATAATGTCGATTTTGTTTAGTTACATGTGAGAAGAAATTTTAAGTATATTTCAACAATCATGTTGCTGCATCTTTCAAAATAAAAATAAAATATTTATTTTTAACCATAATATTTTAAATCTTATTTTTAACCATGGCAAGCAGAAGTGATAAAGATTATGTGAAGGACAAAGATCATGTCTGCGAAGAAGGTGGATCAAATTATGTCAAGAAAATCAAGTCAAAAAGGTCCTGATTTTCTTACCAAACTTAAGTTTTATTTTACTTACAAGGAAAATAAAAGTAATACCATAATTACTTTTATTTTTCTAGAATATAAAGTTTTTCCATATTTGACAAATCTCTTTCTAAGAGGAAAAAATTTGGAACTATATAAATAGAAGACCCTCTCTTCTAATACAATAACTCAGTCTTTAAAGAGTCTTGTTTAGGGGGGATTTCTCTCATATAGTTTCTTATGTTTTCTTTTATATTAAGTTTTATATGTACGCCTATTGACCAAATTATATAATAGTATTATATTTTTATTTAGTTTGTGTATCACTTGAATTATCACCGTCTTGGTTTGCAAACTATAAGTTTCCACATAACGCCCTCTCGATTTCGAACCGAACAAGTGATATTAGCTCATATGGTTCAAAGGTTCAATGGTATGGTGAGACGAGATTAAACAGGTTCAAAGCGATTTCAAAATCAAGCTACAACCAGTTTGGCGATAATGACGATTTTGTTTAGCTACATATGGAGAAGAAGTTTTAAGCATATTTCAACAATCATGTTGTTGCATCTTTAAAAATAAAAATAAAATATTTAATTTTAACTCACTTTTAACCATAATATTTTAAATCTTATTTTTAACCATGACAAGCAGAAGTGATGAAGATTATGTAAAGAACAAATATCATACACTCAGAAGAATGTGAATCAAATTATGTCAAGAAACCCAAGTCAAAAAGGAGAAATTTCTTAGGGTTTTTGCTCTAATTTTCTTACCAAACTTAAGTTATATTTCTTATAAGGAAAATAAAAGTAATATCATAATTACTTTTATTTTTCCTAAAAGAAAAATATAAAACTTTTTCATATTTAGCAAACCTCTTTCTAAAAGGAAAGATTTTAGACTCTATAAATAGAAAATCCTCCCTTCTCATATAATAACACGGTTGCATCCACAATATAGTATTTAAAGAGTATTGTTTAGGGGGAGATTTCTCTCATATAGTTTCTTATGTTTTCTTTTATATTAGGTTTTATATGTAGGCCAATTGGACAAATCATATAATATTGTTAAATTTTATTTAAATTATCGCGGTCTTGATTTGCAAATTATAAGCTTTCGCATGACGCCCTCTCAATTTTGAACCCAACAGATTATTGATGAAGAAATTTGGGCAGCTAAGACACATAGCTGATGATAAGACTCCAAGAATTGATGAATATGTTGGGAAAGACAAAAAAACAATCAAAATGCCCGACAGGATAGCAGCGGAAAAATACCCAAATCTAAACTTTCCCTTTTAATTTGAACTAAGAGGAGACAAGCAAACCCAATTAAAATAAATTTATATGGAGATAATAAATCAATCACAAAAATACGACAAGACAAGAATAAAACCAAGAACAAGAGACACCAAATTTACGTGGAAAACCCTTGGGTGTGAAGAGTAAAAAGACACCAGACCAAAACCTCAAATATAATCATCAAGATTTACAATATTGATCTCCAAAATGGCCACCAAACAAGTGCCAAATAACATGCAATAATACATAAACAAAGCATTAAACACTAGAGAATAAAAAGGAGCAAAAACACCAAAATACAGCTATTGTTCGGGAATGAAGAATAGGAGCTACAGGCCATCAAATCCACCTCCGTAAGTTCCTAATCAAATATTGAGATCAAAGAAACAATATTTTCAAAAATCAGCTCAATCGGACAAAAAACGAAGTGGAAATCGCAATTTGAAGTTGACAGCTGTGGCTAAAAAATTGGGATAAAATCTGCACTTTATTCTCTCTTTGGCTGCTGAAAACTCTCTTTTGTGATAGTGAAACAAGACCTAAAAAGATCTATGTATATTCCCCATAGTATTGGGCCTATGGAAAAAAGTGGGTTGGTCCATATTAGGCTTTATTTATCCACATAGGAAGAGACAAAGATTCAATAACCGGACAATTCTCCCCCTCCCGACTATGTGGAGGAGACCGCCATCCCGGCGATCAAGCAATATAGTACATAGAGAAACACAATTTTGCAACCTGAATTGTCAAGACACAGCTCAACAACAAGCATGTCATCAACATACAATAATAAAGTCACCATCAGAGAATTTTTGCACAAAAACACAATGGTCTGAAGTAGTCTTCTTGAAGTGCTACTAACTCATAAAGGAACCAAACTTCTGGTACCACTTCCTGGGAGTTTGTTTCAAACCATACAAGCTCTTCTTTAATTTGCAAACATAATTCTCTTTCCCCTTGACTTCAAAATATTTGAGTTGCTCCATATAAATTTCTTCATCTAAGTCACCATGGAGAAGAGCAGTTTTAACATCCATTTGCTCAACCTCTAAATCTAGACTTGCAGCTAAGCCTAGAACCACGTGAATGGATGACACATTCACAACTGGAGAGAATATCTCATCAAAACCAACTCCTTTTTTTTCCGGTTAAATTCCTTCACAACTAATCTAGCCTTGTGCCGTGGAATTGGGTTACTATCTTAATGCTTCACCCAAAAAACCCACCTATTTTTTCAAAGCTTTTTCTGTCTTTAGTCAATTTAACCAAATCAAAGGTATGATTATCATGTAAAGATTTAATCTTATCTTCCATAAGATTAAACCACTTTTCTTTTTCTTTACTTTCTATGGCCTAATCAAGACTCTAAGGTTCTCCCCCGTCAGTCAAGAGTACTTACTCTCTGGGAGAATAACAAGATAAAGGTATTCTATCTCTAGTAGATCGTTTGAGAAAACTCTCTAAAGCATCAACAACTGGTTGTTGATCAACCATATCAACTTGAAAAAGAACATCTTGCTAGTCATTCTGAACATGATTATCATCTTCATTGTCAACTTGATTTTCATCATCATGAAGATTTCTTCAAGAGCAGTAGTCAAAGAAACTGGATCAACATTAACTAGGCTCTCACTACTCTGAAAATAAACCCTCTCAACTTTGTCAAAATGTTCAATTATTTGGTCTTCAAAGAACACAACATCATGGCTTCTAACAAGTTTCTTCTTAACTGGATCATAGAAACGATAGCCAAATTCATCTTTACCATAACCAATAAAGATACACTGTCTAGTTTTAACATCCAACTTTGACCTTTAATTCTTAGAAATATGCACAAAGGATTTACAACCAAAGACTCTAAGGTGATCATAAGAAATATTCTTACTAGACCAAACTCTGTCAAGGACATCACCATCCAAAGCAACAGTAGGAGATAAATTGATAACATAAGCAACAGTATTAAGTACTTCTACCCAAAATGAATCTGGCAGCTTAGCATCCAAAAGCATACATCTAACCCTCTTAACTAGAGTTTTGTTCATCCTCTCTGTTAAACCATTCAACTAAGGAGTTTTTGGAGGAGTTTTCTAATGCCGAATACCCTGCTCTTTGTAATATCTATCAAAAGGACCAATATACTCACCACCATTATCTGAGCCGATGCATTTCAATTTCTTCCCTGTTTGTCTCTTAACTAAGGCCTAAAAATCCTTGAATACATCAAGTACTTGATCCTTGAACTTCAAAAGAAATACCCAGAGTTTGCGAGAATGATCATTAATAAAAGTCACAAAGTAATGTTCACCACTATGAGACCTTACTTTAAAAAGACCACATAAATAAAAATGCACCAACTCCAGTAAATCAAGCATTCTTGAAGGCAGACGACTCTGTAAAAAAACTCTTTTCTGTTTACTGGCTAAGCAATGAACACACTTCTTCAACTTTGCTTGTTACACTCCAGAAAGCAAATTTTTCTTAGCCAAACTATCAATTCCCTTCTCACTCATATGACTCAACCTTCTATGCCACAACTCTGATGAAGTATCATTCCCCAACAAGTTTATCAAGCCTCTAGAAGTAGAGCCCTGAAATATATACAAGTTATAAAACTAGTCACCTCGAGCCACAATTGTCGAACCTCTAGTAAGCTTCTACTGGCCAGCACCAATGGTGTTAACATAATTCTCATCATCAAGGCTTCCTATAGAAATCAAATTCAGGTGAACATCTGGAGCATGCTTGACATTATTGAGAACTAGTTTGGAATCATTTTTACTTTCCAAACAAATAGTGTCAACACTAAGTACTTTAACTTTATCATTATTTCCTATTTTCAATATTCCAAAATTATCTGGATTATAAAAAGAAAATAATTCCTTCTTTGGCGTAACATGAGAAGTAGCACCAAAATTCACAAACTAGCTTGACTCGTCATGAACAAGATTAATGGCATTCTCACCTCAAGCAAGAAGAAGATCGTTATTAGAAACAACGACAACACGATTTTTATTATCGTCTTCTTTCTTTTGCCGTCTCATATCTATCTTATGCTTGTAGCAATATTTCATGATGTGCCCCTTTTTGTTGTAATAGCCATATGTAACATTCTTCAATTTGGACTTTGACTTACTTCTACTTTTATCTCTATTATTCGAACCTCTAGACTTGTTTCTCCCCCTCTCTTCAGTAGCCAAAACATCGGAGTGTAAAGATAAAGAAGATGAGGACTGAGATCTTCTTCTCATCTATTCATTAAAGACACCACTCTTAACATATTACATAGTCACAATGCCACCAGGAGTAGAATTAGTTAAAGAAACTCGAAGAGTTTCCCAAGAGTCTGGTAGAGTATTAAGAAGCCAAAGTCCTTGAATTTCTTCATCGAACTTTACACTCATTCCAGACAGCTGGTCAAGGATACCCGGAAAATTATTAACATGATTAGAAATAGGACTGCCTTTTTTATACCTGATATTCGTCAATTGCTTAAGCAGTAATAATTTGTTATTGCCAGTCTTTGAAGTATAAAGTGCCTCGAGCTTGTTCCACAACTTCTGGCATATATCTTATTCACAAAATAATTTCTAACATTATCTTTAACCCATTGTCTAATATAGCCACAAACCTATAAGTGCTCAAATTCTCAATCCTCATTTGACATAGATTGAGGTTTAGTAGACGCAAATACAAGTAAATGTATTTTCTTAACAAAGAGAAAATCTTTCATCTTGCCTTTCCAAGTATGATAATTACTACCATTCAAACACACCATCTTGCTCATATTTGCCTCCATTGTTCAAATCAACAGTCAACAACAATCAACACTCTAATACCACTTTATTGGAAAAGACAAGGGTATAATCAAAATGCCCAATAGGGTACCAACGGAAGAATACCCAAATCTAAACTTACTCTTTTAACTTGAACTAAGTGGAGACAAGAAAAACCAAGCACAGATAATAAATCAATCAAACAAATATGGCAAGATAAAAATAAAATAAAAAACAATAGACACCAAATTTGCGTGAAAAACCCTTCGGTGTGAAGAGTAAAAAACCATGGGACCAAAACCTCAACTATAATCATCAAGAGTTAGAATATTGTTCTCCAAAATGGCCACCAAACAAGTGCCAAATAACAAGAAATAATACATAAACCACAATACCAAACACTATAGAATAAAAAGGAGTGAAAGCACCAGCAACTACTTTTTGGGAACGAAGAACAGAAGCTACAGGCAACCAAATCCACCTCTGTCAGTTCCTAATAAAACGTTGATATGAGAGGAACAAGCTTTCCAAAAATTATCTAAATTGGACAAGTAACAAAGAAGAAATCGCAATTTGAAGTTGACAACTGTGGCTGAAAAATTTAGGCAAAAATCTGCACTCTTTTTCTCTCTGACTATTGAAAACTCTCTTTTGTGATAGTGAAACAAGACCTAAAAAGATCTATATATATGCCCATAGTATTGAGCCTATGAGCAAAAGTGGGTTGTTCATATTGGGCTTTATTTATCCACATAAAAAGGGTACCCAACAAGATATATGACATGCTTCTTTAAGAGGGCATGGCAAGTGACTAAAGGAGATGTTTGTTCAGCAGTTAAGTAGTTCTTTATCACAGGCAAAATGGTTAGAGCTATTAACTGCACAACTCTCACACTAGTTCCTGTTGAACTGTCCTTTATAAGATCACTAGAGAATTCAACCACGCGAAAGGATTACACGCCTATAGCCTGTTGTACTGTCCTTTATAAGATCACTAGAGAATTCAATTCGCGCGGTTATTCTGTAAAAAAATATCAATGGTTTTCTGCAACAATTTTAAAATTAAATTTTATTTGAAATATAAAAGAAGAGCCATGTAATTTATTAATGTCAAATACAAAAGTTCTGTCTATTAATATAATACTTAACAATAACTTACGCAAGTATGAAAAAAAAATATTAACGCCCATCTCATACTACTAATTCCACACAAACATCAATATTATATATGAAAGATACAAAGAAAGTGATATTTTATTTAAATGATATAAGTTTACATATAAAATCATTTAACAAAAATATTTAGATCGAAACATAAATCATATAAATATTTTTTTAAAATGCTACCAAATTTTTGATAAATTCCTTGATGATATTTTTGTCGAGAAAATAAACTTTTCATCCAAGCAACTTGTAGTTCTTTTAAAGATGATGTGTAATTCTTTGTGATAAAAAGAATAATTAGTTTGAAAAAAAAAATTAGAACATTATCTACAAAATGATACAAAAGCAACAACGAATCTAACGTTATGATATCGACTTCATCGGAGACATAATACTTTTATGCAATGAAAATGTATTAAAATTACAACAAATAATAGATATGAACTCATAACTCAGGTGTGTTGAGGGGATGTCTCGAGAAGGTTTCAGATTTTTCAGATAGGGTTCGGGACGTGTTTGGACTTTGGAAACAGTAGCCCACAGCGATTGCACTGCATCGCGGTGGCTATGGCGGTGAGGTACTCACCGTGTCATGGCCAAGTCTATAAGGGCAATTGTCAAAAACTAGTATCTTACCACGATTGTACTGCATCACGAAGACAATAGTGGTAAGTCCCAAAAATGGGTTGCTGTAGAACAGTTAAATTTTAAAGGGTAGTTTGGATTTTTCCCCACAATCACAAGTTATGTAAGCAATTGATTAAAGCATTATTAGGCAACTATATGCCCAGAATTACTCAATTTCATCAACAGCGAAACCCTAAACTCCTCTCCTAAAGATCAAGAATCCATCATTAAGTCCAACATTTTTAAGAAACAAGTCAAGATTAGGGTTCTATTCTTTGAATTAAGTAATCTAAGGTATGTGGAACTAATCTAAAATCCATGGGTTTAAGTTTAAATATTTTATCAAGATTAAAGATCTCCAATTATATTTTATAATGAAGTGTTTGATATTTTTTTTGGAAAGTATGTATCGTAGGATTGTTTTGATGAAAATATATTGTAACGCCCCACAATTCGGGCTACAATATAGACCATGATTTCGATGAGTTGTTAATTCCAAAGCAATAAAATCCTATGCCAACACGACATGTTAATTATCGTGTAGCATGTGAAATCCACTCAAGCTTAAATTTAGACCATAGAGGTCCCTCAACTCAAGGACAAGTTGAAACTATTTTGATCGACTAAGTTTTAGTGGGCGTTGTAAAGTGTGTCAGCTTTCTTCGACTATAAATGTCTGTATATGTCGAATTAGGAAACCTACTATGTGTCAAATGATGGGTATTCGAGTTAGCTTTCCAACGATACCAAGTTGGCTAAAATCCGACACCCGAGCAAGAAGTTATGGCCTTTCAAAGTGATAAGCGATGCCTAATCAATCGCCCATGGCCACTGGAAAGCATAGGAAATAGCCTAGGCGGCACCTATGTGAACATAGGCGATAGCCTAGGTGGCTCCTATGTAAACATAGGCGATATCCTAGGAGACGCCTATGTGAAGATAGGTGATGGGATGGGCAGCGCCTATGGAAGAAATTCTAGTGATTTAAACACTCTGTGTTGAAGACAAAGTGATCCTTTTTCATTCTTACTTATCCCTAAAACACGAGATTTAGTTCCAAGGACCCCAAAGTACATATTCTTTCATCAAAAGTGCTCAAGATTCTCCTTAGGGTTTCAACATAAATACCCAAGCTACTCAAGATTCAACCGTGGGTTTTAGGAACTAATTGCATATTTGGAATCCTCTCAACGTAGGCTTCAAGAAGTACCTAATATTCATAGTAATCGAGGTACGTGGGGTTATCCAAAAATCTCATGGGTGTAGTTTTATGAACATGCATGCTTTTAAATGGGGGTTTTCAATCAAATGCTAATATCTTGCTTTCAATATGATTTCTAAGTCATTTTCTTTATGTCATGGGAATTGTTTGCCTATATACTTCAATGGTTGAAATCATGCATATGTGATTTGATATTTTTCATGGATGTTGATAAATATGAATGATAAATTATTTTTAAATTCCCATGATAATGTTTTGATACTCCATATTATATTGTGATCAATAAAAGAGAGCATGAATTTCAAATAAATATTGTTCACCACTTGTAAATGATGAAGCACCTTGGTTTTTACATGATTATGCATATGTAGATGTGATATTGATGACTTACAAGTCGGGTATGACGATACCCTTCAAAATATGATATGCGATTGAATAAGATGAAATTTGAATGCATTGATTTTACATGAGAAAGGTGGATGCCCGAAGAAGGCGTTTGAGACATAAGCGGCTCCTCGCTGGAAGAACGTGTTTGCCAACACGGAATATCGGTACCATACTTTATGATCTTGCGTACCTGATATTATATTATCCCAAATTGGGATTATGGTTAGGAGCCATGCTTTGTGGTCTTGTGCACTACCATATTTGATTTGGGTCGAGACACCATGCTTTGTGGTCTTGTGTGTCTCTCCCTCACTTATACTCTAATCTCAACGGCAACTGAGGTTCGATAGTTGGTGTAAATTATGTAGGGTATTCCACCTAGCTCAGTTGCATTTCATTATTGTTGAGAAAAACTATTGCATTACACCCATGTGCTTTCAAATGATTTGATACGAAATTGCTTTATAATGGCTCTCAACTATACTTTGTAAAAATATTATGCTTTGTATTGATATCTCTGCATGCCAATACTTTTGTGCTGACCCTCTCTCCTCTCCAACCTCTCAAGTTCAGAGGCCCAGTCTAGGGGTCAAGAGAATCAGTAGAACTTTCAGATAGAGTTGCAAAGACAAGTGGTGAGCCTTCTATGTTTTGAAAGGTCTTATGTCCTGCAATCCTTTTATCTTATATTCAGTTTTTGGGTCTACTGGGGGTCTTGTCCCAGTTTTCAGATAGTTACTTGTTTCAGTCATGTAGTAGAGATTTTGCAGACGATTTTTGAAATGTTGATTGAGATTGTGGGAAATTTTTCCCCATTATTGTTTTTATATGATTCTTGACCATGTTTTTGTTATATTGTGTTTATTCCGCATTACTTTGATCATATGAATTAGGTGCATGATTACCAGACAGATAGGGGTATTTCGGGCCTCAAAGTTTTGAAATGCTCATCATCGCCAGGCCTTGGTTCGGGTCGTAACATATATGTTGTCTTGAAATACTTTTCATTGAAGATTGAACTATAACCATGTATATATGATTTCATGTGTTTGTAAAGTTGATTGATTGTATGAATGACTAAACTCCCTCTCCTTTATGATATCTTGGATTTCAAGTATTGTGAATTGTTTAAATGTATGAGTTTTCCCAAAGAAAACTAGTGAGTGAATCTTTTACCTACTGATCATGGAATGATATGGATTGTGTTATGTTGAGAGGGAGTTTGTGAATAAAAAATGTTTATCGTGTCAAATTAACAAATTCATTGGGTTTGGAATAATGTAAACATAACATGACCACCTTATGATTGTTCTATTGAAAGGAGAGTATCTTTTATGTAAACTCAAATGAAAACCTATTTCATGACTCTCTCTCACTTAATGTTTAAAAATTATGGGTTGTCATTAATATGAGGATAAGTGAAAAGGGCTACAAATATGTTATGGTGTGACATGAATGACTTGCAAGTCGGGATATGACGATACCCGGTGATAGTATAACCTAACAGAACAAGTGTTGAATGTATGAAGAATGGATTTAAAAAACTAAAAGATAGGTTTAAGAGAGTTATATAGTTATCCAAAGAAAGCACGAGTCGAGAGACTCAATACTGGAAACCGTGGTTTGCCAACTCGGGATTTTGGTACTATGCTGTGTGGTCTTGTGTGCCTTGATTTATGTCATTCCATCTTAGGACTATGGTTAGCATCCATGCTTTGTTGTATTGTGCCCTACCATGACATATTATTATGATTGGGATTTATGGCACCATGCTTTGTGGACTGGCGTATCTCCCATACCGATACTCCAACCTTTCCAGAAAACTTAGGTTGGGGGGCTTGACCGCGGAGTCAAGGGCAGATCCCATATATCCTATGGGATAATCAAAATTGTAGGATGTACTATCTAGCCTAGGAGAAAATAGAAAGGGAGTTATGATTTCCAAGAGTTGTTGAAATTCATTTCACTATGCCCATATGTTTTCACTTATGCATTATGTTTATTGTTTTATAATATGCTCTAATTATGACATATCAAACATGTTATTTTGGGTTGTTTCACATACCAGTAGATCTTGTATTGACCTCCTATATTTCAGGTTCTGAGGTCCAGTCTAGCAGTCCTGCTAAACTGTAGATTATTGTTAGACATTGAGAGTTGGTGAGCCTCCCTTACTTTGAAATGCGTCTTGTTTACTTATGTTGATCTCATTGACTTTAGATCATGGTCCGACCGGGGGACTTTTCCTGGTTTTAAACATATTATTATTTTCAGTTGTAGTAGAGATTTCACAAACGTGTATTAGATGGTTTAAGTTTTATTGAACTTACGTCTTCATTACTCAATTGGGATATTAAAGTGACCATGTTTAGATTTATTTTTTGGCATTTCCTTATAGTATATTAATTGTGTCTATGATTGCCAGTTATAGAAGGGCTCTCGGGCCATCATGGTTTGAGATGCTCGTCCCGGCCTGGGCCTTGGTTTGGGTTGTGATAAACTTGGTATCATATAATGGTTCATGGTCCCAGGGAGTCTGTGAAATTACGTTGGTTAGAGTCCTGTTTGTGGGTGTGTAGCACTCACACTTATAAGTAAGAGGCTACAAGGAATTTAGGAGCGTCTCTCCTCTTTTCATGATTTGGTTCATTCCATAGAGTCTGACTATCTTCTAATCAATGATTTTCTATATTTCAGAAAAATTATCATGCCTCCCTGTAGATCCAACGAACAGAATTCCCAAGCGGAGAATGCCCGTCCTACTTATAGGATGTGAACCCGTAATAGAGCTCGTACCCCAGATTTTTTTGCTACTCTGGATGTTCCTCCATATCTGACTAGTCCACCAAGGGATCTATATACTAGTCTTAACCATCCCTATCTCTTTCAGAGGGAAGTTTCGAATGCTGAGTTTCGACAGTCCATCCATATGACTCAGCAGGTGGCCTCTTAGACCCATCGGTCTAAAGATATGGGTTTTATGTCTAGTTTATTTGAGGTTACGTGGGTTGGTCATTTCATGAGACTGAACCCACATATTTTTACTAGTACGAAGGTTGAAAAGGACCCCAAGGTTTCATTGATAAACTAGAGAAAAATCTTTATGGTTATGTATGCGAATGAGATTGAAGGGGTTAAGTTGGCATCCTATCAGTTAAAGGATATGTCCAGTCAGTGATATAATAAATGAGAGGATTTGAAGGGTAGTGATCCTGAGCCTTCTATGTGGGATAAGTTTGTAGAGGTTTTCGTAGATCATTTCATTCCCCAGGAATTGAGGGAACCAAAGGCTGAAGAATTCATAAACTTGAAGCAAGGGAAAATGAGTGTCAAGGAGTATACTATGAAGTTTAACCAGCTATCCCGTTATGCTCTAGAATTAGTGGGTAACACGAGAGCTCTCATTAGGAAATTTGCATCCAGTCTCTCGAATAATCTGGTGTTGAAATACATGAGAGCGATGTTGAAAGAGATATGGATTTCTCTAGGTTATCCATTCATATACAGCAGGTAGAAGAGCAAAACAAGAGGCTGGCTGAGGTAAAGGAAAAAGAAAGAGAAACTAGGAGAGCTACGTCTATAGATCAAAATAACAGTCAGCACCAAGGTGGTAATTAGGGAAATATATGGTCTAAAAAAAGTTTTGGAGTAATGCTCAGTCGTCAGCAAGTGTACTTGAGCCCAAGCCTTCGGGTGACAGTGGTTTCAGTCAGGAGATAGGCCTAAAGGATATGGCACCCAGTCCCAGGGGAGTATGACTCAGCCTTTTAGGTCATACCCTCGCTGTAGCAATTGTGGGAGGAATCATTTAGGGATGTATTATTCTGAGATTCAAATATTTTATTCGTATGGCCAAGTGGTCTATTTTTAGAGGGTCTGTCCCTTAGCTGGAGGGAATATAGGGGAGCAAAGTCCCAAGCTGCATCCATAGCTTATCCTTCTAAGGGTACTACTTCAGTTATCAGTGGTGGTGGAAATCAGTTATATTCCTTATCTAAATGCCAGGATATGGAGACCTCGCTAGATATTAATACAGGTATGTTATAGATTTTCTTCCATGATGGATATGCTTATAAGACTATGAGTTGCTGGTTGATGGCTTTAGAGGATAAAAATTAAGAGTAGCGTTCTTGGAAAGCAATGCCTGTAGAGTATATTTCAAAAGGTCATATTAGCATTTATGTGTATGGTGATGCCCCATTATGTTGAGAGTTGTGGTTATTGATTTGACGAGGGGATATGTTCGCAAGTCTAGGATCATGACTTTTACCTAAGGGGGAGATGGTGAATTAAGGTAGTTTGTAAATTTTCTCCTATTCATGAGGCTTATGCTTGGGTCCCTCTATGACCCTCCGTATGTTAGTGGGATGGTGGTTGTGGAAGCATAGTAATTTTTTAGGTAGGAAAGTAGATGTTATTGAAGGTAAAAACACCCTTTGGAAATAAACTTATGGGATAAGGTAAGATATGAATTTCCCTCTAGGTGATAAAGAATGACCCTCCCATTCTATAACTGGTTCATTCGGAAAAGAGAAAGTAACCTTTTGGGTTCTATAGTCTAGCATGGAACAACACGAATGGAGCTAGTCCATTCTAAAAATAGCATCAAAATGAACCATATCAAGCTCTATAAGATCTGCCATAGTATCACAGCTATAAACAGATACAACATAATTTCTATATACCCTCCTAGCCATAACAAAATCACCTACAGGAGTAGAAATAGAGAAAAGTTCTGCAACAACTTTAGGTTCAAACCCAAAACCGACTGTCACATAATATAAGGTAGACTCGAGATTAAGTAACACATGTACATCACGGGAGAATATTTGTAATTCCCGTGACTACATCTGGTAAGGCCTCTGCCTCCTGGATATTAGACAAGGCATATAATCGATTGCGTCCATTTCTGGTAGCTGAAGTAGTGCCTTTGGGAGGTGGTGGTGGTGCGGAGGAGTTTTCTTGGGACTTAGAACCATCAAAGTTCCTTCTAGCAGAAGGATAATCTCTCTATATATGACTCGTCTGACCACAAGTATAACACACCAGCCTACCCCATTGAAACTTGCCTGGGCGATGCTTGCCACAATTTTGACATTGCAGGAAGAATTGAGATGACTGAGCCATAATGCCCTGGTACTTGGTACCCTATGCTCCAAATGCATGATTTTTTTGAAAATTCTGAGATCGTCGATCGACTGGAGGTCTGGGAGCTGGAGTGCTTGCTGCAGACTGGGCATTGCTCCAAAACTTCTTCTTCTGCCACCTATTGCCCTAATTACTATTCTACGGCTAACTGTGGTTCTGGTCTGCTGTTCTGGCCCTCTTGGCTGGCCTATCCTTCTCCCTTGCTTCAAAAACTCTCTTTTTCTACTTCTCAACCTACTTCATATGAATAGACAATCTAGAAAAATCCATGTCCCTATTCAATATCGCCCCCTTTCACTCCAACACCAATTCATCTGAAAGGTCAGATACAAACTTCCTCATACGGGCCCTCATAGTTTCGGCCAATTCTAGAGCATAATGGGATTGTTGGTTGAATTTTAGGGTGTACTCCTTAATGCTCATCTTCCCTTATTTTAACTCCATGAACTCTTCAACCTTGGACTCCCTTAACTCTTGGGGAAAGAATTGTTCTAGGCAGGGTTTAAAAAATTTGCCCTATCTAGAAGGCTCAGTATTCTCACCCCTCGAATCTTCCCACTCAATGTACCACTGATTTTCTACCTCTTTCAATTGATAAGTCGCTAGTTCCACCCCTTCTACTTCATCCACATGCATCACCTAAAAGATTTTCTCCATCTCATCTATGAACTCTTGTGGATTCTTTCCACCTTTGTTCTAGTAAATTTAGGCAGGTTCATCCTCACAAACTAACCCACCCATGTAGCCTCAAATATGATAGACGTAAACCTAACATCCTCCGACCATCAAGCCTATGAAGCTACCAACTGTGCTATCATATGCATCGACTACCTGAACTCAGCATTCGATATCTCTCTTTGGGGAGGTTGGGTGTAATTAGTCCCAGATCGAGGAACCCTAGGTGCTCTGGGAGGACAGGTCTGAACAGGAGGTACTCCCGAAGCAGAAACAAAATCAGGAGACTGGTGTGGAGGCATAATATCTTTTCTAAAATATATGAGACCATTGATTAGGGAACATTTAGACTCTACAACACGAACTAAATCACAAAGAAGGGAAACATTTCTAGATGCCTCGTAGCCTCCTACTTATAAGTGTGGCACGCTACACACCTATAAATAAGACCCTACTCGATGCCATTTCGCAGACACCCTAGGACCATAAAAGGTGTTCTGATACCAAGTTTGTCATGACCTGAGCTGGGGCGCCGTGATGAGCGTCACAAACCATGGAGGCCCAAACTCCCTTCTACATATGGTAATCATGCATAATAATCGAATAATAAATAAAAGATACATAATAATAATAATAAACAAAGTCATGGTCATAAATCTGAAATCTGTTCGACAATACAGAAAATAAGTTTTCAACATCTAAACATCGTCTTCTTGAGTCTGCAAAATCTCTATTACATACGACATAAAAAAACTATCTGAATCTGGGACAAGGCCCCCAGTGGAACCAAAACAAAATAAATAACAACCAAATGAAAAGTATTAGGCCTTCTATAAAAGAGAAGGCTCACCAACTGCACTCTTTACTTCTGTCTGAGAAATCTACGACTTAGCAGAACCTCTAAACTGTGCGTTATACCCTGAAATATATGGGGTCAATACAATTATACTGGTATGTAGAGAAAATCCGAAATAACGAATTTATATATATATATAATAGATGAGAGCAGATCATTAAACATCATGCATGACATAGGTCAAAACACACGTGCAATTCTTTGAAAATCATAAAAACATTTTGATTAATACAATTCTAATATTTGTATTACTTCTGAGTTAGCTGGTCCACCCTACAATTCTAGCAATCCACGAGCTACACGGAATCCGCCCTTAACTCGGCAGCCAAGCCCCTAACCCAAGTTTGTCGCAAGGGTTGGAGTTTTTGATTCTGATACGCCACGGGGCACTAGGCCAGCGTATAATCCATCTAGGGTACATAATAACCATATCAGTAAAACACAATTTTGGGCAAAGATTTATCTAAACTAGTTCCTTCTTCAGGTAACCACCTATCTCTCTTTAAGCTCAATTTAGCCTTTTCAAAACATGAATAATTCTATGTTCAAAATATGAAAATTTGAATGATAATTTGCATTCTGTTTTATTTTTAGTTACTATGGCATTTTTTATATTAGTATCATCATACCAAGACTTGCATGTAATGTTCTGATCCATAAAATATCATATCTTAGTTTCTCCTTTCAAAACATAAAATTTAGACCACCATACTTCAACAACTCAAGAAGATTCATTCTTCAATAAATTTATTACACTATACAAAAATCATTCTTTTCAATCATTTCGACAAATATTTGGTGGTGATATCTTTTTGGGCAAACCATGTAATTCATAAATGCAAAATTTCAATGCAAATTCCAAAACTCTTTCAAAACTCATTTATTCATAATGTTTAAATATTGCTGAAAACATTATCTTATGCCTATGTAGTTTAGGAAAACCCCATGTACCTTATATCCCTTATGAGGAAGAGTAGAATTTGAATCACACCTTAGTTCTAGAAATTTTTGACTTGCAATGATGAACTCCTGCTCTTAGATGAAGGGACTAGGGTTTTGATTTGAGAGATTTGAAGTAGTTTCTGATGGTATGAGCCTTCAATACTTAATACTTTCGTGTTATGGCAAAAATAGGATGAGTAAAAAGACTAATATGTCCTTCCCAGAGATAGTTATTATTTATAATAATACAAACTGGACACCGACGTGCCACCCAATGCGACGCATTAATATCGCATCGGATCACTGCTTCATCGATGTAAACATCAATGCGGCACATCGACTTCACATCGATTCACTATTTCCAACATGTAAACACACTTCTAACGTAGTCCAAAAAATTCAAAACTTCCCCGACACAAACCTTGTACTCCCCCAAACATGAAACAACTAAAAAATTAACTCTCTGAGGCTGGGAAGGTCAAAAATAAAATTATCAAAGGCTAGGGGTTCAAAATGTGACTAATTCCTTTTGACACATAAAAAATTTTTTAGAAGATTGGCCCTTCCAAGTATACTATGATGTGATGTCAAGTTGAGAAAACTACGGGGATTTATAGTAATAGGGACACTTTGGTCTATTTATTTTAAATTTATATGGTGAATTTTGATGTTATTCTGGGTATTGATTGGTTACACTCTTGTAATGCATCCTTAGATTGTTGGACTCGTAAGGTTTTTTTTAGGCTCCCTGGTGAACTAGATATAGAGTGGGAGGGTGTTTCCCTAGCTCCTAGGGGAATTTTTATTTCTTATCTCTGATCTCTGAGATTAATCTCTGATAACGCCCAAACTACAGCTCTCATAAGAAAGTGTAAGCGGTCGCTGTCAAATATAGAACCCAACTGGGTTGGGTGTCGAATCCCACAGGGAATACTTGGTCACTAAGTGTTGCAACTATTAGTAGACTGTTGGTCAAAAATTCCACGGGAAGGGGGGATTTGATGATGGCGTGAACTAATAATATTGAAGTAACAACGGAATGCTTTGTTTAGTAAGATTTAATCATAGAGAATAATAAGTTAAGGTTATGTCCACCTTATGAGTTCTACGTATCTATTAACTATGAGTAATGCAGAATTTAGACATGCATGCACTTATAGAGATTCGTATTCTAATGGTAAATCCTAGTGTTTCTCAACCATCAAGGATTATTTCACTTTAACTCTCTTGATCCTAATGCGTGTAACTAATGGTACAAATTCTCCAAGAAGTTAATCTGGTTAAGGCATTAACGTGTAAATAGGGGTTGGTATCCCTATTTCCTTATCATACTCTCTTTTCCAGACATGTAACTTTTCTCTCGAACAAGTTAATGTTATACTGGCATATTCCCTATGTTTGCAACCATTAGAATTTAATTAAAACGAAGAGAGTAATGATATAAGTAGCATACACGTCAAGAATTCACAAACTCATAGCAATAGATAATATCTCACAAGGTTTCCATAACCTTAACAGAGAAGTTTAGCTACTCATGATTACAACGGGAATCACAATAGGCTTAATCATCATACCAAAGCTAGAAGAAACTTCACGATGGAGATGAGTTTGGCATCAAAAGAAGATTGACGTTTTTGTAGCCTTAGCCGTTTTTCTCTTTCTAAACTTACAGAATCTGTAAACTGAATAATACTAAAAGTGGCGAATAAATAATGAATGCTGAAAATTTCAGCAAATAAGGTTTTTATAACATCCTTGTCCTACTAAGTTACTACTGCATCCCTAAGTATTTAGAAATACTGATTTTTCCCGGGACAAGTTCTCCATGCATCACATTCATTCCACAAGCTTCCAAAAGCTGGCTTCCTTCTTACGTGAAGTTTTTCTTTGCTGCCCCAAAGGTCCACAAAGTGCTGAAATCTTCATCGTTAGTACCTGAAAAACATGCTAATCACGTAGGTTAGCTTACTTACATAAAAATGGACTAAAAGTGCAGGAATTGTATATTTTATCCTCCAAACTTAGCTAAATATGGGTAAATTATGGTGCTTTAGGCGTGTAAATACGCCCAACATCAATCTCCAAAAGATGTCTTTATCACTTGGTCTGGGTTAAAGATTCTAACTCAGAAGGTCCTTTATTTTGATTTGGTTCTGGTGGTAAGTGAGTTTCTTGAGGTCTTTATGCATGATGTTCTTGGTGTTCCTCCGTATAGGAAAATCGAGTTTGGTATTAATTTGGTTTCATGCACTCATCCAATATTTATTCCTCATTATAGAATGGTTATGGATGAATTGAGGGAACTCAAGGAGCAACTTAAAGATCTTCTGGATAAGGGTTTTTTTTAATCCTAGTGTATCCTCATGGAGTTCATCAGTATTTTTTGTGCGCCAAAAGGATGGTTCCCTTCGGATGTGCATTGGCTCAGTAGTTGAATAAGGTAATGATTAAGAACAAGTATTCTCTTCCAAGGATAGATCATTTATTTAATCATTTACAAGGTGCCAATTTATTTTCTAATATAGATCATTGGACTGGGTATCATCGTCTTAAGATTAGGGAGGTAGATATCCCTAAGACGGCTTTTCGTACTTGGTATGGGCACTTTGAATTCTTTTTATGTCATTTGGCTGGACTAATGCCCCATCGGTATTTATGATTTTATGAATTAGGTTTTCAGGGAGTTCTTGGATCATTTTGTCATTGTGTTTACTGATGACATCTTGGTGTATTCGAAAAGTAAGGTGGATTAAGATAATCCCCTCTGTGTGGTATTACAGACCTTGAAGGAACCATAGTTATATTCCAAGTTCTCCAACTGTGAGTTTTGCTTGAATGCTATGACTTTCTTGGGTCATATTATTTCTAGTGAGGGAATCATGGTGGATCCACAAAAGGTGGTCGTGTTTAAGAAGTTGCCTAGACCCATGAATCCAACCAATATTTGGAGTTTCTTAGGTTTGGCTAGGCATTATAGGCAGTTTGTGGAGAGATTTTTTGACCCATTGACTAAGTTGACTCAAAAAAAGGTAAAGTTTCCTGGGTTGGATGCGTGTGAAGGGAATTTCAATAATGTTAAGGATAACCTAACTTTAGCTATAATTTTGATATTACCAAAAGGCAATGAGGGGTTTGTGGTTTATTATGATGCATCTCGGGTGGTACTTGGTTGTGTTTTAATTTAGCATGGGAAGGTAGTTGCCTATACTTCTAGTCAATTAAAGGTGTATGAGAGGAACTAACCTACTCATGATTTAGAGTTGTTGTTGGTGGTTTTTACTTTGAAAATATGGCAGTATTATTTAGATGGAGTGCACATGGACATCTCTTCTAATCATACGAGTCTACAATATGTGTTCACTCAAAAAGAGCTAAATCTCAGGCAGAGGAGATGGTTGGAGCTTCTCAAGGACTATGATATGAGCCTTCACTACCACCCAGGTAAATATAACATTGTTGCTAATGCTCTTAGCAGGTTGTCCATGGGGAGTTTGGATCTTTTAAAGAAAAGAAAGCGAAAATTGGTGAAGGATACTCACTACTTGGCCAATCTTAGAGTTCGTCTCGTGGACTCCAAGGATGGTGGGGTAATGGTACAGAAGTGGTTAGGTCATCTCCTAGTGTAGAGGTGATGGAAAAGTAAGGGTTATATCCTGTCTTGATGAAACTCAAGAGTGATATTAGTGGGCAAAAGGTGTGAGACCTCACAAAATCCTAGTCATTTCAGTTCAAATAGCATGCCAAAAGAGGTCCCAGACTTAGACAATTTCAGCTAAGTATTGATACTTAGTCTCATTTTTGGCCTCGATATTTCACTAACTTTATTTCTAATCTTTTCGGCCTTGGATTATAAATTTTTCAATTGATTCATGATCAGAGATGTCAATAGGTCACCTTGGATGAGTTTCAAATTTTTAGGACGTCATTAGAAGTTTATTTGAATGTCCAAGGCAGTGAGTCAATATGATTTTGATGCATCACGTCGGCCATCGCGTCGACCCTATCGACGCGATGCGTCGGCTGCAGCATCACTGGGTAAATCCTTCAGTGCAATTTCCAGTGAGCCAATGTAATCTCAACACATTGCATTGGCCATCGCGTTGACCCTATCAACGAGATACGTTGCCAAATGCGTCACTAGACATATTTTTACTCATTTAATTCTGACTTTCCAAGGGTAATTGAGTCATTTTTCCATCACCCAAGTTAGTCAAAACACGAAATTAAACTCTCAAAAGGGCAAATTACATTTATTATTGACAAATCCTCTCAAGAAGTAAACCCTAATTAATCAAACTCAAGATCAAGTTCTAATAAATTCCCTACAATATTCAAGAAATCAACAATCAAGTTATGTTAGGTGTTCATCCTTGGGTTTCCTCCCACCCTTGAAGTTCAAAAACCCTTTTAAAACTACAAGTTTATTGATTTCATGATTTACATGTTAGAATTGGATGGTGTTTATGTATGTATTGATGTTTGGTTTTCAAATCAAGATTCATTACAAGTTTCAAGTGAATTAATTAGCATGTATGTACAATTATGTGGTTCTCATGTTAAACCCTTGAATTTGCAAGTTGAATATTGTAGACATCATGATTATATCTTGATGATTTCTATGTGAACTAATTATGCTCCCCAAGTGTTTGATAGAATGCCTATGTAAATTAAAGAGTGAATTCATGACATGTTATCATGTGGTCCCATTCATGTACAAGTTCATGCCTCTCAAGTGTTTGGAAAAATATCTAAATGAATGCATGGTGAATAAGTAATTAATGTAATGCTTTCAAGATTTTGCCATGTTTTGCTATTGATGCTATTGAGTCTTGAGGGTATTCAATACTAAAAAATCTAGTTGTTTACCTAGAATTACAGTAGCTATAGAATCATCTCAGTAACTGCATGAACAGTAGTACTCAATCAGTTACGGAGCTCAGTGAACTCAGTCTAGTTCAGTCAGTCAATACGATCAGTAACAATTCAATCAAACCTAGTATAGTTTAGTGATCATTACAATGTCTATTCAGTAGGGAGTAGGATTCAACCCCGAGAAAACCTAGGGATGGGGGCTCACCAGCCAGTTAAGGGTGTGATCTTATGTAGTAGGCCCTTAGTTCCAAAACTATGTAGACAGCGTAGGTTAAGTATATCAACCTGCCAGTTGAGGGTTGAAAGAGTGTTCACCTGCCAGTTGAGGGTAACATATACCTCACCTACCATACAAGGGTGATTATTTATTGGATCCATATAGCCATTGTTAGCACTCGTGGAATGGTGCTAACACCTTTCCAACTAGGGTCACAGGTTGTACCCCAACTCAGTTTATAATTGGGGTATGTAGATTATATAAACACTCCCATAGTTATAGTTTCAGTATTCAGTACTCAGTAATCAGTATTCAGTCTCAGAATTCAGTAAAGATCTCAGATAGTTCTAGAGAATCATGTCTATCAGTTATTAGTTACTTAGCCACTAGAATTCAAAATTTTAGTTTCAGTCTAATTCAGAAAGAGGTTATATGCATAGTATTGCATAGCCAACATTATCAGTAGTTAAAGTTTTGTATGTACTCTTACTCAGTTATTTCATGATGTTCATTCATTCGGTTATCACCTCATCCATATGAACCCATGTATATCAGCCTACCTTACTTAGCATACTAGTACATTCAAAGTACTGACGCATTCTCTTTCTTTAATGCTATGATGTCTCATATCATCTGTTCAGATGCATGAGTTCCTGACCGTAATTAGTTGCTTAAATTATCACTAGTAGTTATAGTGGTGAGTCCTTATATTTCTAGGATAGATTTATTATTTAACAATTTCAGTAGTTCAGGGTGTTCATTAATCAGAGTTAGTTGGGGTACTTGTCCTATCAACTCCCTATTCAGATAGTAGAGACTTTTGTGCTAGACTATTTCAGACAGATGTTCAGATTTTTAATATTGTTATTAGTATTCAGTATTTTTTTTCTATTTATGAACCTTATGGTAATGTTTGTATAATTTCTACATATATTCTCTATATTATTATTATTATTCAGTGCTCACAGCAGGTACCAGTCATGGGTTATCTTATGGTCCTTCAAGATTGTAAGTATCGTGTGACGCCCAGGGTGCAATCTCGGGGCATTACAAACTTGGTATCAGAGCCCAAGGTTCAACAGAGTCCTAGGGAGTCTAAAATCCATATCAAGTAGAGTCTTGTGCATGGATGTATAGCACACCACATTTATGGACAAGAGGTTATGAGGCAATTTTAGAAACGTTCCCTTCTTTCAGTATACATGTCGTGCGAGTGAGCATGGGCTCAAGTTAAACTCTCTGTCTAATCCAAGTTTCCCTACTGTTTACAAAATATGCCTCCCATAAAGACTAACGGAAGAACTGGAAACCAGCCTGCACCTCCGCCTGTTTAGGTAGATCCCCTGGATATGCATATTTCTTGCGCAGAATTCAGAGCAGCTTTCACCACTCTAGCCCATTCTGTAGCAGCACAGAATGAACACCCATCTATTTTTCAGGACAACCCAGTGCCCAATACTACAGCTAGAATTTAGAACTTTACCTGAATAAACCCTCTTTTATTTTTAGGGTCTAAGTTTGAAGAGGACCCACTGGAATTCCTTGACATGGTGCAGAAGGTCATAGATATTATTGGGGAAACCACTAGTAAGAGTGTTGAGTTAGCTGCATATCAGTTGCAGTATATGGATCATATATAGTTTAACCAGTGGAAGGAAGATAGGACCAAAGATACAGGGTCTATAAAATGGGAGGAGTTTGCTACTGCCTTTCTATATAGTTTTTTCCCATTGAAGTTAAGGGAAGATAAGGTGTTATAATTCATTAAATTGAATTAGTGAAGCATGAAATTGAAGGAGTACTCTCTTAAGTTTACTCAGTTAGCAAGATATGCTCCTCATATTATAGCTAATAGCAGATCTAAGATTAGTAAGTTCGTATCTGGTGTGTCTGACAGTGTGGTCAAAGAGTGTAGGACTACGATGGAAATTAAGGAGAAGGACTTAGTTAGGTTGATGGTTTATGCTCAACAGATAGAGGAGCAGAAGACTAAGGAGAGGGAGAGGAAGAACAAGAGGGCTAGAACAGGTAGCTTGAACTTCACTCAGCCTAAGTCAGAGGGTGGTAATCATCCTCAGTTCCACGTAAAATCTCCAGTTCTATCTCCGTACTCATCCATTGCTTCGGTGCCTAAATTCATAAATGGTTATAAGGATAGGGTGCCAGGCTCTAAATCTTAGGGTAGTGTTAGCAGTGCCCAAATAAATCCTCTTTGCCAGAAGTATGGCAGAAACCATTAGGGTGTCTGTAGAGTTGGCAGTGATGTGTGTTTTAGGTGCATCAAGCCAGGTCATAGAATCAGAGATTGTCCTCAGTCAGGTTCACAGGGTTAGTACAATATTCCCCCAGCTCAGTTCGGTCGCCCAAATCAGAAGGGTCCCACTTCTAGTGCTACCAATGGGTAGCGTCCAAACAAACTCTATGCACTTCGCTCCCGACAGGATCAAGAAAGTTCTCCTGATGTGTTCATTGGTATGTTACAAGTTTATCATTTACATGTTTATGGCTTGCTTTATCTAAGAGCTTGATAACGCTCAACTTACTCCTCCGATTAGGGTAAGGCGGTCGTTGTCAATATATTTATCCAACTTTGGAGTCGGGTCGAATCCACAGTGAACAATGTGAGTGGCGATTAAACTAGTTTGAAATTATAGCTACAAGTTCAATTCAAACAAATGGTACAAAAATATAAATTGGGTATTTTAAGTTTCACAGCGAGTTAATTGTCACTTTCAATATTTTAGTATTTGTAACCAACATAAATGGGGAAACCAGAGTTATGTTCACCATGGGTTTTGAAAATTGATAAATACTAGGTAATGCTTGAGATTCTTGAAATAAGTGGAAACAACAGAATATACCTGACGACGATACTATCTGACTTATCTCTCGACTCACCAGACAATTTATTATCTAATTCTCTCAAACTTAGATAACTTATCTATTTCCAATAGGATTTTATCTCAGGTAAATTAATCCAGTTACAACATCAATCATTAAACAGAAGGTTAATAGCTTCCGAGTCCCTGTTAATAATTCACGTCCTCTAGTCTATTTCTCCATTAGAAGCAAATAAAACCTAAGGCATAACCTAATGTTTGCAACCACTAGATTTTAGTTAAAACAATAGAATTTGAAGATGTTTTACTACTCTTTGAATCCGTTAAACACCTAGTATCATATCAAACCCTAATCCATGGATCCCATAACTCCGGCTAATGAAATTAGCCGCTCATGATTTAATGAACGGAATAACAATTTGAATTCATGATTATAATGATAAACTTATTAATGGATATAAAACAACAAGTAGTTCCTCTGATTTATTCACAAGGTAGAAACCCCAAAAATAGTTGATATAAAAAAACAAAAATATTTTATGAAGAAGAGCAAAAATACGTCTCTCTTCTTAGAGTTGATGTCTGATATATGAATTATGAATGAATCAAAAACCCTAAAAGATGCTATTTATACTAAATACTAATTAAGGAAATAAAATAACAAAATTAAAAAAAAAGTACGGAATAGGTGACGCCCAGGCTAACGCTGCGTCAAGAAGTTGATGCCCTATCATGGATGGCATCAGAGAGGCTTTAGTTGCCTTCAGGTTGTCTTAGGCTGACGATGTGGCTGACGTCGTGTCAGGGATCTGATGGCGTATCACCGATGTCGTCAGATATCTTATTACTGTGCTAACTTTGTTCTTAAGGGTGACAAAATTCTGGATGCCTTATCATAACTTTGACACCATATTACCTACGTCATCAGAACTGCTCCTCAAACTGCAACTCCTTGGTTAAGGCTGACGCCAATGCTGATAGTCTATCATGAGGCTAACGACTTATCACGGAGGTCGTCGCCATGTTTTCTTCTATTTTTCTCGGATTTTCAGCTCTTTTTCTCCATTACTGTTTATTCTCATTTCTTCAGCCTTTTTCTGCAGTATCATGAGCAAACACATCAAAACAACAAGAGTTTCTTCAGAATTCACAATTATTTTAAGCTAACAAACATTAAATGTGTTAGATTTTTCTCACACATCAATACCCTCAACTTAAAACAATTGCTTATCTTCAAGCAACTATATAACACCATACTAAGATGCTTTACCAAGAGACACATAAGTTACCTATCACAGTTGATTATCAAGTCTAGCTCAAAACTCATGCCACTCTCCATGTTCAATTACTTATAAATTTAATTGTCAACATCCATGAAGATTAACAATGTGACCCGAAGGAATCAAGATATGGCATCAATTCAGCAACAATAACCATGCATATGTACAAGTTACACTACCCAAACAAGTAAATAACTAGCAATGCAACCGATGTGCCCTTACAACAAAGAAGTCCCTCCTTACTCATATATGAACTCATGCATGTCAATGCGGGTATGGTCAAGAGACACTCACTCTCAAAAAGAAATTCCAATCAAAGCATGTCAAATACCATATGCTTGCCATTATTTCCATTACCAAGGTGTCCAGACAGATAAGTTAGGATCACTATAGGTCTTTTCTTCGAATTGTAATGTAGGCTAAGGGTTGGTATGCTAATCAATGGAATTTAGAGTGACTAAGTATCCTTGGCACTACCTTAACTTTTGGGGTTCACTTATTAACTTTTTTCTTCTTTTTCTCCTTTTATTGATCACACATTATTTAGGATGGAAGTGACTTTTCTTTTTCATTCTTTTTCTTTTCTTATTCTTCTTCTTCTACACCACCCAACTTTTTATTATTTTCACTTATTCTTTTCCTTTTATTATACCTTTATTCATACCCAGTTTACATCATGCACCTCTATGATACCCACCATCAACTTAGGTTGTTTACCTAAGTCTAGGTACACAGTGTTCAAGGAAGACCAGGGCTAAAACAAGTTCATTATGATCTAAATGGGAAGGTGATAGGTATTATAGAAAGAAATGGTCAATTCAAGCTCAAAATAGGGATCAAGAGATATTATGCATACATGGAAGGTTATTTAGACAAAAAATAGACTTAAAAATCAAAACGGCCTAAGACCTCACACAAACATGGCACAATGGTATATCACAAACTACTACCCATTCGGTTCATGTAATTGTTAGTAGTGATTATTGATGTGTGAGCAAAAGCTAACACATTTAATGCTTTTTAGCTCAAAATAATTGTGATTTATCAAGAAAATCTTGTTGTGTTGATGTGTTTGCTCATGATATTGCAGTAAAAGGGTGGAGGAATAAAAATAAATGGCAATGGAGCAAAAGAGTTGAAAATCTGAACAAAAGAAAAGAAATCATGGTTGACGACCTCCATGATACATCGTCAACCTTGTGATAGCTTATCATTGTAACACCCCATACTTAATTATGTGCATTATCCATGGTTATATGTGTTGGAGTATATGTATTGATCCTAAGTTAGGTATATATGAGTTTAAGTATGAGTATTGATTATTTTGAGATGATTTCAAGTGTATAGTTTGATTATATGTGTATGGGAATCGACTTTATTTATACCGGATTTTGCCCGTCGATGGTTACATACGAAGTTTATTGAATAAGCTTTCCAACGATATAAAGATTTCCAAAAACGGATAAGTTTCGGATATAAACGAGCACGTTTGAAACTATCAAACGGCGGCCGGGATAATTGTGAACAGTAAATGTGCAGGAAATTCAAACTACTGAGGCCTGCCAGTTTTTTGGGTCGACTTTGAACGATCATAACTCCCTCAATATAATGAACTGGGAGAGCTACCACCTATCAAATGAAATATCTTTGAGTCTTCTTTCCAATGCAATTGGTTTTATCCAAATCCAACACCTGAGTAAGGAGTTATACTCGTTTTACTTCAGCCTCTCAAAACAGATTTTTAGGGTCAACTTCAAACGATCATAACTCCTTGTACAGGACGAACTGGGTGGACTACTTTATATGAAATGAAATCCATTTGAATTATATATCCAACGATACCAATTTCACCCAAATCTAATATCGGAGCAAAGAGTTATGGCTGATTTACTTTAGCCTGTCAAAACAGTCCACCATGGACAGATTCGGATTTACTTAAATTTTTCAGGGCACTATGGTCATTTTCCATCACCTCTTGGACGAAAATTGGTCATTATATTGATATAATTGGTCTTATATCCATCAATTATCATCATATTATTGGAAACAAGAAACCCTAGCCTAATTTCAACACCAATTATCTTGTGATTCAACCGTAGAAAATCCAAATTGATTCCGTAGTTGTGTTCACCGTCTCGAGGGCTTCGAGAAGCACCCCTTATTTGTGCCAACAAGACTTCGAAATCAAAAGGTCCATTTTATGGTAAGGATGTAAATTATGTTGGTGTTATTTATATGGATATGTATATATATATATGGATGTGAGCATAAGAAGTATGTTATTTGATTGTTGTTGAAAGATGGTTGGAAATGATGTTGGATTATTCTTGTGCATGGTTGGAATATGTTGAATTGTGAAGGGATTTGGTGTGATGACGTGGTATTGAAATGATGATTATATATATATATATACACATAAACCTATTGATCAAGTTGGTTTTTGGAATGTTTTACAAATATTGGTTGTATGGAATTATGGAAGAGAATTGTGGTGTTGGGTTGCTAATACTAGATGCCAAATATTTCATTGTAGATAAGTGATTTGTAAAGGCGGGAAGTTGTGTCGAATTGGTGTCCGAATCTACAACGAGGTATGTAAAGCATACTCTAACGATGTTCTTTGGCATGAAAACACCAATGTTCCATCAAGTAAGATTCCAAGGTTGTCCAAACACACGTATTGTTCTATATTACCAACGAAGTTGTTTCCATTCTATAAAGTGTCAAAATATTTCATTGATATACCAAAAGGCTCCTATTTCATTGTTGTGATATTGATGATTCTGAAACACATTGTTGATGTACTAATGAGTTTTTATTACATCGTTATTGTATAGAAGGTCTATTACTTGATTCCTATTGATGTATCATTGTTCCAAAGGTACTATATTGGCATGAACACTAATGTAATAATCTCAAAAGCTTTTGAACTAAGTTATTGGAAAGATTTCTTATGTGTGTTACTTGATATACGTGTGGGTGGTATCCCAGGGGCATAAGCCTAGCATGGGTCGATCCCAATTGATATGTACTGGAGGAAGCCTAATGGTCACAGTATGGTACAATATTGATTATTGTTAGGTGGTTGGAGGTTCGGGAGGAGGAGGTAATGACGAATGATAATTGTAAAGAATGAAATGAACGAGTATATACCGTTCCACAAATGTGTTTGAATCCAAGAACCCAGTTCAGATTAATGACAATGTACATGATCCTAAAAGTGTTTATGAAGTGTGGTTCACTTCTATTATGATTTCTTCACATGTGTATGATTTTCTTGATCCCCTATATCACATATGATTATCTACAGCTTTACATACTCAGTACATATTTTGTACTGACGTCCCTCACGGGGGACCTGCATTTCATGCTGCAGGCACATGTACTTCAGCTTATTCACAACATAGGTAGGATCCGGGTCGTACAACTATTGTTGGTGAGCTCCAGTTTGCTTTGGAGCTTTCCGAGTCGGTTCCTTATGTTTTGTTATTGTACAGGAGTCATGTGTGGGCGGGGGTTTGTCCCGACCCTAGTTATGTCATGTATATATGTCCTAGAGGCTTTGTAGACATAAGGAAGGGTCAAGTCATGGGAGTTTATATAGTGATGTTATATTTGTATATGTGGTGGCCCCGACGGTCAAGTATTATATATATATATATATATTTGTGTGTGTTGTGTTGATACAGGAAATTAGACCCTTCTATATGTAACGAAGTGCTGCCCAAATTTTTCGTGAATGTAAGTGAAGGTACAGGTATTTGAACGGGTTCTCCCGAGCCTTCTCGGCTTCGGGTGCCAGTCCGGCCCGATGGGATTTTGGGGCGTGACAATCATCATTGGTGTCAACCTCAACTAGAAACTGGAAGCATAATAAGAAGTTTTGACGATGTTGGTGATAAGGCATCATGAAGGGCGTTAGCCTAAGCTAGAAATTGAGTTTAAAGAAGAAATCTGATGACGTTGGTGATACGCCGCTAGATCAATGACACGGCATCAGCTACATCATCATCCAAAGATAGAACTTGAAGGCAACTTAAGCCTTTCTGACGCCATCCATGATAAGGCGTCAACTTCTTGATGCGGCATCAGCCTGGGAGTCACCTATTCCGGAAAATTAAATTAATTTTGTTATTTTATTTTCTTAATTAGGATTTAGTATAAATAGCATCTTTTAGGGTTTTTGATTCGTTAATTCATCTATCAGACATCAACTCTAAGAGGAGAGACACGTATTTTTGCTCTCTTTCATAAAATATTCTTGTGTTTTCGTATCAACTATTTTTAGGGTTTCCAACTTGTGATTAAATCGGAGGAACTACTTTTTATTTTCTACCCATTCGTAAGTTGATCATTAGAATCATGAATTCAACTTGTTGTTTCGTTCATCAAATCATGAGCGACTAATTATATTAGCCGGAGTTATGGGATCCATGGATTAGGGTTTGATATGATACTAGATGTTTAACGGATTCAAAAAGTAGTAAAACATCTTGAAATTTTGTTATTTTAACTAAAATCTAGTGGTTACAAACATTAGGTTATGCCTTAGGTTTTATTTGCTTCTAACGGTGAAATAGACTAGAGGACATGAATTATCAACAGGGACTCGAAAGCTACCAACCTTCTATTTAATGATTATTATCGTAACTGGATTAATCTACCTGAGATAAATTTCTATTGGAAACAGATAAGTTATCTATGTTTGAGAGAATTAGATAATAAATTTTCTGATGAGGTCGAGAGATAAGTCAGGTAGTATAATCGTCAGGGATATTCTTTTGTTCTACTCATTCTGGGAATCTCTAGCATTACCTAGTATATGTCAATTACCGAAACCCTTGGTGAACATAGCTCTGATTTCCCATTTATCTTGATTACAAACAGTGAAGTATTGAAAGTGACATTTAACACACCGTGAACTTAAACCCCATCCTTCGAAAATAGTAAACTACCAGTAAAATCTTTCGTAAACAAATCGAAGTTCACACCCTATTCCCTGTGGGATTTGACCCCAACCTAGTTGGGTTTTATATTGACAATGATCGTTTACACCCATTCAAGAGTGTAATTTGAGCGTTATCAGAAATAGCGCCGTTGTCGGGGAATACGATTGTAGGCTGAAAATTTTATGTGTGAAAATTTGATGATAGTTAAGTTTCTGTGATTTATGTTTATTTGTTGTTTTTTGTTTATTGTAGGTACTGTGTTTCTTATGCCAAGCACGAGAAATTTTGGAGAACCTCTATTACCAATCAATCCGAAACCTTAACTAATTGGGAGAATGGCTGAACTTGAGGAAGCAAAAAGACTAGTTGCTTTAGCTAGAGCTCAGGTGAATGTGCAAAATTTGGGTCAACAAGCACGTCACCAAAACCCTAATGATGAAGACTTAGGTGATGAGGAATTTATGAATCCTTAAAACCCAAGGAGAGCTAAGAAAGTTGCTGCTCCATTACAGCGAAGCATCAACTTAAATCATCCAGTCCGAGGAAGGTACGGTCAACAACATATGCAATATGAGGCTAATGAAGATGATGAAGGAATGGATGGAGATGGTGCAATGGGTGCTATCATTTCACCACCGTTGGCACCAGGTGCAAAGTTCAGCATAACAAGTACCATGATCCAACTCCTGAATCTGAAAGGTTTATTTTGAGGCTTGCCTGGTGATGATCTGAACATACATTTGGTGAACTTTATCACCATCTGCAAATCCTTTGACAATCTGGGAGTGAGCTAGAATGCGATTAGGTTAAGGTTATTTCCATTGTCTCTGTCTGGAGAGGCAATAATATATTTGAATGAGTTAGAGCCCGACTCTATAACTAACTAGAGACAGTTGAAAGATGCGTTCCTAGGATGGTTCTTTCCTCCCTCCAGAAGGGTACAATTGAGGGACGATAATAGCAACTTCAGACAACTTCCGATTGAAGCACTGCATAAGACTTGGGAAAGGTTTAAGAAGAAACTTGCACAATGTTCGAACAACAATATGACAGACTTGCACTTGATAGAGACTTTGTATAGAGCTTTCAACTCTGTGACAAATCCAATTGTCGATAGTGTTGTAGGTGGTTCATTCATTGACCTCTCTTTTCTGGATGCTTCTGATATGCTGAATAGAATGACCAAGCAGAGTCGAGCTTGGCACATTAGGGATTTTGTAGTGGCTAGCCCTACTGTTGCTGGTGGTATTAATGTAGAGCAGCGTAGAAGAGATGAGGAGAGAGATCAGGACATGGCCCATCTGAAGATGCAGATGGACTTGCTGGCTAAGTACTTGCTGGCAAAGAGTTATGGCTGACTTACTTTAGCCTGTCAAAACAGTCCACCATGGACAGATTCAGATTTACTTAAATTTTTGAGGGCAATATGGTCATTTTCCATCACCTCTTGGACGAAAATTGGTCATTATATAGATATAATTGGTCTTATATCCATCAATTATCATCATATTATTGGAAATAAGAAACTCTAGCCTAATTTCAACACCAATTATCTTGTTATTCAACCGTAGAAAATCCAAATTGGTTCCGTAGTTGTGTTCACCATTTCGACGGCTTCGAGAAGCACCCCTTATTTGTGCCAACAGGACTTCGAAATCAAAAGGTCCATTTTATAGTAAGGATGTAAATTATGTTGGTGTTATTTATATGGATATGTATATATATATATGCATGTGAGCATAAGAAGTATGTTATTTGATTGTTGTTGAAAGATGATTGGAAATGATGTTGGATTATTCTTGTGCATGGTTGGATTATGTTGAATTGTGAATGGATTTGGTGTGATGATGTGGTATTGAAATGATTATATATATATATATACACATAAACCTATTGATCAAGTTGGTTTTTGGAATGTTTTACAAATATTGGTTGTATGGAATTATGGAAGAGAATTGTGGTGTTGGGTTGCTAATACTAGATGCCAAATATTTCATTGTAGATAAGTGATTTGTAAAGGCGGGAAGTTGTGTCGAATTGGTGTCCGAATCTACAACGAGGTATGTAAAGCATACTCTAATGATGTTCTTTGGCATGAAAACACCAATGTTCCATCAAGTAAGATTCCAAGGTTGTCCAAACACATGTATTGTTCTATATTACTAACGAAGTTGTTTCCATTCTATAAAGTGTCAAAATATTTCATTGATATACCAAAAGGCTCCTATTTCATTGTTGTGATATTGATGATTCTGAAACACATTGTTGATGTACTAATGAGTCTTTATTACATTGTTATTGTATAGAAGGTCTATTACTTGATTCCTATTGATGTATCATTGTTCCAAAGGTACTATATTGGCATGAACACTAATGTAATAATCTCAAAAGCTTTTGAACTAAGTTATTGGAAAGATTTCTTATGTGTGTTACTTGATATACGTGTGGGTGGTATCCCAGGGGCATAAGCTTAGCATGGGTCGATCCCAATTGATATGTACTGGAGGCAGCCTAATGGTCACAGTACGGTACAGTATTGATTATTGTTAGCTGGTTGGAGGTTCGGGAGGAGGAGGTAATGACGAATGATAATTGCAAAAGAATGAAATGAACGAATATATACCGTTCCACAAATGTGTTTGAATCCAAGAACCCAGTTCAGATTAATGATAATGTTTATGATCTTAAAAGTGTTTATGAAGTGTGGTTCACTTCTATTATGATTTATTCACATGTGTATGATTTTCTTGATCCCCCATATCACATATGATTATCTACAGCTTTACATACTCAGTACATATTTCGTACTGACATCCCTCACGGGGGACCTGCATTTCATGCTGCAGGTACAGGTACTTCAGCTTATTCCCAGCATAGGTAGTATCCGGGTCGTACAGCTGTTGTTGGTGAGCTCCAGTTTGCTTCGGAGCTTTCCGAGTCGGTTCCTTATATTTTGTTATTGTATAGGAGTCATGTGTGGGCGGGGGTTTGTCCCGACCCTAGTTATGTCATGTATATATGTCCTAGAGGCTTTGTAGACATAAGAAAGGGTCAAGTCATGGGAGTTTATATAGTGATGTTATATTTGTATATGTGGTGGCCCCGACCGTCAAGTATTATATATATATATTTGTGCATGTTGTGTTGATACATGAAATTAGACCCTTCTATATGTAACGAAGTGCTGCCCAAATTTTTGGTGAATGTAAGTGAAGGTACAGGTATTTGAACGGGTTCTCCCGGGCCTTCTCGGCTTCGGGTGCCAGTCTGGCCCGATGGGATTTTGGGGCGTGACAAAAGTGGTATCAGAGAGGTTCATCCTAGTGAGTCTACAAAGCCGTGTTTACATAGAGTCTTGTTTATCGGTGTGTTGTGCACCACATCTATAAACAGGAGGCTATGGAAATTTAGGAATTGTTTCTTTTCTTCATGTCTTAGATCGTGCGATAGAGCTTATATTGTATATGAAGTCATAGTTGACCACTGAATTAGTTTGTTTCTCTTATTATAGTAATGATGCCGGTTACCAGAAGCAAGAATACCGGTAAGCAAGTAGATGTGGCTGCCGGAGAGGGGACTAGTAAGTCACCCACTATACCAGTTAATCAAAGTGAGGCTCCAGCTGAGCATGCATCAGAAACTTCCCCCAGTCCGGAAGAAATAAGGGGGAGGAGAAATATATCCCCAGAGCCACCTATTAATGCTGTTGATCAAGATCTTAGAAATGCAGTGCAACTTTTGGCTCGTATAGTTGCTGGGCAAGTCCAAGGGCAAGATATTCCTGCCGCGGGTTCTAGCGGTACTGATAGGGCGGATAGTCTTCGGACGCACGATTTTCTTAAGATAGATCTGCCTACTTTTACCGGATCCAATCTTAATGAAGATCCGCAGGACTTTATTGATCAGATCCAAAGGGCCCTAGAGGTGATGCATGTATCGGGCATAGAGACTGTGGAGTTAGCCACGTATAGATTCAAAGGTGAGGCTATATATTGGTATGAAGACTGGAAACGGTCAAGGGGCATTGATGCACCCCCAGCTACTTAGAAAGAGTTCAAAGAGGCAGTTATTGATCATTACCTTCCATATGAGACTCGTCAGGCCCGTGCGGATCAATTCTTAAATCTTCGGCAGGGTAATACAAGTGTGAGGGTGTATAGTCTTCGATTTAATTCCTTGTCCAGATATGCTCCTAATGTTATAGCTACTATGGATGACAGAGTTCATCGGTATATGAACGGATTGGATCCGTATTTGGTTAGGGATTGTACTATTGCTGCACTGAATAAAGATATAGATATAGCTAGGATCCAAGCATTTGCACAGAAAATGGAAGATCAGAGGCAAAGAAGAAGAACACAGGAATTTGAAAGCAGATCTTCTAAGAGGGCCAGATCTACAGGGCAGTTTATGGCGCCACAAGGAGGTTTTAGACCTCAATTTTCTGTTAGACCACCTAGGCCATTATTTTCTTATTCTGCAGCTAGTGCTCCACCACAACATCAGGGGTTCAGAAGCAGTCAATTTGGGCAAAGAAGTAAGGGTCATAGTTCGCGATCTGTGGTTATCATGGGCAAGGGAATATGAGCCAATCGAGACCTCCTCGAGAGCCATGTAATAAATGTGGAGGGAATCATATGGGCGTATGTCGAATGGAAACAAATGTTTGTTATTAGTGCGGTATGACAGGGCATATGATGAGAGAATTCCCACGAAGAGGCACAGGTGGCATAGCACGACCTTTGGGATCAGCTGTTGCATCATCGTCACCGGTATCTTATTCTGGTAGGGGTGCACAACTTGCGGGTCATGCTAGCAATGAAAAAAGAGTCGCCAGTTCCGTCGGGACTCAGAATCACACTTATGCTTTAGCGGGTCGAAAGAATCTAGAGGCTTCCCCAGATGTGGTTACGGGTACGTTGTCCATATTTTCATTTGATGTATATGCTCTAATTGATCCCGGTTCTACATTATCATATGTTACTCCTTTGGTTGCGGGAAAGTTCAAAAGGACCCCCGAATTGTTAGATAAACCGTTGGAAGTGTCTACCTCGGTTGGGGAATCTATTATTGCTAGAAGAGTTTATAAAGATTGTGTAGTAATTGTGTGTGGTCGAGACACGATGGCAAATCTTGTGGAACTAGAAATGGTAGATTTTGATGTTATAATGGGTATGGATTGGTTGGCGTCTTGTTATGCCAAAATTGATTGTTGTACGAAAAAGATGTATTTACATTTTCCTGATGAAGCAGTTATTGAATGGAAAGGTAAGATTGGCGCACCAAGAGGTATATTTATTTCTTATTTCAAAGCGAGAAAAATGATTTCCAAGTGCTACATATGTCATTTAGTTAGAGTAAAGAATACAGAATCGGAATCACCAGATCTTCACATTGTACCAGTGGTAAATGAATTTCCTGATGTATTCCCTGAAGATCTTCCAGGTTTGCCTCCTGAACGAGAAGTAGAGTTTGGTATTGATGTAATACCAGGCACCCAACCAATCTCCATTCCTCCATATAGAATTGCCCCAGCAGAATTGCGAGAATTGAAAGAGCAATTGAAAGATTTGCTAGAGAAGGGATTCATAAGGCCCAGTATGTCTCCCTGGGGAGCACCAGTGTTATTTGTGCGCAAAAAGGATGGCTCGCTGAGGATGTGTATTGATTATTGGAAATTGAATAGGGTGACTATTAATATTAAATATCCTCTCCCAAGAATTGATGATTTATTTGACCAGTTACAGGGCGCCAAGTGCTTTTCTAAGATTGATTTAAGGTCAGGTTACCACTAAGTGAGGGTTAAAGAGAAAGATATACCCAAAACAGCTTTCTGAACAAGGTATGGTCATTATGAGTTTCTAGTTATGTCATTTGGGCTAACAAATGCACCTGCAGCTTTTATGGATTTGATGAATAGGGTGTTTAATCCATTCCTGGATGTATTTGTGATAGTTTTTATAGATGATATTCTAGTTTATTCTAGATCAAAAGAGGACCATGCCAATCACTTACGACAGACATTGCAGACTCTTCGTGATTGTAAACTTTATGCAAAGTTCTCTAAATGTGAGTTTTGGTTAAAGTCGGTGGCATTTTTGGGTCATATTGTATCTAGTGAAGGGATAAAGGTTGATGCTCAAAAGATAGAAGCTGTGAAGAACTAGCCAAGGCCCACAACGCCTACAGAGATTCGTAGTTTTCTCGGGTTGGCCGGTTATTATAGAAGGTTTGTTAAAGACTTTTCTTCCATTTCAGCACCCTTAACCAAGCTAACGCATAAAGCATCCAAGTTCCAATGGAATGATGTGTGTGAGGAGAGTTTCCAAGAATTAATGAACAAGTTGATTTCTACACCCGTGTTGGTACTTCCAGAAGGCATCGAAGGGTATACAGTGTATTGTGATGCTTCAAAAATTGGTTTAGGATGTGTATTGATGCAGCATGGTAAGGTAATAGCATATGCTTCTAGACAATTGCGGCCACATGAGAAAAATTATCCTACACACGATCTTGAGCTGGCAGCAGTTATTTTTGCTTTAAAGATATGGCGCCACTACTTATATGGGGTTCATGTTGATATATATACTGAACATAAGAGCTTGCAATATATTTTTAATCAGAAGGATCTAAATTTAAGGCAGCGGAGATGTCTTGAACTATTAAAGGACTACGATGTTGATATCTTGTACCATCCAGGGAAAGCAAATGAGGTAGCTGATGCGTTAAGTCATAAGGCTATGTTGGCGCCCATAGAAAGGAAAGGGATGATTAAAGATCTTCACCAGTTAGCTAGTTTGGGAGTTCGTCTTCTTGGAACTCCGAACGAGGAGCTTATTGTGCATACTGCTGCGGAATCCTCATTAGTAGCTGAGGTGAAAGAGAAGAAAGATACAGATCCTATTTTATTACAGCTTAAGGAGAACGTTCAGAGTAGTGCGACCAAGGCATTTGACCTTACGCGAGAAGGAGTACTTCAGTGCCAAAACCGATTGTGTGTGCCGGATGTAGACGAGCTAAGAAAGAAGATTATGACAGAGGCACATTTTTCAAGGTATTCCATTCATCCAAGATCAACCAAAATGTATCAAGATTTGAAAGATATATATTGGTGGAATGACATGAAGAAGAGCATTGCAGAATTTGTAGCTGAATGTCCAAATTGTCAAAGAGTTAAAGTTGAGCACCAAAAACCTGGAGGCTATATGCAATGCATAGATCTTCCAATTTGGAAGTGGGACATGATCAACATGGATTTTGTTACAGGTTTGCCTCATACAGCTTAGAAATTTGATTCTATATGGGTGATTGTGGATAGGCTTACTAAATCCGCACATTTCTTACCCGTTAAGACCACTTACATAGTTGAAGAATATTCGAAGCTATATGTTAAAGAAATAGTCCGATTGCATGGAGTGCCAACTTCTATTATATCGGATCGGGGAACTCAATTTACTGCAAAATTTTGGAAGTCTTTCCAACGGAGTTTGGGAACACAAGTGAATCTGAGTACAACTTTTCACCCTCAGACGGATGGACAAGCAGAGCGCACCATTCAAACACTTGAAGATATGCTACGAGCATGTGTTATAGATTTTAAAGGCAGCTAGGATGATCATTTAGCTCTTATTGAGTTTGCCTACAATAATAGCTATCATTCAAGTATCAAAATGGCACCATATGAAGCTTTATATGGGAGGAAGTGTAGATCACCAATAGGATGGTTCGAAGCGGGTGAAACTCTTATGTTCGAACCGGATATTGTGTATCAATCCATAGAAAAAGTCAAGGTGATTCAGCAACGGTTGAAAATAGCCCAAAGTCGACACAAGTCATATGCGGATAGTAGAAGAAGAGGGCTAGAGTTTTCGTTAGGCGATTGGGTATTTTTGAAGGTATCGCCAATGAAAGGGGTGATGAGATTTGGCAAGAAAGGAAAGTTGAGTCCACGATATATAGGCCCATATAAGATTATTCAAAGATGTGGACAAGTTTCCTATGAATTAGAGCTACCCCAGGAACTCTCATCAGTGCATCCAGTATTTCATGTATCGATGCTTCGAAAGTGCATCGGAGATCCGTCCCTTATTACTTCTACTGAAGATGTGCAAGTAACAGAAGATCTTACCTATTAGGAGATGCCTATTGCTATATTAGATCATCAAGTTAAGAAGATGAGAAATAAAGAAGTAGCATCGGTGAAAGTACTTTGGAGAAATCAACAAAGGGAAGAGATTACATGGGAAGCGGAGGAAGCAATGAAATCGAAATACCCTTATTTGTTCAAAGGTGAAAAAGAAGTGCAAGGAGTGTAACTGGTACACTAACAAGTAAGTTTTTACATATGCATAATATCTATATGATGACGTGAATATCAATTATGAATTCGAACTTGTTTCGGCTAAATAACTAGATTTACATTCGAGGACGAATGTTCTTAAGGGGGGAAGGATGTAACACCCCATACTTAATTATGTGCATTAGCTATGGTTATATGTGTTGGAGTATATTTATTGATCCTAAGTTAGGTATATATGAGTTTAAGTATGAGTATTGATTATTTTAAGATGGTTTCAAGTGTATAGTTTGATTATATGTGTATGGGAATCGACTTTATTTATACCAGAATTTGCCCATCGATGGTTCCATACGAAGTTTATTGAATAAGCTTTCCAACGATATAAAGATTTCCAAAAATGGATAAGTTTAGGATATAATCGAGCACGTTTGAAACTATAAAACGGCGGCCGGGATAATTGTGAACAGTAAATGTGCAGGAAATTCAAACTACTGAGGCCTGCCAGTTTTTTGGGTCGACTTTGAACGATCATAACTCCCTCAATATAATGAACTGGGAGAGATACCAACTATCAAAAGAAATATCTTTGAGTCTTCTTTCCAATTCAATTGGTTTCATCCAAATCTAACATCTGAGTAAGGAGTTATACTCGTTTTACTTCAGCCTCTCAAAACAGATTTTTAGGGTCAACTTCAAACGATCATAACTCCTTGTACAGGACGAACTGGGTGGCCTACTTTATATGAAATGAAATACCTTTGAATTATATATCCAACGATACTAATTTTACCCAAATCCGATATCGTAGCAAAGAGTTATGGCTGATTTACTTTAGCCTATCAAAATAGTCCACCATGGACAGATTCGGATTTACTTAAATTTTTAAGGGCAATATGGTCATTTTCCATCGCCTCTTGGACGAAATTTGGTCACTATATAGATATAATTGGTCTTATATCCATCAATTATCATCATATTATTGGAAATAAGAAACCCTAGCCTAATTTCAACACCAATTATCTTGTGATTCAACCGTAGAAAATCCAAATTGATTCCGTAGTTGTGTTCACCGTCTCGAGGGCTTCGAGAAGCACCCCTTATTTGTGACAACAGGACTTCAAAATCAAAAGGGCCATTTTATGGTAAGGATGAAAATTATGTTGGTGTTATTTATATGGATATGTATATATATATATGCATGTGAGCATAAGAAGTATGTTATTTGATTGTTGTTGAAAGATGATTGGAAATGATGTTGGATTATTCTTGTGCATGGTTGGATTATGTTGAATTGTGAAGGGATTTGGTGTGATGATGTGGTATTAAAATGATGATTATATATATATAAACACATAAACCTATTGATCAAGTTGGTTTTTGGAATGTTTTACAAATATTGGTTGTATGGAATTATGGAAGAGAATTGTGGTGTTGGGTTGCTAATACTAGATGCCAAATATTTCATTGTAGATAAGTGATTTGTAAAGGCGGGAAGTTGTGTCGAATTGGTGTCCGAATCTACAACGAGGTATGTAAAGCATACTCTAACGATATTCTTTGGCATGAAAACACCAATGTTCCATCAAGTAAGATTCCAAGGTTGTCCAAACACATGTATTGTTCTATATTACCAACGAAGTTGTTTCCATTCTATAAAGTGTCAAAATATTTCATTGATATACCAAAAGGCTCCTATTTCATTGTTGTGATATTGATGATTCTGAAACACATTGTTGATGTACTAATGAGTCTTTATTACATCGTTATTGTATAGAAGGTCTATTACTTGATTCCTATTGATGTATCATTGTTCCAAAGGTACTATATTGGCATGAACACTAATGTGATAATCTCAAAAGATTTTGAACTAAGTTATTGGAAAGATTTCTTATGTGTGTTACTTGATATACGTGTGGGTGGTATCCCAGGGGCATAAGCTTAGCATGGGTCGATCCCAATTGATATGTACTGGAGGCAGCCTAATGGTCATAGTACGGTACAGTATTGATTATTGTTAGCTGGTTGGAGGTTCGGGAGGAGGAGGTAATGGCGAATGATAATTGTAAAGAATGAAATGAACGAATATATACCGTTCCACAAATGTGTTTGAATCCAAGAACCCAGTTCAGATTAATGATAATGTACATGATCCTAAAAGTGTTTATGAAGTGTGGTTCACTTCTATTATGATTTATTCACATGTGTATGATTTTCTTGATCCCCCATATCACATATGATTATCTACAGCTTTACATACTCAGCACATATTTCGTACTGACGTCCCTCACGGGGGACCTGTATTTCATGCTGCAGGCACATGTACTTCAGCTTATTCACTACATAGGTAGGATCCGGGTCGTACAGCTATTGTTGGTGAGCTCCAGTTTGCTTCGGACCTTTCCGAGTCGGTTCCTTATGTTTTGTTATTGTACAGGAGTCATGTGTTGGCGGGGGTTTGTCCCGACCCTAGTTATGTCATGTATATATGTCCTAGAGGCTTTGTAGACATAAGGAAGGGTCAAGTCATGGGAGTTTATATAGTGATGTTATATTTGTATATGTGGTGGCCCCGACGATCAAGTATTATATATATATATATATATATATATATATATATATATATATATTTATGCGTGTTGTGTTGATACAGGACATTAGACCCTTCTATATGTAACGAAGTGTTGCCCAAATTTTCGGTGAATGTAAGTGAAGGTACAGGTATTTGAACGGGTTCTCCCGGGACTTCTTGGCTTCGGGTGCCAGTCCGGCCCAATGGGATTTTGGGGCGTGACAATCATCATTGGCGTCAACCTCAACTAGAAACTGGAAGCATAAGAAGAAGTTTTGACGATGTTGGTGATAAGGCATCATGAAGGGCGTTAGCCTAAGCTAGAAATTGAGTTTAAAGAAGAAATCTGATGACGTTGGTGATACGCCGCTAGATCAATGACGCGACATCAGCTACATCATCAGCCAAAGATAGAACTTGAAGGCAACTTAAGCCTTTCTGACGCCATCCATGATAAGGCGTCAACTTCTTGATGCGGCATCAACCTGGGAGTCACCTATTCTGGACAATTAAATTAATTTTGTTATTTTATTTTCTTAATTAGGATTTTGTATAAATAGCATCTTTTAGGGTTTTTGATTCATTAATTCATCTATCAGACATCAACTCTAAGAGGAGAGACACGTATTTTTGCTCTCTTTCATAAAATATTCTTGTGTTTTTGTATCAACTATTTTTAGGGTTTCCAACTTGTGATTAAATCGGAGGAACTACTTTTTATTTTCTATCCATTCGTAAGTTGATCATTAGAATCATGAATTCAACTTGTTGTTTCGTTAATCAAATCATGAGCGGCTAATTTCATTAGCCGGAGTTATGGGATCCATGGATTAGGGTTTGATATGATACTAGATGTTTAACGGATTCAAAGAGTAGTAAAACATCTTGAAATTTTGTTGTTTTAAGTAAAATCTAGTGGTTACAAACATTAGGTTATGCCTTAGGTTTTATTTGCTTCTAACGGTGAAATAGACTAGAGGACGTGAATTATCAACAGGGACTCGAAAGCTACCAACCTTCTATTTAATGATTATTATCGTAACTGGATTAATCTACCTGAGATAACTTTCTATTGGAAATAGATAAGTTATCTCTGTTTGAGAGAATTAGATAATAAATTTTCTGGTGAGGTCGAGAGATAAGTCAGGTAGTATAATCGTTAGGGATATTCTTTTGTTCTACTCATTCTGGGAATCTCTAGCATTACCTAGTATCTGTCAATTACCGAAACCCTTGGTGAACATAGCTCGGATTTCCCATTTATCTTGATTACAAACACTGAAGTATTGAAAGTGACATTTAACACACCGTGAACTTAAACCCCATCCTTCGAAAATAGTAAACTACCAGTAAAATCTTTCATAAACAAATCGAAGTTCACACCCTATTCCCTGTGGGATTTGACCCCAACCTAGTTGGGTTTTATATTGACAATGATCATTTACACCCATTCAAGAGTGTAATTTGAGCGTTATCAGAAATAGCGCCGTTGTCGGGGAATACGATTGTAGGCTGAAAATTTTATGTGTGAAAATTTGATGATAGTTAAGTTTCTGTGATTTACGTTTATTTTTTGTTTTTTGTTTATTGTAGGTACTGTGTTTTTTATGCCAAGCACGAGAAATTTTGGAGAACCTCTATTACCAATCAATCTGAAAGCTTAACTAATTGGGAGAATGACTGAACTTGAGGAAGCAAAAAGACTAGTTGCTTTAGCTAGAGCTCAGGTGAATGTGCAACATTTGGGTCAACAAGCACGTCACCAAAACCCTAATGATGAAGACTTAGGTGATGAGGAATTTATGAATCCTTTAAACCCAAGGAGAGCTAAGAAAGTTGCTGCTCCATTACAGCGAAACATCAACTTAAATCATCCAGTCCGAGGAAGGTATGGTCAACAACATATGCAATATGAGGCTAATAAAGATGGTGAAGGAATGGATGGAGATGGTGCAATGGGTGCTATCATTTCACCACTGTTGGCACCAGGTGCAAAGTTCAGCATAACAAGTACCATGATCCAACTCCTGAATCTGAAAGGTTTATTTTGAGGCTTGCCTGGTGATGATCTGAACATGCATTTGGTGAACTTTATCACCATATGCAAATCCTTTGACAATCTGGGAGTGAGCCAGAATGCGATCAGGTTAAGGTTATTTCCATTGTCTCTGTCTGGAGAGGCAGTAATATATTTGAATGAGTTAGAGCCCGACTCTATAACTATCTAGAGACAGTTGAAAGATGCGTTCCTAGGATGGTTCTTTCCTCCCTGTAGAAGGGTACAGTTGAGGGACGATAATAGCAACTTCAGACAACTTCCGACTGAAGCACTGCATAAGACTTGGGAAAGGTTTAAGAAGAAACTTGCACAATGTCCGAACAACAATATGACAGACTTGCACTTGATAGAGACTTTGTATAGAGCTTTCAACTCTGTGACAAATCCAATTGTCGATAGTGTTATAGGTGGTTCATTCATTGACCTCTCTTTTCTGGATGCTTCTGATATGCTGAATAGAATGACCAAGCAGAGTCGAGCTTGGCACATTAGGGATTCTGTAGTGGCTATCCCTACTGTTGCTGGTGGTATTAATGTAGAGCAGCGTAGAAGAGATGAGGAGAGAGATCAGGACATGGCCCATCTAAAGATGCGGATGGACTTGCTGGCTAAGTACTTGTTATCCGGCAAGACTGAAATGGTCAAGGCTATGGACTCTTAGGGTACTGTATCTACATGTGCTAATGCTGAGGAAAACTATGTGAGTAATCAGGGGGTTTCTGAGGCAATAGCCAAGTAAACCAAGTTCTGAATTTCTATAACAAGCCTGATTATAAAGATAGAGATCAGGGACATTAGAGAAACAATAATGACAGGAGTGGTTTGTATATTTCTCTTGGAATTCGGGAGGCTGCAATAACTAGTTCTAGCAAGATGTCCATGGATGACATGATGGAAATGTTGTTGAAGGGAGTGGAGGCAACTAACTTGGGGGTAACTAATATGAAAAGTGAGTTTTATACCCTCAATCAGTTGGTTAGCTCACACTCAGCTTCTATTAAGAAGTCAGAGTAGCAAATGAGCCAACTTTTAGCTACTCTGAATCAGAGAAGAGCTAGCACTTTACCTAGTAATACAGTCAGAACTTGCGGACTGATAGATCTTGTATGCTGACTACTATTCGTAGTGGTAAGATGTTATCTGGCCCTTCTATGGGAAAAACTATGGAGAAGGTGGTAATGTTGATAAATCAGAAGGAAGTAATCCAGTAGAGCCTGAGAAGCTGGATGGTTATTTTGACATATCATAGAAAGAAGACGAGAAGAAAGAGGAAGTAGTATTCAAACAAATGCCAAGACCACCACCTCCATTTCCTCAGAGGTTGAAAAAGAAATAAGATAACGAGAAATTTAGAAAGTTCATGGCAATAATGAAACAACTAACTGTGAATGTGCCATTGATGGAGGCACTAGAGCAAATGCCAAACTATGCTAAATTTATGAAGGAATTGCTAACAAAGAAGAGGAAGGTAAGTTGTGAGCCCGTGTACAACATCCATCACTGTGGTGCTGTGTCTTCATAATCCTTAGTGCAGAAAAAGCCTGATCTTGGAGCATTTACCATACCGTGCACATTGGGTCCATAAAGTTTACCAAAGTTTTATGTGACTTAGGAGAAAGTATAAATATGATGCCTCTTGATATCTACAAGAATCTTGGATTGGGGGAGCCTACCCCCACAACGATGCATCTTGTTTTGGCAGATAGATCAGTTAAGCGACCGGTTGGTATATTACAGGATGTGCTGGTAAAGGTGGATGATTTTATTCTGCCTGCAGATTTTGTGATACTGGATTGTGATGTTGATTTTTAGGTAACCATCATCTTGGGTAGACCATTATTATCCACGTGGAGAGTATTGGTTGATATGGAGCACAATGAGCTCAAGTTCAGATATGGGAAAAAGGAGGATAGATTTAAAATGTAACCTCCTATGAAGTTGTTGGAGGAGATGAACATCTTCTCGGTTGTGGATGTATTCCAGGAATATGGTAATGAAGAAGTGATACAGCATCTTGACGAAGTCTGAGTAGTCAATATAACCAAGTCGTGCTGCGACACTAAATCAGGCGCTTTTGGGAGGCAACCCAAAATTTTATTTTCATGAATTTTGTTTTTATTCAATTAGGTTGTAATAGGAAGGAACTGAAGGGGTACAAAAAGGTCAAGGTAAAAATTGAAGAATGCAAGTCAAGTGGTCTTGACGATATTCGTGATAGGCTATCACAACTGTGATGGCTTATCACCAACATCGTTAGAAAGATCAGAGGGTGATACCTTCTTTGGTAAGGCTGACGATCTCTATGATAAGATATCATATTTCTGATGGTTTATCATGAGTTGGCGTCAGCCATTGTGTTATTTTGAAAAATCTGGGCCCAATTCAATCCAAATCCGACCTGACCCAGGTGTAAAACCCTTCAGGTTTCCACTTTATTTTATTTCCTTATTTAGGTATTATTTTATTTCCTTATTAGGATATTTACTTCCTTTCAAAATACTCCAAGTATACAAGGAAACCTCCTTCCTGATAGTTGTGGGATTGCAAGGAAAATCGGAGTCTATCTCTAATCTTTTCTTCTCTCGGTAATCAAGTGGGGTCAACTCATCATGTATGCTCATAAATTTGTTCACCTATCATTGAAGTGGTAAAGTTGTTGAAAACATGATGCTCTAAAGGAAGAAACTTGAGTTCAAGTGATAATAGCATGGAAATCAGAAATTAGGGTTAAGTTGTGCCTAAATTGCAAAAATTTGAAAACGCTAAGTACAAAAATAAAAATACCATGTGATTATATGAAGAATTTGGTCCCAAAATTATCAATGCAAACTAAGTGGGGGAAAATTCCGAGCTGATGACGTTGCTGATAGGATATCACAAGCGTGGCGCCTTATCAACTACATCGTCAACAACTTTGAAAAAGGGAGCATTCACTGTTTAAGGCTGACGACCTACCTGATAGGCTATCACAACTATGATGCCTCATCAGCCTTGTCGTCACAAGTTAGATGATGATGCTAAGTGAACTTGAATAGCATGTTTTAACTGTTATACCTTTATCATTAACTTATGTTTGTGTTATGATCCAGGAACATTCTAATAGCACCTAAAAGCAAGAATTCTAACACTCCAAAGAAATCTTCCAAGCCAAAAGTGGTTCAAAAGCTTATTAATGAAGACTCAAATTACGAAGATGAAGAACCACTGCTTAGGTGGGGGAGAAAGAAACCCATTCCAAAGGCACCTCCTCCACCTAAATCTATTGTTGTGGAGGATAGTGATGATGCTGAGACTACCACCCCAGCTGAGAGTGAATCTTCTGAGCAAGAAGGATCTAAGCAAACTAAGTTTGAACATCTTGAGTCTGAGAAGGATAATTCTGAGAAAACATTTTCTAAAACTCCCACGACTGAAAATCAAGATGAGAAGGAACCCCCAGTTTGGGGCACTTTGATAAAATGCAAGAATCTGGAAGTTCAAGAGAGTGCTAGATGGTATATCCTTGAAGAAGAAGACACCTTCCTCAAAGTGTTGATTGGAACAAAAAGAATATCTATCAGTTGGACGGTGTTTCTAGAGAAGAGAGCCATCATCACAGGATTGCCTAGGTATCCTATAGTTGAGAAGAAATTCAGAGATTATAGGCTAGGATGGACTGCTAAGGAAGGTAAACCATTTTGTCTTATAGTATTCTGGGAGTTCTATGAGAACTACCAGGCTAGATTAGAGAGCATGTGCAAGAGTGGAGAGACCACAGCAGACCAGCTTTTGCTGACTAGAGTTCCAGTTCATGGGGTAAATATAGATATTTCTGATATGACTATTAACAGGTTTCTACATGGATCCAACTTCAATCCTCAGGTCACAAATCCTGCATTCTACCATCATCTAAAGAGTAAGGATGACCAGCGTCCTTGGTTAGCTACACTTATAACTAAGGGAGACCTTTTATGCTGACCCAACCTAATGAGCGTATTTACAAGGCTTCTTTGACTCAAGAGGCAAAATTCTAGTGGGGTGTTGTGCTCACCCATTTGATACAAATCGACGGAGATAAGATTTTGGGTGATGATCGAGGAATATTGGTCGCATGTCTTGTGGCTAGCCTTAAGCTAAATTTTGGGGAGATTATTGCTGAAGAGATCAAGATTTGGGTAACAAGGTCTGACATAACTTATCCATTCCCTTGTCTGATTACCAGGCTATGAACAGAGGAAGGGGTACCACATATTAATGGGATTGATGAGACTTTGTATGCCACCAAGACCCACAACCCTATTCACTATAAGGAAAATCAGCCAAGGCTGGTACTTGGTAGAGGGGTGAGGGTTGAGGTAAACCCATCAGTTGCAGGCCTAAGTTCAGTACCTGAAGTTGAGGTGCAAGCTTCTGAGGTTGCTCAAGAAGGCTTAGTTCCTGATGATGAGCTAGGTCCATTAGTTCCTACAGCACCAACGAAAGCTGCATCCCAGCCTATTGATATAAAAAAAGTGGCCAAACAGCCCAGATGGTGTGAGACGTAGCTACGTGCCTTTGCTGAGTAGTTTACTACTGTAGTAGATAAAATAATCAGGGCTGCTCTTGAGCCTTTTCCTACTTTGCCTACACGGGTTTTAGATCTGGAGAACCATTTTGATGCAATGGCACAGAAGCTGATTAGAGTAGAGCTTTCTGAATTCAAAGTGGACCTAGATAAGGTAAAAGCTGAGATGGTGGAAGTAAAACAACAACAGTTTATGATTCCTACAGGGCGGACAACTGAGGAATCTGGGGATGAACCTAATCCTAGATCTCACTACAAAGCCAGTGAAAAAAGAAAATGAAGAAAGACAAAGAAGCTGAAAAAGGTAAGAGAAAGAGATAAGAAGATGATAAGAATAAGATCAAGGCAGAGAAAAAAGTAAAGAAGAAGAAGAAGGAAGAGAAAACACTGCAGACAGATGATGATTTTACAGAATAGGAGAAAGCGGATCTGAAAAGGGCAACACAAGCATCCCGAGTGGACAACTGGAAATGGGAAGAAGCACTACGAACGAGATCTATAGGAGCCTCATCTAGCAGAATAGCTAAACCGGAACAAAGAGAAGTTCCTAATGAGGATAACACTGTTGCAGGGTCGAGGACCCATGATTTGAGACTTGATTGCCTCCAGGTATATCCTAACCCTTATTTTAATTTTTTTTAATTTTAAGTTAAGGGTGTAGGGTAGCATGTTGTTGTAGCATATTTTGTAAATAACTAGGAGTAGTGCAAGTTCTATAGAACGGATTTTGTAATTTTGAACACCTCTTTAAAGGTTTGTTTTGCATGACTGTATGAATTGCACCTTAGTTTGAACACTATGCATCTCGTTATGCATTAGTTTAGTTATCTGACCATCACTGCTGAACAATTGCATGAACCAGATAGGTAGTAGCAAGTGATATTTCTTGTGTGCCATGTGTGTGTGAGACTATACCAAGTTCTCTTTGTAGTGTCAAATCTAAAACTTGCCCGGTTCGTCTTACCATAGTTGAAAGATAGGGGTTAGGAAAGGATCATAGGCCGTTTTGATTTTTAAGTCACTTGTTTTTGCTGAAATGACCTTCCCTGAATGTATGATATCCCTTGATTCTGGTTTGAGCCTTAATTGACCATTTTTCATTCTATGATACCTATCCCCTTCTCTTTTTTAATCATAATGAACCTATTTTGGCCCTGGTCCTTCTTGGACACTGTGCTCCTTAACATAGGCAAATAGCCTAAGTTGAGGGTGGCTATCATAGAGATGCGTGATATAAGTTGGGTAAATAAACTCTGCTTGAATAAAAAGAAGTGCACCCATCCTGAAAGTGTGATCAAGAAAATATAAAAAAAAGGGAGAAAAAGAGAAAAAGAAAAGAAAAGAAAAAGAGAGAAAAATAGGTTAATAAGTGGACCCCATAAGTTAAAGTAGTGCCAAGGAGGTTATTCACTCTAAATGTCGTATAATATCATACAATCCGTAGCCTACGTTACAAGCCAAAGAAAGACCTATAGTGATCCTAGCGTACCTATCTGGAAACCTTGGTAATTACGATAAGGGCAAGCATATGGTATTTGGCATACACTGGTTTGAAATTCATTCTGAGAGTGAGTGTTTTTGTGATGATCCCCGTGTTTATATTTTTGATGTCTGACATAAGAAAAAGAGGGGAATTGCTTTGTTGTGAGGGAACACTAGTATCTTGCTAAAGAAGGTAGTTAAAGTTGTTAAAAGACTATGACATGAGTGTTCTATATCATTTGAGCAAGGCAAATATAGTGGCTAACGCTCTCAGTAGGTTGTCCATGGGTAGTGTTCCTCACGTTGAGGATGAAATAAAGTTAGTTCACGAAGTTCATCAGCTTGCCAGGTTGGCTGTTCATTTGGTTCATTCAGCTGAGGGTAGTGTCTGGGTGCAGAATAGTTCAAAATCTTCTTTGCTTTTCAAGGTAAAAGAAAAGAAGGATAATGATTCCAGTTTAGTTAAGCTGAAAGAGTCAGTCAGATATCAGAAGGAGGAGGTTTTCTCCTAAGAGTGGTATGCTGTGTTGCGTTGCCGGGAAAGGTTATGTGTGCTATATGTGGATAGCATGAGCCAGCAAATTTTTGCAAAAGTGCATGGTGTGCGTTACTCAATTTATCCAGGGGCCAATAAGATCTACCGCAATTTGCAAGAAATTTATTGGTCGAGTAGGATGAAGAGAGACGTTGCAGAGTTTGTTGCTAAGTTCTCTATATTTCAGCAGGTTAAGATTGAGCATCAGAAGCAAAGTAGGTCTATTTAGGAGTTTAGTATTCCCACTTGGATGTGGGAGGAAGTGAACATGGACTTCATGATCATTTTTCCTCATACTCGTTGTTAGCATGATTTGATTTGGGTCATTGTAGATAGGATGACCAAATTGGCCCATTTTTTTCTAGTACATACCTCTTACTTAGCCTAGGATTATGCCAAACTCTATTTTAGAGATTTTTTTTCATATTGAACAGAGTTCCATTATCCATCATTTTAGATAAAGGTATGCAGTTCACCTCTCACTTTTGGAAATCCTTTCGAAAGGGTCTTGGTACCTAGGTTCACCTTAGTATAGCCTTCCACCCTCAGACAGATGGTCAAGCAGAATGGACTATTTAGACATTAGAAGATATGTTAAGAGCGTGTATCGTTGACTTTAAAAGTAGTTTCGATTACTACTTTCCATTAATTGATTTAACAAATAATAACAAATTATCATTCCAGTATTCAGATGACTTTGTTAAAGGCATTTTATGGGAGGGGATGTAGGTCTACCATTGTTTGGTTTAAGGTAGACAAGGCTGCGTTGGTGGGGCCTAACTTAGTATTTGATGCCTTAGAGATGGTTTATTTGATCAGGGAAAGTCTTAAGACAATTCAGCACCGATAGAAATTGCATATTGATATGAGTAGAAAATATCTTGAGTTTGAGATTGGTGATTATGTTTACTTGAAAATATCTCACATGAAGGGAGTGAAGAGGTTTGGAAAGAAGGGGAAGATCAGTCCCTAATATGTCGGTCCTTACAAAATTCTTAGCTATTTCGGAAAGGTAGCTTACGAGCTTGAGTTGCTTTCAGACTTAGCTTTAGTAAATCTAGTGTTTCGCATCTCCTTTATAAAGAAGTGTATAGGTGACCCAGCAGTTATAGTCCCTACAGAAAGTATAGATATTAAGAATAGTCTCTCTTATGAGGAAGTCCCAGTTGAAATCCTTGATTTTCAGATTCATAGACTAAGAAACAAAGAAGTCCCTTGGGTCAAAGTTCTTCGGCGTAATCAGTCCGTTGAGGGAGATACTTAGGAAACAAAAGCAGACATACAAACCAAGTATCCTCACCTCTTCTCCGCAAACTCAAACTCAGCTCAAAGTAACAACCTTTCTTAGATTTACTCAGTTCCATGCTCAGATTTTCTTTACAAACTTGGTATCAATTACCATTGCATATCATCCTTGTGATTGTCATGCATTAATAAATCAGTTCAACCATGTAATAATGCGTTAGTTATGCATGTTCAGTATGAAAACTCAATTTATCAATAGTTCGGTCATGTAATCATGCTTTAATTATGCATGTTCATTATGTAAACTAAGTCTACTAGTATTCGCTTAGTCAGTCTCATTAGAGGATGAATATTCCCAAGAGGAAGATATTGTAAGACCCCAAAAAATCCTAGTCATTTTGGTTCTAACAGCACGCCATAAAAGGTCCTAGACTTAGAAAATTTCATCAAAGTATTGACACTCAGTCTTATTTTTGGCCTCGATATTTCAATGAATTTATTTTCAATCTTTTCAACCTTCGATTATTGATTTTTTAATTGATTCATGATCAAAGAAGTAAATTGGTCACCTTGGGTGAGTTTTGAATTTTTTGAATGTCGTTAGAAGCTTGTTTGGATGTCTAACGCAGTGAGTCGATGTGATCTCAATGCACCAAATCGGCCATTGCATCGACCCTATCAACGCGATGTGTCGGCTGCAGCGTTACTGGGTAAACTCTTTAAAGTAATTTCCAGTGAGCCAACGCGATATCAATATATCGCATTGGCCATTGCATCGATCCTATTGATGCGATGCGTCACCAAAGGCGCCACTGGGCTCATTTATGCTCATTAAATTCCGACTTTCCAAGGGTAATTGAGTCATTTTACCCTCACCCAACTCATCCAAAACACAAAATTAAAATCTCAAAATGGCAAATTACATTCATTTTTCACAAAATCCTCTCAATAAGTAAACCCTAATTTATCAAACTCAAGATCAAGTTCGACGAAATTCCCTACAATCTTCAAGAAATCAATAATCAAGCTATGTTAGGTGTTCATCCTTGGGTTTCCTTCCACCCTTGGAGTTCAAGAACCCTTTTAAAACTACATGTTTATTGATTTAATAATTTACATATTTGAATTGGATTGTGTTCATGTGTGCATTGATGTTTGGTTTTCAAATCAAGATTCATTCCAAGTTTCAAATGAATTAATTAGCATGTATGTAGAATTATGTGATTCTCATGTTAAACCCTTGAATTTGCAAGTTGAATGTTGTAGCCATGTTGTTTATATCTTGATGATTTCTGTGTGAACTAATTATTCTTCCCAAGTGTTTGATAGAATACCTATGTAAATTAAAGAGTGAATTCATGACATGTTATCACGTGGTCCCATTCATGTACAAGTTCATGCCTCTCAAGTGTTTGACAAAATGTCTAAATGAATGCAAGGTGAATAAGTAATTAATGTAATGCTTTCAAGAGTTTGCCATGTTTTTCTATTAATGCTATCGAGTCCTGGGGGTATTCAATACTCAAAAATCTAGTTGTTTACATAGAATTATAGTAACTATAGAATGTCTCAGTAACATCATGAACAGTAGTACTCAGTCAGTTATAGAAGAACTTAGTCCAGTTCAGTCAGTCAATACAATCAGTAATTATAAGTCAAGACTAGTATAATCTAGTGATCAATTTAGTCTCTATTCAGTTGGGAGTAGGATTCACAACTGAGCAAACCTAGGGATGGGGGATCACCTACCAGCTGAGCGTGTGATCTTTAGTAGCAGTAACTTAGTTCCAAAACTATATAGCCAGCATAGGTTAAGTATATCAACCTGCCAGTTGAGGGTTGACAAAGTGTTCACCTGCCAGTTGAGGGTAATACATACCTCACCTACCAGATGAGGGTGATTCTTTAGTTGATCCACATAGCCATTGTTAGCACCCGTGGCATGATACTAACACCCTTCCAACTGGGGTCACAAGTTGGAACCCAACCCAGTTTATAATCGGGGTATGCCAGTTAGATGAACACTCCTGTAGTTATATTTTAAGTACTCAGTAATTAGTATTCAGTCTCAGAATTCAATAAAGAACTCAAATAGTTCTATAGAACCATGGCTATCAGTTATCAGTTACTTAGCCACCAAAATTTAGTACTTTAGTTTCAGTATATTTTAGAAAGAGGTTATATACATAATATTGCATAGCCATCATTATCAGTAGTTAAAGTTTTGCATGTAATCTTATTCAGCTATTTCATGATGTTCATTTAGTTGGTTATCATCTTATGCATATGAACCCATGTATATCAGCCTACCTCACTTAGCATGCTAGTACATTCAAAGTACTGACGCATACTCTTTCTTTTGCGCTATGATGTCTTGTATCATAGGTTCAAACGCATGGGCTCTTGATTGTACCTCATAGCTCAGGTTATTAGTAGCAGTTATATTGGAGAGTCCTCATATTTTGAAGATAAATTTATTATTTCAGCATTCCAGTAGTTCAGTATGTTTAGTAGTCGGAGTTTATTATTATTCAGTACTCATAGCAGGTACCTGCCATGGGTTAGCTTATGGTCCTTCGGGATTGTAAGCACTATATGATGCCCAGGGTTCTATCTTAGGGTATTACAAAAGGCAATGGTATTTGATATTGGCATTGATGGTAATTTATAATACCAAGATAGATTGTGTGTTCCTGATATCAATGGTTTGCGAGAAAGGATTTTGGCTGATGCGCATGAATCTCGCTATGTTGTTCATCTTGGTTTGACAAAAATATAATATTATCTCAAGTAGATGTATTAGTGTAATGGTACGAAAAGAGATGTGGCTGATTTTTTAGCCAAGTGAATGGTGCTCCAACAAGTCAAACTTGAGAACATGAGTCCTGGTAGGTTGTATCAAGAAATTGATTTTCCCAAATGGAAATGTTAGGTAATCAATATGGATTTTATTATCGATCTTCATTGGTCTCAGAACTAATTTGATTTGATTTGGGTCATTATGGATTGGACGATGAAGTCTGCTCACTTTTTGCTAGTGAGTACTACCATTTCAAAGGAGGATTATGCGAAGTTGTATCTTTAGGAGATCATGAAGCTACATGGGGTACCTATTTCAATTATCTCTGATCGTGGTATGCATTTTTCATCTAATTTCTAGCGGTCTTTTCAGAAAGGATTAGGGACTAAGGTTAGTCTGAGTTCTGCTTTTTATCCACAAATGGATGGAAAAGCAAAGATAACTATTCAGATGTTAGAGGATATGCTTCGGCCATACGTGATTGATTATTGTGGAAATTGGGTTGAGCATCTACCTTTGGTAGAGTTTGCTTACAACAATATCCATTATTCTAGCAATGGTATAGACCCTTTTTAGGCATGGTATGGTAGGAGGTTGTAACACCCCAAGAATACACCCTAAACACTACACGGTGCTTACAGTCACAAGTAACCATAATCTAACCTAATATACTGGCACTTACTATAAGTAGTGAATAAAACTGATAACAAAAGAGTTTGCAAAATTTAACTGAAAATGCCAAAAGTTTTTAATTATAGTTCTGATAATTTCTGTAAAACAACACTACAATATTGATAAAATGGTTGATAATGAAAACTAAAAACTAAAAACTGGCTAACAGTTTGTACTAGTCTGAAAGCCTCTAAATTGACTACCTATAGAGTTGATAGGACAAGCCCCCAACTAACTCAACTGACTAAATAACTGAACTACTGATATACTGAATGTAAGATAACTTGTCCTCAAAGGATGAGGACTCAACACTATTGACTGCTACTGATAGGCTGATCTGTCTAACTATGGTCAGGAACCCAAGCGTTCGAACCTATGATATAAGACATCATAACGTAAGAAATGAGTATGCGATCAATACCTTGAATGTACTAGTATGCTAAATGAGGTTGGGCTAATATGCATGGGTTCATGTGTATGAGTAATAACTGACTGAATGTATAGCATGAGGTACAGAGTAAGAATACATGAAAACTGTAAAGATTGAGAATGCATGACCAAGCATAAAAATGTGAATCTAAAATATTTTGTAAGTTAAAACACTGATAACTAGAAAACTGATATCTGTATGTTATGGTCAAGCAAACCTGAGGTTGAATACTGAAATAGATAATAGACTGAAACTATGGGAGCTTGCTATTACTGACATGCCCTAATATATTATCAGGGTCTAACCTGTAACCCCAGCTGGAAGGGTGTCAGTACCATGCCACGGATACTAACACTGGCTATGTGGATCCACTAATCTAAAGTACTGAAGGACGAGGATGTCATTCCTTACTTACGGGAACCCCTCAAAATTTACAATGGCATCGTAGGTCTGGAACCTAGGGATTGCTACTAGTGCCACATTCCTAATTGATGGGGGAGACACCATCCATACACTCACTCAGTGATAAGTTTTACTCCCAACTGAATGACACTGATTATTAGACTGAATTAAGTTTAACTAATTATGAATTCTGATAGTGCTCATTTTGATAATAATAGCTAAGAAATCAACTATTCTCATGGTTTAGCTAAAATCAATCTGAGGATACTGAAAGTATGTAAACAACTAAATTTTGGGTATTCAAACCCCCAGGATGCGACATTAATAACAGCAAGATCATACTATAACACTGAGGACATGACATGTAGTCAATATTCAAAACCCATTCTTTGTGGCATTTCATCAAACACTTGCAATGCATGGCTTAAGTATGGGAATAGTTTAAACATTTAGTAGCATGATTTTGATACTAAATCACTAATTAAGTCTTAAATTAGCGAACAACATCATTCAAACATGTAGGGTTTTATAACAATGAAAACTACATGTAAACATGGTATAAGAATTAAAATTGATGAATTTTCATGGAAGTAATACATAAAAACATGTAAAAATCATAACTTTGATCTTGAAAATGGGTTCTTGGATTACATGGGTAAAAATATCCCATGGATGAATATCCAATAAGCCTCAAAAGATTGAATCTTGAAAGAGAATAACTTTTCTTGAAGGTTCTTGAATGGTGATGCTTGAATTCTTGAGTTTTCTGGAAGAAGTGTTTGAATCTTGTTCTTGGGGAATGATCTTGAAAGAAACACTAATTTTGATGTTAAGAATGAATGAGTATTTATGTTTTTTAAATTGATGGAATTAGGGGTTACAAATTATGGAAAAAGACCTAAAAAACTCATTAAAATTGACTTTAAATTGTTTTATGGATGTGGTTGACGGTTTAGGTGAAGGACCATCACTCAATCCATCCGTTTATGGCCATAAAAATATCTCACCTTCTAAATTTGATGGCTTGGCTTGAGGTCCATCACTGGCTTTACGGTCTGCCGGCCTGGCTGTCGCACTTCAGCTATCGGAAAGGTCTATGGTAAAACGAGCATAACTTTTTATCTCAATATTGGATTAAGGCAAAATTGGTATAGTTGGAAATATAATTCTATTATCTATCTTTTGATTGGTCATGAGCTATAAAATTCTTAATATAATGAATGATATTCTCATTTGAAGTTGACTGTAGCAACATCCTTCTTAAGAACTCAATTGATAAGGGATATTTTGATTCATCTAATAGCTCAGAGTTATTTGAGGCCTTAATACACATCAAACTCACTCATAAAACTACCAAAGCACTAAAATTTATTTCTCATAATCTCGAATTATGGCTTTAATATTGGCTTGGATTCTCAGGGTATTACAAAGGTGTAGATCTCCTATTAGTTTGTTTGAGCTTGGTGAGGCATATATGTTTGGTCTAGATTTAGTTTATCAGGCTATGAAAAAGGTAAAGGTGATTTGGGATAGGCTTAAGGCTTTCTAAAGTCTCCAAAAGTCCTATGTGGATGTAAGCATAGAGACTTAGAGTTTGAGGTCGGGGATAAGGTGTTTCTAAAGGTATCTCCTATGAAGGGAGTAATGTGGTTTTGTAAAAATAGAAAGCTCAGTCCCCGATTTGTTGGTGTTTATGCGTCTTTATAGACGGTTGGTATTGTGGCTTATGAATTGGAGTTTTTTTCTAGTTTGAACTTCATTCATCCAGTATTTCATGTCTCTATGTTGAGAAAGTGCATTAGTGATCCTTCTTCAATTATTCCTTTGGAAGTATTGAATATCTCAAATTCTCTGTCTTATGAAGAGGTTCTAATTAAGATATTAGATCAGCAGGTTCATCGATTATAGACCAAGTATATGGCCTTGTTTAAGGTTTATGCCAGAACCACAAGGTGGAACTAGTTACATGGGAAGAGGAAGAGGACATGATGTCCAAGTATCCGCATTTTTTTTTGCTCTTAGGATTTGTGAGGAAGGTATCTACTCTTCAACATGTTTTTGTTTTCTAACCTTTAAAATGGAAATATTAATATCTTTGTATATTTAGTTTCTAACTTGGTTAAAGGTTGGATTGATATTTTATAATGCAAATGAATCATGCTTGTGGTTACCTAACCTTGTCCGTCATTCAAGGAAGAATATTCCTAGTAGAGGAGACTATAACGCCCTGGGTTTTTGACCCTTAGAAAATTTCTAGGATTTTAGGTTTCTGGAAAAGTTTTTACTAAAGGGAACAAGTCAAACACAGTGGTATGAGTTGTATGGGTTGGTCGTATACTGACCAGTGATGGATGGTGGGTTTAATTTAGTTCCTGGAATGGATATGACTTGAGTTTTATGAGTTGTATTGGTGGATACAGGTTGTTGGGTTTGGTTATTTCCTTCACCTAATCTTAGACTTGGAAACTTAAATTGGATTTGAGTATGAGTGATTCACCATGAATCATGAGCTAGAGTACGAGGAGTTCTATTTACTTATATGGTGGACAGTGTTCAGACCTCAATTGATTCTATTTTTCCTGGGTATAGGCCAAAGGTATGCGTCGTATTCTTTGGTTACAATTTAGTTTGGGTGAATCATACCTTTGACAGTGTTGGATCCAATAAGAAGGCCATGGGTACGAGTAGTTGGTACCACTCGTATAGGTGAGTATGATTCGTATTGGGAATTCGTACCCTATGATGGGATTTTTATGGAGTTTAAGTGAGGATAATCTAAATATTTCTTCACTTAATCTAGTAAGGCCCCAAAACTTTTAACTCACTCGGGAGGTTATTTTCCATATTATTCTATTCGTTAACACTTAGAAAACACTCTCTAATCCTCTCTAAAGTTCTTGGGCAAAGGAAGCTAGGGTTTAATCTAAAGGATTAATTTGGGGCTTGTGTTGGTGATTTCTCTCTGTTATCTTCTAAATTAAGGCATGTACTCTTCCCTTGTTGTTAGTTACAACTAAAGGCATGGTTTTATACAATGTTTTCATGGCATGGTTTATTGTATAGTTTTGGGGTTTTCAAATATGTGTAGGGGTTTTGATTATAAATGCTTGGTTATGTTTTTCCCATGTTTTAATTATGTTTTACATGTTTAATGATGGTTTTGGATAATTGATTGATAACGCTCAAACTACATCTCTCGTAAGAGTGTAAGCGGTCGCTGTCAAATATAGAACCCAACTTGGTTGGGTGTCGAATTCCACAGGGAATACTTGGTCACCAAGTAAGCAACGATTAGTAGACTGTTGATCGAAAATTCTACAAAAAGTGGGGATTTTAATTGTAGCGTGAATTAAGAGTATCAAAGTAACAAAGAAAATCGTAATGTTTAGTCGGTTTTAATCAATGAGAATTTTAAGGTAGGGTTATGTCCACCATATGAGTTCTACGTATCTATTGGCTATGAGTTATGCGGAATTCAGACATGCATGCGCTTATAGAGTTTTGTATTCTATGGTAAATCCTAGCGTCTTTCGACCATCAAGGATTATCTCACTTTAACTCTTTCGAGCTTAAAGCGTATACCTAAACTAATGGTACGAATTCTCCAAGAGGTTAATCCAGTTACGACACTAACTTTTAAACAGGGGTTGGTAGCCCTATTTCCTTGTCACTCTCTCTTTTCCAGACATGTAACTTTTCTTTCGAACAAGTTAATGCTATACTGGCGTATTCTATATGTTTGCAACCACAAGAATTCAATTAAGATGAAGAGAGTAATGATATAAGCAGCATACGTATCAAGAATTGACAAACTCATAGCAATAGATAGTATCTCATAAGGCTTCCATAACCCGAACAGACAAGTTTAGCTACTCATAATTGTGAAGGAAAACCATGAGGATATCATCATCATACCAAAGTAATAACAATATCACGATAAGTGAGTATTGGCGTCACTTGTGGCATGAATTCCTTGCTAGTAGCGTTTCCCTTGTCGTGAAAATTAAAAGTGAATAGATGAGGAATAATGTCAACAACGAATTTTTAGAATAGAAGAGAATAAGTATGAATTAATTGAGAATGAATGCTGAAAAGTTCAGCAAAATAGGGTTTTTATAACATCCATATCCTATTCCTACTAAGCTACTGCATACTTGTCCTAATCCTACTAGGTTACTGCTTTCTTATCCTAATCCTGCTAAGTTACTGCTGATCCCCAAGTCTTTGGAAATACTATTTTTGCCCGGGACAAGTTTTCCATGCATCATTTTCAGTCCATAGGCATCCAAAAGCCGCCTTCCTTCTTACGTGAAGCTTCCTTTGGCGTCAACAAGTCCATGAAATGCTGAAATCTTCATCATTTATACCTGAAAACTTGCTAATCACGTTGGTTAGCTCACTTACAAGAAAAAGGACTAAAAGTGCAAGAATTATATATTTTGTCCTTAAAACTTAGCTAAAATATGGGTGAATTAAGGTGCTTTAGGCGTGTAAATACGCCTATCATCATTGGTTGCATTGTAATTGATTTTGGTTTTGGAAATGTTGTCCCTTCTTAATGTTTTATAAAACTCCTATGATAATGCGTTTACTATATTATTGGATTTTTAGTGGAACTATTTCATGGTTTGAACTTGGTAATAGAACCCTAAATGGTTTAAATGGTTTGGAATAGTTTGGTGGTTATGGTTATGGTTAATTGAATATCCTCATGGGGTACAATGGAATCCCCCAATTAATGGCCAACTATGAGGTACATCAGAATCCTCCATGCAAATATAATGGAACACTTGTAAGGTACATGGGACTCCCCCAAGTTAACTTGGAAAATGGGTACACGGAAATCCCTTTACATTAAAAGGTTTGGATAAGGAAAGAAATTGCAAGTTATAGTTAGTATGACAATACCACTATTAATAGTGTTAGTTATTAATAAATGAATTGATTAGTTGGTTGGAAATGGTTTTAATTGGGCAATAATGGAGGGGGTTGATAGCTAACCGTGAAGGTGGGATTTCAATGAAGGTACACTGGAAAGTAATGTTTGCAGACATAAGGGGTTGTTCATGGATACCATATATATAATATGAGGTATACGGGTATCCTCTAAGTACATTATACATATATAATAATAATACTCTTTTGGTATCTACGGTTCGTGCAGCTACACTCATTGGGGCTCATTCAGGGTGTTACACTGGACTCATATCGCCCATAGGTGGTTAAGGACAGTTAAGCTACACATAACCATGTTAATAGTTTTAAATGCATGCTAAGCCTGGTTCCCTTTCTCGACATGGTTATATATATATGGTGTGTATGCATTTGGTTGGTTTACTTTGTTTTACTGGATGACATTATTTTATCCTTATCCTTAGTTCATGCTACCGTTCACCCGCTAGCCTATCTTTGGGCGGTTGTATCCCCATGCGATGCAGGAACCGGCAGTTCTACTCCTCCTGCATAGTGACCGAACATCAGGATCAGTTTTCGGATTGAAATGGTAAGCTTCTATATTTCTAGAAGGCTCCATTTCATGTTATGGACATTTTCATATAGTTTGGTTATTTTATAGGTATTGATTTTCGACACGGTTGGGGGCATGTCCCAACTGGATATTGATTTTCTTTTGGTTAGAGGCTTTAGTGGAATTTCTATGGGTTGGTATAAGAGGGATCGGTATTGATGATAACCTTAGTATTGGTGTTGGTATTGGGGTTGACACTGGTTGACTGTATTATTGGTTGTTCCATCCTCTTTTATTTTGGATTTATATAAAATTATTATAGAACTCATATGGTTATGGTTCTTGATTATGTTTTGGTTGGTATCGGTTATCGGATGGGTATCGGATGGTTGGACTCATTTGGCGGTCACGCATATAGACCTATCCCAGAGTCTTCGATTATGCCATAACATTATCTTGTTATATGTTTGAAATTCATTCAACTAAAGATATGAGTTGGTCGATTAGGTTAGGTAATGGGGGTGGTGTCTTATCCTAGTTGGACTTGAGAAGCCCATTATGACAAGGCCCTGGCTTGGGTCATGTCAAGTAATTTAGATCTTTTAGCCTTCCTAAATGGTTTGCGTCTAATCTTTCCGGAAAGACAATATTCACAAGTTGGCATTTCAATTTTTGAGAAAGAACCTAGATTTCCTTTCTTTGCCAATCTATTCATTTGATCTGGATCAATATTACCCAATCTAGCATGCCATGTAAGTATATTAACTTCATTATTACGAGAATAACATGACTTATACAATGGGTAAGGTAATAGTCATAAGTTGAAGGATTACAATCTTAAATAATAAAATGATAATAACGTTGTCCAAAACCATAAAAAACATTATGTGGATTTATTCTGACACAATTGTGACTAAAAACAAATAAAAACCAACATCTAAAAGAACAGACACAAACACTAAGTTTTGTCGAATCTCTGGAGCATATAGGACGTCATGCAACATCATAGACTGGCCTCCACATAAGTATACTTTACAATTACCAATCCCTTTGGCCTCAAGTCTTGCATTATTTCCTATATAAATCCATCTTTATCTAGGTAAAACTTGACGAAACTCAACAAATGCTTCTCGATCTTGACTCACATGGTTGGTGGCTCCTAAGTATACAATCCACATAGGATAAGATTCAGTTAATAAAGTGGTGCTAGGAACATATGTATCACTTAGAGTTGCATTTAGAAATGCTACCTTGTTTTACTCAGGACATTCACAAGAAAAATGCCCCATGTCTTAGAAATTGCAGTACTTCGTCTTGCTCTTGTCTTTCTTCTTGAAAAAACTTTTTTCCTTCTTGGAATTTGGCTTGTTCTTTTTCGCAGAGGGTCCTTCTTCGGTCTCTTTACCCTTCCTATTGTTTTTCTAATTTTTCTTGCGCTTGAAACTTGAAGACTTATTTACAGTTGATTCTTCCATAACCGTATTAAAAGCAGCTTTAGCAGCACTAAGCTACTCATCTTTAAGTTCAACATGACGAGCAATATCATCAAAAGTTTTGATGTTATAATTATGGGTTAATTTAACCTTCAAGTGTTCCCAACTATTGGGAAGAGATCGAATCACTACCTTAACCTACTACTCATCTGAGAGAACATGGCCAACATTTTTGAGTTAAGCTATCATAATGGACATCGCCCTAAGGTGTCATTTGGTGTTATGATCATGACACTTCCTGTAAGTGTCAAACTTGATAGTCAGTTATCTGAGGAAGGTGACAGAAGTACCCCATATGTTCCTTACAAGTGTGTCTAGATAGCTTTAGTAGTAGGAAATTCCTTATTCTCATGAATGAGGTCATCCCCCTAAATATATTAAGTTATTTCTCTCCTTCTTAATCTGAGATTTCTACATAGTTTTTCAGTTCTACACATTTTAATTTAAATAAATAAATAAATAAAATTAGTAATTGTAATGCTAGGGGACATCTTAAAAGACTTGAAATCTATTAGTTTTTTCTATCTTTCCCTTCATGTAGCCCTCTCATTTCATAACAGATTTTGTGTCGCTCTTGGGACACTATTTCGTATGATCTCATGACCATAAAAACATGCCCTTCGACGATGTGCTCTTCCACTTTGTCTATTTGCTCGATATCTATAACTCCTACTTGAAGTGATTTGAGTTTTTCTCCGTTCATCCATTTCTGAAATAGGAACCTTTTATGAGACAATTTATCGAAGAAGGCAAAATCCGTTTAAAACAAATTTAGGGTCTAAATAAGACAAAAATATCAAGTATAATTCATATACTTATTTAATCCACTTCCATAGTTTCATTTAATTAATCAAAATACTTATTTTTAATCAAAACTAAAAGTAGTGGAATATTAAGTGGACATGAATAAAAAACAGTACTGAAATTATTACACTTTTTTTTAGGAAACACTTTCTCTTGACTATTCTAGTGTACGTGCACAACACCACAAAGTAAAAAAGCCTTTCCCTTTCCTATAGTTTCTTCACAAAGGAAAAAGAGTACACTGTTAATCTTCTTCTTCATTTCTTCCATAAGTCCCTTTTTTATGATACAAAGTTATTTGACAATTCTATGAAGAAACGAAGGAAAAGGAAAAATGACCAAATCTGAAATGCATTTATAGCACAACTCGCCAACAATCAAGGGTTGATATTCCAATTTATGTTGGATTCATACTCCAAAATTTTGTTTTGGCCATCTATGATCTTTAACAGATATTTTCAAGTTCTTTAACAGTTGGGCAAACCTCTACATCATACCTACAACATCATGCTAAATTTTAAATCATCAAACTTAAATTCTTACATGCACTGTTCAACCCTACTAGATCACCTCCATATAACTAGCATCACTAACCAAGCAATCATTATTTATACTTTGATAATCATTCACAATTCCAACTTAGTGTATAGTTCTAGGAATGATTAACAACCCAACCTCATATACAATTCTCACTTGAATCTATAAAATAAAACATCAAGAAACACTAGTCCACTAGAACTTCATAACAACAATAATCGGTCATAATCATATAATATATCTTATCATAATACGTTAGCACTTACTACTTCTACACATTACAAAAATTTACCCATCTATACACCTAAATTCCTTTCATAGCTCTATATGTTTCAATTAAACTCCTTTTTGCAATGTCAAGGGAAGTTTAAATTAACAATACTCAACCACCCAATACTTTCAATAGTAACCTATACTTTTCTAACAAAATAAATACCATCAATAACTTCTTTCCAACTTATAGAAAGAAATAATTAACCTTAACTAATATCTCTTTCTCTACCTTCTACTAAAGTAACACACCAGGACATATCACTTTAAGACAAACTCGATAACATGCATGCATTTATTTATACACTTCTAATTAATTGCCATTCCCACCTTTCTTGTCACTACACTTCTAAACCCACACTTCCAACTATAAAAAGTTTCTACAAATTATAAATCATATTGCAACACCCCTCAAATGCAAACTCTATTTAACAATCTAGGTTCATACTATCTTCTCTCTTGAGCACTATCTGCATTGAAAGGTTAATGAGGAATCTGAATACATATCTTACTCTGCCTTAACTGGACAAATCATAAGGATGAGGACTTAACTTTTGAATTATGAATCTTATAACACACTAGCGAGCCTCTTTCAAGCCCCTTATATTACTTCTGAAGTTACTGATAGTAAATCTGAGAGTATTATCTTGGAAGGAATTGGAACTTGCTAATCATGTTATCTCAAGAATATGACATAAATGGAGAATTATGGAATTACACATGAATAGATAGAAGTTTTTGAGAGAAGAAATTTACAACACGGTCTAGAGTATGAAATAAAAGAGATATTTCTTAAATACCCTGTAGACTCTGGAAGAAAATTGTTGATGTCACTGTACTGTTTCATAAGACTATACTAGACACGGCTTCACAGACACCCTAGGATACTTGAACTCTATACTTTGATACCAAGTTTGTAATGACCCGAGATTAACCCTTAGTTGTCATATGGTGCTTAGGACCACAAGTAACCCAAGCTAACCTTTGTACTAGCATAACTCATAAGAAAATAAATAAGATACATAAATCTTGAAGAAATGAGCTAAAAAAATCTTTAGTATGATAACTATATTGAAATGATTACAACTGAAAGAATAATGTGGAAGATAAATCTTTTCTAAATATGATCAATATAAAACTATATTGAAATAATTACAAATCTGATTATATAAAATAAAACTGGAATCAAATACACTAACTCAACTGATTGTCTATCAAGCCTCTACTAGTATTGACTATAGGTAGCCAGGACATGACCTCTAGCTATCCCGAATCAATACAAATGAATAATAAAAATAAGCTACTACTCAAACAATGACTGACTCAATCCCTTGAATCAAGAGGACTCATCACCTGCTGACTGGAAGCTGCAAGCTGTCTGATTATGATGTGCACACTATAACTTGTACCAATATTATGAGAAAATATAGCACATATACGTATATATAGATCAGTACTTTTGGAATGTACTGAGCATGTAGGGGTGAATGCATAAGTAGAACAATATCATAATATTCATATAAACTTTTAAAAGGATGCATGCTAAGTGTAAATGACTCACAATGGCTGGAAAACTGAAAATCATAAATCATGACTAATACAGCATACTGTATAAATCTTGTGAGCCATAAAACTTAGTTCTAAAAGTTAAACTTTTACCCTTTTTGTTCGTGAAATAAGTTGGAATGAAGCTGAGTTTATTTTCAAATCATGCAGGCTAAGTATAAAAAACGACTCACCTTTATATCTATAAACTAAAAGCTGAAATCAGATAACTGATGTCTTATGTAAGAAAATATATGAGTAAATTTGTGAACCTCTACACTTAGTTTCTAAAAAGTGGTTCTATTATTCTATTTTAGGACATAGAAATTAGGGAGGTTCTTCTAACTAATATACAGTATGTGAGTTGTCATAGTGTCAAATATCAAGTTCCCCTAAGGGGAAAACCTCACGTTGGGGAGAGGTGTCATACTCTTACCAAGATGTATAACTTATGCCGAGTGATCACAATCTGTATTTGCATCCATATAAGTATGAATAATATGAATTGGTACCTACGTTGGCTTGTAGTTCTGGGGTATGAGACCTTGGAATCACACCCAACTCGGTGCTAAATACTACTCCCTTTAATCTGTATGTGTCATGACCCAAACCGGGGCCTTGGCCATGACGACTATCCCAAACCATCAAGGCCCAAAACACCCCTTATCTATCTGGTAATCATGCACATGAGTTATATGAAAAAAAATGCAAACGATACACTATATAATAGAAACATGGTCAAGAATCATATGAAAACAATAATAGAGAATAATGTCCCACAATCTCAATCAACATCTCTATAACGTCTGTGAAATCTCTACTACATGACTAAAACAAATATCTATCTGAAAATTGGGACAAGGACCTTAGTAGACCCAAAACTAATAAGTGATAAATGATACTGCCAGATAATCAAGCCTTCAGAAATATAGAAGGTTCAACTAGTGACTCTGCAAATCTGTTTGAGGAATCTACTGATTTTCTGGACTCCTATACTGTGCCTCTGAACCTGGGAGGAAGGGGGTCAATACAAAAGTACTGGTACATAGAGAAATCAAAACAGAAATATAATATTTTTACACAATATAGTTTAGAGCCATTTGATAACGCTCAATCTACAGCTCTCGTGGGAGTGTAAAGCGGTCGTTAGCAAATATAGAACCCAACCTGGGTTGGGTGTCGATCCCACAGGGAATAGCTTGGCCAACAAGTAAGCAAAATTACTAAACTTTTGGTGCAAGTCTCGTAAAAGGGTGGATTGTAATGTGTAACGAAAACAATAAAGTAAAAGCTGAAAAGAGCAAAGTAAAGAGAGAAAGATTGTCACGTTGGTTGTAGACAATGAGAATTGAGGCGTTGGGGTTATGTCCACCTTCTGAGGTATACGTCTCTATTGGCTATGGGTGTGTAGAGTCTTGACATGCAATTGCTTATAGAGAATTGTAGTCGATGGTAAATCCAAGCGTCTCTCGACCTGAACAAGGACTATTTCACTTTAACTCTCTCGAGCTTAAAACGTGTCTAACGGTACGAATTCTCCAAGAGGTTAGTCCAGTTACGGCACTAGCTTTTTAATAGGAAAGGGTGTCCTACTACCTTGACATTATCTCTTTTCCAGACAAATAACCTTTCTCTCGAACAAGTTAAATGTTAGCTCCTTTAATTCTAACGTGGGTGACTCTTCAATAGATGGATTAGCTGGTGGTGTGGGTCGATTTTTGAGATCAAGATCCAGCTTCTTGGGAGTATAACGATATGTCCCTAATACCGATAGAGCACAAATATCTTCATCAGAAATTTGAGCATCATCATTCTCTCCTTTCATGAGCAAAACCTCCAAAGGATCATCAAGAATTCGTTCTTCAGCAAGTAACTCTTTCTCGTCATCAAAGACAACATCAGCCACCGAAAATACACTCAGATCTTTGGGTTGCTTCATTGATTTGCAAACATCAAAACGAACCACTTCGTCATTGATTCGGAATGAAAGTTCATTAGCTCTCAAATCTATGAGCACACTTCCCGTAGCAAGGAAAGGGCGTCCCAAGATTATGGGAACCTCTGAATCTGCTTCACAATCCAAGATGACAAAGTCTGCTGGAAATATGAATGAAGATACCTTCACCAAGACATCGCATAGAATACCAACCGGTCGTTTTACCGACCTATCCGCCATAACAAGCCTCATATTAGTTGGTGTAGGATCTCCTAACCCCAACTTCTTGTAGATCGATAATGGCATCAAGTTGATGCTGGCTCCTAAGTCACACAATGCTTTAGGAAAGTCCAATGATCCGACGGTGCAAGGAATCGTGAAAGCTCCGGGGTCGGCCTTCTTCTGAACTATCGATCGGGTAGCAATTGCACTACAATGATGCACATCATCTTTCATCTCATAGCTTGCTGCCCTCTTCTTAGTCAAAAGATCTTTCATAAACTTCGCATACCCAGGCATTTGTTCAAGTGCTTCTACCAATGGGACATTAATAGTCAGCTGCTTCAACATGGTCATAAATTTGCTGAACTTAGTGTCATCTGCCACCTTCTTCAATCTTTGTGGAAAAGGTGGTGGTGGGTATGGAAGTGTTCTCTCCATGGCTTTCTTCTCCTCTTGCTTCCGTTTATCATTTTTTTCAGGCTACACATCACTAGGTAAAACATCCTTGACGTTTGAAGTAGTTGTTGCGGCTTCTTCTCTTGTAACGTCACTAGGTGTGGCGTCAATGTCTGCTGCTACGTCAACCACTTGCTTGACTTTTGATGAAGTTTCCAGCACCTTACCACTTCTGGTAGTGATGGCCATGCATGACCCATCATTCCTTGGGTTTTGCACAGTATCGCTCGGTAAGGTGCCAGCCTTTCTTTGATTGAATGCTGCTGAAAGTTGGCTCAATTGCTGCTCTATTTGCTTGATAGAAGTGGAATGAGAATCAACTAGTTGCTTCATGGAGGACAAATCATCAATCACCTCCTTAACTCCCGCGCTCGTTGCTTCCACTCCTTTCAATAACTTAGCCATCATGTCTTCCATAGAATTAGATGTGGTGGTATCACGTTTACCAGGGGGAACGCACAAACCACTCTTTTCATTATTTTTCTTCCAACTACCTTGGTTTTTGCTTCCAGATTTATCATAATAGTTCCGACCTTGGTTTCCTTGGGCATTCCCACGGAAACCCCCCTGATTGTTCAAGTAGTTGGCCTCCTCTTCCGAATCAGATTCGTCTCTTCCTTTCAGCGCCATAGCTTTCACTTTTTTGGTCTTCCCTGATAATAGTGCTTTGTTAGAAGATCCAATTGTGTTTTCATGTGCGCCATATCTTGCTCACGTTCTTCTTCTCTTCTTCTTTGGTCTGCAGACATGCCAATAGATAAAGTGGGGCTTGGTACCTCAGAATCCCTGGTGTGCCAAGCTCTACTTTGCTTTGTCATGCGATCTAGCATATTGCTTGCTTGACCAAAGGTGAGGTCCATGAAAGAACCTCCAGCTGCGTTGTCCACCACTGGTTTAGTTATTGAATTCAAGGCTCTATACAAGATCTCCATGAGGTGAACATTAGTCATGTGATGGTTTGGGCATCTCGCTAGCTTTGTCTTGAACCTCTCCCATGTTTCATGAAGAGCTTCAGTGGGAAGCTGGCGGAAGTTGCTGATTTCATCTCTCAATTGTGCTCTTTTGGATGGCGGAAAGAATCTTTCTAGGAAAGCGTCTATCAATTGCCTCCAATTTGTAATTGAATCAGGAGTCAGCCCATTCAACCATAGTGTTGCCTCCCCAGACAGAGACAATGGAAATAGACGTAATCGAATAGCATTCTGACCAACACCAGGATTGTCAAAAGACTTGCATGTAGAAATAAAGTTGATGAGATGCATATTCGGATCATCGCCTGCTAGTCCACCAAATAATCCCTTGAGTTGCAATAACTGAATCATGGTGCTTGTGATGTTGAACTTGGCTCTGGGTGCTAATGGTGGTGGAATTATAGCTCCAGTGGCTCCGGCACCATCAAGATCATCATCATCATCGTCGAAAGCTGGTTGCAAAGGTTGGCGATCATACCTATACCGAGCTTGTCGACCTCTTCGATTGGCAGGTGTTGCCGTTTCAGCGACATGCCTTGGGTTTATCAAATCGTCGTCACCTAAATCCTCATCGTCAGGATTTGTTGCTCGCCCAGGATTATCAATGTTTTGTTGTTGGACTTGAGCAGCAGCAAGAGCAGCTAATCTTGCTTGCTCGTGTTGAGCAGCCATCCTGTCGATTTCAGCTTGTGCTTCCATTCTTCTAATTCGTTGTGGTTCAGGATTGATTGGTAATAACGGTTGACCAGAACTTCTAGTATGGGGCATGCACTAAAGTAAAAACCTGCAATAAACAAAAACAAAAACTAAAAGTAAAAGTACGAGAATCTTTGACCAAAGGGTCTAGTAATTATCACAAACCTGATTGACACTCGTATTCCCCGGCAATGGCGCCAATTTTTGATAACGCTCAATCTACAGCTCTCGTGGGAGTGTAAAGCGGTCGTTAGCAAATATAGAACCCAACCTGGGTTGGGTGTCGATCCCACAGGGAATAGCTTGGCCAACAAGTAAGCAAAATTACTAAACTTTTGGTGCAAATCTCGTAAAAGGGGGGATTGTAATGTGTAACGAAAACAATAAAGTAAAAGCTGAAAATAGCAAAGTAAAGAGAGAAAGATTGTCACGTTGGTTGTAGACAATGAGAATTGAGGCGTTGGGGTTATGTCCACCTTCTGAGGTATACGTCTCTATTGGCTATGGGTGTGTACAGTCTTGACATGCAATTGCTTATAGAGAATTGTAGTCGATGGTAAATCCAAGCGTCTCTCGACCTGAACAAGGACTATTTCACTTTAACTCTCTCGAGCTTAAAGCGTGTCTAACGGTACGAATTCTCCAAGAGGTTAGTCCAGTTACGACACTAGCTTTTTAATAGGAAAGGGTGTCCTACTACCTTGACATTATCTCTTTTCCAGACAAATAACCTTTCTCTCGAACAAGTTAAATATTAGACTGGCGTATTCTTGCGTTTGCAACCGCAAAGAATGTAGATTAAGATGAAGAGAATAATGATATAAGCCATATACGTGTCACGAACTCACAAACTCACAGCAATAGATAGTATCTCATTCGGCTTCCATAACCCCAACAGAGAAGTTTAGTTACCCATGAATGCGAAGGATATCACGATTTGCATGGTTGATGGCGTGAGAAGTAGGTGATAGGCGTGTGGTTTTGGTGATTCCCTAGCAAGTAACGATTCTCTTGTTGTGGAATTTAAGAATAGAAGAGTAGATTAGAAGTGTTTGTGGTGGAAGATGAGAGGGATGGAAGAAAATTAATTGTTGAATTAAGTGAATAATAAAAAGATAGATGAATTCCCCGAAATCTCTAACATGATAGGGTATTTATAATACTCCTATCCTACTCCTACTAAGCTAATGAAATAAATAATCAAATCCTAATATACTAATGAAATCCTTGACCCAAATGTACTAGGGTAAGGTTACAATATCATAATCCAAATAGAATAGTGGAACACATAACCTAATTGTACTAGGTTAATGTATCTTGGTAAAAATCCAGCTTTGTGTCTGTAAGTCCCCAAAGTCTTCAGAATTGCTGTTTTAGCCCGGGACAGATTTTCCATGCAGCAGATTTGGTCCTTTAGGCGTCTAGCTCCTTTCCACTTCGTTCGTGAGCTTTCTTTTGCGTCAAGTAAGCCATAAAATGCTGTATTTTGCATCATTTATACCTGAAACTTTACTAATCATATTTGTTAGCTTATTTACAGGAAAAAAGACTAAAAGTGCATGAAATATATAATTTGTTCCCAAAACTAGGCTAAAATATGGGCAAAATATATTGATATAGGCGTGTAAATTCGCCTATCATCACCATTATAAAGTTGTTTCATATCAAATTATTTAAAAACACATGGGCATAGTGTAATAGTTTTCAATACCAATGTAATGCAATTGAGCTAGGTGGAATACCCTACAATTGTGATTCCACGGCTATGTGGAATCCTCCTCTAGTTCTCGGTGGCCAAGCCTCTAATCCAAGTAGCCGCCAGGATTTGGAGCCGGTATATCCCCTATGTGAGTACACCGCAGGGAATCCCCCCATATGAGATGTCCCAATTATTTTATTATTCTCCCATGTAGGATACAATATCATATGACCCGTATCGGCAACTACGGTTTCCAACGATGACCCTTTCACTCAAACGCCTTCTTCGGGCATCCACCTTTCTCATGAAAATCAATGCACTCAAACTTTATTCAAATCAATCACATGTCATACTCTGTAGGGTATCTTCATACCCGACTTGAAAGTCATCAGTATCATATCATTCTCTTTATTCAATCATCATATACAACATATTTCAACATGAAAAAAACCACCCTCTCTTTGAGAGTCAAAAACCATATCCAAATCATGACATTTTAAAGACATTTCATGACATCCATTCTAAGATGATTTCAAATGATTCATATCATGTGAAAAATTAAAACAATATCATATCAAGAGAGGGGTTCCATGTAAATCATGCTCTCAATTTATCATCATTATGAAACACATGCATATCTATATATAATATATCAAATCATATTGGAATTAGGCCTACAGACCAAATCAATATCATAAAACATTTAAAACATAATCATATTCATAATTTCAAAACCCCCATTTTGAAAACATAAATTTTTAAAGCCCATGAGATTTTTGAGATAACCCCATATACCTCTATATGTGAAGATTATAGGTGCTTCTTGAAGCCTACGTTCTGGGGGTTCCAAATATGAAATTAGTTTATAAACCCCCCGATTGAATCTTGAGTTGCTTGGGTATTTATTTTGAAACCCTAAGAAGAATCCTTGAGCACTTTTGATGAATGAAGGTGTATTTTGGGGTCTTTGGAACTGAATTTCGTGTTTAGGGCTAAGTAAGGGTGGAAAAGGATCATTTTGACCCAAAACAGAGTGTTTAAGTCACTTGAAACCTTTACATAGGCACCGGTTATGCTATGCCGGATTTTAGCAAAATTGGTATCGTTGGAAAGCTAACTCGAAGACCTATCATTTGACACATAGTAGGCACTCTAATTTGACATATAAGGAGAGTTATGGTCGATGGAAGCTGACACAAATTACAACGTCCACTAAAACTTAATCGATTGAAATAGTTTCAACTCATCCTCGAGTTGAAGAACCTCTATGGTCTAAAATCAAGCTTGAATGGATTCACATACTATGAAAATAATTAATATGTCATATTGGCATAGGGTTTATGGTTTTGGGATTATCAACACATCGAAATCATGGTCTATATTGTAACTCAAAATGCAGGGAGTTACATTATGTGCAATGTATGGGAAATTCCTCCTTTAAACTAGCATAAGGGTTTATAATAAAAAATAGTTATGCGCCTGTTTATTTTAAACTATAATCAAAACGAATTATGTGGATTTAATATCTTAGCTAAGGATCAAAAGATCAAATCTTGGTTAAAGTATAAACATATGCTTTTAAAATAATTCTTAAACATCATCTTCCTTGAAATATCAAGACTAAAACATAGTCCTTGAAAACTTTTTCTTGAAAACTCATGTCAAATCATCACAATTCATGTTCAATAATGAAAATCTTGAGATGCTTTAACAATTATAGTCAAGATAATAAAATTCAATGCTCAATATACAAAATCAAGTCACATGCATAAGTATGTTAAAATAGTCATGCAATTCAACATTTAAATCACTTGTAACTTCATAAGGATCAAACAATGATATTTGCATATGAACCCTAAACTATAAATCATGTAAATTCATGTAAACTCTACATTAAAAAAAAACTAGTTTTGGGCACGGGCACAAGGAAGAAAGAAGTATCCTTGTTCATAACCCCACATAACTTAATAACAAAGAAATTGTTAAAAGATTGAATCTTCAAGCTTGATTGTACAAACCCTAGTTGTTTTTCTCTTCTTGTGTTTTATATGATGAACTAATGATGTTGATAGGGATAAACATGTTTAGGGACTATAAATATCATGTAGTTATGTTTAGGTATATTTATCAAGCTCAAATGACTTAGTTTCCCTCGAAATAACTCAAAAATGAAGTGTCTACATCGTTTGGCCATAGGGTTTGCGATGCACAACCAATGGAAAACCATAATTTTTGTGTCGCACAACCTATGAAAAACCTTAAGGTTTGCATCACACAACCTATGGAAAACCTTAGGGTTTGTGTTGTACAACCTATGGTAAACCCTTTCCAGTAGCCTTAGGCGATTGTTAGGCAATGCACACCCTCTTTCAAAACCTTAATTTTTTACTCAGGTGTCGAATTAAGGAAAAATTGGTATCGTTGGAAACTTAATTTGACTATCTTTAATTTGTTGGGTTTTAATATGACTGATATTGTAATACCCCATATTTTCATGCTGGAATTCTAACCATCGCTCTTGCGCGTCTAAGCTCTAATCCAAGTGATTCTCACATTAATACAAGTTACATGATCATTATACTAGTCTATGGAGTATTTTAGAGGTGAAAAATATTCATATCTATGACCTAGAAGAAAGTTGAGCTAAGACCAATTGATTCATCCAAAGTTTGACATTCAATTCTACAAGGGTCAGCTTCAAAAGATAAATATAGCTTAATATACATGGAATTTTTCATCCCAAGACCTGTCAAATTGTCGATAATTGAATTATCTTTCCAACAATATCAATTTCATCAAAATCCGACACCCGAGTAAGGAGTTATGGCTTTGCAAAGTAGAGTGCGTCATCTAATCAAACACACATGGCTACTGGAATAGGTGTGCAATAAGCAATGTGGCACTTACTTAAATGTGTACGATAACAAATGCGGCGCATACTTAAATGTGTGCGATAAGCAATGCGGTGCATACTTAAATGTGTGTGATAAGCAATGCGCCGTATACCTCACTTCCCAGTGCCAAAAAACACCCCTATATATGTTTATAATACAAGATTAAACTCCCATAACACCAGAATAAGTTCACTTTCTCTCAAAATCACCAAGAACATTCATTAGGGTTTCAACCTAAAAATTCAAATATCTCAAGATTCAACCATGACTTTTCAATAATTTTTTGAGATTCGGAATCCCCATTCCGAGGGCTACAAGAAACACTTATTAGTTTCATGAATAGAGTTCCAAGGTCAAGATTTCATACAAAGCTTCAATTTTAAGTTATGTGGTGTTTTTAAAAAAGAAAATCCTTTCGTTCTTGTTCCCAAAATTTGTATTATTTTACAAAGGTATGTGATTTTACATGCTTTGATATGAATTTGAGATAGAAACTATTATCCTACGTTCTTGTTCTAAAGAGTATTATATTTTTATGATGTCTTGAAGATAAATTTATTGAGTTTTGATGTTAATATCATGTTTGAAGTTGAACCTCTAGATTTTCATATGAATTATATATGTTTGCTACATAAAGTGTGAATCATGAAATATTTTGCTCAAGTATCGATATATGGGTTTTGAACCCTATTTGAGAATTATGATTTTTGTAAAGTAATGTGTTATGAACACCTTGAGATTTGAAGGATTTGACCTTTTGGTCTTGAAAGAGTTATTTTTGAACTCGAATGAGAAAAGAAATCCACATTTTGATTTATTATGAAAAAAGAGTAGCATGATGGCTCCCATTGTGAATTACTGAATTATTTTGTGATGGATTTTCTTTGAAAAGATCTGAGCTAAGTTCGGGAGTAGTCTTTAGCACCAAGTGGGAGTTATAGCTGTGTTGGTACTTCCCTAGAACTACATAGCCTCGTAGGAGTCAGAATTAATGCTGATTATATATAGTGATCACTAGCTTTTTGATTTGATACTTATAGTACTACTCCGATGGCAAGGATAGGACGGATCTCCCCAACATGGGTTGTACATTGGGCTCCATGTGGCTCATATGGTTTATGTCGCTTATGAGATCTCCCAATGTGTGTCTGTGTATTCTTCTATCTAATATGAAAAGTCTTATTATTCTATCTGAGATGAAAACGTATTTGTTTGAAAGACTGAGTTTGAGAAAGTCATTGTTTTCAAAAGATTTAATGAACATATATTCCAAAGAGAATTGTTATGACATTTGATTGCTTTCATGATTTGGAATCGAGATGGAAGTGAATTGATATTTATTATGATGAATCACATGTTTCACCCGATATATTTTACTCTCTTATGATTATGATGATTTTAATTTGAGCTAAGTGAGTCATTTATATCAGCATGCATAATTTTATAAACTGTGATGATATTAAGATATTATTTTGAATATGTATTGCACCCCCATATGCTCGGTACATTTCCATGGTACTGACCCACATATTCGTATGTGGGCTACATTTTCTTGGAATATAGGTACAAGGTATAGCGTACATCTTCAGATCTAGTTAGTTCGCGGAATCCAGTCAGCAGGTGATGAGTCCTTTTGATTCAAGGGCTTGAGTTTGTTAGACAGTTCAAGAAATGTTGTATTTTCTTTATTTTGTCGTATTGAGTTGGGTTAGTCGGGAATCATGACCCGGCTACCTACAGTCAGTACTAGTAGAGGCTTCATAGACAGTCAGTAGAAGTTGATGTATTCCGTTTTAGTTTTGGTTGTAAAAGCAGAGTTGTAATCTTGTAAATTTAGTTTGGTATCTATCATATTCAGAAAAGAGTTATTATCTGCAGATTTGTATAGATTTATACTTTTGGTTAAGTTGCTTATGAGTTATGCTAGTAGAAGGGTTAGCTTGGGGTCACTTGTGATCCTAAGCACTATATGACGTCTCGGGACCCAATTTTAGGGCGTTACAAACGTGGTATCAGAGCACAGAGTTCAAGTGTCCTAGGGTGTCTATTAAGTCGTGTCTAGTAGAGTCTTGATGATAGGTGAATTTACACGCCTATATCAATATATTTTGCCCATATTTTAGCCTAGTTTTGAGAACAAACTATATATTTCATGCACTTTTAGTCCTTTTTCCTGTAAATGAGCTAACGAACATGATTAGAAAAGTTTCAGGTATAAATGATGCAAAATACAGCATTTTATGGCTTACTTGACGCAAAAGAAAGCTCACGAACGAAGGAGAAGGAAGTGGGACGCCTAAAGGACCAAAACTGCTGCATGGAAAATCTGTCCCGGGTTAAAACGGCAATTCTGAAGACTTTGGGGACTTACAGACACAAAGCTGGATTTTGACAAAGATACATTAACCTAGTACAATTGGGTTATGTATTTCATTAGTTTATTTGGATTATGATAATGTTACATTAACCTAGTACATTTCGGTTAAGTGTTCCATAGGCCTAGTAGGATTTGGTTATTTATTTCATTAGCATAGTAGGAGTAGGATAGGAGTATTATAAATACCCTATCATACTAGAGATTTTTATTCATCTTTCTATTCTTCACTTAATTCAACAATTAATTTTCTTCCATCTCTCTCATCCACCACTACAAACACTTCTAATCTACTCTTCTATTCTTAAATTCCACAACAAGAGAATCGTTACCAAGCCAAGGAAACACGCCTCACGCCTATCACTTGATCTACACGCCATTACTCAATATCGTGATATAATAACAATGTCAATCGTGATCTCCTTCGCATTCATGGGTAACTAAACTTCTCTGTTGGGGTTATGGAAGCCGAATGAGTTACTATCTATTGCTGTGAGTTTGTGAGTTCAAGACACGTATATTGCTTATATCATTATTCTCTTCATCTTAATCCACATTCTTTGCGGTTGCAAACGCAAGAATACGCCAGTCTAACATTTAACTTGTTCGAGAGAAAGGTTATTTGTCTGGAAAAGAGATAATGTCAAGGTAGTAGGACACCCTTTCCTATTAAAAGCTAGTGCCGTAACTGGACTAACCTCTTGGAGAATTCGTACCGCTAGACACGCTTTAAGCTTGAGAGAGTTAAAGTGAAATAGTCCTTGTTTAGGTCGAGAGACGCTTGGATTTACCATCGAATACAATTCTCTATAAGCAATTGCATGTCAGAATTCTACACACTCATAGCCAATAGAGACGTATACCTCAGAAGGTGGACATAACCCCAACGCTTCAATTCTCATTGTTTACAACTCACGTAACAATCTCTCTCTTTTTACTTTATTATTTTCAGCCTATGTTTACATTATTTTCAAGACAAGAATTCCCGCTTTTTACGAGACTTGCACCAAAAGTTTAGTAATTTTACTTACTTGTTGGCCAAGCTATTCCCTGTGGGATTGATACCCAACCCAGGTTGGGTTCTATATTTGCTAACGACCGCTTTACACTCCCACGAGAGCTGTAGATTGAGCATTATCAAGTCTTATAAAATGGTACGGAGATGTCTGTACTTTTTTATGAGAGGCTACAGGGCATTTAGGAAATGTCTCCATTATTTCAAGTCTTAAATCATGCTATAGAAAAGTTCTCCAAGAAACTTATACAGATTCTCATTTTACTCTAGTCAGGACATCTCTGCCTTATTTTTAATGTATCAGAAACAGTTGAGCTTAATTCTCCATAGATAGTTATGGAATTATAAGAGAGCTACAAAAGTATCCTATCCGTACTTTTGAGTTCCGAAAAACTAAAGTACTTTATCAGGCCTGTAGAAATCATGCACAAAGCCTGAGTCAGATATTCTTTCAATTTCTCCTCAAAATCCATAATGATAATCTATACTTCTCTATCTATGTACTGTTCTTGAGTAACATGTTCGGCAAGTTTCAGTTCCTCCCTAGATAATGCTTTAATAATTACTAGCAGAAGTTTCAGAAGATTCATAAAAGTTGCTTGAGAGGAACCTTCTAGTATATTATAAGTCCCTCAGGTTTGAAGTTATACCCTTGTTCTAATGAGTTATTTAATTAAGATAGAGTAAGTTGTATTCTTAGATCATTGAATATTGTGTGTCAAGTTTCTATCTCTTGTATTATGTGATCTTGTTATCATTATGTTTGTGAAAAATCAAAGTCTAGTGAAGCCGTGTGAGGCCTATTTTGATTCATTAGCGTAGTTGCTTTGTTATTCATCTAATTTTCTTGTTCAAAATTTAAAACCAAAGTCCAGTGAAGCCATGTGAGGCCTATTTTGATTCACTAGCAACTTGTTGTTTATTTTGTTTTTCTGGTGTTAGTTGAAAGTGTGGGTTTCTCTGTAGTGACAGAAGTAGTAACATTTAGTTGAAAGTCTTGTGTTAGTTGAACTTGTGGGTTTAGAAATGTAGTGGCAAGAATGGTGGTAAGGGCGATTTATTGAATATGTATAGCTGAATTTTTGCTTATGATTGAATTAGTAATGAAGTGATATACCCTCGTTTGTTAGTTTAGTGAAGTTAGAGAAGGAGATTATTAGTTAAGGTGGATTGTTGTTTACTTGAAGTATGAAAAAAGTTATTGATGGTATTTGCTGTTCTAGGAAAGTATAGGTTTTGATGGAAGTACTTGGTGGTTGAGTATTGTTAATTTAGGATTTCCTGAGATTGCAAGAGGAAGTTTAGTTGAAATTTATAGAGCTGTGAAAGTCATTTAGGTATGAATATGGGTAAATAGTACTGATGTGAAGAAGGAGGATGTGTTAACAGATTATGAATAAGATAGGTCATATGATTATGATCGATTGTCATTGTGTACTGGTTTTTCTTAATGTTGTGTTCTATAGTTTTGAAGTGAAAATTGTGTATAAGATTAGGTTGTAAATCATGTTTATCTCTAGACATTAAGTTTGAACAATTGATGGTTTGGTGGTTGATGCTAGTTATATGTAGGTGATCTAGTAGGCCTGAATAGTGTATGCAAGAGTGTAAGATCATGTATTCATAATTAAGTATGATGTAGAGGCGTGCCCAAGGTGCTCTGGGGCTGCATTATTTTTTGAGGATTATTGCATATTGTGTGGTTAGTAGTAACGTTGAGTTGCTAGGTAGAGAAAGGCTAGTTAGGTAATTTATGTTGTTTTTGATAGCTAAGTTAAGGAGTTATGATTGAAGATGTTGAGTCTTTTTAGTATGATTTTATTCTCATGGTTTGGGAAAAATATAAGTATAGAAGTGTGATCTTGGTAGGATATTATTGTGTGATTAGAGATGTAGATGTGGTTGAAAATAGGAGTGTAAGTCTTTAAGGATAACATATGGATGGGTTGTTCAAGAATAAAGTCGGTAAGTTCGAAATTAGTTTATTCTTGTGAGTTTAGCATTTATTTGTAGATAATAGAATGATAAAATTATAGCTTAATCTCGAGAATATGTGGAGTATGCTGTTAGGGGTATTTACCTTAAAGTTATATGTGGTTTTAATGATAGGCTTGAATGTCATGTTGGGTGTAAGATGATGTATGCAATATGCACTAGTGAATCCATATCAAGAGTTTTAAATTAGTCATTGAAGTGGTAAGGCATGTTATGCTTGGGGTGTGAGCTCTAAGAAGACATAGAATATTAAGCCTTATGGTTTAGACTAGTATTGTGGTTTGGCATGTTGTATCTTGTGATTTAGTGTTAGGCTTGATCATGGTGAAAGAAGTTGGTTTAGTTTAGACCTTAGTAGAAAGATTTCACAGTGCCAATATGAGAATTATAAGTTGAATCAAATGAGTATGGTATTTAAGGAGAATAGTATAGTTGAGAGAGCATTTGAGAAGTGATGCTAAGCTTGAAAGTAAGAAGTTGCATTGCCTACAGCCTAGCAATCCTATCCTAGTTTATGAGTTATATAATTATATTCCATGCAATAGAGTTATATCAATGTTGTAATTCCTTAGTCAAGTGTCTTGTTCAGAGCATGCCCAAAATTCTTTGCTCCCCCATGTCAATAGAATTTCGTAGAAAAGTGCTAAAGAAATACTCCATGTGACTATGGGTAGTCATTATGATCTAGTCCATATAGCCTGTAATCTAGTTTAGCAAGCATGGAGATAAGCTCCTATAGATTCTTAATTTTCCAGCTAGTCTTACTATCCACAGTCTTATACGTATGTACATTCCAAGAGGCAATGTGTTTGTGTCCAATTAAATTATGAATTCAGCTCAGTTCATGCATCAGTTTTAGTTTAAGATATTAAGTCATGATTCAGTTCGTAAGTATCCTGTTTAGTATCACAGTCTCTTTCTAGCATTTTCATCAAATTATTATCATTCGAGGACGAACAATCCCAAGAGGGGGATGTTGTAATACCCCGAGCTTTCATGTTATTAACCTCTCATCCTTTCTCATGAGATCAGATCCAGTGCAAAGCAATAGTTACTCATAAGTTGACACTCTCATTTCTATCTTAGCCAAATAGTTATTTTTCTTGCGGATTCATACACTTGCAGACCAGTTCAGTAGCTCATTATTCTTGAGATCCAGTGATTCAGTTCTATAAGTTACACATGATGGGTTCCTCTGTGTTTCAAGTTAATTATCCATATTCGAGGACGAATGTTCCTAAGGGGGAGATAATGTAATACCCCGTATTTTTGTGCTGGAATTCTAACCATCGTTCCTGAGCTTCTAAGCTATAATCTAAGTGATTCTCACATGAATACAAGTTTCATGATCATTATCCTAGTCTATGGAGTAGTTTAGAGGTGAAAAATGTTCATAGCAATGACCTAGAACAAAGTTGATCTAAGACCAATTTATTCATCCAAAGTTTGACATTTGATTCTACAAGGGTCAACTTCAAACGTGAATATCTCTTAATATAAATGTAATTTTTCATCCCAAGACCTATCAAATTATAGATAATTGAAATAGCTTTCCAACGATACAAATTTCATCAAAATCCGACACCCGAGGAAAGAGTTATGGCTTTGCGAAGTAGAGTGTATCACCAAATCAATTGCACATGGCTACTGAAATAAGTGTGTGATAAGAAATGTGGCGCATACTTAAATTTGTGTGATAAACAATGCGGCGCATACTTAAATGTGTTCGATAAGCAATGCGCCGCATACGTCACTTCCAAGTGCCAAAAAACACCCCTATATATGTCTATAACACGGGATTAAACTCTTATAACACCAAAACAAGTTTACTTTCTCTCAAAATCACCAATAACATTCATTAGGGTTTCAACCTAAAAATTCAAATATCTAAAGATTCAACCATGAGTTTTCAATAATTCTTTGAGATTCGGAATCTCCATTCCGAGGGCTACAAGAAACACTCATTATTTTCACGAATAGAGTCCCAAGGTCAAGAGTTCATTCAAAGCTTCAAGTTTAAGGTATGTGGGGTTTTTCAACAAGAACATCCTTTCGTTCTTGCTCCCAAAATTTGTATTATTTTACAAGGATATATGATTTTACATTCTTTGATATGAATTTGAGATAGAAACTATTATCCTACGTTCTTGTTCAAAAGACTATTATATTTTTATAATGTCTTGAAGATAAATTCCTTGACTTTTGATGTTAATATCATGTTTGAAGTTGAATCTCCATATTTTCATATGAATTATACATGTTTGCTACATAAAGTGTGAATCTTGAAATACTTTGCTCAAGTATTGATATATGGGTTTTGAACCCTATTTGAGAATTATGATTTTTGTGAAAGTAATATGTTATGCACACCTTGAGATTTGAAGGATTTTACCTTTTGGTCTTGAAAGAGTTACTTTTGAACTCGAATGAGAAAAGAAATCCACATTTTGATTAGCATTATGGCTCCCGTTGTGAATTGCTGAATTATTTAATGGTGAATTTTCTTTGAAAAGATCTGAGCTAAGTTCGGGAGTAGTTTTTAGCACTGAGCGGGAGGTATAGCTTTGTTGGTACTTCCCAAGAACTATGTGCCCCCGTAGGAGCTGGAATTTAGTCTGATTATATATATTGATCACTAGTTTTTGGATTTAATACTTATAGTCCTACTCCGAAGGCAAGGGTAGGACGGATCTCCCTAACGTGGGTTGTACGTTGAACTCCATGTGGCTCACATGGTTTATGTCAGTTATGAGATCTCCCAATGTGTGTGTGTGTGTGTTCTCCTATCTAATATGAAAAGTCTTATTCTTTTATCTGAGATGAAACATATTTGTTTGAAAGACTGAGTTTGAGAAAGTAATTATATTCGAAAGATTTAATGAACATATATTCCAAAGAGAATTGTTATGAGATTTGATTGCTTTCATGATTTGGAATTGAGATGGAAGTGAATTGAGATTTATTATGATGACTCACATGTCTCACCCGATATATTTTACTCTCTTTTGATTATGATGATTTTAATTCGAGCTAAGTGAGTCATTTATATCAGCATGCATAATTTTATAAACTGTGAAGATAATAATATATTATCTTATATATGCATTGCACCCCCATATGCTCGGTACATTTCCATAGCACTGACCCACATATTCGTATATGGGCTACATTTTCTCAGAATGTAGGTATAAGGTATAGTGTACATCTTCAGATCCAGTCAGTTCGCGGTATCCAATTAGCAGGTGATGAGTCCTTTTGATTTAAGGGCTTGACTTAGTTATATAGTTCGAGAAGTGTTGTATTTTTTTTATTTAGTCATATTGAGTTGGTTTAGTTGGGAGTCCTGACCTAGTTACCTACAATCAGTACTAGTAAAGGATTTATAGATAGTCAATAGAAGTTGATATATTCTGTTTTAGTTTTGGTTGTAAAAGTAGATTTGTAATCTTATAAATTCAGTTTTGTATCTATCATATTCAGAAAAGAGTTATTATCCACAGATTTGTATAGATTTATACTTTTAGATTAGTTGATTGTGAGTTATGCTAGTAGAAGGGTTATCTTGGGGTCACTTGTGATCCTAAGTACCGTGTGACGTCTCGGGACCCATTTTTAGGGCGTTACAAATATTCTTGTTCAAAGATAACCCTTGGGAAATCAAACACCAAAAAATGGTCGAATCAAAGTCTCTTAGCTCACTTTTCTCTAAGTTACACTTATGAACATATTTCCCACCTCATAATATTTCTTCACACTAGGTTAATGATCATAAAATATGGATTCAAGTATGAATCATAGGAATAGAGTTTACACTGGTAGGAATGAAGGTCCGATATCTATCTTAGAAGCATACGGGGTATTACAGTCATAGTCTTCATTGATTATATCTTTGTCTATTCCCATAGTGAGAATGATCATGCAGATCATCTGAGAATTGTGTTGCAGAATCTTAGAGCTCATCAGTTGTTTGCAAAGTTTAGTAAGTGCAAATTCTAGATAAGATGATTAGCGTTTCTTGGCCATATTATTTTCAAAGATGGCATTAGAGTTGACCCTCGAAAAACCAAAGCAGTGAGAAACTAGCAAAGACCCATCTCTCCATCAGATATTAGGAGTTTCTTGGGTTTGAGTGGCTATTACAAATGTTTTATTTAGGGGATTTCTTCTATTGCATCCCCCATGTATCGATTTACTCAGAAGAAAGTCAAGTTTTAGTGGTTAGATTCTTGCAAGAAGAGTTTTCAAAATTTGAAGACTCGAATCACTTCCGCTCTAGTATTAACTTTTCCAAACAGTTTATATAGATTTGTAGTTTACTATGATGCTTCCATAGTTAGTCTTGGTTCTGTATTGATGCAGAGAGGTAAGGTCATATCCTATGCCTCTGGATAGCTTAAATCTCATGAAAAGAATTATTCTACCCATGATCTTGAGTTGGAAGTTGTTGTTTTTCCCTTGAAAATTTGGAGGCATTACCTTTATGGATTTCATGCAGATGTGTTCATGAATCACAAAGTTTTGTAATACGTGCTCTAATAGAAAGATTTAAATCTTTGTCAGAGAAGGTGGCTTGAGTTGTTAAAAGATTATGATATGAGTGTGTTGTATCATCCGGGAAAGGCCAATGTAGTGGCAGATCCCCTTAGTAGATTGTCTATTGGTAGTGTTACTCATGTTGATGAGGATAAGAATAATTTATACAGGGAGGTTCATCAGCTTTCTAGATTAGGTTCTCGGTTGGTTAATTCAGTTGAAGGTAGTATATGGGTTCAGAATAGTTTGGAATCTTTGTTGGTTGCCTAAGTAAAAGAAAAGCAAGACAGAGATCTTAGTTTGGTTAAGTTGAAGGAGGCGTTTAGAGATCAAAAGGTGGAGGTTTTCTCCTATGGGATAGATAGTAACTTTGTTGTTTGGGTTGATTATGTGTTCCATGTTTTGATTACTTGAGACAGCGAATAGTTGCAGAAGTGCATGGTGTGTGATACTCTATCTATCCATGAGCCGCTAATATGTACCATTACTTGTGCGAAATCTATTGGTGGAGTTGTATAAAGAAGATTATTGCAGAGTTTGTAGCTAAATATTCTAATGGTCAGTAGGTAAAGGGTAAACACTAGAGGCCTAGTGGCACATTATAGGTATTCAGTATCCCTACTTGGAAGTGGGAAGTGGTGAACACAAATTTAGTGATTGGGTTACCTCGTACGCATCGTCAACATGACTCGATATGGGTCATTATAGATAGAATGTCCAAATCAACTCATTTCTTACAGGTTCATACTTTTTACTCAGCTCAGGATTATGCCAGGATAGATCTTGGGGAGTTCGTTATTTTGCAAGGGATTCTGTTGTCTATCATATCAAATAGAGGTACTCAGTTTACCTCTCACTTTTGGAAGGATTTTCAAAATAGTATTGGTACCTAAGTTCATTTCAGTATAGCTTTTCATCCTCAGATGGATGGTTAGGAAGAAAGGAACATTCAGACCTCAGAGGATATGTTAAGACCATATGTTATTGACTTTAGAGGTTGTTGAGATGATAACTTACCTTTGATTGACTTTGCCTATAACAACAACTATCACTCCAGTATTCTTATGGCTCTATTTGAGGCTCTTTATGGGAGAAGATTTAGGTCTCCCATTGGTTGGTTAGAAGCAAGTGAAGCTGGTGTAGTAGAAACAGACTCAGTATTTAATGCCATGGAAAAAGTTTAGTTGATTAGGGAGAGGCTAAAGACAGCCCAAAGCAGCCAAAAATCCTATGCAGATATGAGGAGAAGAGATTTGGAGTTTGAACTCTTAGTACATACTTAAGGGGTCCAAAGCTTTTAAATTTCACCAAGTATTGAGGACTTATCCATTTTCAGGACCCTAAACTTCGTCAATTTCTAAATCGACCTTACCGACCTCAAAATGTTGATTTTTAAATTGATTCATGTTTAGAGAGGTCAAAAGTATATCTAGAGAGGGTTCGAGACTTTTAGATAAGGTTTGGGGCATGTTTGGATGCCCAAAACAGAAGGATATGGAGATGGCCCCGCGATGCATTGGATGCTTGACCGAAGCTATTGATCGCGCCATGTTGCTACTTAAACCGAGCAGAGGTCGCATCGCGTTGGCCTCTTGACCCGACCATAGGTTGCGGCATATCGGGGTGGTGTCATCTAGATTCTTATCCTCATCATTTAAGGGTATTTGGATATTTTTCCTTAACCCAATTCATCCATAACAGGAATTTGGGGACCCCAAGGAGCATTATTTTCCCTTTTTCTCATAAATTCTCTCAAGAAAATCTCCTCTTTCCCCAAGAACAAAACCTAACTCTTTTACAAGAAATCAAGGATTCCAAGCTTCAATTTCAAGAAAATCCTCAAGAATCCTCACAAATTCACCTAGTGAGGTATGTGTGATGTTCATTCAAGGGCTATTTTCACCCATGGAGTCCATGAATACCTTTTTAATTTTAAATTATGAGTTTTCATCTTTAAGTTGAAATATCTCCATGAATCTTTTGTGAATTTAATTTAAAGTTATGTTTTAAGTGTTTTTCAAGTGGAAAGATCCATTATATCTTTTAAATGTTCTAATCTTCATGTTAAACCCATAAGTTATTATTTTGGTCTTATAATCATGTTATTTTCGCATGCTTTACTCATTCCCTTGCTTAAGTTCAGGACTCTCATGTGTTTGATGAAATGCCTAAGTGTTGGATTTTGAACAATGATCCTGTATTATAGTTTTAAGGCTTTTAAATGGCATTATTGTTAATTTCACTAAATTTTGGTGGGTTATAAACACCCTATACCTATGTGATTTACATTAATTCACCTCTTCAAGTACTCGAAAAGTTAATCCGTGACTCTTATTAGTATACTTACATGTTTAGAATCATGATGAGTACAATAGGTTATGTACTAATGTATAGTCTAGTTCAGTCTATCCCAATATCAGTGTCAGTTCAGTTGGGAGTAGGATTTAGTACCGAGTGAACTCAGGGATGAGGGCTCACCTGATAGTAGAGGGTGTGACCCTTAGTAGCAATCCTTGAGTTCTAGAACTACGTAGCCAGCATAGGTTAGAGATGTCTACCTACCAGTTGAGGGTTGACAAAGTGTTTACATACCTGTTAAGGGTGACACATATCTCATCAGAGCACCTGTCAGTTGAGGGTGACTCCTTATTCCTTCGAGACACTAGTTTAGTGGATCCACGCAGCAATGTTAATAACCGTGGAACGGTACTAACACCCTTCTGAATGGGCTATAGGTTAGACCCCGATTAGCTCAGATTAGGGCATGTCAGTTAGATGATACCTCTCACAGTCTCAGTACAGTATTCAGTATAGTTTCGGTTTAGTTTTGCATGACCAAGTGTACAGATTTTCAGGTATTGAGTTATTCAGTTATTTAGTTATACAGTTTACAGTCTTTTAGATTTTAGACTTGTCTCAGATTACAGATTTATGCTTGGTCTTGCATTCTTAGATGTTACAATTTTCATACATTCATGTCCATTTATCTCATTCTATTAAGTTAGTCCTTATTTATTATGCACAGGACCCCATGTATATTATCCTAACCTCATCTCATATACCAGTACATTAAATGTATTAATCGCATTCTCTTTTTGTTCTATGATGTTTTATATCGTAGGTTTGGACACACAGTTTCCCGGCCGCAGTCAGATAGCTCAATGTAATCCAGCAGCCATAGTGGTGAGTCCTCATCTATCGAGGACATATTATGTTTATTCAATTAATTCAGTATTTTATTTTGTTCAATCATTTGGAGTTAGTTAGGGGTTTGTCCCATTATTTCTTTAGTCAGTATACAGACTTTCAAACATTCAGACAGAATGGTTAGACACTCAGTTAGTTACTTTTAGTTCTTGTCAGCTGCTTTAGATATTCAGTATTTTGTATTTCAGTATTAAGATATATATATATATTACCCTTTTCAGTTTATATTCTGCACAGATGTAATGTTCATATTTATTCAGTGCTCACATTAAGTACCAGCTCATAGGTTAGCTAGTGGTCACTTATGACCGTAAGGATAGTTGTCGAGACTAAGGGGTAGCCTCGGGTCATGACAAAAAGCCTCTAAACTCTTTCAAATATCAAAATAGTTCAGGACATGCCCCCGATCATGACCGTGACAATGAAAATAATAATGTTAATGTGAACTTTTCAATTCTAAAATATTGAAAGTGTAATACCCCGTATTTTTCCTGGCTTAATTTCATCCCTAGAATGCTAAAGATTAGATTCAAGAATGAATAACATTTATTTCATAAGGAATTTTTCAGATTTAGACCTTCCATTGTGTGTTGAATTGAATAAGCTTTCCATCAATACCAAATTCATCCAAATACAATACGTGGTTGAGAAGTTATGGCATTTTAGTGTTGACAGTGTGCCATTAAAGCAACCGTCACGTCGCGGTGAAGGGTGAATTCATAATTGTCAAATTTTAATAGCTCACCACAATTTCACCATGTCACGGTGAGTATATCTCCAAGAGGTTCATCGCATCATGGTGGAGTGTAAAAAGGCAATTGTTAATTTCTAATAACTCACCGCGATTGCACCGCATCGCGATGAGTGTAGCGATGGGAGGATTATTACATCACGGTGAAGGCATATTTGCCATGTCCTTGATCCATAAATTAAAATACATGTTTCATGAACTTATCCTAGTGTATGAAATCCTTATTGGGTGAAAACTGATCCTAGAAATCTCTTAGAGCCAAGTTGAACTAAGACCCCTTAATTCGTCCAATGTTTTGTATTTGATTCTACAAGGGTCAACTTTGAAAGTGTATAACTTTTGATGTATGTAGAATTTTTTAGATCAATACCCACCAAATCGTAGATAATTGAGTTAGCTTTCCAAGGATACCAATTTCGTCAAAATCCGTTACCTGACTCAAAAGTTATGATATTTTTTGTTTAAGGTAGTAAGCTATCGTGATTACACCACGTAGTGGTGGCCCTTCAAACGGCAATATGAGTTACGAATTTTTGTTTTAAACTATGGAGTGGCAATGGGGTCTTTTCCCTCCTCAACCCAGGTCGTAAAAACACGATCTAAGGCTTCAATTGGAGGCATTATTTGCCCCCATTCTCCAATTTTTCCCTCAAGAACAAACCTAGTCAATTCCCTCAAGAATTATCAATTCCAGTATCTTCTCCTCAACAAAAAGATAAAGAATTTAGGGTTTCTAATCCAAGAACTTCAAGAATGTTTTCAATATCATATCCAAAGGAGTCAAAGTTCAAGCTTTAACATTCAATTCATCATAGGAATCCAAGATTCAAGTTTTCTCATCTAAGATCATCAATTGAGGTATGTGGGGTTTGAACAGGGATAATTCTTTCGTCTTTGTGTCCAAAACTTGCTTTAAATTATAAAATTTATTAGATTTTATGAGCTTTCCTATGAATTTGAAGTTAGGGTTTGTACCCAATATTGCTATTCATGAGATTATGAGATTTTCAATGATTTAGAAGTTGAATTACATTAGTATGTTTATATCTTTATGCATATTGCTGAAATTTCCAGATTTTGAGTTGATTTATCAATATTACATTATCAAGCATGAACCTTTTGGGTATATTAACATGCGTTTGTTGTATGGGTCATTAAGCCCTATTGAGTATGTTATGAGACATCGATTTTCTAGATTTTCCCAATTTAGTTTAAGCATGATATTGAGATTCTTGATTTTATTATTTTAATATTGTTGAAATATTTTCAAGAAGCATATAGAACATAATGATTTTCTATGAATTTACATGAATTTGAAGCATGGGCATTAAGCTCTAAGATTAAGTTTTAATATTTCAAAAATATTATATTTTAGCATGCTTTTATAAGCAAGTATTCAGATTTTTAAGATAGAATTGATCTCTTGATCCTAAGCTAAGATAGAGAATCCACATTGTTCATAAAGTTTGAGATTTAAAGAAGAAAAGCATAACTTGTTTTATTATAAACTCTTATGCTATTTAAAGGAGGATTTCCAAAAAGTTATGAGCAATAAGTATGGGAGTAGTATTTAGCACTGAGTTGGGTATGATTCTAAGATTTCATGCCCCACAACTACGTGCCACCGTAGGTTTCTGATTTGTCCATAGTGGGCTAAGATAGTGATCACTTAAGTTAAGGTTCTATTGTGATGGCAGGGGTAGAACAGTTTTCCCCAATGTGGGTAAGACGTTGGATTCCATGAAGAATGCTCACATGGTTTATGTCGGTTAGAAGAACCTCCCAAAAGAAGTCCCCTACTCTTCTTTAGAATAAAGTATATATTTGAAAGCTATGGTTTTGAGATTTCCCAAAGTTCCCAAAAAATATTTCCAAAGCTCCCAAAGTCTCTATGTTTCAAATGAAAAGACTGATATAAAATCTTTTATAAGACTAAGTGTAAAGGCTCGCACATTTATTCATATTATACTTTATGGAAAGATAATAGTTATAGCTTTCAGTTTTCAGATTTTTGATTCAAACGTGAGCTCTCTTTTCACTTAGCCAGCATGATTTCAAGAAAAAGTTTAAGTATAGCTTTTAGAACAAAATTTCATGGATCACTATATTTATAAAGCATGATTTACTTCGCATGATTCTTCTTCTTCAATATTTAAGATATTTTATCTTATGTGAGTCATATACATTTAGCATACATTTTTTTAATAAATTATGATGATGAGATAATATTTTACTTATGCATTGCGCTACCATATACTAAGTACATCCTCAAAGTACTGATCCACATGTATGTCTATGTGTTATATTGTCACATAACGTAGGTACAAGTTGTAGTACAAATACCATATTTAGCCAGTTTGCAGCTTCCAATCAGTAGGTGATGAGTCCTTTTAATTCAAGGGCTTGAGTTAGTAATACAGTTTGATAACTATTTTATTTTTCTTTATTCATTCGTATTGAGTTGGGATAGTTGGGAGTCATGACCCGGCTACCTATACTTAACACTAGTAAAGGCTTCGTAGACAGTCAGTAGAAGTTGATGTAATTGAACTCCAGTTTGTTTTGTATAATTAGAGATGTTTAATTTTAAGATAGATTTGTACTAATCAAGTTCAGAAAAATTTTATGTTTCCGCTGATTTTGTTTAGATTTATGTATTTTATTCAGTTGCTTGGAAGTTATTCTAGTAGAAGGGTTAGCTTGGGATCACTTGTGGCCCTAAGCAACATGTGATGTCTTGCAACCCATTTTTGGGTTGTTACAAACTTGGTATCAGAGCTAAGTTTCAACAGTCCTAGGGTGTCTGTGAAGCCATATCTAGTAAAGTTTTGCGGAATGATACGAACACGTCTATGCTTTTCTTGGAGAGGCTACCAGGCATTTAAAAAAAGTTTCCTTTCTTTCCTACTCTAGATCATGCAGTAAAGTTGTTCTCTCAAAATCTCCTATCTATTCGTGTGTTACGCCAAAATTCCTCATCTATGACTTATTCTTGAGATAACATAATTAGCAAGTTCCAATTTCCTCCCTAGATAATGCTCTCAAATTTGCTAGCAGAAGTTTCAGAAGTCATACAAAGGGCTTAAGAGGAGCTCTCTAGTGTGTCATGAGTCCCTCAAGTTGAAAGTTATGTCCTCATCCTTATGAGTTGTTCAGTTGATACAGAATTAGATATATAATTAGATTTCCCATTAACCCTTTCAATACAGATAATGCTCACGAGGGGAGATAGTATGAACTTAGATTGTTAGATAAAGTATGCATTCGTGGGATATTATGAAATTCAGTGTTATTATTTATGAATACTAGAATCTTATTATAATTGGAAGTATGTGTATAGAAGCGTAGTGACAAGAAGAGTGGGAATGACGATTGGTAGAAAGTATAGATTTAAGCTTATGCATGTTATCGATATGTGTTAATGTGATATTTCCTTGGATGTTAGTTTAGTAGAGGTTGAAGGAGTTATTAGTTATGGTGAATTTTTGTTTGCTTGAAGTACAAAAGGAGTTATTGATGGTATTTATTGTGTTTAAAAAGTATAGGATATTGATAAATTATTTGGTGGTTTTGTATCATTAATTTAGGCTTCCCTTAGAGTTACAAAAAGGAGTTTACCTGAAATTTGTAGAGCTGTGATAGTAATTTAGATGTATAGAAGGGTAAATAGTAATGATGTGTATAAGGAGGATGTGTTAATGGATTATAATAAGATAGGCCATATGATTATGATCGATTATTGTTGTTATGAGATTCTAGTGGGCTAGTGTTTCTTAATATTTTATTATATAGCTTTCCAGTGAAAATAGTATGGTATATGACGTTGGATTGTTACTCATGTTTAGCACAAGACACTAAGTTTGAATAGTAGATGATTATCAAGGTGGATGTAATGATTTCATGGTTAGTGTGGCTTGTTGTACGGAAGTGGTCTAGTAGGCTTGAACAGTGTACGTAAGAGTTTAAGTTTAGTTGCTCATAATCAAGTATGATTTGCAGGTATGATGTAGAGGTATGCCCAAGGTGATATAGGGCTTTATTAATTTCGAAATTTATTAAGTGTTGTAGGGTTATTAGTACTCTTCAGTTGATAAGTATGAATGAGGCTATATGGTATACAATGTCCTTGTTAGTTAACTTATGGGTTAAAGGTTGATGATGTTGTAAGTTAGAGATGTAATATTAGCAGAGTATGAAGAAAGTTAGTATGGTTCCGCAAAGGTTTAGAGATATCCATGTTAAGTGTTAGAATCCAAGTTGGTGAGTATTTAAGTTGTCATATGATGACTTTTGAGGCTATAGAAATGTAAGAATTGAATCTCAGAAGGGGGTATTAGCATTGGGTGATACGTGAAGATACGGTCCTTCAGAGTAAGTTTAGTTTTGTATGTATTGATTGTATCCTAGAATCTAGAGTAAAGTGATTTCAATTTAGACTAGAGTTTATATAGTGGTTCACAAACTTAGAGTGATGGCTTAAACCTAAGGGGTAGATGATAGAATGAATAACCAACTCAGACTTCCAGATTCTAGTAGTGATGTTAGTATAGTGTAGTAAGGGAGGATGAGGCTTAACCCATTCCTACTTCAGTAGCTTTAGTCATCCCAATATCTCTATCTACTCATACCTTACATGTCGATTCCATGACCATAGTTCATATGTATGTACCTTATAGAAAAATCATGTATATTTCCAGTTCCTAGCATAAGCAGTTCCAGTTCACTCAATAGTACAGATTATGTTCCATGAAATCTTGGATTCTAAGATCAGGTCATGCAGATCATTCATGTACTCATGCTTTACAGTAAGTTCAGTTTTATTATTTATGGAACACTCTTAATGATCAGAGAAATTCAAATTTATATCATCTTTGTCCTCGGATTAGATCTCCTTAATGAATCCATGATGTTGATTCTCTATTCCTCAGGCCTCATTTATGTGTCAAGTTACGTATATTATCCTTCCATGCTTTAAGGTCTCATGATCTAACCTTTCAGTAACTCCTCCTTATGTAAGGATAGTGGTGATGAGTAAATGCTTTTTGTTGATGAAAGATCATTGTATGCTTGTTTTAGCTAAGGCCATAAATGTGAAGTAAGATTGAGGCCAAGTCTTTGATACATGTCATGGTTAGTTGAAGTTTATGTATTATGTTTGGGAAGATTATTGTATTCTTGCTTTATGTAAGTCTATACAAGAAGGAATATTGAGGTGAAGTTTGTTTTATGTGTGTATGACTTGCTTAGTTGGGAATATTTTATGTGTGTCTTCTTAAGAATGATGCATCGAATTTGTTCTTGATAGAGGTTTGTAGGATATGATAAAGGTGTTTGTTTAGAAGTGCATATGTGGTTATAGATATAGGCTTAAACATCATGTTTGTATGTATCTGGATGAATGCACTGCGCATTGGTGAATGTCTAGTATGAGGTTGAATGTGGTTGTTAGAGTGGTAATGAGAATTATTCATGAGATAAGAAGTTGTGAAATACAGGGCGTGTTGAATTTATGATTGAGACTAGTATTACAGTATTATGTGGTGTATCTTTTGATTTTGAGTTAGGCTTAAAGAGGGTGAGAGAATTTAATTCAATTTAGACATTAGTAGATGAATTTATCAATGCCTTGTGAAAATTATAAGTTGAATCAAGAAAGTATGATATTTGAAGGGAATGGTACAGTTGAGAGAGTATTTGAGAAATGTTGTTAAGATTAAAAGTAAGGAGTTGCGTTGCTTAAGGCTGAGTGATTCTATCCAGACTTATGATTTATAGGTCTATGTTCTATGCTATATATTTGGGGCAATGTTGTAATATCTTATTCTGAGGTCTTGTTCAGATCATGCCCTGAGTCCTTTACTACCCAATAGCATTAGAAATTTCTTAGAAAAGTGTTGAATAAATACCCTATTTGGGAGAGAGCATTCAGCATGATTCAATCCGTGTAACCAAATGATTCAATCCCTATTTGGGAGAGAGCATTCAGTATGATCCAAATAAATTGCAAAATTCAGCTTAGTACATGCATCATGCATCAGTTTCAGATTCAGATATTAAATCATGGTTCAGTCCATAAGTATCCTGCATATCATTTCATCCTTTTCCTAGTATTTTAACCAAATCAGTATAATTAGGGGACGAACGATCCCAAGGGGGAGATACTGTAATACCCTAAGTTTTTATGTCATAAACCTCTCATGTCTTCTCCACGAACTCATATCCAGCCAAAGGTGATAGTCTTCTTTTATTTAGTTCTTTTCAAGTCTCATATTATGCCATGTAGCTATTTTCATGTAAGTTCATGCACTCAAAGAACAATTCAGTAGCTCACTATGTTGAGATTCAGTCATACAGTTTATTTTAGTAGTGCGTAATAGCTTATAGCCTCAATTCTTTAGTATTTTTAGCCTAACCATCCACATTCGAGGACGAATATTCCTAAGGGGCAGAAAATCTAATACCCCGCATTTTTTCTAGCTTAATTTCATCCCTAGAATGCCAAAGATTAGCTTCAAGAATGAATAATATTTATTTCATATGGAATTTTCTAGATTTAGGCCTTCAATTGTGTGGGAAATTGAATAAGCTTTCCATCAATACCAAATTCTCCAAAATACGATACACGGTTGAGAAGTTATGGCATTTTAGTGTTGAAAGTGTACCATTCAAGCAACCACTGCATCGCGGTGAAGGGTGAATTCATAGTTATCAAATTTCAGTAGCTCACCATGATTCCATCACATCGCGGTGAGTATAGTGCCAAGACGTTCATCGCATTGCGATGGAGTGTAAAAAGGCAATTATTAGTTTCCAGTAACTCACAGCGATTGCACCACATCACAATGAGTATAGCGATGGGGGGATCACCAGGTCGCGGTGAAGGCATATTTACCATGTCCTTGATCCACAAATTTAAATGCATGTTTCATGAACTTATCCTAGTGTATGAAATCCTTATTGGGTGAAAAATGATCCTAGAAATCTCTTAGAGCCAAGTTGAGCTAAGACCCCTTAATTCGTCTAATGTTTGGTGTTCGATTCTATAAGGGTCAAATTTGAAAGTGTATAACTATTTATGTATGTAGAATTATTCAGATCAAAACCCCCCAAATCGTAGATAATTGAGTTAGCTTTCCAACGATACCAATTTTATAAAAATCCGCTACCCGAGTCAAAAGTTAGGACATTTTTAGTTTGCGGCAGTAAGCTGCCGCGATTACAACGCGTCATGGTGGCCCTTCAAACGGCAATACGGGTTATGAATTTTTGTTTTAAACACGATCTAAGGCTTCAATAGGAGGCATTATTTTCCCCCATTCTCCAATTTTTTCCTTAAGAACAACCATAGTGAATCCCCTCAAGAATCATCAATTTCATCATCTTCTCCTCAATAAAAAGATTAAGAATTTAGGGTTTCTAATTCAAGAACTTCAAGAATGTTTTCAAGATCATCTCCAAAGGATTCAAAGTTCAATATTTTACGTTCAATCCATAATAGGAATCAAAGATTCAAGCCTTCTCATCTAATGTCATCAATTAAGGTATGTGAGGTTTGAACAAGGACAATTCTTTCGTCCTTCTACCCACAAATTTCTTCAAATTATAAAATTAATTTGATTTTATGAGCTTTCCAATGAATTTGAAGTTAGGTTTTATACCCAACACTGCTATTCATGAGATTACAAGATTTTTAATGATTTTGAAGTTGAGTTACATGAGTTTGTTTATATCTTTATGCATACTGCTAATATTTCCAGATTTTGAGTTGATTTATCAATATTACATTATCAATCATGAACCTTTTTGGTGTTTTAACATGATTTTGTTGTATGGGTCATTAAGCCCTAATGAGTATGTTATAAGAAATCGATTTTCCAGATTTTCCCAATTTAGTTTAAGCATGATTTTGAGATTCTTGATTTTATTATTTTGATATTGTTGAGGTATTCTCAAGAAGCATAATGAGCATGATGATTTTCTATGAATTTACATGAGTTTGAATCATGGGCTTAAGCCCTATGATTAAGTTTTGATATTTCAAGAAGATTATATTTTAGCATGCTTTGATAAGCAATTATTCAGATTTTTAAGAAACAATTGATCTCTTGATCCTAAGCTAAGGTAAGGAATCCAAATTGTTCATAAAGTTTGAGATTTAAAGAAGAAAAGCATAACTTGTTTGGTTATAAACCCTTATGCTATTTTAAGGTGGATTTCAAAAAATTTCTCAGCAATAAGTATGGGAGTAGTATTTAGCACCGAGTTGGGTATGATTCCAAGGTCTCATGCCCTACAACTACGTGCCACCGTAGGTTTCTGATTTTCCCATAGTGGGCGAAGATAGTGATCACTTAAGTTAAAGTTCTATTCCGATGGAAAGGGTAGAACAGCTCTCCCCAACGTGGGTAAGACGTTGGACTCCATGAAGAATGTTCACATGGTTTATGTCAGTTAGAAGAACCTCCCAAAAGAAGTCCCCTACTCTTCTTAAGAATAAAGTATATGTTTTGAAAGCTATGATTTTAAGATTTCCTAAAGTTTCTAAGTGCCAATGTTCCAAAAAAAGATTTCCAAACGTGTATAAGACTAAGTGTAAAGGATCACACATTTATTTATATTATACTTTACTTAAAGATAATAGTTATAGCTTTAAGTTTTCAGATTTCAGATTCAAACGTGAGCTCTCTTTTCACTTAGCCAGCATAATTTCAAGAAAATGTATAAGTACAGCTTTTATAACTAAAAATTAAGACTCACTAGATTTATAAAGATTTATTTGCTTCTCATGATTGTTATTCTTCAGTATTTAAGATATTTCAGCTTATGTGAGTTAATTACATTTAGCATGCATTGGTTTATAAATTATAATAATGAGATAATGTTTTATTTATGCATTACACCCCCATATACTCAGTACATCCTCAAAGTACTGATCCACATATATGTCTATGTGCTACATTGTCTCATAATATAGGTACAAGCTATAGCACACATACCATACTCAGTCAGTTTGTAGCTTCCAGTCAACAGGTGATGAGTCTTTTTGATTCAAGGTCTCGAGTTAGTTATATAGTTTGAGAACTATTTTATTTTTCTTTACTTAATCATATTGAGTTGGGATAGTTTGGATTCATAACCCGACTACCTATAGTCAATACTAGTAGAGACTTCAGAGACAGTCAGTATAAGTTGATGTAATTGAACTCTAGTTTGTTTTGTATAATCAGTTATGTATCATTTTAATATAGATTTGTACTGATCAAGTTCAGAAAAGTTTTATGTTTCCTCTAATTTTGTTCAGATTTATGTATTTTATTTAGTTGCTTGTATGTTATGCCAGTAGAAGGGTTAGCTTAGGATCACTTGTGGCCCTAAGCACCGTGAGACGTCTCGGGACTTGTTTTCGGGGTGTTATTGAAAAAAACTGATGGAATGACCAAGCTTTCAGAAAAATAGAAGCTCACCACTTTGCCACAAACCCAATAGACGAACGCACTACCTAACGCTGCACAAACAAATAGAAGAAACCCCTAGAACCCTACATCATGAAAGGATATAGCATCTTCAGACGGTTAGAGGGGTGAGCGCTAGCATGCAACTCTAGGAACAGATAAAATGATGCCATTTCTAAACTCAACGTACATGTTCACATACAAGCCTATATACATATATATATAATGTTGGGATAGGGAACAAGGCTTAGCATGTGATTTAAAATCATTAACTTGGATTGTGTATCTCTAACCATCCTAAGTCCACCCATGGGATATATGGGTCCTACTCTCTCCACCGAAAGGGCTCAGTGCATGTTTGTCCCTCGAACTAAAGAAATCCAAGGAAAGGACAGGGAATCTGCAAACCTAGAAATTCCAAAGAGTGTGTGTGTATATATATAGTGTGAACTATGCACACGGTCATAAAGACCCCCTAAATGGCAAATGTGTTTTTCAATAGTAGTCCCCCCCCCCTCCCCGAACCTCCACTTTCTATAACGAGCTACATAACACCCTTTACACCCAAATTAAAATGTTTGCACATAACTCATACATTTATCCAGGAATCATTTATAAAGGCATTCACCAGTGGTATTATCATACCAATGAGTTTGCAAGCTTATAAAATCATGTCATTCTAATCATCTACCAACTTGGGGGAATCCACTCCCCTAATCTCCAAGTTAAAATCAAATCATGGACACTAAGGCCTTTCAAATCAATTATATTCCATTAACCTTTTATGCAATGCAATAGTTTCAAAAATGGTTAAATCATGCATGTAACCATGTTTTAAAACAAATTTCATAAGGTAGGTGGAGGTTATTACCAATTCCAATACAAAAATCCATAAAATTTGGGGGAATCCATGACCCACATTCCATTATCCATACTCATGCACCCAAGAAATTCCAAAAACCATCAATAAAGAATAAACAAGTGCATGTAAACCAGGGTAATACCATTCAAATAATAATCCAAAACCCTCAACCAAAATTCCAAAACCAAACTTTAAAACTATATGAATACCAAACCATTACATGCTAGGATAAAATAAAAGTTTAGGGAAGAGAAACATCCCTGAAAACACCAAGAATTCGGAGAAGAAACCACACTTTGAACCCTAGATAACCAACCCTTAGAAACCTTAGCTTTTCTCTTGACTTGGTAATTTGAGAGAGAAAAGAGTGTATTTGACTTATTAAAATAATGAGAAAGGGACCCTTCGGGTGATGGACGGTCGTGGGTTATAATTGGGGATAAAAGGAAATGACCAAAGTTCCCCTAGTTAAAATACAATAAAAACTATCGCCAGTGAATACGGGTAACATCACGACTCATGGTTACTGATCATGAGTCATCACCAAAACTCGTAGACTAGGTAGAAACTCAGGTCATCCTTACTATTTTAGTCACGAGTCCCACCCTATGACTCGTGATCTCATCCTATGACTCTTGGAGTCTAGTCGTTACTAAGACAACAATCTTAGTATATCTCACTGGTACATTCAGGAGTTCTTCTCCACGACTTGTGACATTACCTTAAGACTCTTATGATCCTAGTCATAACCATGAAAAACATTAGTAAAACCTTATTTGTTAGACAATGATTAGTATTGTACGATTTGTGATGAGTCTTTGCAACTCATCGCTTCAGTCGTACCCTGAGTAGTAAGCATAATTACTAAGAAAAAATCAGAATTAAAGACCTTAGGTATTACAAGTTCCTAAGGAAATTTAGCATTTCTAGTCTCAACAAGTTTAGGAAAATGAGAAGGAAAGCAAAATATAAATCCTTTAGAGTTAACCACGTAGCCTATAAAGAAACAACTTATTATTCATTCATACAATTTTTTAAAATATGGATTAGAAATCCTCACTTCAGTTGGACATGCCCAAACGTATAAGTGTCTTAAACTAGGTTCTCATCTTTTAAATAATTTAAAAAATGTCTCAAGGATATCCTTGGATGGAACCCTATTTAAAATATACACAATAGTTTTTAAGATTTCACTCCATAATAATAAAGATAAACTTGTTTTGCTAATCAGTCTTCTTACCATATCCATTTGTGTTGGATTCCTTCTTTCTTTAATACCATTTTATTGTGGTGTTTCTGACATGATATATTGTGTAATCTTATTTTCCCTTCCAGGAAACTCAAAGAATGGACCTTTAACTTGTCACTTTTCAGTGTGCCTACCATCATATTCTCAACCCTATCAGACCTTACATCTTTTATCTGAGCTCCAATTTTTTTTCTCTACTTTTTTTTCAAAACTTTAAAAGCATTAACTGCTTTTAATTTATTAAAAAAAAATAGAGATGCATATATCTTGAATAGTCATCAACTAATGAGATAAAATATCTCTCACCATTCAATAAAGGGGAAGGAAAAAATCCACAAATATTTGTATGTATGATCTCAAGCAATTGAGAACTCTTTTTGACACCTGTAGTGGATTTATTGGTCTACTTATCCTGTATGTAGTCCACACAAGTCCCAAAGTTAGAAAAATCAAGAGATCCAAGAACTCCATCATTAACTAAACTTTTGATTCTTTCAATAGAGGTATGTCTCATTTTTTTGATAATACATCGCTTAGCTCCAAATTATTATCATACAGAGTTATGACATTATATTAGTTGTGGAGAATAGCTAAAATTTAAATAGCTTTTCATAAAAAAATTTAAGGTAAATAAATTTATAGCCTTTCAAATGTTTCATTGTAAGCAAATGAAATCTGAAATCATAACTAGTTATTGATAGTGAAGAAAGAGAAATTAAATTCCTAAAATATGATTGTAATACCCGTGCCTTTTTCCTAGCTAGAAATCATCTCAAGGATGCTGGGACATACTTTGAAATGAAAACCTATCTTTGTATACGTGTTATTTTTTATATTTTCACTTTCTATCACAAGGTAAATTGAGTTAGTTTTCCAACAGTACCAATTTTGTCCAAATCCGACATCAGACGAGCAAGTTATGGACGTTTTACTTGGAACTGTCAGAAACGCCCAGGTATGACGGCAAAGTTGACGGACCACCACATAAGTGACGGACCACTACTTTGATTGTCATAACCAAGGCAATTGAGCCACGTACTGGATAAGGACTGACAGATGAGTTGACGGGCTGTGAAAGTTGTGATGGACCATTATCTAGGTCGTCAACTGTTATCTAGTGAACCCCATTTCTGGTCCACGTCTGACGGGCTAAGTGATCGACCATCAAGTGTCTGGCGGACCGTCAGTCGACCGTCACACGTCATGTTTAGTTTATTTTTAGGTCGTTTTAACAGGGGTATTTTGGTCACTTTCCACTTGCCTATATACCTAGATGAGTCTGAATTCAGCCATTTTGCTCATTGTTATTCCACAAACAAAAACTAGGGTTTCTCTCTGAATTTAATCCCAAAGAACAAGACCCAATCCTCTTCAAGAATCAAAGGATTTCAAACCCTTCAAGTTCAAAAACGTCAAGAACCCTGAGTTAGGTATGCGTAGTGTTCATCCATGTATTCCTTTCATCTGTGGAGTTCAAGAATCAATCTTTAAATACCAAATCATAAATATTTTGTGGTGATATGATTGTATTCATGTTGGTGGTTGTTGTTTATGATATATAGTAGTAATTTGATGAATTTTCAAGAAGGATATGATCATGTAGTTAGAACAGCCAAATTCAGTTATAGTACGGAACTCAGATAGTTCCATCAGACCCAGGACTGCCAGACACAGTCACCTATGTTGACAGAACCATGGTTTCAGTCATGTCAGAAATCAATAAATCATGTATTAGGATACAGGTCCACTATTACGTATTTATGTTTCCAGTTATTATGTATGTATGTTTGAACTCTCACGTTTATATTAGTCGGTCAGTTAGCATTGCTCATGTATGTAAACCCTTTTAATTTAGCCTACCTTACTTGTATACTCAGTACTCTGGTTGTACTGACGCATTTGCACTATGGTGCTTTATTTTGATGTTAGACCATAGGTTCAGAGACACAGGTTCCAGACCAGCAATATCATTTGCATTCCAGTATACAGAGTTGCAGTGAGTCTTCTTCATTCGAGGATGATATGATTCGATTCATTTATTATTTCAGTTAGTTTTAAGTTTACAGAGTTATTTGGAGACATGTTCCTTCAACTCCTTGTTCAGTTAGTTCTTCGAGGCTTTCAGATATAGTTCAGATTTAGTTCGGTTTTGAGAAAGGCCAAAGTTCTTGAGTTTATCAACCTCAGGTAGTATATGATGGTTAGGAAGTATTCTCTCAAATTTATTCAGCTAGCCAGATATTCCCCTCATGTGGTTGCAGATAATAGGACTAAGATGAGCAAGTTCGTGTCAGGAGTGAATGATAGCGTGATAAATGAGTGTAGATATGCGATGCTGAATAGTGATATGACTTTACCCAGGCTCATGAACCATGCTCAGAAAATAGAGAAACAAAAGGTTAGGGCTACGGAGAGGCAGAATAAGAATGCTAGATCAGGCAGTTTCAGTTTTTCTCAGCCCAAATCAGAGGGAGAAAATCATTCCCAGTTTCATCCTAAGTCATCAGCTCCAGTTCAGTGTTCAGCCAGTGCTCCAACTTTTAAGTTTATAGATAGAGCACCTGGCTCTAAATATCAGGGCAATGTCAGCAATGCCCGAACTAATCCTCTATGTCAAACTTGTGGTAAGAACCACTAGGGTAATTGCAGATCTGATAGTGATGTTTGTTTTGGTTATGGCAAGCCAGGCCATAGAGTCAAAGATTGTCCTCAGTCCAGTTATCAGGGTCAGCAAAATCATTCCACAGCTCAGTCCAGTCACCCAAACCAGTAGGGTTCCACTTCCAGTGCTACTAGTGGGCAACGCCTAAACAGACTCTATGCTCTCCTAACTCGACAGGATTAGGAAAATTCTCCTAATGTCGTTACTAATACGTTATAGATTTTCAATGTTCATGGTTATTTTTTCAAGACACAGTTGTATCCTTGTCTTTTTTTACCCCTTACACAGCAGGAGATTTTGGAATCAGTCCTGAAATTTTAGCAGAGCCCTTTTTAGTCTCTACCCTAGTGGGTAAAACCATCATAGCTCGGTGGGTATACTGGAACTGCACTATTATGATATTTTAGAAATCCATGTCAGCAGATTTATTAGAGTTAGAGATGACTGATTTAATGTCATTCTCAGTATGGATTGGCTTCATTCCTACGATGCCACAGTTTATTGCAGAAAAAAGATAGTTCAATTTCAGTTCCCGAATGAGCCCATCCTAGAATGGAAGGGTAGTACTTCATCTTTCAGGGGTCAGCTTGTTTCCTACCTTCGGGCAAGGGAAATAATTTCTAAGGGGTGCGTATATCATCTCGTGCATATTAAAGATTTCAGTTCTGAATCTCATAGTTTTGAATCAGTCCCAGTGGTTAATGAATATTTAGACGTGTTTCTCGAAGATCTTCCAGGCATTCCTCCCAAAATCGAAATAGACTTCGGCATAGACCTTCTCCCAGATACTCAACCTATTTTTATTCTGCCACACAGAATGACACTAGGAGAACTGAAAGATCAGTTGAAGAATCTCTTAGATAAGGGATTCATCAAGCCTAGTGTATCCCCATGGAGTGCACCAGTCTTATTCGTGTGCAAGAAATACGGTTCTCTTAAGATGTGTATCGATTACCGTCAGCTCAACAAAGTTACGGTCAAGAATAAGTATCCTCTTCCCAGGATAGATGACTTGTTTGACCAACTTTAGGGTGCCAGTTATTTCTTCAAGATAGACCTCAGATCAGGCTATCATCAGCTCAGAGGTATAGAATATGAAACCCCAAAGATAGCTTTCCATACTCGGTATGGTCACTTCGAATTTCTAGTTATGTTCTTTGGTCTACCAATGCCCCTACATCTTTCATGGACTTGACAAACCGGATGTTCAAGCAGTACTTGGACATGTTCGTCGTAGTCTTCATAGATGATATTCTAGTTTATTCTCGCACAAAGCGTGATCATTCATACCATATCAGAATTGTTCTTTAGACTCTCATAGATCATCAGTTGTTTACCAAGTTCAGTAACTGTGATGGCATTAGAGTAGATCCTCAGAAGAACGAAGTGGTAAGAAACTGGCCTAGCCCTATCTATCCGTCAGATATCAAGAGTTTCTTAGGTTTGGCTGGCTATTACAGACGCTTTGTCGAGGGATTTTCTTCTATTGCATCTCCTATGTCCAGATTGACTCAGAAGAAGGTTAAGTTTCAGTGGTCAGATTCTTGCGAGAAGAGTTTTCAAGAGTTGAAGACTCGACTCACCTCATCCCCAATTCTAAATCTCTAGATGGTTCAGACGGATTTGTAGTCTATTTCAATACATCCAGAGTTTAGGTTGTGTCCTCATGCAACATGGTAAGGTCACTGTAATGCCCCAAGAACCTATCCCGAGACGTCACATGGTACTCAAGGCCACACATGGACTCAAGCTAACCCTCTAAGCCTGTCATCACTTTCAAAACTCATTATAGCGCAAATCATGCTAAGATAAAGAGGAATAACCATGTCCTAAACATACTGAAACACGAAGTAATATTGCCCTGTACAAACAAAATAATAAAATCTTTGTACACGCAGGTACACTAGTCTAACAAAGCCTCTACTACATAAGACTGAGGAGCCATTGTGACAGATCCCCAACTGACTCGTACTAAACTGAACGTAAACAACCATCTATTAACAAGACAAAATCAGAGACATGGTTCCTAAAATCATGAGGACTCACCAACCGCAAAAATGTAGATGAAGGTACTCAAAGATCACTGTTGCTGCTGAGACTTAGCACCTGAATCTATATCATGAGAAATATAGAATACAAAAGAGTATGAGAGTCAGTACTTGGGGATGTACTGAGTATGTGGGGGTGGATGCAACATTTTAAATAATATCATAAATGTATAAGAAAATTATGCATGCTGACAATAATAACTGTCTTCGCTTGAATTATCTAAAACATCATTTCCGTAAGTCATCAGTAATAACATATGATTCATAAATCTCATAAATCATTTAACTCAACTCAAACTCTTTGACTCATGACTTAGAGTGACTCGGTAACTCATGATACTTAGATCATTATGGAAGTGGGAGTTTCTTATAACCGACATAACTACACCATGTGAGCCACATAGAGTCTAACGTTTTGCCCTCTAAAGAAGAGAACCCCACATTAGCGGGGGTGTTGTACTCTTGCCAGGGAGTACAACCTCAACCTCATTATCACAATCCCATACTCGGCCTCTGGCCTACAATTATCAATATCAATCCTACGGTGGCACGTAGTTTTGGGGAAATACCACATTTCCCGCTCGATGCTAAATACTCCTCCCAGACTCAGCTCAGAACACCTTAGGAAATCTACCTTAATCAATATCAACTCATGGGTCTATTTTAAAGACCAAAACATAAATATATATCTCATCTGCAAATCATAAACATCTTGTGTATTCCTAACCCGACTCAACTCAACACAATCTTTCTCAACATCAAGTACATTTGTTTTATGAATCATTTCCAAATATCAAAGCTTCAAGGAAACATCATAGGACTCATTCTTGAATTTCAATCTCAAATATCGATATATATTCAATAGTCAAATTTCTCTTGGAAAGGAATAACTCATGACATTTGTCTTAAATCGCTTAGAAATCATCAATACGTAATGACAATATACAACACATGGAATAAATTCTCAATTTAAGAAACATGATGGTGAAATAATCATAAATATAAAACTTATTCAACTCAAATCTCATAAATCATAAATAAAGAAATTTGGGTGTAAACCCACATGCAAAATCATGTAAATCAATTATAGAAAGTAAATCGTTAGGCACAAGAACGAAAGGAGTGGTCTTGTTCAAGCCCCGCATACCTTGGATTGTAATATTTGGAAATGTAGAAACTTGTTTGGAACTTCTTACTTACATTTTTGATCTAAGATCCTTGATGCCTTTGACAAGGGGAGGCTAATTCTTGGACAACTCTGAGAAATCTATCGAAGATCCTTGAATTTCTTGGAAGGAGTTTTGATTTTTTGGTTGAGAGAAAACCCTAGTTTTCTAGAAAATTTTTGGAGAAATTGGAGAGAACTAGTAGAAAATGATCTTCTCTTTACTACTTTGATGTATATATAAGGCAACAAGGATCAGAAATGACCAACATGCCCTTTTCAAAAAGCTGAAATTCGTTGATCGGGGCCTGTGACAATCGAAGTGATGGTCCGTCAAGTCTCCTGACAGTCCACCAGATCGTTCGTCACTAGAGTGCTAAAACTAGAAAGTTCTTCCTCAATGTGACGGTCGAAGTGATGGTCCATCAGGAAACTGACGGTCCACCAAGTCGGCCGTTACTCAAGGGCCAGAAATGAGACATTCTGTCTCAACCTGACGGATACCTTGATGGTCCGCCAACTTTTGACGGTCCACCATCTTGGTCGTCACATGGTGAGCAGGAAGAGGGGTCACTGCCTTGGCTTGATGGAACACTTAATGGTCCACCAAGGACCTAACGGTCTCCCAGGTTGACCGTCAAAGTTGGGCGATCCGATATCGCTGAGTTAAATGGCTATAACTCTCTCGTCCAAGATCGTATTTCAATGAAATCGGTATCGATGGAAAGATTATTCAATGCTCTACATGAAAAAAGTAGAAATTAGATAAATACAACATGGTTTAAACATCAATCACTTTGGAAGTCATACATATCCACTCAAAAGACAGATTTAGGCTTAAAAAACGATCGGGGTATTACAATATCTCCCCCTTGGACACATTCGTCCTTTAATGTTGCCAGATAGGCCAAGAAAAAGAGAAAATAAGGACGTATAGATGGAACGACTCATATCTAAGGTCTCACTTTCCTCTAAACTTTTGAGTACTTCCCCAAATGCACGAACCATAGAGAGAATAAACATATAGCTGAATACATTAGATTAGAAGTAAACTGAATTAAGGGAATAGTACCTTCAGCTTGATTCAAACTCGTGGAGAAAAGATGAGGGTAACTGGCTCGCATATCTACTTCTGCTTCCCAAGTGGCACCCTCGACTAATTGATTTCTCCACAAAACTTTAACAAAGAAAACTTCCTTGTTCCTCAGTCTACGGACTTGATAATCAAGGATTTCAACTTTCATCATACGAAAGGCTATCCTGAACATCACAACCTTCTGACGGATAAACAACAACAGAGTCTCCAATGTGCTTCTTGAGCATAGAAACATGAAACATAGGATGGAAACTGACAACTCTGCAGGCAACTCAATCTCATAAGCTGCTTTCCCAACACGATTCAAAACTCTATAAAGGCCAACATATCTGGGACTCAGCTTTCCTTTCTTTCCAAATCTTTTCACCGTTTCATGGGTGAAATTTTCAAGTACACCATATCACCAACTTCAAAATCAAGAGCTCTACTTCTCACATCTGCGTACGACTTCTAACGACTCTAGGCTGTCTTCAACCTCTCTCGAATTAAATTAACCTTCTCCATAGCCTTAAATACAGCATCAGGTCAAATCACAGCAGCTTTACCCACTTCGAACCAGCCTATGGGTGATCTACATCTTCTCTCATACAAAGCTTCAAACGGAGTCATTCTAATGCTAGCATAAAAACTATTGTTGTAAGCAAATTCAATCAATGGAAAATGTTAATCCCAACATCCTTTGAAATCAACAACATAAGCCCTCACCATATCCTCTAAAGTTAGGATAGTCCTCTCAGCCTGACCATCTGTTTGCGGATGAAAAGCGGAGCTAAGATAAACTTGGGTGCCAAGACCCTTCTGAAAGGATCTCCAAAACTAAGAAGTAAACTGAGTACCTCTATCAGAGATGATAGACAATGTAACTCCATGCAAACTGATTAACTCTCGAATATACAGCTTAGCATAGTCCTCCACGGTGAAAGATATATGCACTGGTAGAAAATATGCTAACTTAGTTAACCTGTCTACAACAACCCAATTAGAATCATGATGACGATGAGGGAGAGGTAAACCGGTTATTAAATCCATACTCACCACTTCCTACTTTCAAGTAGGAATGTTAAATTCTTGCATCACACCACCGGGTCTCTGGTGCTCTATCTTTAACTGCTGGCAAGTTGCACACTTTTCAAGGAACTTCGCTATATCCTTTATGATACCATCCCACCAATAAATTGCCTGCAAATCGCGGTACATCTTGGTAGTACCGAGATGAATAGAATTCCGCACGCCATTCGCCTCAGCCATAATTCTCTGCCTCAAATCATCAACATCAGGCATACATAATCTATTCTAAAACCTCAATACACAATCTCCCACTTGGGAGAAAACCTCCACTTTTTGGTCTTTAACTGATTCTTTTAGTTTGACCAAACGAGAATCTGTATCCTGTTTCTCCTTCAATTCTAAATCTAGGGAAGATTCGGAACTACTTTGGACCTAAACATTACCCTCAGCTGAGTCAAGCAATCTAACACCTAACCTAGCTATACAATCTACTTCACGGTCTAATTCCCTCTTATCTTCCTCAATATGTGCTACACTACCCATGGACGATCTGCTAAAGGCATCTACCACTATATTGGCCTTTCTCAGGTGGTAAAACACACTCATATCATAGTCCTTCAGTAATTCCAACCATCGCCTCTGCCAAAAATTCAACTCTCTTTGAGTGAACACATACTGCAAACTCTTGTGATCCGTAAAGACATCAACATGAACACCGTACAAATAGTGTTTCCAGATTTTCAAAGCAAAACCCACTACAGCTAACTCGAGGTCATGGGTCAAATAAGTCTTTTCATACGGTTTCAACTGCCTAGAGGCATAGGCTATAACCTTACCCTTCTGCATCAACACGCAACCCAAAACAACTCTGGAAGGATCATAATATACCACAAAATCATCAACACCATTAGTCAGGGTCATCACAGGGGCTGAAGTGAGTCGAGTCTTCAACTCTTGAAAACTCTTCTCACAAGAATCTGACCACTAGAATTTAACCTTCTTTTGGGTTAATCGAGTCAAAGGAACATCAATGGAAGAGAAACCTTCAACAAAACTACGGTAGTAGCTAGCTTGACCCAAGAAACTCCTAATATTAGATGGGGAAATTAGACTAGGCCAATTCTTCAAAGCTTCTACCTTTTGAGGATCGACTCGAATACCGTCAGAAGAAATAATATGACCCAAAAAGGTAACTGACCAAAGCCAAAATTCTTACTTGCTAAATTTGGCAAACAACTGCTGACCCCTAAGGGTCTGTAAGACAATTCAAACATAATTTGCATGGTCGTTTTCACTCTGGGAATATACAAGGATATCATCTATAAACACAATAATGAACATAACTAGGTACGGTCTAAACATAAAATCTATTGGGGCATTCGTTAGCCCGAAGGACATGACCAAGAATTCAAAATGACCATAACGAGTGTGGAAAGCCATCTTTGGAATATCACACTCTCTGACTTTAAGTTGGTGATAACTGGATCTCAAATCTATTTTCGAGAAGTAGCTAGCACTTTGCAGCTGATCAAATCGGTCATCAATTCTAGGAAGAGGGTATTTGTTCTTGACTGTGACCTTGTTAAGTTAGCGATAGTCAATGCACATGCATAATGAACCATCTTTCTTTTGGACGAATAGAACAGGTGCACCCCAGGGAGACACACTGGCCTTATAAAACCCTTATCAAGAAAATCTTTGAGTTGCTTTTTCAACTCCTTAAATTCTGTGAGGGACATACGATACGGAGGAATAGAAATAGATTGTGTATCAGGGAGAAGATTAATTCTGAACTCTATCTCTCTATCAGAAGGTACCCCTGGGAGATCTTCCTAGAAAACATCAGGAAACTCATTGACAACACTAAGAGACTAAATAGTTGGAGTCTCAGACTTAGTGTCCTTAACTTGGACTAAATGATAGAGACAACCCTTGGATATCAATTTCCTAGCTTTATGATAGGATATGAAATGACTTTTAGGAGATACGGAATTTCTAGACCACTCAAAGACTGGATCATTGGGAAACTAAAACTTGATTACCCGGGTATGACAGTCTATAGACGCATACCAAGAGTGAAGCCAATCCATACCCAGAATAATATCAAAATTAACCATGTCTAGCTCAATCAAATCTACAAATATGATCCTTTTAAGAACAGTGATTGGACACTACTTAATACTTTCTTAGCAACAACAGATTCACCCACTGGTGTAGAGACTAGAAAAGGCTTGGAAATCTTTTCAGCACTAATTTCAAAATTCACAGCCACCAACGGAGTCACATAAGAAAGACTTAACCCAGGGTCCATCAACACATACACATCGAAATAAAATACACGAAGCGTAACAGTAATAATATCTGGTGAATCCTCTTGCTCCTGGCGGGGTGGTATAGCATAAAAGCTATTCGGGCGCTGACCACCTGCAATACCAGATGAGGCACCCTGAGAAGGAGTAGGATGAACTATAGGGGCTGGATCACTAATAGCCTGACTCTGGGGACGAACATCGCAACTCTCCTGTCTAGCATAAGGGAAATCCCTAAACTTGTGGTCCAACTTACCATAACCAAAACAACCCCTCTGACTGACTAAGAACTTACCGGGATACTCTCTACCGCACTTCGGACATATGAGAGAACGTGTTCTATTACTCGCACTATCCTAGGACCTAGACATAGTAGTCCTACTGTCCTGCTCTAGCCTAATTCTGAATGCAGGAGTACTAGCTGATGAAGGCGCTGGCATAAGAGAATGGCTCTGGAATTGAGGGCAGATCCCTCCAGAAAATCTAGTCTGCCTATAACCCTATTGCTCTGATCTAATTCTCTTATTCCATCTCACTCTCTTTTTCTCCTTCACTTTTTCTGCTTCAATCTCCTGAGCATGAATCATTAGTCTTGAAAGGTCTTTATCCCTATTAAGCATAGTAGATCTACACTCTTTCATAATAATCAAATACATCGGCCAAGAACTTACTCATACTAGTTCTAGAATCATCCATCATACCGGGAGCATACTTAGATAACTGGTTAAACTTATGGCAATACTCCTTAACTGTCATGGGGCCCTGTCTCAAGTTCATAAATTCTTTTAATTTTTCTTCCCTCAGCTTCGGCGGAAATAATATATCTAAGAAGGAATCTTCGAATAATTTCCAAGTCATAGGAGCATCATTCTCCCCTCTACTTTTCCTCCACATCTCCACCCAATCATAAGCAATATCTTTCATTCGATAGGAAGCCAATTTAACACTCTTCTCCTCCATCACGTGCATAATATGAGTGATATTTCTCACTTTATCTAAATACATTTAAGTGTTCTCACCTACTTTCAACCAAAAGAACTCAGGTGGATTTATTCGCATAAAATCACGAACCCGGCCTGCCGCAGAATTATTCCCTTTTGGAGGTGGAAAAGTATCCTGGGTATTGGCTTAGGCGTCGGCGATGACCGCCTAGGCTAGCACTTAGAAAGTTGCCTGAAATTCAACAAGGGACATTGCCTCACCTAATGGATCAATGGGTTGAGGTCATTCATTATTTTTGCGAGCTCTACCAGGAGGCATTTTTTGTCATAAGAGAGCATGAATTAATAGGAGAGAGAAACAGCCATAGGCACGATAGACTCTTGAAAGAAAAAATCAACTTTTCCTAATACATCCTATAGCCTCTTGCTCATAGATGTGCCATGCTATATGCCGATGATCAAGACTCTACATAACGCGTCTTGTCAGACTCCCTAGGACTCCTTGAACCATAGGTGCTCTGATACCAAGGTTGTAACGCCCCAAGAACCTATCTCGAGATGTCACATAGTGCTCAAGGGCACAAGTGGCCTCAAGATAACCCTCTAAGCCTGTCATCACTTTTACAACTCATTATAGCACAAATTATGCAAAGATAAAGAGGAATAACCATGTCATGAACATACTGAAACACGAAGTAATACTGCCCTATGCAACCAAAATACTGAAATCTCTGTACACACTAGTACACTAGTCTAACAAAGCCTCTCCTACATTGGACTAAGGAGCCATTGGGACAGATCCCCAACCGACTCGTACTGAATTGAAAGTAAACAACCATCTATTAATAAGACAAAACCAGAGACATGGGTCCTCGAACCATGAGGAGTCACCAACCATAGAAATATAGATGAAGGTACTCAGAGATCACTGTCACAGCTGAGACTAAGCACCTGAACCTATATCATAAGGAAATATAGAATACAAAAGAGTTTGGGAGTCAGTACTTGGGGATGTACTGAGTATGTGGGGATGGATACAACATTTTAAATAATATCATAAATGTATAAGAAAATCATGCATGCTGACAATAATAACTCTCTTCGCTTGAATTATCTAAATCATCATTTCCGTAAGTCATAACTAATAACATATACTTCATAAATCTCATAAATGATTTAAATCAACTCAAAGTCTTTGACTCATGACTTAGAGTGACTCAGTAACTCAAGGTACTTAGATCATTATGGATGTGTGAGTTTCTTATAACCGATATAACTACACCAAATGAGCCTCATGGAGTCCAACATTTTGCCTTCCTAAGGAGAAAACCCCACATTGGCGGGGGTGTTGTACTCTTTCCATGGAGTACAACTTCAATCTCATTATCACAATACCATACTTGGCCTCTGGCCCACAATTATCAACATCAATCCTACGATGGCCTGTTGTTTCGGGGAAATACCATATTTCTTGCTCGGTGCTAAATACTCTTCCCAGACTCAGGTCAGAATGCATTAGGAAATCCACCTTAATAAATATCAACTCATGGGTCAATTTTAAAGACCAAAACATAAATATATATATCTTATCAACAAATCATAAGCATCTTGTATATTCCTAATCCGATTTAACTCAACATAATCTTTCTCAACATCAAGTACATTTGCTTTTTGAATTATTTTCAAACGTCAAAGCTTTAAGGAAACAACATAGGACTCATAATTCACTTTCAATCTCAAATATTGATACATATTCAATAGTCAAATTTCTCATGGAAAGGAATAACTCATGATACTTATCTTAAATCACTTAGAAATCATCAATACGTAATGAAAATATACAACTCATGCAATAATTTCTCAATTAAAGAAACATGATGGTGAAATAATCATAAATATCAAACTTATTCAACTCAAATCTCATAAATCATAAATAAAGAAATTTGGGTGTAATCCCACTTGCAAAATCATGTAAATCAATAGTAGAAAGTAAATATTTAGGCACAAGAATGAAAGGAGTGTTCTTGTTGAATCCTCACACACAGCTAAGATCCTTGATGCCTTTGAAAAGGGGAGCTTAATTCTTGGACAACTTGGAGAAATCTATGGAAGATCCATGAATTTCTTGGAAGGAGTTTTAATTTTTGGGTTGAGATAAAACCCTAGTTTTCTAGAAAGTTCTTGAAGACGTTGGAGAGAAATAAGAGAAAATGATACTCTTTACTACTTTGATGTATATATAAGGCAACAAGGATCGGAAATAACCAAAATGCCCTTTTGAAAAAGCTAAAATTCACTGATCATGGCCTATAATGGTCGGAGTAACTGTCCGTCAAGTCTCCTAATGCTCCACCAGATCTTCCATCACTCGAGTGCCAAAACTGGAATGTTCTACCTTGATGTAAAGGTTGAAGTTACAGTCCATAAGGAAACTGACGGTCCACCAAGTCGTCTGTCACTCAACGGCCAAAAATGAGACATTCTGTATCGACCTGACGGACCCCTTAATAGTCCATCAACTTTTGATGGTCTACCATCTTGGCCATCACATGGTGACCAGGAAGAGGGGTCACTACCTTGGCTTGATAGGACACTTGACAGTCTACCAATAACCTGACGGTCCGCCAGGTCGACCATCATACCTGGGCGATCCGATATCGCTGAGTGAAATGGCTTTAGGCTTACGAAATGATTGGGGTATTACAGTCATAGCCTACGTCTCCAGATAGCTAAAGCCCCATGAGAAGAATTATCATATTCATGATCTTGAGTTAGTAGCCGACGTATTAGCATTAAAGATTTGGAGGCATTATCTATACGAAGTTCATATAGATGTCTTGATAGATAATAAGAGTCTCCAGTATGTCTTTTCTCAGAAAAATTTCAATATTTGTCAGAGAAGGTGGTTAAATATTTGGAAAGATTATGACATGAGTGTTCTTTATCATCCAGGCAGGGCCAATGTTGTGGCTGACACTCTCGGTAGACTCTCCATGGGTAATGTTTCTCACGTAGAGGGTGGTAAGAAGAAGATAGCCCAAGGAATTCATCAGCTTGCCAAACTAGGTGTTCTCTTAGTCGACTCTTCAGAGGGTGGTGTATGTGTTCAGAGTAGTTCAGAGTCATCTCTAGTTCTTGAGGTAAAATAAAAGCAAGATAGGGATCCCAGTCTTGTCAAGCTAAAAGAGTTAGTTTATAATCAGAAAGTAGAGGCTTTCTCCCAAGGGGGATATAATGTTCTTCATTGTCAGGGTCGTCTGTGTTTTCCAGGTGTAGATGAATTGAGATAGAAAATTCTTAAAGAGGAGCTTGGTGCACGATACTCTATTCATCCAGGGTCCACTAAGATGTATTGCGACTTGTGGGAGATCTATTGGTGGAGAGGAATGAAAAGAGATGTTCCAGAGTTTGTGGCTAAGCGCTCTACATGTCAGCAGGTTAAGATAGAATATCAAAAACCTAGTGGGTCCGTACAGGAGTTCACCATTCCTACTTGGAAATAGGAAGAAGTGAACATGGATTTCGTGATGGGTTTTCCTCAAACTCGTTATCAACATGATTCGGTTTGGGTCATTGTAGATAGAATAACCAAGACAGCTCATTTCCTTCCAGTTCGTACCTCTTATTCAGCTAAGTATTATGTGAAACTATATATCAGGGAGTTTGTCAGATTATATGGTGTTCCATTATCTATCATCTCAAATAGAGGTACATAATTTACCTCTCACTTTTGGAAAGAGTTCCAAAAAGGCCTTGGCACCTAAGTTCATCTCAGTACCATCTTTCATCCTCAGAAAAATGGTCAAGCAAATAGTACCATTCAATCTCTTAAAGATATTCTAAGGGCATGTATAGTTGATTTCAAGGGAAGTTGGGATGACCACTTGCCTCTGGTTGAGTTTGCATACAACAATAGCTATCATTCTAGTATTCAGATGGCTCCATTCGAAACTCTCTATAGTAGGAGATGTAGATCTCCAGTCGTTTGGTTCCAAGTTAGTGAGGCCTTAGTCATCGGTCCTAACTTGGTATCGACACCTTAGAGAAAGTTCAGTTGATCAAAGAGAGACTTCGGGCTGCTCAGAGCTGACAGAAGTCTTATTCAGATGTTCATATAAAGGATCACGAGTTCGAGGTCAATGAATATGTCTACCTCAATATCTCTCTCATAAAGGGAGTGAAGAGGTTTGGCAAGAAAGAAAAACTCAGTCCCTACTATGTCTGTCCCTTCTGGATTCTCAATCACTTTGGCAAGGTAGCCTATGAGCTCGAATTGGATTCAGATCTAGCCTCAGTTCATCCGGTCTTCCATGTCTCCTTTCTCATAAAGTACATAGGTGACCCAGTAGTTGTAGTCCCTATTTAGAACATTAATGTTCAGGACAGCCTCTCTTATGAAAAGATTCCATTCGAAATTTTAGACTATCAGATTCATAGGCTGAGGAACAAAGAAGCCCCTCTAGTCAAAGTTCTTTGGTGAAATCAGTACGTTGAGGGATCTAATTAGGAAGCAGAAGTAAACATGCATACAAAGTATCCTCACCTTTTCTCTGCCAACCTAGATCAAGCTCAAGGTAACTGTCCTCGTTAAGCTTATTCAGTTTCACATTCAGCATTTAATACAACTTGATATTTCATTTCATGTTCATGTTCCATCAAAAATTTGGTATCAAGTACCATTGCATATTCAGAAATGCATACATGTATCAGTCCAGTAAATAATCATGCATCAGATATGCATTCTCATTGCGAGAACCTCAGTCATGCATTCATGAATCAGTTACACATGCATCAGATATGCATGTTCAGTATAATGCATTCTGTTTGTCAATCATAAGATCATGTTCAAGCTACTCATGTTCATATTATTGTTTCCCCTTTCAGTCAGTTCCACCACATAAGTGATGGACCGCCACTTTGACCTTCACAGCCAAGGTAGTTAAGCCACCGTCAACACTTATCCAGTGAACCCCATTTCTGGTCCACATCTGATGGGCTACATGACAGACCGTCAAGTGTCTGATGGACCGCCAGCCAGACAATCACATGCCACATTCAGTTTATTTCTAGGTCATTTTAATAGGGTTAGTTTGGTAACTTACCACTTGCCTATATCCCCAGATGAGTCCGAATTCATCCATTTTTCTCATTGTTATTCCACAAACAAAAACTAAGGTTTCTCTCTAAATTTAATCCCCAAGAACAATAACCAATCCTCTTTAGAATCAAAGGATTTCTAACTCTTCAAGTTCAAAAGCATCAAGAACCTTGAGTCAGGTATGCATAGTGTTCATCCACGGATTTCTTTCATCCGTGGAGTTAAAGAATCAATCTTTAAATACCAAATCATAAATTATTTGTGGTGATATGATTGTATTCATGTTGGTGGTTGTTGTTTGTGCTATAGAGTAGTAATTTGATGAATTTTCATGAAGGTTCTTATCATGTTGTTAGAACCATGAATTTGGGTAGTTTAATATGGTGAAATTCATGAACACGCCTATGCCTTAAAGAATGCATGCAAGGTTTTTGATAAAATTCTTAGATTCTAGAAATTTCTTATTTACATGGTCCCATATTATCTACATGACAAGTCCATGTTAATTGTAGAATTCAATATGAATTGTATGCCATTATTTTGTTGCTATTGTTATGGTATGAAGCATTTATGCTATTGAAGTGATACAATATGTACATTATTTATATACCATGCACTCCCTACCATTAACAAGATGTTGAAAACTACATGTGGTATATTATCTCCTAATTATGATATTATTAATTATGAACTCCAATCTTGTGATCAAGTCATGTCATATGTGTCAGTTTCCTTCCATCGATTCCTGGGGGTATTCGTACCTAAAAAATATAGTTGTATGCCTAGAGCCAAGTAATGTTATCCTAATAATCTCATCCAATCCATGATCTATAGAACTCAGTCAGTCATGTGACTTAAGAAACCTCTGAAATCTCATGATCTTAGCAAAATCTCAGATAGTAGTGCTATTCCATTAGTCAACGGTAGTCAATTACTCAGTCCATTTACAGTCAGTTAAATCATGTTCCGTTTCTTCGGATGGGAGTATAAGTTAGCACCGAGTGAACCCAAGGATGGAAACTTATCTGCCAGTTTAGGGTGTGATTCTTAGTAGTCATCTTTGTGTTCCAGAACTACATAGCAGCGTTGGTTTAGACATCTTAACCTATCAGACTAGGGTGGATGAGGTTGCTTAACCTGTCAGTTTAAGGTTCCCACCATTCTCATTTGAGTAACTGCCGGATGAGGGTCGCTCACAACTGTCTTTACTAGTGGCGCAGTATTGACACCCCTCTAGTCCTGGCAGAGATTAGACCCTAAATTAGCTATATGCATTATTGGGGCATGTCGTTTAAACAACTACCTCCCATAGTTTCAGGCTTAGTCTCAATTAAAGAACTCAGATAGTTCTTCAGCTATCAGTATACCAGTACTGTGAGATACAGTCAAATTCAGTTATAGTACGGAGCTCAGATAGTTCCATCAGACCCAGGACTATCAAACACTTTCACCCATGTTGACAGAACCATAGTTTCAGTCATGTCAAAAAACTGTAAATCATGTATTAGCATACAAGTCCACTATAATGTATTTATGTTTACAGTTATTATGTATGTATGTTTGCACTCTCACATTCATATTAGTTAGTCAGTTAGCATTGCTCATGCATGTAAACCCTTTTAATTTAACCTACCTCACTCGCATACTCAGTACTCCAGTTGCACTAACGCATTTGCTCTATGGTGCTTTCTTTTCATGTTACACCATAGGTTCAGAGAGATAAGTTCTAGACCAACAGTAGTATTCGCATTCCAGTATACAGAGCTGAAATGAGTCCTATTTATTCGAGGATGATATAATTCAATTCATTTAATATTACATTTAGTTTTTAGTTTACGGAGTTAGTTGGAGACATGTTCCTTCAACTCCTTATTCAGTTAGTACTTTGACGCTTTCAGATACAGTTCAGATTTATTTTGTTTTGATTCAGACTTCAGTTATCTTACATATTTTTCACCCATATGGATGTTATAATTATTTTAGTTGAACCTTATGGTCTATCGTTTATGTTTTCCGCATATTACATGTATGTTAAGCAGTTACAGGTAAGGAAATCAATCATAGGTTAGCTTGTGGTCCCTCGGGGTTATAAGCACCATGTAGCATTCCGATTTAGAAAATCAGGGTGTTACAAATTTGGTATCAAAGACTAAGGTTCAATAGAGTCTTAGGAAGTCTGAAAGCCACATCTAGTAGAGTCTTGTGCATGGGTGTGTTGTGGTCCACATTTATGTACAGAAGGCTATGAGATATTTTAGGAACAGTTTCCCTTCTTTTAGTATTCATGTCGTGCTAGTGAGCATAATCTCAAGTTAAACTCTCAGTCTAATCTGTTCTTCTCTTATTTTAGAATATGCCTCCAAAGAGAAGAAACCTGCCAGTTCCTCAGCCCGAAGACCCTTTGGGCGAGCATGTTTCTCATTCAGAGTTTAGAGCCTCATTCACCATACTTGCTCAGTATGTGGCTGCCCAGAATGAACGGCCACCAGTTATTCCAGCCAATCTAGTAGCCAATTCCACAGCAGCTAGAATTTGGGACTTCACCCAAATGAACCCTCCATCTTTCTTTGGGTCTAAGTCTGATGAAGACCCTCAAGAGTTCATTGACCAAGTCCACACATTCATTGACATCATAGGAGTTACTTCTGTTCATATCATCAATTTAACCGCATACCAGTTATTGGATGTTTCTCACACTTGGTACAAATAATGGAAGTACGAAAGGTTAGAAGATTCATGTCCTATAGAGTGGGAGGAATTTTTCATGGCTTTCATAGACAGATTCTTTCCACAAGAGCTGAGGGAGGCCAAAATTCTTGAGTTTATCAACCTTAGGTAGGGAAATATAATGGTTAGGGAGTATTATCTCAGATTTACTCAGCTAGCCAGATATGCCCCTCATGTGGTTGCAGACAACAGGGCTAAGATGAGTAAGTTCATGTTAGGAGTGAATGATAGCGTGACAAATAAGTGTAGATCTGGATGCTGAACAGTGATATGACTTCAGCCAGGCTCATGACCCATGCTCAGCAAATAGAGAAGAAAAAGGTTAGGGCTAGGGAGAGGCAGAATAAGAGAGCAAGATCAGCCAGTTTTAGTTTTGCTCATCCCAAATCAAAGGAAGAAAATTGTTCCCAGTTTCGTCCCAAGTTATTTGTTCTAGTTTAGTTTTCAGCCAGTGCTCCATCTCCTAAGTTCATAGGTAAAGCACCTAGTTCTAAATCTAAGGGCAGTGTCAGCAATGCTCGAGCTAATCCCCTAAGTCAAACTTGTGGTAAGAACCACTAGGGTATTTGCATATCCGGTATTGATGTTTTTTTTGGTTATGGCAAGCCAGGCCTTAGAGTCAAAGTTTGTCCTCAGTCTAGTTATCAGGGTCAGCAAAATCATTCCACAGCTTAGTCTAGTCGCCCAAACCAGCAGGGTGCCACTTCCATTGCTACTAGTGGGCAATGCCGAAATAGACTCCATACTCTCTAGACTCGATAGGATCAGGAAAATTCTCTGGATATCATTATTGGTAGTTACATCTTTTCCATGTTTATTTTTATACTTTGCTAGACCCAGGTGCATCCTCGTCTTTTGTTACCCCTTACACAATAGGAGATTTCGGACTCAGTCCTGAAATTTTAGCAGAGCCCTTTTCAGTTTTTATCCCAGTGGGTAAAACAATCATAGCTCTACAGTTATATAGGAACTACCCGATTATGATATTTTAGAAATCCATGTCAGTAGATTTAGTCGAGTTAGAGATGACTAAGTTTGATGTCATTCTTAGGATGGATTGGCTCCATTCCTGCTATGCCACAGTCGACTGCAGAAATAGGATAGTTTAGTTTCAATTCTCGAATGACCCCGTCCTAGAATAGAAGGGCAGTACTTCATTTTTCAGGGGTCAGCTTGTTTCCTACCTTCAGGGAAGGAAAATGATTTAAAGGGGGTGTGTGTATCATCTCATGCATATTAAAGATTCTAGTTCCGATCTCCTAATTTTGAATCAGTCCAAGTGGTTAATGAATATTCAGACTTATTTCCCGAAGATCTTCCAGGAATTCCTCTTTAAAGGGAAATAGACTTCGGCATAGACCTTCTCCCAGTTACTCAACTTATTTCTATTCAACCATACAGAATGGAAATAGCAAAACTCAAGGAACTAAAAGAATAGTTAAAGGATCTCCTAGATAAGGGATTCATCAGGCCCAGTGTATCCCCATGGGGTGCACCAGTCTTATTCGTGTGCAAGAAAGATGGTTCTCTCAGGATGTGTATCGATTATCGTCAGCTCAACAAAGGTATGGTCATGAACAAGTATCCTCTTCCCAATATAGATGACTTGTTTGTCCAACTTCAGGGTGCCAATTACTTCTCCAAGATAGACCTCAGATCAGGCTATTGTCAGCTCAGAGTTGGAGAATGTGACACCCAAAAAATAGCTTTTCGTACTCGATATGGTAACTTCGAATTTCTAGGTATGTCCTTTGGTTTTACCAATGCCCCTGCATCTTTCATGGTTTTGATGAACCGGGCGTTCAAGCACTACTTGGACATATTCGTCATAGTCATCATAGATGATATTCTAGTTTATTATTGCACAGAGCGTGATCATTAAGATCATCTCACAATTGTTCTTCAAACTTTCATAGATCATCAGTTGTTTTCCATGTTCAGTAAGTGCAAATTTTGCCTAAGATCAATAGTATTCCATGGCCATATCGTTTCTGGTGATACATTAGAGTAGATCCTCAGAAGACCAAAGCAGTAAGAAATTGGCCTTGCCCTATCTCTACCTCAGATATCAGGAGTTTCTTGGGTTTGGCTGGCTATTACAGATGCTTTGTCAAGGGATTTTCTTGTATTGCATCTCCTATGTTCAGATATACTTAGAAGAAGGTTAAGTTTCAGTGGTCAGATCTTGCGAGAAGAGTTTTCAAGAGTTGAAGACTCGACTCACCTCAGTCTCAGTTCTAACTCTTCCAGATACTTCAGATGAATTTTTAGTCTATTGTGATGTGTCCAGAGTGGGTTTAGGTTGTGTCCTCATGCAGCATGTAAGTTTATAGCCTACATCTCCAGACAGCTAAAGCCCCATGAGAAGAATTATCCTACTTATTATCTTAAGTTAGCAACCATAGTATTTACCTTAAGGATTTGGAGGCATTATCTATATGGAGTTTATGTAGATGTATTCACAGATCATAAAAGTCTCCAACATGTCTTTTCTTAGAAAGATCTCAATCTTTTTCAGAGAAGGTGGTTAGAGCTTCTGAAAGATTCTGACATGAGTGTTTTTTATCATTTGGTCAATGCCAACGTTATGGATGACGCTAGCAGCAGACTCTCTATGGGTAGTTTTTCTCACGTAGAGGATGGTAAAACTAAGATAGCCCATGAAATTCATCAGCTTACCAGACTAGGCATTTGCTTAGTTGAATCTTCAGAGGGTGGTGTATGTGTTCAGAGTAGTTCAGAGTCATCTCTAGTTTACGAGGTAAAACAAAATGCAAGACCGGGATCCCAATCTTGTCAAGATAAAAGAGTCAGTTCAGAATCAGAAAGTAGAGGCTTTCTCCCAAGGGGGAGATAGTGTTCTTCGTTGTTAGAGTCTTTAGTGTGTTTCAAGTGTAGATAAATTGAGATAGCAAATTCTTGCAAAATTGCATGGTACGTGATATTCTATTCATCCAGGGGCCAATAAGATGTACTGTTATTTGCGAGAGATCTATTAGTGGAGTCGGATGAAAAGAGATATTGCCGAGTTTGTGGCTAAGTTCTCTACATGTTAGCAGGTTAAGATAGAGCATCAGAAATCTAGTGGGTCCATACAGGAGTTCACCATTTCTACTTGGAAGTTTGAAGAAATGAACATGGATTTCATGATGGGTTTTTCTCAAACTCTTCATCAGCATGATTTGGTTTGGGTCATTGTAAACATAATGACCAAGTCAGCTCATTTTCTTCTAGTTCTTACCTCTTATTCAGCCAAGGATTATGCCAAACTCTATATCAGGGAGTCGGTTAGATTACACGGTGCTCCATTATCTATCATCCTAGATAGAGGTACACAGTTAACCACTTACTTTTGGAAAGCATTCCAAAAGGGTCTTGGTACCTAAGTTCATCTCAGTATTTCCTTTCATCCTCACACAGATAGTCAAGCAGAGAGGACCATTCAAACTCTTAAAGATATGCTAAGGGCGTGTGTAGTTGATTTCAAGAGAAGTTAGGATGACCACTTGCCTCTGATTGAGTTTGCATACAACAATTGCTATCATTCCAGTATTCAGATGGCTCCATTCAAATCTCTCTATGGTAGGAGGAGTAGATCTCCAGTCGGTTGGTTCAAAGTTAGTGAGGCCTCAGTCATCGGTCCTGACTTGGTATTCGACGCCTTATAGAAAGTTCAGTTGATCAAAGATAGACTTTGGGCTGCTCAGAGCCAAAAGAAGTCTTATGCAGATGTTCGTATAAAGGATCTCAAGTTTGAGGTCAATAACTATGTCTATCTTAAGATCTCTCCCATGAAGGGAGTGAAGAGGTACGGCAGAAAAGGGAAACTCAGTCCCTGCTAGGTCGGTCCCTTCAGGATTCTCCGTCTCTTCAGAAAGGTAGCCTTTGAGCTCAAATTGCCTTTAGATCTAGCCTCAATTCATCCAGTCTTCCATGTCTCCTTGATCAATAAGTACATAGGTAACCCAACAGTTGTAGTCCCTATTCAAAACATTGATGTTCAGGACAGTGTCTCTTATGAAGATATTCCAGTCAAAATCTTAGACTATCAGATTCATAGGCTGAGGAACAAAGAAGTCCCTCTAGTCAATTTTCTTTGGCAAAATCATCCCGTTGAGGGAGCTACTTGGGAAGCAGAAACAAACATATATACCAAGTTCCCTCACCTTTTCTCCGCCAACCCAGATCAAGCTCAAGGTAACAGTCCTCCTTAAGCTTATTAAGTTTCACATTCAGCATTCAATAGAACTTGATATTTCATTTCATGTTCATGTTACATCAAAAATTTGGTATCAAGTACTATTGCATATTCAGTCATGCATATATGTATCAGTCCAGTAAATAAGCATGTATTAGATATTCATTCTCATTGCGAGAACCTCAATTATGCTTTTCATGAATCAGTTACACGTGCATCAGATATGCATGTTCAGTATAATGCGTTCATTTTGTCATTCATAAGTTCATGTTCCAGCTACTCATGTTCATATTATTGTTTACCCTCTCTATAAGTTACATTCAAGGATGAATGTTCTCAAGGGGAAGATATTGTAATACCCGTGGCTTTTTCCTAGCTAAAAATCAACTCAAGGATGCTAGGACTTAATTTGAAATGCAAACCTATCTTTGTACACGAGGTATTTTTGACATTTTCACATTTTATCACGTAGGAAATTGAGTTAGCTTTCCAACGGTACCAATTTTGTCCAAATTCGACATCAGACGAGGAAGTTATGGACGTTTTACTTAGAATGGCCAGAAATGCCCAAGTATGACGGCCAAGTTGAAGGACCACCACATAAGTGACAGACCACCACTTTGACTGACACAACCAAGGCAGTTAAGCCATGCACTTGATAAGGACTGACAGATGAGTTGACGAACCATCAAAGTTTTGACGGACCATCATCAAGGCCGTCAACTCTTATCCAGTGAACCCAATTTCTGGTCCACGTCTGATGGGGTAAGTGACGGACCATCAAGAATCTGATGGACCATCAATCGGACCACCACATACCACGTTCAGTTTATTTGCAGGTCATTTAAACAAGGGTATTTCGGTCACATTTCACTCACTTATATACCCAGATGTGTCCGAATTCAACCTTTTTGCTCATTGTTATTCCACAAACAAAAACTAGGGTTTCTCTCTAAATTTAATACCCAAGAACAAGACCCAATCCTCTTCAATAATCAAAGGGTTTCAAACCCTTCAAGTTAAAAAACATCAAAAACCCTGAGTCAGGTATGCGTAGTGTTCATCCACGGATTCCTTTCATCCGTGGAGTTCAAGAATCAATCTTTAAATACCAAATCATAAATTTTTTGTGGTAATATGATTGTATTCATGTTAGTGGTTGTTGTTTATGCTATAGAGTAGTAACTTTATGACTTTTCATGAAGGTTATGATCATGTAGTTAGAACCCATAAATTTGGCTAGTTTAATATGGTGAAATTTATGAACACACCTATGCCTTAAAGAATGCATGCAAGGTGTTTGATAAAATGCTTAGAATGCTAGAAATTTCATGTTTACATGGTCCCATATTATCTACACGACAAGTCCATGTTAATTATAGAATTCAATATGAGATCCATGCCATTGTTTTGTTACTATTGTTGTGGTATAAATCATTTATGCTAATGAAGTGATACAAATGTAGATGATATATATCCCATGCACTGGGTACCATGCACAACATGTTGAAAACTACATGTGGTATATTATCCCCCACTTATGATATTATGAATTGTGAACTCCAATCTTGTGATCAAGTCATGTCATGTGTGTCAGTTTCCTTCCATCGAGTCATGGGGGTATTCGTGCCCAAAAAATATAGTTGTGTGCCTAAAGCTAAGTCACATTAACCCAATAATCTCAGTCAAGTCATGATCTATTGAACTCAGTCAGTCATGTAACTCAGAAAACCTCCGAAATCTCATGATCTCAGCAAAATCTTGGATAGTAGTGCTATTCCGTCAGTCAATGGAAGTCAGTTACTCAGTCCATTTATAGTCAGTTAAATCATTTTTAGTCTTTTCAAATGGGAGTAGAAGTTAGCACCGAGTGAACCCAAGGATGGGAACTCACCTGCCAGTTTAGGGTGTGATTTTTAGCAGTCATCCTTGTATTCCAGAACTACATAGCCAGCGTAGGTTGAGACATCTTAACCTGTCAGACTAGAGTTTATGAGGTGGCTTTACCTGTCAATTTAGGGTTCCCACCATTCTCATTTGAGTATCTTCCAGATAAGGGTCACTCATAACTGTCCTTACCAGTGGCGTGGTATTGACACACCTCCAGTCGGGGTAGAGATTGGACAACAACTTAGCTATATGCATTATTAGGGCATGTCAGTTAAACAACTACCTTCCACAATTTTAGGCTCAGTCTCAATAAAAAAAACTCAGATAATTCTTCAGATATTAGTATACCAGGATTGCCAAATTCAGTCAAATTCAGTTATAATACGGAACTCAGATAGTTCCATCAGACCCAAGACTATCAGACACAATCACCCATATTGACAGAACCATAGTTTCAGTCATGGAAGAAATCAGTAAATCATGCATTAATGTATAGGTCCACTATTATGTATTTATGTTTCCAGTTATTATGTATGTATTTTTCAACTCTCACGATCATATTAGTCGGTCAGTTAGCATTGCTTATGCATGTAAACCCTTTTCATTTATCCTACCTCACTCGTATACTCAGTACTCTAGTTGTACTGACGCATTTGCGTTATGGTGATTTCTTTTCATGTTACATCATAGGTTCAAAGACACAAGTTCCAGACCAGCAGTAGTATTCGCATTCCAGTATATAGAGTTGCAGCAAGTCCTCTTCATTCGAGAATGATATGATTTAATTCATTTATTATTTCAATTAGTTTTCAGTTTATGGTGTTTATGAGAGACATGTTCCTACAACTCCTTATTCAGTCAGTACTTTGAGGCTTTCAGATACAGTTCAGATTTAGTTCAGTTTTGATTCAGAAGTCACTTATCTTGGGTATTTTCCACCCATATGGATGTTATAATTTTTTCAGTTAAACGTTATGGTCTATTGTTAAATTTTTCCGGATATTACATGTATGTTATGCAGTGTACAGGTACGGATATCAATCATGGGTTAGATTGTGGTCCCTCGGGGTTATGAGCACCTTGCAATATTTCGGTTCAAAAAATTGGTGTGTTACAAACATGGTATCAAAGCCTAAGGTTCAATAGAGTCCTAGGAAATCTGAAAGCCACATCTAGTAGAGTCTTGTGCATGGGTGTGTTGCGCGCCACATTTATGTACACGAGGCTATGATATATTTTGGGAATAGTTTCCCTCCTTTCAGTATTCATGTCGTGCCAGTGAGCATAAGGAAATCTGAAAGCCACATCTGCCAAGAATGAATGTCCACCATTTATTCTGGTCAATCTAGTGGCCAATTCCATAGCAGTTAGAAATCGGGACTTCACTCGAATGAGCCCTCCATCTTTCTTTGGGTCTACGTCTGATGAAGACCCTCAGGAGTTTATTGACCAAGTCGAGAAGGTCATTGACATCATAGGAGTTACTTCTATTAGAGCACCTAGTTAGTTGTATACCAGTAATAAGATGTTGCTCACACTTGGTACAAACAGTGAAAGTCTGAGAGGTTAGAAAATGCAGGTCCTATAGAGTGGGAGGAATTTGTCATGGCTTTCTTAGACAGATTCTTTTCGTAAGAGCTGAGGCAGGCCAAATTTCTTGAGTTTATCAACCTCAGGCAGGGAAATATAATGGTTAGGGAGTATTCTCTCAGATATACCCAGCTAGCCAGATATTCCCCTTATGTGGTTGCAGACAGCAGGGCTAAGATGAGCAAGTTCATGCCAGGAGTGAATGATAGCATGATTAATGAGTGTAGATATTGATGCTGAATAGTGTTATGACATTAACCAGGATCATGACCCATGATCAGCAAATAAAGGAGAAAATATTTAGGGCTAGGTAGAGGCAGAATAAGAAAGCAAGATCAGCCAGTTTCACTTTTACTCAGCCTAAATCAAAGAGAGAAAATCATTCCCAGTTTTGTCCTAAGTCATCAGCTCCAGTTCAGTCTTCAGCCAGTGCTGTAGATCCTAAGTTTAGAGGTAGAGCACCTGGCTCTAAATCTCAGGGTAGTGTCAGCAATGCCCGAACTAATCCCCTATTTCAAACTTGTGGTAAGAACAACCAGGGTATTTTCAGATCCTGTAGTGATGTTTGTTTTGGTTGTGGCAAATTAGGCCAAAGAGTCAAAGATTATCCTCAGTCCAGTTATCAGGGTCAATAAAATCGTTCCACAGCTCAGTCTAGTCGCTTGAACCATCAGGGTTCCACTTCCAGTGCTACTAGTGGGCAACGCCTAAGCAGACTCTATGCTCTCCAGACTCGACAAGATCAGGAAAATTCTCCTAATGTCGTTACTGGTACGTTATAGATTTTCTATGTTCATGTTTATGCTTTACTAGACCCCGGTGCATCCTTATTTTTTGTTACCCCTTAGACAGTAGGCAATTTCAAAATCAGCCCCAAAATTTTAGCAGAGCCCTTTTCAGTCTCTACCCTAGTGGGTAAAACCATTATAGCTGGGTTGGTATACACGAACTACCCGATTATGATATTTCAGAAATCTGAGATGATTGATTTTGATGTCATTGTCGGCATGGATTGGCTTCATTCCTTCTAGGCCACCGTCGACCACAAAAATAGGGTAGTTCAGTTTTAGTTACCAAATGAGCCCGTCCTAGAATGAAAGGGTGGTACTTCATTTTCAGGGGTCAGTTTGTTTCCTACCTTCAGGAAAGGAAAATGATTTCTAAGGTGTGCGTAAATCATCTCGTGCATATTAAGGATTACAGTTTTGAATCTCCTAGTTTTGAATCAATTCTAGTGGTTAATAAATATTAAGATATGTTTCCCGAAGATCTTCCAGGCATTACTCCTGAAAGGGAAATAGACTTCGGCATAGACCTTCTCCCAAATACTAAACCTATTTCTATTTTTCCATACAGAATGGTACCAGCAGAACTCAAGGAACTAAAAGATCAATTGAACGATCTCTTAGACATGGGATTCATAAGGTCCAGTGTATCCCCATGGGGTGCACCAGTCTTATTTGTGTTCAAGAAATAAGGTTCTCTCAGGATGTGTATCGATTATCGTCAGCTCAACAAAGTTATGGTCAAGAACAAGTATCCTCTTTAAAATATAGATTACTTGTTTGAAAAATTTTAGGGTGCCAATTATTTCTCCAAGAAAGACCTCAGATCAGGCTATCATCAGCTCAGAGTTAGAGAATGTGACACCTCGAAGATATCTTTCCATACTCGGTATGGTCACTTCTAATTTCTTGTTATGTCCTTTGGTGTTACCAATACCCCTGCATATTTCATGGACTTGATGAACGGGGTGTTCAAGCAGTACTTGGACATGTTCGTCATAGTCTTCATAGATGATATTCTGGTTTATTTTTGCACAGAGCGTGATCATTCAGACCATCTCAGAATAGTTCTTCAGACTCTCAGAGATCATCAGTTGTTTGCCAAGTTCATTAAGTAAGAATATTGGCTAAGATCAGTAGCATGTACATATTATTTTTGCTGATGGCATAAGAGTAGATCCTCAGAAGACCGAAGCGGTAAAAAACTGGCCTCACCCTATCTCTCCATCAGATATCAGGTGTTTCTTAGATTTGGCTGGCTATTACAGATGCTTTGTCAATGGATTTTCTTCTATTGCATTTCCTATGTTCAGATTGACTCAGAAGAAGGTTAAGTTTTAGTGGACAGATTCTTACGAGAAGAGTTTTCAAGAGTTGAAGACTCGACTCACCTCAGCCCCAGTTCTACCTCTTCTAGATGGTTCAGATGGTTTTGTAGTCTATTGTGATACATCCAGAGTGGGTTTAGTTGTGTCCTCATGCCGCATGGTAAGGTCATAGAATATGTCTCCAAACAGCTAAAACCCCATGAGAAGAATTATCCTACGCATGATCTTGAGTTAGCAGCCGTAGTATTTGCCTTAAAGATTTGGATGAATTATCTATATGGAGTTCATATAGATGTCTTCACAGATCATAAGAGTCTCCAGCATGTCTTTTCTCAGAAAGATCTCAATCTTCATCAAAGAAGGTGGTCAGAGCTTTAGAAATATTATGACATGAGAGTTATTTATCATTCGGGCAAGGCCAACATTATGGATGACGCTCTCAGTAGACTCTCCATGGGTAGTGTTTCTTACTTAGAGGATGTTAAGAAGAAGATAGCCCAGGAAATTCATCAGCTTTCCAGACTAGGTATTTGCTTAGTCGACTCTTCAGTGGGTTGTGCATGTGTTTAGAGTAGTTTAGAGTCATGTCTAGTTTACGAAGTAAAAGAAAAGTAAGACAGGGATCCCAGTCTTGTCAAGCTAAACGAGTGAGTTCAGAATTAGAAAGTAGAGGATTTCTCCCAACTGGTAGATGGTGTTCTTCATTGCCAGAGTAGTCTGTGTGTTCCAGGTATAGATGACTTAAGACAGTGAATTCTTGTACTGGCGCATGGTACGCGATACTCTATTCATCCAAGGGCCACTAAGATATACTGAAACTTGTGTGAGATCAATTGGTTGAGTGGGATGAAATGAGATATTGCAGAGTTTACGGTTAAGTGCTCTACATATCAGTAGGTTAATATAGAGTATCAAAAACCTAGTGGGTCCATGCAGCAGTTCACCATTCCTACTTGGAAGTGGGAAGAAGTGAACATGGATTTCGTAATAGGTTTGCCTCGAACTCGTCATTAGCATGATTCGGTTTGGGTCATTATAGACAGAATGACCAAGTCAGCTCATTTCCTTCCAATTCGTACCTCTTATTCAGATGTGGATTATGCCAAAATCTATATCAGGGAGTTGGTCAGATTACACAGTGTACCATTATCTATCATCTCAGACAACGGTACACAGTGCACCTCTCACTTTTGGAAAGCATTCCAAAAGGGTCTTGGTACACAAGTTCATCTCAGTACCGCCTTTCATCCTCAGATAGGTGGTCAAGCAGAGAGGACCATTCAGACTCTTGAAAATATGCTAACAGTATATGAAGTTGATTTCAAGGGAATTTAGGATGACCACTTATCTCTGATTGAGTTTGGATACAACAATTGCAATTATTCCAGTATTCAGATGGCTCCATTCGAAGGTCTCTATAGTAGGAAGTGTAGATCTCCATTCAGTTGGTTCAAAGTTAGTGAGGCCTCAGTCATTGGTCTTGACATAGTATTCGATGCTTTAAAGAAAGTTCAGTTGATCAAAGAGAGACTTCGGGCTTCTCAGAGCCAACAAAAGTCTTATGTAGATATTCGTAGAAAGGATCTCGAGTTCGAGCTTAATGACTATGTTTATCTCAAGATCTCTCCCATGAAGAGAGTAAAAAGTTTCGGTGAGAAAGAGAAACTCAGTCCCCTCTATGTCGGTCCCTTCAGGATTCTCAGTCACTTTGGCAAGGTAGCCTATGAGCTCAAATTATCTTCAGATCTAGCCTCAGTTCATCCGGTCTTCCATGTCTCCTTTCTCAAGAAATACATAGGTGACCCAACAGTTATAGTCCCTATTCAGAACATTGATGTTCAGGATAGCATGTCTTATGAATAAATTTCATTTCATGTTCATGTTCCATCACAAATTTAGTATCAAGTACCATTGCATATTCATTCAAGTACACATGTATCAGTCCAGTAAATAATCATGCATCAGTTATGCATTCTCATTGCGAGAACCTCAGTCAGTTCCATTCGAGGACATATGTTCTCAAAGGGTAGATATTGTAATACCCCTCTCAGTCAGTTCCATTCGAGGACATATGTTCTCAAAGGGTAGATATTGTAATACCATGCCTTTTTCCTAACTAGAAATCATCTCAACAATGCTAGAAATTACTTTGAAATGAAAAAATACATTTGTACACATGGTATTTTTGATATTTTCACTTTCTATAATGTGGGAAATTGAGTTAGCTTTCCAACAGTACCAATTATGTCTAAATCCGACATCAGACGAGGAAGTTATGGATATTTTACTTAGAACTGTCAGAAACGACCAAGTATGACGGCCAAGTTGATGAACCACCACATAAGTGACGGACCGCCACTTTGACTGTCACAGCCAAGGCAGTTGAGCCACGAACTAGATAAGAACTAACGGACGAATTGACAGACCATTAAAGTTGTGACGGACCATCATCCAGGCCGTCAACTCTTATCCAGTGAACCCCATTTCTGGTCCACGTCTGACGGGATAAGTGATGGAAAGTCAAGTTTCTAATGGGCCATCATTCGGACCTTCACATACCACATTCAGTTTATTTCCAGTTCGTTTTAACAGGGGGTATTTTAGTCACTTACCACTCGCCTATATACCTAGATGAGTCCGAATTCAGCTATTTTGCTCATTATTATTCCACAAACAAAAACTAGGGTTTCTCTCTAAATTTAATCTCAAAGAACAAGACCCAATACTCCTCAAGAATCAAAGGATTTCAAACCCTTCAAGTTTAAAAATGCCAAGAACCCTAGTCAGGTATGCGTAGTATTCATCCATGGATTCCTTTCGTCCGTGGAGTTCAAGAATCAATCTTTAAATACCAAATCATAAATGTTTTGTGGTGCTATGATTGTATTCATGTTGGTGATGGTTGTTTGTGCTATAGAGTAGTAAATTGATGACTTTTCATGAAGGTTATGATCATGTAGTTAGAACCCATGAATTTGGGTAGTTTAATATGGTGAAATTTATGAACACACCTATGCCTTAAAGAATGCATGCAAGGTGTTTGATAAAATGCTTAGAATGCTAGAAATTTCATGTTTACATGGTCCCATATTATCTACATGACAAGTCCATGTTAATTATAGAATTCAATATGAGATCCATGCCATTGTTTTGTTGCTATTGTTGTGGTATAAATCATTTATGCTAATGAAGTGATACAATATGTACATGATATATATCCCATGCACTGGGTACCATGCACAACATGTTGAAAACTACATGTGGTATATTATCCCCCACTTATGATATTATGAATTGTGAACTCCAATCTTGTGATCAAGTCATGTCATGTGTGTCAGTTTCCTTCCATCAAGTCATGGGGGTATTCGTGCCCAAAAAATATAGTTGTGTGCCTAAAGCCAAGTCACATTAACCCAATAATCTCAGTCAAGTCATGATATATTGAACTCAGTCAGCCATGTAACTCAGAAAACCTCCGAAATCTTATGATCTCTGCAAAATCTCAGATAGTAGTGCTATTCCTTCAGTCAACGAAACCTCCGAAATCTCATGTGTGTCAGTTTCCTTCCATCGAGTCCTGGGGGTATTCGTACAAAAAAAATATAGTTGTGTGCCTAGAGACAAGTCACGTTATCCCAATAATCTTAGTCAATCCATGAGCTATAGAACTCAGTCAATCATGTGACTCAGGAAACCTCCGAAATCTCATGATCTCAGCAAAATCTCAGATAGTAGTGCTATTCCTTCAGTCAACGAAAGTTAATTACTCAATCCATGTATAGTCAGTTAAATTATGTTCAGTCTCTTCAGATGGAAGTAGAATTTAGCACAAAGTAAAGCCAAGGATGGGAACTCACCTGCTAGTTGAAGGTGTGATTCTTAGTAGTCATCCTTGTGTTCCAAAACTACGTAGCCAGTGTAGGTTGAGACATATTAACATGTCAGACTAGGGTTGATGAGGTTGTTTAACCTGTTAGTTTAGGGTTCCCACCATTCTTATTTGAGTACCTGCCAGATGAGGGTCACTCACAACTGTCCTTACCAGTGGCGCGGTATTGACACCCCTCCAGTCAGGACAGAAATTGGACCCAAACTTAGCTATATGAATTATTGGGGCTTGTCGGTTAAACAACTACCTCCCACAGTTTCAGGCTCAGTCTCAATAAAAGAGATCAGATAGTTCTTCAAATATCAGTATACCAGGACTGGCAGATACAATCAAATTCAATTATAGTACGAAACTCAGATAGTTACATCAGACCCAAGACTGTCAGACACAGTCACCCATGTTGATAGAACCATAGTTTCAGTCATGTTTGAAATCAGTAAATCATGTATTAGCGTACAGGTCCTCTATTACGTATTTAAGTTTCCAATTATTATGTATGTATGTATGCACTCTCACGTTCATATTAGTCGGTCAGTTAGCATTGCTCATGCATGTAAAGCCTTTTCATTTAGCCTACCTCACTCATATACTCGGTACTCCAGTTGTGCCGACGTATTTGCGCTATGGTGCTTTCTTTTCATGTTACAACATCGGTTCAGAGACACTTGTTCCAGACCAGTAGTAGGATTCACATTCTAGTATACAGAGCTACAGTGAGTCCTCTTTATTCGAGGACTATATGATTCGATTCATTTATTATTTCAATTAGTTTTGAGTTTATGGAGTTAGTTGGAGACATGTTCCTTCAACTCCTTATTCAGTCAGTTCTTCGAAGCTTTCAAATACAGTTCATATTTAGTTTAGCTTTGATTCAGAGTTCAGTTATCTTGGGTATTTTTCACCCATATGGATGTTATAATTATTTCAGTTGAACCTTATGGTCTATTGTTTATGTTTTCCGTATATTACATGTATGTTATGCAGTATACAGGTACGGATATCATTCATGGGGTAGCATGTGGTTCCTCGAGGTCATGAGCACCGTGTAGCATTTTGATTCAGAAAATTAGGGTGTTACAATGATGGAACATAAAAATATTTTCTAAGTCTAACTGAAAACCATCTTTTAAAATGATCCTATCAGTCACCACGCCTTTGACATGTGATATTGTCCTATTTCCAGAATAAATATTTTGGTTACCTCTCATCAGCTTCCTTAAAGTTAGAAAACCTTGTATGATTTTGGAAATATGAGTTGAGGAACTAGAATCGATCCACCATGTATTATCAGAAACTTCAATGAAATTTGATTCATAACATACAAAGGTAAAGTTAACTTTCTTCTGGAGCCACTTCTTCTATCTTTGCCAATCTTTCTTTCAATGTCCCTTCTTTCTGCTAAAACGGCAAGTGTCTTTGTCAAGACTTCCTTTTATATTCATAGGAACATTTTCACCCTTTATTTAATTTTTCTTATTATGAGTCACTAAATTAGAACTTTCGGGTGTCTTATGTTTCAGCCTCTCCTGTTCTTGCACACACATAGTCCAGCGTTCATTGATTGACCATTTATCCTTATGTGTGCTGTAAGATGTCTTCAACAGACCATATTCTCTAGAAAGAGAATTAAGAATAAAATGCAATGAAATGGTGCAAACATATCAGCCTCAAGGGACTTGAGTTCAGTAGAAATATCTCACATCTACGTAATGTGCTCACGCACTGTACGACTTCTATCAAATGTCATACTTGAGAGTATCTTCATAAGGGTACTAACCAATGCCTTGCCAGAGCTTTCAAATTGTTCATCAACTACCTTCATGTAAGCTTTGATAATTTTGTTGTTAGGGTTAAAACCCCTAGTGTTTTGATTTATATGAGCCTATATGACATTAATCTCAAGTTATTAGACCGCTCCCGCCGCTCTTAAAAATCCTTAGCATCTGTTATACTTTATACTGTGGTCTTAGGTAATTCTTCCACGCAAAGTGCTAGATCCAGATCTGAACATCCTAAAGTGAGAAGGACTTTCTTATTCCATTTAGTAAAGTTGTTACCAGCGAACATTGGAATTCGAGCATATTCATTAAATAGAATAGTAGAAAAAGTTGTGTTAACTGCAAAAAAGGATACAAACACATAAACTATAAAATACATAACCATCAAAATGAATCGCGTAAATACCAATCTTATGTAAATTTCAAACCTTCATATGGGTAGAGGTTGTGACCCATGTCTAGAATTACTTAACTTCATTAGATTAGTAAATCAAATAAAACTAGAAAATAATCGATACGTGCGGGCATAGGATAATATTTAAACAGAAAGATTTACTATCTATTCTAATTAATCTAACCAAACTAGTTACCTCCCTATAGGGTAAAGTTACTATTTTAATAAGATAATAGGATTTTATTAGATGTCATTATTATATCTTCATCACTTACGTTATGTGATTTAAGAAGTTGTTTTCTTTATATCATATATTCGGGATGTTGTGGCTAACCCAAACATATGATAAAGAAACTCAAGAATAACATCTCATATTAAATAATTAACTTAAACTTGATGTAAATTATCAAAATACTAAAAGGAATTGAATAGGTAGAGCCTAATTTGACTCTCAAAATTCACTTACGAATACCTATACAAACAAGGTTGATACAAATACAAGCGCATCATGTAAATATGTATACAAATATACATAACATCAAATACAAATACATATGATCCTCAAATAGATCTACAAAATTATTCAACTATATAAATGAATACATATGAAATATATAGAAAATACATATGCATATGAAATATACAATACGTATGACATGAGACATATCAAACACATATTAAAATACATAAAGCATTAAATTCGTATACATTTTCTATTAGGAAAAAGGGCATGAGTTGGCCCTTTTTAAAAACAATTTTCCTATGTTTGGGTATTGCCAGTTTGACCAAACAAATTCCATGTTATGACCATTTCATAATTTGACTCATTTGGCCGAGGTTGTTCAGAATTCAGATACAGTTTATATACTATCACGGCCCAACCCGAGCCGGGGGCCTAGTCGCAATAGTATCTCAAACTACGAAGGTTTGAGAGCTCTCTTAACTTGTACTCATATGCATAATTAATAACCGAAATCATGGTCATCTTATTAATTCAACAAAATAATAAGGACATAAACTCATAAATACCTTAAGCCATCTAACACAGGTCTGCGAAATCTCTACTAAACTGAAACAACATTTGTCTGAAATCGATACAAGGCCACCGATCGAACTATGAACTAAAACTAAATGGAAAACATCACATGAAATAAATCTTTCCGAAATAAGGAAGGCTCACCAACTCTAAACATTTAACAATAATCTACTACTTAGCGGGACCCTGGAACTAAGCCTTAGATCCTGAAATATAGGGGATCAATACAAATGTACTGGTATGTGAAACAATCCAAAATAACATGTTTTATACAATATAATGAGAGCATTCCATAAAACAATGAGCATAATGCATAAGTGAAAATACATAGGCATGCTTTAATGAACTCCGACTCAAGTATTGGAAACCATGACTTACTTTTTATTTTAGTTTTGTGCTAGGTGGATCACCCTACAAATATGGTAATCGACAGGCTATGTGGATCCCGCCCATAACCCAGCGATCAATCCCCTCTGAGTTTTCCACAAGGATTGGATAATCATGAAAAGGTATGCCTAACTTGACGACATACCATTCTATTTCACTTGTCGAATAGCACATAAAACCCATATCAGGAAAACACGATTTCAGGTTAGGATTTTTTGAACTCAAGCCTTATTTGGGTAACCAATTACCTCTCTTTAACCCTAGTTTTTAGTTCCTTAAATCAATGCTTAAAACATTTGTTTCTTTCATGTTAAGGGCAATCCATAAGAGGCATCGGCATACCTAGACTTGCAAGCCATATCATATCATGTCATAATTCATAGGCCCTTTTTATAAAAGAAGTCATATTGACGGCCACCTACAAAGATTTAAATATTTCATAATGACATACATAATTCAAAACACATACAGACATATACAAAACACTTCTTTTGAAACACATTATCATATGGTGGTCAATCTTTCTTTTAAACATATGTTTTTCTTTCTATCAACATAATGGACTCATGTAAATAAGGAGATTTTTCCATCTCATCATGTCATAAACTATGTCAACCATAATAATGTTAAGGATCTTACTTTCAAAACCCTAGTCCATGCATTTAAAATAACCAGCAATATAAATAGACAATATATTTCATATCAAGAGAGGAAATTCATTGTTCATGCTCTCAATTAAACTTTTCAAAATTGAAAATGTAAATACATGAGGGGCAATAATTCAATTCCATGAAAAAGAATTCAATACAGTAGATATACTTTCATCAAAACTGATTCCATTACATGCTTTTAAACATAATATCAAAACCCTTCTTTGTAACATTGTTATAAATCCTTAAACAATGAAAAAGACCAACGAAATTTAATGCCCATAAATTTTAGGATAGTGTCGCATACCTTAAGTTTCTTAAATTGAAGAATGAAACCATAATATTGCTATTTTCTTATGATTCTTGGACTTGAGAGGATTGAATTCTTGTTTTTGGGTAAGAGGGAAGGGTTTTATTAAGAGTATAATTGATGAGAATGGGAAATATTTGCCCTAACAGATGATAAAATCCAATAGTTTACCAATTGGAATGAGAGAAAAAGACCACATTACCCTTTTGGCAATTAAATTCACGACTAGAATGTCGATGACAAGGTCACTGCGATGCAGTGAAGGTCTTATTGTTATTCCACTGCGATGCACTGCTATCGCGGTGAAGTTCTAGAACTGAAAACCAAACACGACCTAATCCGATTCAAAAAATCTGAAACTTCCCTGAGACATGCCCATTACACCCCTGAACATGAATTAACACAAAAATCTACGTCTCAAGATTGGAAAGACCAATTTAAAAGTTCTCAAAGTTAAGAGGCTTAAAATATGACTAAGTCCCCAACACTTAGAAAAAATTTCAAGCCTTAAACTCCCTATGCATGCAACTAAGAGCTGGATCATGCCAAGAATAACACGGGATGTTACATATACTATATTCATACAGCCCATATACCATCCTAATACAGTTAGTAAAAAAAAGTGTAGCAAAATTTATTGGTAAAAGTTTCATCATTATTATATGAATATGTATTTTTTTAATTTGATGTGCATAGAATTTATATCATTATTGTATAATATTTTATATTTATATATATAAGATGCATAGAGAACTTGTATCTTTATTGTATAGAATATAGATATATGCATCAAATGTGTATCAGTATTATATAAAGCTGCTAGCAAATGGCTAGAAAATCGAATTAAAATTAAATGGTCATTTGCGTGTCAATAGTTTTATCTGAAAAGCTATTTCAAATTATAGTTATTTCAAATCTTAGCCAAAATATGGATGTTTTCTGCGTTACGTAATTTTTCCCAAGTTAAATGATGTATAAATAACATAAATCCCAACCCTATGGAAATTATTTACATTCTCTCCCACTTCTTTAATTACTTTACTCTCTCTCACGATTTATATACATAAGACAGAGACACATACATAGAAACCTTTGTATATGTGAATTTGTTAACGTATTTAAAAATGGAAATAACGAATTTCCCTATTTTTAAGCACATAATTAACGCAACAAAATTAATAATTGGATTATTGCATCCCTTAAATTATGTAAAATCTACTGTAATTCAAATTTTGATAACAATGAATACATAAAAACCAAATCAAATGAAAAACACAAATCAAAAATAGTTTGATCGCTGATTATTTATCTTTTTGGAAAAAAAAATTATTGGTATTCTATAAGATGAATATTGCTATTCTTTTGACGTATTTTGGTGAATGGAAAATCGAAATAGAATATATTAAGTATAAAAGTGAAGGAGTCGTTGTCACAAAATCAATAAGTTATTTGAGGTTGATTTTGTCAATTGCTGCCAAATTAAATATTTATGAAGCTTGAAAAGCTATCGATATATTTATATTGTCGATGGCAATGAATCACCTTTTCATAACTGAAAAGATAATGGTGTACAGATGTATGTCGAGTTGAAGACATTTCAACCAGCCTTCGTGATGTATCCATTGTGCATATCAATGATTAATAAATGTGCAGAGGACTTATAGTTTGATAGAGAAATAGGAGATGTGGTTTGTATGGAGGGTGTTGAATCTAATGATATGGCTCTCTTTGTTGCTGAGACACAAAATCAATATTCTTTGTATGTGCTGGAGTTTGAAGTTGATAACTTGATCTGTGATAGAGAAAGTATTGATCTGAAGGTGAAACAGATGTATAAGGATAAAAATATGCTCGTTTCAGTGATGTCAAAATATGTGGTGTAACATAAATTTAAATGAAAAGAAAAACGTTCAGACAAAAAAAGATATTATGTTATTTTATTCTGTTAATTAATTTGTTTGCTTAAATTTTATGCGTTTAAATCCTACTTTTACCATATTTGATGACTATATATATGAATTTATACCTAAAATTAATATAATATTAATTATTGCGTGAAGGTTATTCTAATGTTTATATTTGTGTTGCATAGATTGTTTTCATGTTCTGATAACAATGTTATATATAGTTGTATGTAATTTACAGTATCTTGAAGTTTTTATCAGTTGAAGTTGTTGCGATAAAAAGTACCAAAAAATTGAAATAGCGTATTCATAGGAAGAAGATAATTGTAATATAACATATACATTCAATAAGTTTTGTATATGAAATCTACGCAAATTTTAACAGACCCAACAAAACCTTATTTTGATGTGTAAAAGAAGAAGTGGTTATTTGGTCGCATATACATAATCATTGGTATGTACATGTCATTCTGACAAACCCAAAATTGCGTCAATATTATATACATAGTAAAAATATTTTTATTAATAATTCACATATACATAGACTGTGATTTATAAATGTGTAATAAAATAATTTGTATTCCTTTTTGTTTTTTTACAAATTGTTTAACAAAAAATGCATATATGTTTAATTTGTTTATTAATGTGTAGTAGATAAGTTGTTTTATATATGTTTGTATTTAAATATAATAGATTTGTAACGTACAAATCCTAAAAACTTATAAATTGCTATAAATACTAATCATATTATTGCCTATTTCTATTTCAGCTATGTCCTTCGATGTTACAATGAGAATTGTAAATGGATGTTGGAAGTATCTAGTTACAAAAAATATAGATGTTTTTATCATTCGGAGAATTAATCCAGAACATATGTGTCATTTGAGTGATAGTGTATTGAAGAATCTTTTGGTGACTACTGCTTTTGTATGTGAATTCACAACTCCGAAGTTAGTTAACCATAAGAGGAAGCACACACCTGGACACATCATCAAAAAAATAAAACTTGTATATGGTGTTGATATAAATTATATGAAGGCATGGCGTGCAAAGGTATACGCCATAGCGATGCTTAGGGGTGGTCCAGCTGATGGTTATAGACAGATGCCGAGATATATTTATATGTTAAACGATGTGTATCTTAATTCACAATTGCAATACACAAGTCATGAGATAATCAGTTCATGTATCTGCTTATAGCGTTGCATCCAATGATAAGGGGTTTTGAGTTTTGCAGACCTGCTGTAGTTATTGATGGTGCGTATTTAAGTGGACCATATAAAGGGACTTTCCTCTCAGCAAGTACACTGGATGGTGCAGGTATGTGGATTTCTATTTTATTTTTTTGTCAAACTTTGCATTTCATATAGAAAAATAGTTTACTGTATAAAAAATAGGTTAGACTAATTTTTTCAGAAAAACTTTATGTTGACTTTTATTAATATAGTTGATACGTAACATAGGATGCACATTACCGCTTGCATATGGGGTTGTGGATACAGAGAATGGCAACTCATGGACATGATTTTTCAATCAATTCAAAACTGCTTTCAGAGAACATGACAATATGTATGTTGTATCTGATAGGAATGAAAGTATTATCAAAGTTGTTAGTGTTGTATATCTAAATGTCCCATATCTTGCATGCATATGTCATTTCTGAAAAAATATTTATGGTTACTTTCGTAATAGAAAAGAAAGTATTTGTGATTTGTATTATTCAATGGCTAAAACTTATAGAAAAGACAATTTTGACTACCTATGGCAAAGATTGAAAAGTTAATCCAAGAGTGAAAAAATATCTACAAGAAGCTGGATTTAAAAAGTGGAGTAGGTGTCATTCATGGGTAAATAGAGGTTGGATGATGACTCGAATATTATTAAGTGTATTAATGGGTGTTTGGTGGAGGCCCGAGAATTGTCAAAATATGAATTCTTAGAAGAGGTGCAAATGTTATTTGGGTCTTGAAACTGTAAAAATAGTGAGATAGCTTCATAGACAAATACGACTTTGGATCGTAGATTTGATGAAATTTTAACTCTCAACGGTGTGAAAGCTTTGAGGATAATGGTATGTATAAATTTTTTAAATTTATATTATGCATTTATTTGTAGTATTTAATTAACTGTAAAACATTGCATTTAAATATTTTTTTCCAAAAAAGTAGTCTGGTTGAATTTTTTTTAGTTTGTTCAGGTGAAGGCTTCCTCAACCTATATATACTCAGTTTATGAATCTGGAAGAAGATATATTTTCGACCTTAAAAGTGGATCATACAACTTTGGGAGGTTCCAAATAGATCAAATACCTTGTCCTCGCGTTATTACCATCTTGAAGTCTAAGCATGTAAAAGATTTTGGTCCTTACTATTCAGAATACTACAAGCCAATCACTTTGGTGAAGACTTATGAAGTTCCAATCATTTCAATGCCGGATAAGAAAGACTGGAATGTTCCTAATAGTGTAGATGAGGAAGAAGTGTTTTCACTGATATATAAAAGACTTCCAGGAAGATCGAAGAAAGAGAGAAAGAAGAAATCCAGGAAAACTCTTTCATCAAGTACAAATCATTGTGGACGATGCAGACATACATGGAACAATAGGAATTCCTGTAACTTTTTCTCAAAGGAGAACTAACTTATAGTTTTCCTAAGCTCTTGAAGATTAATCACTCGATTATCATTTTCAGTTTTTTAGTAATGCTTCATTGAACTATTTAAGTTTGGTAGTTATACGTTGAAATAAATATGAGTTTTCTTAAGTTTACCATTTATGTTTGATGTATTTTTTTCTAATTTGTGTTGTGTATGTGTGTGTTGCGTTAATTATTTGTTTCATTGATGCTTGTACATGCATTTTTAATTCATTAATATTTGTAATCATTTGTAGATAATCATAACTTATTTACGACAAATAAAGTAATTGTCAACGTGGCTTATAATACTATGTATATGTAAAAATTATATTACATGTAAATATTTACATATATACTGATTATATAGTTAGTAATTTGTGATGTATATAAATTCTACGTATATTCATAGATACACACGGATAAAAATATATAATAAGTGTATCGACAAATGAGTGTAAAATTTTTAAGAAAGTACACATAAAATTTTGTCCAGTAGTCATGTATGTATGAATCAAGCTATGTCATAAGTTTATTTTTAAGTTGTCATGTACGTATGAATCAAGCTATGTTATAAGTTATGTCATAATATTTACATTTATCTTTAAAATTATATCTAAAGTTGTTTAAAATTCAACATTCCCAACAAATCAATAGAAATAAAATGTCTTCACCATAATCATCTTTAAGACTACTCAATGTTAACTATTCCACTTTCATCGGGAAGAGGGAAAGTTTTTGTCCTTGGTCTTGGAGAATCGTCATTGTCACTTACATAATATTTTTTTGCTTTTTGAAGACTGTAATTCAGGAGGAGTGATGTATATCAAATACAATGGTATTCTGCATCAAAACCAACTGAAGGCACATATATTCCTTCACTAAAATATTCTGCATACCCAGCAACTAACACTCCATAATCCTGACTGCATACATAAACACATTATTTTGTCTAACACATAATAAGTAATAGTTCATAAAAATATAAAATATCACTTACAAGATGTCACATTCATATTGCATAATGTTTTGCACATACTCAAAATCAAATGGGTGTTGATTCACTAACTGAATCTTTTGACTCATCTTATTCCTATATCCATCAAGATTTGTCCAATCTGTACGTGATATTTCCTTAAAGAATCCGTTGTTAGACAGGTAAGTTGTCTGCATCACTACCAAATTGTGAATCTCAGGTGATGATTCCGTATTTATTAAATTAGATAGTGAGTCATGGACGCGTATGTGTCTATCTTTTAGAGCAATAACAGCTAATATCTAGTGAAACTTTTCATTGCAGTTCATAGGAACATACACCTCATCAATTTGGTGCAATGGTAACCCAACTGGAATGCAAAATCCCTTGATTATATTTGGTATTGCCTCTTTATTTTGGACCAAAACAACAGACAGAGCATAATCCTTCTGCATAGAAAGTACCATATCTGATTTATTGGGATAATATCTATGGTACGTCTTCTCAATATAGCTTTTAAAAAAGCAGTTTGTTGTTGTGAATTTGTATTCTTTATCAATTCATAATTTTGATTTCTTGTGAAAGTGATAGAATATCACATCACTATCCTACAAAATTGAAATACAAATAAGATGCATTATGTCGGGTTATACTTTGAAAATATTTATATGTTTATACTAAGTAGAAATAATTGAAAAGACTATACAAAACTGTAGAGATAATATTCATAACATGTAGGAAGATATATTAATAAATTGGTAGTGCATATACATAACAAGCTGATATATACATAAATTTTATTCATTAGCATTTGAAAATACATAGAAAAAATCATACATATACATAGAATTAGGCAGACATATTGTAAATACATAAATATTGTACTTTGCACTCGGGCATATATATAGGCAACTAACTGTCAACAACAGTCATACATAAACTATCTAGTCAAGAAGATTTATACATACTGGTAAAGAAAATACATAACAGATATATACATATATATAAATTTAATGCGCATACATAAATCACTATTCTAAAACTGACTTTGAAAAAAAACATAACAAATCTTTGTATATGTAAGTCAAATGAGCTTAGGTATATGTATGTAAATATGAAAGTTGTTAAAATATTAATTTAAAATACCTCCTCAATCTAGCATACATTTGTTTGAGATATCAATTAAAATCAAATTATAAGCAACATCAAAATTGATTTCTTGAACTCCGAAAGCAAATGTTTTTGCTCTATAGTGGTCATCTTTCATTTTACTATAAAATAATACATTTTGTTAGTAAGAAAAAAATATTAATAGTCTACGCATATTGACAAAAAATGTCCAGTTTAAGAATGATAAAACTTTCTCTTTTGCATGAAACTTCGATAGACCTTCCTCAACCCACTGCTTGTACACTTCAATGACACCCCTCAACATATTGTCAGATATTATGAAACCATCAAATGCAAATTTCTATTTTATTTTAGTTGTTTCGTCCTCAATGACTTTTGAACCAGAAGCATACATTGGCAGGTATGATGAATTTAATACTTTAAATTTAGTCTTGGTCCTCTTAGCAGAGATTTTTGCAGATTGATGTGCCGCAACAACTACATCGAGAAAATCTAGAGGAATCTGACTATCAAATATAAAATATTGGCTCACCGTTTCTTCTGATGATTTAACAACTTTGAGAGGAAGATCATCCACCGGTGTTGCCAAACTTTTCATTATGGTATTTAACTCGTCTTGCACAGATTCTAGAAATGTACTCGAGTAATCATCCTAATAGTAAATATTAAATGGATAGTGTTAGTTTTGTTTAACCACGTTAGTAAAAGTAGTGTCATGTATAAAATATTTGACATATACATTGGGAAAAAAATTGACGTTACATATTTACTTGGTGATGTTTATGGATATGCACGGTAATAGATATATCAACACTGGCATAATCTAATTTCTAATTTACCACAGCTTCACCAGAGCATCTAATGTGACAATTTCAATATCCGCACTACACCTTTCAATATCCTGGTAGATATAACATTAAATATATACAAAACTAAATTAGTTTATTATTTTAATTATAAGATTTAAAATATGAGATATCTAACCTCAGATTGCTTTTGTATAGGATTGTGGTTTCAATCAAAATAAGCATCCTTCATTATATCATCACCAAACATGTTGCCTAAAGATTTATCAGTGTTGCCGACAACCTACAAGTTTTAAATAAGAATTTCATGCTTTATGATAACGTTCTCATATTAATGTCCTACATATGTATATTATAACCATATACATATAAAATATCACATATACATTTTAATAATAATAGAACTAGCAAGCACATTAGTCAAAATCCACAACAAACTAAGCTCAAAATATATCATAAAATTAAAAAATTAAAAAAAATTCATATATGAAATTACCGATGAAAAATTATTATTTAGGAAAAATACCCTTTTTCCTTTGTCTTTCATGGTTGCGAAGATAGTTATCTCTTCAACATTGTCTTGTAATGGTACATCTCCCATCTTAAAACCTCCCACTTCATGATCTTTGTGAAATTAGTATTTTATAGGTGTAAGTATAATTTTTATAACATCAATGTAGGATAAGAAAAAGGCATATTTATAAAAAAAATTACCTCTTTTTTTATAACATCAATTGGGACGATATCTATCTCATCAACCTGCTCTTGTGATGGTACATCTCTAGTTTTTGAACCTTGAACGTCATGATCCTATTGATTTTGTTATAAAAGATCAATTAGAGGCTTTAAAGACAAACAGTTAGACAGTCAATCAATTACTTTCAACTTTTATAAGTCATTACAGACATGACAGTATAGCGTATTTAAGTATTTTTAGTTTTTCAATAGCTTATCAGCTTATCTTAAGTATATGTTATATCAGTGCTATTTTATTCAGTGCTCACAGCAAGTACAAGTTCATGGGTTAGCTTGTGGGTCACTTATGATCATAAGCACTGTTGTTGCGGCTAAGGGGTATCCTCGTGTCGTGACAAAACATAGTATCAGAGCCTAACGTTTTATAGTGTCCTAGAGTGTCTAAAGGTTTCATTGAGTTGAGTTTTTTGCATGGGTGTGAAGAGCACCACACTTATGGCCAAGAAGCTTCGAGACGTTTTGGAAATGTTTCCCTTCTTTCGGTATTCATGTCGTGCGAAAGAGAATGAAATTTATTTAAAATGTCTTTCAAAGTCATCCTTCATTCCATTTACATACCATGCCTCCCAGAAGAAATAACAAAAAAAGGAACGGGGACTAGCTCGTACCTCCGCTTGTTTAGAAAGATTCCCTGAATGAATATATATCTCACGCCGAGTTTAGAGTTTCTTTTACTACTTTAGCCCATTTAGTAGCTGCTCAAAACAACTAGAAAACTGTTATCCTAGCCAATCCAATGGTAAATACAGCTACAGTTAGGATTTGGGATTTCACCCAAATGAATCCCCCTTAATTTTTTAAATCCAAGCCTTAAGAGAATATATAGGAGTTTCTTGATATGGTTCAGAAGGTGACAGATATTATGGGCATACCTTCGAGTGAGAGTACAAAGTTGGTTGCATATCATTTGTAGGATGTAGCTCACATCTAGTTTAAGCAGTGAAAGAAGAACTGTGGTGTTGATGTTAGGGCCTGTTGAGTAGGAAGAGTTTTCCAAGGCTTTTCTATACAGATTATCCCATTAGAGTTAAGGGAGGCTAAGATTTAGGATTTCATTAATTTAAAGTAGGGCATCTTGAGTATGAAGGAGTACTCTCTTAACTTTACTCAATTGGCGAGGTATGCTCCTAATGTAGTGGCTAACAATAGGTCTAGAATGAGTAAGTTTATGTCTGGTGTAGCTGATAATATTGTTAAGGAGTGTAGGACCGCTAGGTTAATTTAAAAAATAGACATATCTTGACATATATTTCATGCTCATTAGATTGTGGAAAATAAGCCTAAGGAAAAAGGGAAAGAGAATAAGAGGGCAAGAAAAGGTAGTTTTAACTTTTCTCAGCCAAGGTTGGAAGGTGGTAACCGTTCTCAATTTCATCAGAAGTTTTCATCCCCAGATCTATCTTCTGCTAGTGTGCCTAAGTTCAGGAAAGATAGTTGGGATGGGCACTAATCTCTAAGTGCCAAGGTAGTGTGAACAATGGTCATGCTAATTCGATACACTAGAAATCTGGCAGGCATCATTAGGGTGTGTTTAGAGAAGCCAATGATATGTGTTTTGGATGTGGAATGCTAGGCCACAAAGTTAAATATTGACCAAAGGCCGGTCACCAGGGTCAGTCAAACCATTCTCCAGTCCCAGGCGGTCGCCCGACTTAGCAAGTTAACGCTTCCAGCACAACCTGTGTGCAGCGTCAGACTAGGTTGTATGCCCTCCAGACCTGGTATGATTAGGAAAGTTCTCCTGATGTAGTTACGATTATGTTGCAGGTCTTTCATCTCCATATTTATGCTTTATCTAAACCCAGAGCTTCACTCTCCTTTGTAACCCCCTATATAGCAGTAAATTTCGATGTCAGTCCTAAATCTTTAGCAGAACCTTTCACAGTGTCTACCTTACTGGATAAATCTATTATCGCTAAACAAGTATACAGGAATTTCCTAGTCACAGTATCTCAGAAAGTTACCTCAGTTGATCTTGTGGATTTAGAGATGACCGATTTTGATGTCATTCTCAACATGGATTGGCTCTACTTATGTTATGCCTCAGTTAATTGTAGAAATATAGTAGTTCAATTTCAGTTTCCTAATGAACCAGTCATTGAATGGAGGGGCAGTACCTCTGTGCTTAGGGGTCAGATTATTTCCTATCTTAAGGCAGGAAAAATGATATCTAAAGGGTGTTTTTACAATCTTTTGCGAGTCAAATACTCTAGTTCTTAGACTCCAAGTCTCGAGTCCATTTCAGTAGTAAGGGAATTTCCAGATGTGTTCCCTGAAGACCTTCCTAGAGTTTATCCCAAAAGAGAAATTAATTTCAGAATAAATCTCCTTCAAGAGACCCAAATTATCTCTATTCTACCCTACAGAATAGGTCCACATGAGCTTAAGGAATTGAAAGATCAGTTGGAAGATCTCTTAGATAAGGGATTCATCAAACCTAGTATTTCCCCATAAGGCGCTCCAGTCTTGTTCGCGCGTAAGGAAGACAGTTTTCTTAGAATGTACATCGATTATTGTTAGTTGAACAAAGTTACAATCAAGAATAAGTATCCACTCCCTAAGATTGATGACTTATTAAACCAAATTTAGGGTGTCAGTTACTTCTATAAGATAGACCTCAGATTTGACTATCATCAGATCACAGTCAGAGAATGTGACATTCCAAAGATAGCTTTTGGAACTCGATATTGTCACTTCTTATTCCTAGTTATATCCTTTGGATTAACGAATACACCTGTGGATTTCATGGATGTTATGAATAGAGTGTTCAAGCAATACTCGAACATGTTTGTCATAGTCTTTATTAATTGTAATCCCTCGAGTCTGTACCTCGGATACTACACAATGCTCATAATCCTGAGGGACCATAAGCTAATCCATGGCTGGTACCTGCTGCAATAACTAAATATTAATACTGTAATTATCCAAAAAATAGGTAAAAACTTTCCATAAGGTTAAAAACTATAAATAAATACTGATTATGGTACATTAATACCAAAACTGAACATCTATATGCAAATACTCTAGTCTGACAAGCCTCTACTATCTGAATAAGGGATTGATGGGACAAGCCCCCAACTCACCCCGACTACTGAAAATTGATAAACTAAGATACTTAAGTAATAATTATGTCCTTGAACTATGAGGACTTACCACTAATCTGCTGCTAAAAGGTTCGGGCTGCTAAGTACGATCGGGAGCCCGTGCGTCTTAATATATAACATAAGACTTCATAGCCCAAAAGAAAGGTATGTGTCAGTACTTTGAATATACTGGTATACTAAGTAAGGTAGGCTGAGATGCATTGGTTGATATCCATGAACAATACTGACTGAATAACACGAGTATAACTTAATAAGAGCACATGCATAAATACCTAAACTGTAACTGAGGTCATGATAACACTGGATACTGAGTTTTGAATTACTGATCTATTGATATCTGAGTTTATTGATACTATATAACTGATAACTGAATGACTGTATCTGACAATCCTAATTTTGTGGAATTGTTCTAAGTTCCTTACTGAACTGAGTGCCTGTATTTGACAGTCCTAATTCTGTAGAACTGATCTAAGTTCTATACTGATACTAGAACTAAAACTGAGACTGTTGGAGGTAATCATCTAAATGATGTTCCCCTCTTTGATCTGATTAGGGTCCAACCTGTAACCCCAGTTGGAAGGGTGTCAATACTGTGCTATGAGTAAAGACAAGCTGAGTCATACTAGTCTAGTAGGTGCTCTAAATGAGAATGATGGAGCCCTTAACTAGTAGGTTAAAATACCTCATCAACCCTCAACTGGCAGGTTCATGTCTCAACCTATTCTGGCTATGTAGTTCAGGAATGCAAGGACTGTTTGTAAGGATCACACCCTCTACTGATAGGTGAGTCCCCACCTTGGGTTCACTCGGTGCTGTATACTACTCCCAACTGAATAGACACTGGACTAATTTCTAAACTATTCTAGGCTAGACTGAATCGTTACTAACTCTGCTAACTGATTGAATTGAACTGAGTTTGCTAGGTCCTGAATCGATTTCTAACTAAGTTCTGAACTAGTTACTGACTGAATTCGAAACTGATTACTAAACCCCTGATCGTGATATGAATAATACTATTCTGTAATTGATATTGGCTCTAGGTATACAGCTAAATTATCAGGTATTAGATACCCCCAGGACTCGATAATATAAAATTACAAGACATAGAAAAATCTTGAAACATGATGTGAGGATAGCTGGTCACCAATCATTCATTGGGGCTTTTTGAAAAACATTTGCATGACCTAAAGTGGTATGCATGCTAACATGATATAACTTCACAATTCAACTCACATTTATAATTCATCAAACACTTGGAGGGCATAGTATATGCACATAATACTAAACAACATGTGAGCATCACAATTTCAAATATCAAATTCACAACTTGATCGTTTTAGCATAAATTCACATGATACTACATATATAATAAATAATATGAAATAAATCTTACATCTAATCATGGATTAAAAACTCCATTGACATGATAGTCATGAACACATTCAAATCAAATCATGAAATTCATTAAATCCATTAACTTGTATTTCAAAAATGTTTCTTGAACTCCAAGGGTGGAAGAAAACCCTAGGATAAATACTTCACATACCCTGGTATTCAAATTTTCGAAGAATGATGGAGTGTTCTTGAAGGCTGAATCTTGAATTGGAGGTCCTAGGGTTTTCTTCTTAAGAAATTATGAGAAAGATGAATGGATTTTTCCTCTAAAGAGGCTTAATATCATTTTTTAGGGGTTGACATAAGGTGGGAAAAGACTCAATTATCCCTGAGGATGTGTCTTTTTAATGACTGAAAACTAATTTAGCAACGCGTAGACTAACGCACCGCATCATTGGCATCGATGTGATAGCCAATGCGCTGCATCAAGTCCATATCAGTTCACTCAAATTTGCACTGAGAGTTGTAGGAAAAATATTCATCACGCGATCCACTACTTTGAGCCTTCAAATGTATTTCAAACAAAGTCCAAAAAATCTGAAACTTGTCCGAGAACACCTACAGATATTCCTAGTCATGATTTAGCCTAAAATTAGTACTTTAAGGTCATGAGGGTCATGAAATTCAGTCACCAACTTACAAAGTCTAAAATAACACTAAGTCTGAATACTAAGCTAGAATTTTTAAGTCTTGGACCCCTTAACAAGCTGTAAAGGACTGAGGTAAGCTTAGGATTTTTATGGGGTCTTACATTATCTCCCTCTTGGGATTCGTCCTTGAATGAGACTAACTAAGATGAGAATACTGGTAGGCTAAATTTAGATACTATACATGCATAACTGTAACATGGTTTCATAACTGACACTACTGATATGCTGAAATTTCACACTGAACATGCATATCTGATGCATAAGTACATAGTTGAACATGATTCATGAATGCATGACTGGAATTGATGATAAGCTGAGTTTCTCATGTTGAACATATATATCTGATGCATAAAGACACAACTGAATATGCATTGGTAAATGGTACCAAGTCTATAATGAAAATCTGAGCATGGATCTAAATAAGTTCAAGGAAAAACTGTTACCTTGAGCTGAGTCTGATTTTACGGAGAAGAGGTGAGGATACTTGTTCTGCATATCTTCATCTGCTTCCCAAGTAGCTCCCTCAACTGATTGGTTCCACCAAAGAACTTTGAATAGAGGGACTTCTTTGTTCCTCAGTCTGCGAACCTAATAATCAAGTATTTTGACTGGAACCTCTTTGTAAGAGAGACTATTCTGAATATCTAGGCCCTCTATAGGGACTACAGTCTTTGGGTCACCTATGAACTTCTTAAGCAAGGAGACATGTAACACTGAATGCACTTAAGCTAAGTCTGAAGGCAACTCAAGCTCATAAGCTACCTTTCCACAACAGCTGAGAATTTGATAAAGACCAACATATCGAGGAACGACCTTCCCCTTCTTGCCAAACCTCTTTACTCCTTTCATAGGGGATATTTTTAGATACACATAGTCACTAATATTGAACTTGAGATCCTTTATACGTACATCTGCGTATGATTTATGTTAGCTCTGATTTATCTTAAGCTTCTCCCCGATCAACTAAACTTTTTCTAAGGTGTCAAACACCAAGTCAGGCCCTACCACTGTGGCCTCACCTACCTTAAACCAACCAATGGGAGACCTACATCTTCTCCCATAAATCACCTCAAATGGGGCCATTTGAATGCTGGAATGTTAGTTGTTGTTATATGCAAATTCAATCAAAGGCAAGTGGTCATCCCAAATACCTTTAAAGTCTATCGTACACGCTCGCAGCATATCCTCTAAATTCTGAATGGTCCTTTCTGCTTTACCATCCGTATGAGGGTGAAAGGCCATACTGAGATAGACTTGGGTACTGAGACCCTTTAAGAAGGCTTTCCTAAAATGAGAGGTGAACAACATACCTCTATCTGATATAATAGATAATAGAACTTCATGTTATCTGACCAACGCTCTGACATAGAGATTGGCATAGTCCTCGGCTGAATAAGAGGTAAGGACTGGTAGAAAATGATCTAATTTGGTCATTCTATCTATAATGACCCAAACTAAATCATGCTGACAATAAGTACGAGGCAAACCCATCACAAAATCTATGTTCACCTCTTCCCACTTCTAAGTAGGAAAACTGAACTCCTACATAGATCCACTAGGTTTCTGGTGCTTAATCTTAACCTGTTGACATATTAAGCACTTAGCTACAAACTCTGCAATGTCTCTCTTCATCCTACTTCACGAATAGATTTCTAAAAAATCACGATACTTCTTAGTGGCCCATGGATAAATAGAGTAATGTGCACCATGAGCTTCTTTAAGAATCTGTTGTCTTAGGTCATCTACACCTGGTACGCATAGCTGACCCTTAGAACGTAGAACACCATCTCCCCCTTGGGATAAAACCTTTACCTTCTAATCTCTGACTTATTCTTTCAACTTAACTTGGTTGGGATCCCTATCCTGCTTTTCTTGTACCTCAGAAACTAGAGATGATTCTGAACTACTCTGTACCCATACACTACCTTCTGCTGAATCGACTAAGCAGATACCTAGTCGGGCAAGCTGATGAATTTCCTGAGCTAACTTCTTCTTACTATCATCCACATGAGCAATACTACCCCTAGACATCCTACTAAGGGCATCATCTACAACATTGGCCTTGCTTGAATGATACAATACACTCATGTCGTAGTATTTCAACAACTCTAAACACCTTCTTTGATGGAGGTTTAGGTCCTTATAAGTAAAAAATACTGAAGGCTTTTATAATCTATGAACATATCTACATGTACCTCATACAAACAGTGCCTCTAAATCTGTAAGGCAAATACTACTGCTAGTAACTCAAAATCATCAATAGGATAGTTGTTTTCATGGGGTTTGAGCTGTCTAGAGGTATAACACCCCGATTCGCTGAACCAGAATGCTACACCGTGCTCATGACCCCGAAGGACCACAAGCTAACCCATGACTGATATTTGTACCTGTATACTGCAAATCATGATATAATAATGCGGAATACATAGAACTATAAGGCCATAAGGTTCAACTGATTAAAATCATGTGGGTAAAAATACCTAAAACAACTCAATCTGAAAGCTAAGTCTAAACGTAAAGTTGAAAGCCTCTAAAATATCTGAATAAGGAGTTGAAGGAACATCTCTTCAACTAACTCCATAAAACTAAACTAAAGAAATAAATAAATGTATCAAATCATATTGTCCTCGAATCAATAAGGACCTACTGTGTCTCTGTGACTGGAATGCTACCACTACTACTGGGCTGGAGCTCGTGTTTCGAAACCTATGGTGTAACATGAAAAAAAAGCACCATAGTGCAAATGCGTCAGTACAACTGGAGTACTAAGTATATGAGGAAGGTAGGCTGACCATAAAGGGTTTCATGCATGAACAACACTGACTGACTAATATGAATGTGGGAGTGCAAACACACATATATAGAAATTGGGACCGTGAATACGTGATAGCATGACCTGTAAGCTAATACATGGTTTACTGATAACTGTCATGACTCATACTGAAACTGATAACATGGACGACTGTATCTGACAGTCCTGTATATACTGAAATCGGAATGCCTTGAGTTCTTTTATCGAGATAGTATTGAAACTGTGGGAAGTAGTGTTTAACCAACATACCCCGTGTATGTTGTTATGGCTAAGCTGGGGTCCAATATCTACCCCGACTGGAGAGGTGTCAATACTGTGCCACGGGTAAGGACAGCCTATGAGTGACCCTTATCTGGCGGGTACTCAATGAGAACGGTGGGAACCCTAAATTGACGGGTTAAGCTAACTCATCAACCCTAATCTGATGAGTTAAGATGTCTCAACCTACGCTGGCTACGTAGTTCTGGAACACAAGGATGACTACTAAGAATCACACCCTGAACTGGCGGGTGAGTTCCCATCCTTGGGTTTACTCGGTGCTAACCTGTACTCCCATCTGGAGGGACTGGAAATGAATAACTAACTTTGCATGACTTAATCTTACTGAATTCCATTGACTGGCGAAATGTTACTGATATCTAACAACTGAATAAGATCATAAGGTTTTCCTGAGTCACACGACTGACTGAAGTCTATGGAATCATAGCTTGAGTTCGGATATCGTGAAACATGACATGGCTCTAGGCACACAGCTATAGTTTTTGGGTACAAGTACCCCCAGGACTCGATAGGAGGTAAATGACACACATGACATGACTTAATCCCAAGATTTGAGTCCACAATTCACAATATCATAAGTAAGGCTTTCATAATAAGAATGATTCTCAACAAACTATCACATGATCGGGAATGCACACAATATGTATTTACTTTCATGGCTTCAATAACATGGTCATTCCATATTGCAACAATATCATGAGCATCTCGTACAACTTCTTCAATTCAAGACAATAGCATGGGGATCACGTTGAACATAAACTTAGAACATGGAATAGTCATTTAGGACTTATTATGTCATAAAAGCATGATTTCTATTCCCTTAGGTATTTTCACAAATACCTTACATGCACATATTAGTCATAGATGGATTCATCAAGATTACAAATATTCAACCACTAATTTCACATATTTATACGTTAAATACCACCATATCCTCACAATAAACATACAAAGATCCCATCTTAGGCATCATCAAACTCCAACCACGTGAACATCAACCACCAACAACATAAATATCATAATACAAAATATAGAAGATGGTTCTTGAGCTTCATGAATGAAAGAAGTCCATGAATCAACTCACATATACCTTAGAAGGAAGATTCTTGATGATTCATGGAGTAATTTCCTTGAAATCGGATCTTAAAGCTTAGTTATGCAACCCTAGTTATTTTTCTCTTTTATTGATCTTGGATGATGATCTTTGAGATGATAATAGGGTTGTAATATGTTTAGAAGCTATATATTTTGTAGGGTTAAGTTTAGGGACGTGTAAGGAGTGTTAAAAGACTTAATTACCCTTAAAATAACTCAAAATAGAATGTTTTTGGCCCCTGGAACTGACTTAGGTAGTGCCCAAGTGATTGCCTAAGCTAGGTTGGGCGACTCCTAACTAATCGCCTATGTTGGATTGGGCGGTGCCTAACCAATCGCCTATCCTTACTGTCTCTCACGAAAATGGGCATAACTTTTCGCTCGACTATTGGATTAAGGAAAAATTGCTATCGTTGGAAAGCTATTCGATTCTCTACAATTTGGTGGGTCTAAATCAGCCAAAATACCACATTGACATCGAGTTATACTCATTCAAAGATTACGCTTGCATAATCGAACAGTAAAACTTGATGGATTCAAAAACTCTTAGCTTGTATTACCTTAAGTGACTCATATGAACATGCTTAATGCATCATAATCTATCCCATCACTAAGATATTCATTTTAAGTCATGTACTCAAGTATGAATCATATGATAGGAGATTTCATACGTAGGAATACTTATTCACTTCCTAGCTTATAAACATGCGGGGTATTACAAGAGACATAGACTATGACCTTACCTCTCTGCATCAAATCACACCCAAAAACTAACCCTAGAACTATCACAATATACCACAAATTTGTTTGAACCCTCTGGTAGAGTTAAAACTGGGTTGTAGTAAGTCGAGTCTTTAAATCCTGAAAACTCTTCTCACAAGAATCTGACAACTAAAATTTGACTTTTTTTTGAGTCAATTCGGACATATGGGATGCAATAGACAAAAATCCCTCAACAAACTGAGGGTCATAGCCTGCCAAGCTCAAAAAACTCTGGATATCTGATAGAGAGATGGGTCTGGGCTAGTTTCTCACTATTTTTGTCTTTTGGGGATCAACTCTAATTCCATCATCAGAAATGATATGGCCGAGGAAGGCTACTGACCTTAGCCAAAATTTGCACTTACTGAATTTGGCGAACAGCTGATGGTTTCTAAGAGTCTACTATACTATTCGGAGATGGTCTGCATGATCACGCTTACTTTGGGAGTAGACAAGGATACATGTAATCTATGAAGACTATGATGAACATGTCCAAGTACTTCTTAAACACATGGTTCATCAAGTCCATAAAAGCTGCTGGGGCATTGGTAGGACCAAATGACATGACTAAGAATTTGAAGTGACCATACCAAGTTCTAAAGGCTATTTTTGGGATGTCACACTCCCTCACTATGAGCTGATGATAGCCTGATCTAAGGTCTATCTTAGAAAAGTAACTGGCACCCTCAACTATGCTGAGTTTTATACTAAACTAAGTGATTGTATTTGACAGTCCTGATTCTATGGAACTAATCTAAGTTCTATACTAAAAGTAGAACTGAAACTAATACTGTGGAAGGTAATCATCTAACCTATATGCCCCTCTCTAATCTGATTGGGGTCTAACCTATAACCCCATCTGGAAGGGTATCAGTACCGTGCCATGTGTAAATACAAGCTGAGTCACCCTCGTCTGGAAAGTGCTCTGAATAAGAAAGGTGCTACCCTCAACTAGCACGTTAAAACACCTCATCAACCCTCAGATGTCTCAGCCTATGATGGCTATGTAGTTCTAGAATGCAAGGACTGTTTCTAAGGATCACACCCTCTGCTGACAAGTGAGTCCCCATCCTTGGGTTTACTCAGTACTGAATCCTACTCAAAAACTAAATAAAAACTGGACTAATTTCTAAACTGTTCTAGGTTGGACTGAATCATTACTAACTCTGGTAATTGACAGAACTAAACTGAGTTCACTAGGTTCTGAACTGATTTCTAACTGAGTTCTGAATTAGTTACTTACTGAGTTCAGAACTGATTACTCAATCATTGATCATGATATGAATGATACTATTCTATAGCTGACACTGACTCTAGGTATACAGCTAAATTATCGGGTATTGGATACCCCCAGGACTCGATATCATAAAATTACAAGATAGAAAAATCTTGAAACATGATAACTAATTACCTGGTCACCAATCATTCATTGGGGCTTTTTGACAAACACTTGCATGACATGAAGTGGTATGTATACTAACATGATATAAATTAACTATTCAACTCAGATGTACAATTCATTAAACACTTGGAGGGCATAGTATATGCACATAATACTAAACAACATGTGAGCATCATAATTTCAAATATCATATTCACAACTTGATGGTTTTATCATAAATTCACATGATAATAAACAATATGACATGAATCTTGCAACTAATCATGGATTAAGAACTCTATTAACATGATAGTCATAAACACATTCAAATCAAATCATGAAATTCAATAAATCCATTATCTTATATTTCAAAAAATGTTCTTAAACTCTGAGGGTGGAAAGAAACCTTGGATGAACACTTCACATACCTTGGTATTCAAATTTTAAATGAATGATGGAGTATTCTTGAAGGCTGAATCTTTAATTAGAGGTCCTAGGGTTTGCTTCTTGAGAAATTTTGAGAAAAATGAATGGATTTTGCCTCTAAAGGGCCTTAATCTTGTGTTTTGGGGGCTAACATAAAGTAGGAAAATACCCATTACCCCTGAGGATGTGGCTTTTTAATGACTAAAAATTGATTTAGCGACGCGCAAACCGACGTACCGCGTTATTGGCATCTATGCGATAGCCAACGCACTACATCAAGTTTGTATCGTTTAACTTTAATTTGCACTGGGAGTTGGAGGAAAAATATTCATCAACGCAATGGGCGACACGGTGCATTGAGATCACATCAATCCACTGCTTTATGCTTTCAAATGTGTTTCAAACAAAGTGTAAAAAATTTAAAACTTGTCCAAGAACACCTATGACATTTCTGATCATGATTCAACCTAAAAATTATTTAATTTAAGGTCATGAGGGTCGTGAAATTAAGTCGCCAACTTAAGAAGGCTAAAATAACACTAAGTATGAATTCTTAGCTATAATTTCTAAGTCTGGGACCTGGGGTATTTCATTGATGATATTCTTGTCTATTCCCATAGTGAAAATGATCATGCAGACCATCTGAGAATTATATTGCATACCCTTAGAACTCATCAGTTCTTCGCCAAGTTTTGTAAGTTCAGGTCTTGGCTAATAGCAGTAGCTTTCCTTAGTAATACTATTTCCAGTTATAGCATTCGTATTGACCATCAAAAGACTAAAGTAGTGAGAAAATAGCCCAGACCCATTTCTCCATTAGATATCAGGAGTTTCTTAGGTTTGTATCACTATTACAGACGATTTGTTGAAGGGTTTTGTTCTATTGTATCCCCCATGTCTCTATTGACTCAGAATAAAGTCAAATTTTAGTAGTCATATACATATGAGAAGAGTTTTCATAAGTTGACGACTCAACTTACTTCAACCCCAGTATTGACTTATCTGGATGGCTCAGACGAGTTTGTAATTTATTTTGATGCTTCTATTGTTGGTTTTGGTTGTGTATTGATACAGAGAGGTAAGTTCATAGCCTATTTCTCTAGATAGATTAAACCTCATGAAAATAATTATCGTACCCATGACCTTGAGTTGGCAGCTATGTTTTTGCCTTAAAAATCTAAAGGCATTATCTTTATGGGGTTCAAGTTGATGTGTTCACAGATCAAAAAAGTTTGCAGTATGTGTTCTCATAGAAAGATTTGAATCTTTGTCAGAGAAGGTCGCTTGAGCTGTTAAAAGATTATGATATGAGTGTGTTGTATCTTCGGAGCAAGCCCAATGCAGTGGCAGATGCCCTTAGTAGATTGTCTGTGGTGGTGTTGTAAAGACTCCGCAAAGTTCTAATTCAATTCAGTCCCATATAGCTTGTAATATGGAGGTCCTAGACTTAGAAACTAAGTATTGAGATTTAGAACCATTTTTATCCTTCGTAATTGGATGATCTTATTTTTTATCCTTACGACCTTAGAATGTCGATTTTTAAGTTGATTCATAATCGGGGATGTCATTAGATCATCCTGGATGAGTTTTGGATTTTTTGAACATCATTTGAGTCCTCTTTGTGTGACCATAATAGAAATCCAATGCGATCTCGATGCGTTGCACTAGCTACCGCATCGGCACCATCAATGTGATGTGTCATTTATCGCATCAGTACTATTGACGTCGTACCTCAACCACCGTGTCACTGGTCACTTTTGCTTACTAAATTATGGGTTTGTGGGGGCAAGGAAGTCGTTTTCCACCCATCTTGACCCACCTATATCACAAAATCAAGCCTCTCAAAGGGAAAAATTCACTCATTACCTCAAAAATTCTCTCAAGAGTAAAACCCTAGTTCATCAAGTCTAAGATAAAGTTTCAAGAAATCACCAACAATCTTCACAAAATTAACAATCGAGGTATGTTACGTGTTCATCCGTGGATTTCCTTCCACCCTTGGAGTTCAAGAACCCTTTTTAAAATTATAAGTTTTTAGATTCATTATTTACATGCACAAATTAGTTTGTATTCATGTTTGTGTTGTTGTATGGGTTTCAATTCAAGATTTTGTAATACCCCGAGAATCCCAAACGATAGTAGAACCATGATTCAAGATAATGTTAAATAAATCTTAGTGATTTGGTAGTTTTATGATCAAGTTTGATTTGTATTAAGTCCTTAAATACGTCATAGCTATTAGACGAATCAAAACATCCCTTACCAATTGAATTCTTGAGAAGGACATTTCTATAGTCAACTTCAAACGAGCATAGTTACTATTATAAAAATAAATTTTGAGCTCATGATCTACTGATAGATAGATAATTGAATTAGCTTTCCAACTATATCAATTTTGGTGAAATCAGATATCAGAGTAAGAAGTTATGATCGTTTTGTTGAGAGCTATTGGAGTTGTCCAGGAGTGACGAACATGTTGACGGACTGTTAAGTTAGTGACAGCATTCCACTTTGGCCGTTAGAACTGAAGTAGTGAGGGCCTTTTCTGGACCAAAAGTGATGGTGGGAGTAATGGTTAGTCACTAGAGTGACGGTCCGTCACTCTTACCGTCAGAATTGTCTGAGACAGCGCTGAAGCACCGTTTTAAAGGGATTTTTTGGTCATTTTTCACCCTATTTAATACTCAATCACCCCATATCAAAGATCATAACTTATCCTTCATCCAAAAAATCAAATTAGGTTTTATTTCTAAGATCAAAACCCTTATTTTTTCTTCAAGAAAAATCAAAAAAAATCAAGAGAAGTCAAGAAATCAAGAATCTCTCCAAGAACTTTCAAGAAAGAAGTTTCCAAAGTATGTAGATATTGATTCTTGCATCCCTTTCATCCAAGAAGCTCAAGTACCCTTTTCTAAATCTCCAAGATTTATGTTTATGAATTTTTAATTATTCTTGTGAGTTGAGATTCATGTTTGTCTACAAGAATCAAGTCTTGGCCTTAGTATGTGGTATTTATGTGGTAAATGGATTATGTACTTGTTGTTGATGTTGAATGATCTCCAAGATGGGATATTTATATGATTTTTATGAATCTAGGATAATATATGAGTTGGAAAGATGTAAATTTGGTTGTTCATGATGAGTAGTTGGGTTATTATACTTATGCCTAAGTTGTGCATGTGAGGTGTTCGATAAAATGTCTAAGAGACTAGAAATCAAGCATTGTAGTTAAATTGTGATCTAATGACAAATAAATGCTACACCCTTATGAAAATAATGACTTCTAAGATATTGTTATGTGTTATGGTTGTTGATGAAATGTTCATGAAGCTAGGTCGATGGACGTATGGCATGTTGTTATATGCACTCCCCTCCATCTATAAGACTTTGAGAACTATGAGTGTCACGAAATTTCCTAGTTAATGAATTGTACCATGATAGTGTGAAATCCCCAAATAAGTATGAACCTATGCATGTCTAGTGTTTGTTGAAGGACCTTAGTGAACAAGTAGAGATGTGATAGTAGTAAATTCCCTAATTATGTGCCCTTTGACATGTGCTAAGTTTTTAATATATGCCAAGTGGTTAGCAAGTAAGTTATGACATGATAGTATGAAGTTTCCCTAATCCATGTGATACCCAAACATATGTCAAGACTAATATAGGTATGAAATAGTTGAGGTAAAAACCTTGTTGAATGGAGTACATCTAATAGCATTTTTACCCTATGTTATTATATGATTATTATTTCGAGATGCTTAAAGCGACCCTTAGTTAATTGTGATGATGCATGAATGATTATGATGATGAATGAATGCATATGTTGATGAATGAATGATTGTGATGATGAATGGATGATCATGATGATACAAAAATGAGTATGTTTTACTTTTATGTTATCGAGTCCTGAGGGTATTTATACCCAAAAATAGAGTTGTTGTCTAGAGCCCGTATCAGTTCACAATAATTCCAATCGAGCCACAATTCTCAAAACTCAATAAACTACAGAACTCTGTATACTCAGACAAGTGTAGAACATAAAAAAAACTCAGTAATCTCAAAAATCTCTGTAATAACTATATCGCTAGTAATCTAGCCCCAGTCCTGTAAATTAGCTCAGATCTAATAGTATTCAAATGATTCAATTCTAATCTTAGAAGTGATTTGAGTAATCTATTCAAGCTCTGTATCGTCAGTCAGATACCATGATTTGATACCTTTTTCCATCAGATATGGAACTAAGTAATCTCAACATAACTCGGTCAGATCTCTTGAGAAACATGATCAGTATTAGATTCAGCTTAGTCTAAGTTTAGTTAAGAGTCAGATTAGTGTCTGTCAGTTGGGAGTAGGATTCAGTACCGAGTGAGCTCAAGGATAGGAACTCACCTACTAGTAGAGGTTGTGATTCTTAGAAGTAATTTTACGCTCCCAAACTATGTATATAGCGTAGGTTAAGACATTATACTTTCTAATTGAAGGTAGATGAGGTGGATTAACCTATTAGATGAGGGCTCCACCATTCTTGTTTGAGTACCTGATAGATGAGGGTCACATAAAGTTGTCTTTACTGGTGGCGCGGTACTGACACTCATCCAACTGGGGCACATATTGGGCCCCGACTTAGCTAGGCAGGGCATGTTGGTTAGAAGACTACTTCCCATAGTCTTAGTTTTAGAATCAGTCTCAGACATCGAGAAAGAGCTCAGTTCAGTGTACAGAATGCAAGGCTGTTAGGTACAGGCTATCAAGTATGATTATTTGCAAATTCGAAGATTCGTTGCTAGAAACGTCAATCTCAAAATCAGTTATCAGATCTCAAAATTAGTTATCAAGTAGTATTATTATCCAAAGATTCAAAGAATACCTTCTAGATAGGGTTGATCTCAGTTTCAGTCAATCATTTGCATTTAACCTTACCTCATCTGCATACTGGGTATATTTTTGTACGGACGCATTTGCACTATGGTGTTATATTTAACACCATAGATTCAGAGGCACAGAATCTAGAGTATCCCCATTAACTCAGTCCCAGTCAGCAGCAGTAGCAGTGGGTCCTCTTCTTTCGAAGATGAATCTTAATTTACTATTATTGCATCAGATTTTGTTTATATTTTCAGTTGACGGAGTTAGTTAGGGACTCCCATCAACTCCATAGTTCAGACAGTTTAGAGGCTTTTTAGATGGATGTCGATGTATTAGTATTCAGTTTTGAGTATGTCCAGATGTATTGAACCTTATGGCCAGTTTCTGCATTTATTTAAGATGTAATGTAGTTTGTAGGTATAGATATTAGTAAAGGGTTAGCTTGTGGTCCTTCAGGTCCATAAGCACCGTGTGACATCTGGGGATGGGATCTCGGGGGTTACAAATTTAATTGTAAGTTTCATAAACATAATATAGCATGTATGTTGATAGATGTAATCCCATGTTAAAACTGTTAAAATTGCAAGTTTAAGTTGTAGTCATGATGCTTATGTTTTGTTCATTACCATGTGCATTGATTATGCTCCCCAATTGTTTGATAGAATGTCCATATGAATTGAATAGTGTAATCATGACATGTTATCACGTGTTCTCATTTATGTACAAGTTCATAACCTCCAAGTGTTTGACAAAATTTCTCAGTGAATGAATTGTGAAAAATTGACTATTATTATGCATTTAAGATTTGTTATGTTTTATTATTAATGCATTTGAGTCCTGGGGGTATTTATTACCCAAAATCTAGCTGTTTACTTAGTTACAATAGTTGTAGAATAGTCCCAGTAAAGGTCAAGAACAGTAGTACTCAGTCAGAAAAAGAACTCAGTGAACTCAGTCCAGTTCAGTCAGTCAACACGATCAGTGTCATTTCAGTCAAGCCTTGTATAGTCTAGTGAAAATTCAGTGTCAATTCAGTTGCGACTAGGATTCAGCATCGAGCAAACCCAGGGATGAGGGCATTCCTTCATGTAGAGGGTTTGACCCTTAGTAGCAGTTCCTGTATTACAGAACTACGTAGCCAACGTAGGGTAAATCATCCTCCTGCCATACAAGGGTTGACACCATCATATATATATTTCATAAGTCCTCCTACCAGATTAGGGTTGACCCAGCATTGTTAGTATCCCATGGCTAGGTGTTAACACCCTTCCTACTGGGGTCATAAGTTGGACCACGAATAACTGTATATCGGGGTATGTCAATTAGATGAACACTCCCACAGTTACAGTTTTAGTCTAGGTATTCAGTAAGGAACTCAATCAGTTCCACACAACCATGGCTATCTGTTATCAGATACTCAGCCATCAGAATTTAGTACTCAGTTTCAGTATAATCTCAGATACATGATGTATACCTATATGTGCAGTATTGCATGTTTTGTACGTTCATTAGTTACAGTTTTGCATGTACACTCATATAGTTACTTCACAATGTTCATTTATTCAGTTATCATTTCATCCTTATGAACCCATATTCATCGAACTTACCTCACTTATCATACCAGTACATTTCACGTACTGATGCATACTCTCTCATTGGTTCTATGATGTCTCATATCATAGGTTCAAACAATCTGGTTCCTGACCGTATTTAGCAACTCAAGATATCAGCAACAGTTATAGTAGTGAGCCCTCATATTTCAAGGATAGAGTTTATCTACTTCAGTATTCCAATAGTTATTTTAGTCAGAGTTAGTTGGGGGGTTTGTCCCATCAACTCCATATTCAGACAATTACAGGCTTTCAAACTAGCATAGGCAGTTATTCAGTTTTCAAATGTTATTATCAGTTAAACTCGGCTATTATATCAGTATTTTCAGAACCTTATGACATTTTTAGATTTATTTTGCATATATATTTCAGTATTATATTCAGTGCTCATAGCAGGTACCAGTCAAGGCTTAGCTTGTGGTCCTTCGAGATTGTAAGCACCGTGTGATTCCCAGGGTTTAGTCTCAGGGCATTACAAAGTTGGTATCAGAGCCTAAGGTTCTAAATGTCCTACGTAGTCTGAAAGCATCATCAAGTAGAGTCTTGTTCTCTTGTGCATGGGTGTATAGCGCACCACAGTTAATGATAAGAGGCTATAAGTTATTTTTAGGAAAAAGTTCCCTTTTTTCAGTGTTTATTTTGTGCAAAGGAGCATGAGCTCTATTTATAAATCTCTTCCTAACTCATCCATCCTTCCACATATAAAAAATTCCACCCAAAAAGAACAACGGAAGGAGAAATGGGAATCGTCCTGCACCTCTTCCTGTTCGGGAAGATTCCCAAAATAATTATGTCTCTTATGCCAAATTTAGAGATGCTTTTAATTCCTTAGCTTATTCAGTAGTTTCTTAGAGTAATCTATAGGCTATTATCCTAGCTAGGCTTTTGATTCATGCCCGGTAGAGTGAGGAGGGAAAGCATAGAAAGAAAGAGAGAAAGAATAAGATGCCCAGAATAGGTAGTTTTATGCCAAGGTCAAGGGGTAGTAACCGCTCCTAAGTTCATCAGAAATTCTCTGCCCCAGCTTCACCTTCAGTTATTATGCCAGTGCTTAAGGTTAAGAATGACAGTCAAAATAGAGCACCAGTCTCTAAGTCACAAGGTAGTAAGAAGGATGTTCGTACTTATCCACTTTGCGGAGAATATTATAGGAATCAAAAAAATATGTGTAGAGCCGGTAGTGGTGTCTGTTTTGGGTTTGGAAAGCCAGGCTACAGAGTCAGAGATTACCCAATGAGTAGTCAGCAGGGCCAGTACAACTGTTCTCCAGTCTGATAAGGTCGCTCAACTTAGCAGGGCGCCACTTTTAGTGCCACCAGTGGTTAATGTCAAAATAGACTTCATGAAATCTAGTACAGAAATGATCAGTAAAGTTCCCCTAATATGGTTATGGGTACGTTATAGGCCTTTCATATTCTTATGTATGTTTTACTAGATCCAGGGCTTCACTTTCTCTTGTAACCTTCTCATATAGCTGTCAACTTCAGTGTTATCCCGAAATATTAGTAGAGCCCTTCTTAGTGTCTACCTCAGTGGGAAAACCCTTCATAACTAATAGAATATGTAGAAATTGCTCGGTTACAGTATCCTGACAACCCACTTTAGTTTATTTCAAAGATAGAGTCATTCAGTTTCAGTATCCCGATGAACTAGTTATTAAATAAAGGGGTAGTACCTCCTTAGTACTTAGGAGTCTTACATGTTTATAAATTTCATCTCAGAATCCTATGATAGAATATAATCTAGAATTCAAAGCATGAAACCAGGAGTTCAACCACAGTAGTAGAGTTGGGATTATGTTATCTGAAGTTGAGCAGATTATATATTTCATAGGACTTGCTGGGTGAAAGGTGAAGCAGTAGGATTGCAACAGTGTATACAAGAAGTTAAAGGTGTTGATTCAAAATATGTGTTGTGTATATGATATTTGTAGGCTATGATGAAAGTAGTATAGTTATTAAAGAATTGGGGATATCTATGTTATGTGTTAGGATCTCAGTTCGAATCTTTGAAGGTTAAGCTATTACAAAGAAGAGTTGAAGATTCTAAGTTAGTCAGTTCTTAAGTTGTTATATGATGTATTTTGGGCTATAGAAACTTAATAGTTCTATATCAGAAGAAGGTATCAGACGTGGGGTTTTACACTTTCAGGTGCAGTCTTGCAAGGTAAGTTTAGTGTTTATGAGTATGGTCATATCTCGAACTCTAGAGTAAAGTGGTTTCATGTCAATTTTGATTTTGGTAAGTGGTATACAAACTTAGAATGATGGCTTTAAGCTAAGGGGGAGATGGTAGAACAAGTGACCAAGTCAGGCTCTCATATTCTAATAGTAATACCAGTCAGTTGTAGAACAATGCTAGGGAGGGATATGCCCAACCTATGCTTATTTAAGTATTTGCACTTCAGTTATTATGATACCTACTCATGCCTTACATATCAGCTCTATGCTCAAAGCTCAAACTCATTCACTTTCCATAGAATCATGTACGATACCAAACCCTTGTATGAGGAGTTGAAATTTACTCAACAGTGCAAATCATGTTCCATGAGTTCAAAGATTCCAAAACTGTAATACCCCGTGAAATATTTAGTTGAAATTTTGTGTGTAGACGTGTTGGGTTTTATCTTCTAGAATGAATTATAAACTTGCCATGCGTATTGTCTTATATTATGTCCCACCATTGCGTAGAGTATCAAATAAGCTTACCAACGATATGTGGATAATCCAAAACGGACACACGAGCGATAAGTTATGAACATTCCGATCGAACCGTGAATAGTAGTGAACAGTAAAATGTGCAGGAAAAAGTACTGAGGCCTGGCATATTTTTTCTTCAACTTTAAATGATCATAACTCCTTGTATATAATGATCTGGGTGATCTACTATATATCAACGGAAATCTCTCCAATTTCTCTTTCCAATGATATTGGTTTCATCCAATTTTTCTATCGGAGCAAATATTTATGGTCGATCTACTTCAGCCTATCAAAAGAGAACTTTTGGGTCAACTTCAGACAATCATAACTCCTCGTACACAATGATCTGGGTAAGATACTATATATCAACAGAAATATATGAGAGTCCTCTTTTTAATGAAATTGGTTTAATCTAATTTGTATATCAGAGTAAAATGTTTTGGTTGATCTATTTCAGACTATCAAAATAGTCCACCTAAGGACAGATTCAAGAATTATTTGATTTTTCAGGGCGTTTTGTTCATTCCTCCTTACCCAAAATCCATCCAAACCCTATATTAAAGCCTATTAGAAGCATTATATGTTATATTTCATCAAATTTCCTCAAAAAGAAAACCCTAAGCTCCTACATCCAACTTCAAGAACCTCCAAAGTTCACTATTAATTCTACAAATTTATTCAAGATTCCAAGTTCCTAGTTCAAGAACTCCAAGAACCATCATTCAAAGGAACGATTAACATCTCAAAAATGAGTATCGATCTAAAGTTTATCATTCAAGGTATTTTGGGTTTTTCAATAAGAACTCTCTTTCGTTCTTGTGCCCAAAAGCAATTTTCTTTACAAAGGCATGATTTTTATTTGATTAATATGAATTTGAAGTATAAACCCATATCTTATGATGATTATTATGAAAACTTGATGTTTATGATTTTAAAAGATAAATTTACATGTGTGGAGATATAAAGCATGAATCTTGAACGATATTTATCATGATTTTCATATTTTAATCGTGAATCCCCATTGGAAATTGTGTTTTATTGAGAAAATGTGTGTTATAAGCACGTTGATGTTGAATATTTGAGATATTTTGAATGATTTGACCTTTTGGTCTTAATGGAGTTATTTTGAACTCGAGTGTGAAAGAAATTCACAACGTGGTTGATTTTGATATATGGAAAGCATGATGGCTCTCAATGTATATTTATATATTACTGAAATTGTTTTGTTATGGATTGTCTTTGAAATGATCTGATCTAAGTCCGAGAGAAATCTTTAGCACCGAGTGGAAGGTACAAAGCGACCTTACTTCCCTAGAACTATGTGCCCCCGTAGGAGTGAGCCTAAAGTTGATTTATATAGTGATCACTAGTTTTTGTGGATTTGATATCGATAGTCCTACTCTGATGGCAAGGATAGGATGGCTGTCCTCAACATGAGTTGGACGTTGGACTCTATGTGGCTCGCATGGTTTATGCCGGTTATAGGATCTCCCAGTGTGTGTGTGTTTCTTTATGTCTATGGTGAACGGTGAAGTGATTTGAAAGTGGAATTGTAAAATTTATTCTTTCGAAAGATTTAAATGATATTTACATTATGATAATTGATATTCTTGATGAACTGAAAGTGATTGACAAATTATATGATGACTCACATGTGTTATTATACTTATTTCATCCTCTCATGATTATGATGATTTTCTTTGGGCTGTGTGAGTCTTTCATACATCCTGCATATTTCTTATAAATATTTATGATGATGATGTTAATAAAAATGCATACACCCCTATATACTCGGTTCCTTTCCATGGTACTGACCCACATCTTTGGATGTGGGCTATATTTTCTTAGAATGTAGGTTCAGGTGCTTAGTTCTAGGTTCTACAGTGATTCTTCGGGCACACTGTTCTATATCATCTGTCATGGTGAGTCCTCATATTCTGAGGATGTGATGTCTGATGTTAGTTTCACGAAATTATTTACATTTGATAACTGAGTATGAGTCAGTTGGGGCATATCTCAATGGCTCACTGGTTTTATTGATTTTCTTAGAGGCTTGTCAAACTAGTATAGATGTTGGGAGTTGACTAATAAGTCGTATTTTGTTATCTTTCTAAAGTTGTTTTATTCTTGGATGATGATTACTCTGTTGATATTTGAGGGTTATTTATGGAAACCCCATTGATTTGTGTTGAACTAAATGAAAATGGCTCCAAGGGTTATCTTGGGGCTACTCGTAGCCTCAAGCACCGTGTGACTCTTCGGGACCCATTTTCGGGGCATTATAAACTTGGTATCAAAGCCTAAGGTTTTAAGGTGTCCTAGGGAGTCTGACAAGCCGCGTTAAGTAGATTCTTGATCATTGGTGTGTAGCGTGCCACATCTATGAGCAAGAGGCTACAAAACGTTTTAGGAAAAACTGTGATTTTTTTTCAAAAGTCTATCGTGCTTAAAGTGTCTCTCTCTACTATTGATTCATGCTATCCTCTTTCAGAAATATGCCTCCACGTAAAGCGAGAAGAAATAATGATCGTCAGCAACCTCAACCCGCTGACACATTGAATGAAAATATATCTCATGCTGAATTTTGGGCAGCATTTCAGGCGCTGGCCCAAGCTGTTACTGCAAATATTTAGGCCAATCTGATCCTGGCTCCGACACAGCAGGGAAGTGATTCAGTGGCTGCAAGGATCCGTGACTTCATGCGGATGAAACAGCCAGAATTTTATTGGTCCAAGTCTGATGAGGATCCACAATTGTTTTTAGAGGAGGTGCGGAAGATTTCTCAGGTGATGCATATATCTGAGGAACATAGTATGGAGTTGGCTGCGTATAGGTTGAAAGACTTTGCTTATGACTGGGTTGTTGCTTGGAGGAAAGGTAGAGGTGAGGGAGATGTCCCTACGACTAGGTAAGAGTTCCAAGATGCATTCCTAGATAATTTTTTCCCTTTGGAGATGAGGGAAGCAAAGGTGGAAGAGTTTATGAACCTGCAACAGGGCTCTATGGCTGTTAGGGAGTACTATCTAAAGTTCAATCAGTTGGCCAAGTATGATCCTGACTTAGTGGCTGATAATCGGGCTAGTATGAGTAAGTTTGTGACTAGAGTGTCTAGTTATGTGCTTAAGGATTGTAGGTCTTCTATGCTGAATAGTGAGATGAATCTTTCTAGGATGATGACTCAGGCCAAATAGATTAAGGTAGACAAGATTAAGGAGAGAGATAGAATGAGAGGGAATAAGAGAGCTGTTCGAGCAACACGGATAGGGTCAGACTAGATCGTAGGGAGGGAGTCTCCCTCAGTATCAAGATCATTCGTCTATGCCAGCACCATCATCTACTAGTGCTCCCATGCCTAAAGGTAAGCAGGAGCAAGGTAGTAGGTTATATGCATCCAGGTCCCAGTACAGTACTAGCAGTAAGCTAAATCGTCCCCTGTGTCCTAAGTGTGGTAGGGCTCATTCGGGTGAGTGTTGGGGTGAGAAGACGGGTTGTTTCTGATGTGGTGACATGGGTCACAAAGTTAGAGATTGTCCACAGTATGGACAAGGGCATCATAACTATCGCCCTCAGACTCAAACTCAGACTGTTAGTGCTCCAGTTCCAACGAGTTGCCCATCCCTAGCTTAGGGCGCCTCTTCTAGCAATGTTGGCGGGCAGTGCCAGAATAGATTCTATGCTTTACTGTCCCGCCAGGAACAGAAGAACTCTCCCGATGTTGTTACTGGTATGATTCTTATATTTTACTTTGATGTGTATGCTTTGTTGGATCCTCGATCCTGTTTCTCATATGTTACACCTTTGATTGCTGTGAATTTTGAAATGAGTCCTGAGATTATTCCTGAGCCTATCCAAGTTTCTACCCCAGTGGGTGATTCGATTGTTGCCCAGAAAATGTATAAAAAGTGTTCTGTTACCGTTCTTCACAGAGTCTTGTTGGCTGATCTTATTGAGTTAGACATAGTAGATTTTGATGTGATTCTGGGTATGGACTGGCTGTATTCTTATTATGCCTTTATTAATTGTCAGATCTGAGTGGTCAAGTTTTAGTTTTTGGGTGCATCCGTGTTTGAGTGGTCTGGGAATTCTGTGTCACTCAAGAGTCATTTTATCTCTTACCTCAAAGCTAGAAAGCTTATTTCCAAGAGGTGTATTTACCATTTGGTTAGAGTCAAAGACACTAAGTCTAAGACTCCAACTCTCCAGTCTGTTAACGTCGTCAATGAGTTTTCTGATGTCTTTCTGGAAGATCTCCTAGGGATACCTCCTGATAAAGAGATAGAGTTTGGGATTGATCTTTTACCCGATACTCAGCCTATTTCTATTCTTCCTTACCGTATGGCCCCTGCAAAACTTAAGGAGTTGAAAGAGAAACTCAAAGATCTACAAGATAAGGGTTTCATAAGGCCCAGTGTTTCTCCTTAGGGTGATCCTGTGTTGTTTGTGAGAAAGAAAGATGGCTCTGAACTATCTTGCAAACCCTTAGAGATCATAAGTTGTTTGCCAAGTTCAATAAGTATGAGTTTTTGCTAAGGTCAGTTGCTTTTCTGGGTCATATCATTTCTTCCGAGGGTATTAGAGTTGATCCCCAAAAGACTAAAGTTGTTAGAAATGGCCTAGACCTATTTCTCCGACTGATATCCAAAGTTTCTTGGGTTTAGCTGGTTATTACCATCGTTTTGTTGAGGGTTTATCCTCTATAGCATCTCCTATGACTCAGTTGACCCAAAAGAAAGTGAAGTTCTATTAGTCCGAATCTTGTTAGAGGAGTTTTCAAGAGTTGAAGACTCGACTCACTTCAGCCCCTGTTTTGACTTTGCCTGATGGTGTTGATGGTTTTGTGGTGTACTGTGAAGCTTCCAGAGTTGGGTTGGGTTGCGTATTGATGCACAAGGTTAAGGTGATAGCTTATGCATCTAGATAGTTGAAACCCCATGAGAAAAATTACCACACCCATGATCTTGAGTTGGCTGTTGTTGTGTTTGCTTTGAAAATCTGGAGACACTATTTGTATGGTGTCCATGTTGATCTTTTCACTGATCATAAGAGTCTGCAGTATGTGTTTACCTAGAGAGAATTGAATCTTAGGCAGAGACGATGGTTAGAATTATTAAAAGACTATGATATAAGTGTGTTGTACCATCCGGGCAAGGCCAATGTTGTGGTGGATGCCCTACGTATAGTGTCCATGGGTAGTGTTTCGCATATGGTAGAAGGTAAGAAAGAGTAGGATCGTGATGTACATCGTTTGGCTAGATTGTGGGTTAGGTTGTTTGACTCTGTTGAAGGTAGTATAGGGGTTCAGAGTAATTCCGAATCCTCCTTGGTTTCGGAAGTAAAGGAAAAGCAATACTTAAATGCTAGTTTGATCAGACTGAAGGAGTTAGTCTAGGACCCAAAATTAGAGGTTTTCTCCCAAGGGGGAGATGGTGTGTTGATATTGCAGGGTAGATTGTGTGTCCCGAATATCGATGATCTGAGACAGAGGATTATGGCTGAAGCGCACGGGGAGCGATATTCTATTCATCCTGGTGCCACCAAGATGTACTGAGACTTGCGGGAAATCTATTGATGGAGTAGCATGAATAAAGATATAGCAGCGTTTGTAGCTAAGTATGCAATATGACAACAGGTTAAGGTTGAATACCAAAGACCTGGTGGTATGATGCAAGAGTTTAGTATTCCCACCTGGAAGTGGGAAGAGATAAATATGGACTTCGTGATTGGTTTACCTACTTCCCGGAGCTATCATGATTCTATTTGGGTTGTGGTTGATAGGTTGATTAAGTCTGCTCATTTCTTGCCTGTTCATACTTCATATACTACTGAGGATTATGCTAGATTATGTATCCGAGAGCAAGTCAGACTGCATGGAGTTCCCTTGTCTATCATTTCGGATAGGGGTACTCAGTTCACTTTGCAATTTTGGAAAGCTTTTCAGAAGGGTCTTGGCACCCAAGTGCTTTTGAGTTCTGCTTTTCATCCGCAGACTGATGGTCAGGCTGAGCGGACCATCCAGACCTTAGAGGATATGTTGAGAGCTTGTGTACTTGACATTAAGGGAAGTTGGGATGATCACTTACCGTTGATAGAGTTTGCTTACAATAATAGTTTCCACTCTAGTATTGGCATGGCTTCGTTTGAAGCCTTATATGGGAGGAAGTGTATATCACCCATAGGTTGGTTCAAGGTGGGTGAAGCGGCTGTGAGTGGTCCTGATTCGGTATTTGAGGCTATGGAAAAAGTTAAGTTGATTAGGGAAAGGTTGAAAACTGTGCAGAGTCGTCAGAAGTCATATGCGGATGTTAGAAGGAGAGACCTTGAGTTTGAAGTTGGTGACCTAGTGTATCTGAAAATTTCACCCATGAGTGGGGTGAAGAGACTCGGAAAGAAGGGGAAGCTTAGTCCCTGTTTTGTTGGTCCTTACAAAATTCTTAGCCATTTTGGTAAGTTATCTTATGAGGTCGAGTTGCCTTCCGAGTTGTCCTCTGTTCATCCAATATTCCATGTCTCCATACTTAGAAAGCATATTAGCGATGCTGTGGTAGTGGACTCCTCTGTGAGTTCTAAAATTCAAGAAAGTATTTCTTTTGATGAGATTCCTATTGAGATTCTTGATTTCAGTGTCCGAAGACTAAAAAATAAAGAAGTTCCCTAGGTCAAGGTGTTGTGGCGAAACCAATCTGTTGAGGGTGCAACTTGGGAAGCTGAGGCGGATATGCGATCCAAGTACCCGCACCTATTTTTCGTGAACTCCGATCAAGCTGAAGGTACCGTTCTTTCCTAAATCATGCACTTTTGAGAAAAGTTGCAGTAGTTCAGCTGTCATTTATTATTTGTTCAGCTGTAGTTTCTTGAATTTATGCATTCTATGTTGCATTCGGAGTGACAAAAAATTTGGTGATGAGTCTAACAAATGGATTCAGCTGTATGCTCTATTCCCTATCTAATCTTGTCATTTCTAGTGTCATTCGAGGACGAATGTTTCTAGGGGGATGATGTAATACCCTAGGAAATTTTTCGTTGAAATTTTGTGAGTAAACATGTTGGGTTTTATCTACTAGAGTGAATTATAAATTTTCCATGAGGAATGTCTTAGATTATGACCCACCATTCCGTAGAGTATCGAATAAGCTTTCCCACTATATGTGGATCATCCAAAACGGACACTCGAGCGACGAGTTATGAACATTCCAATCGAACCGTGAATAGTAGTGAACAGTAAAACATGTAGGAAAAAGTACTGAGGCCCGGCGTATTTTTGCTCCAACTTTAAATGATCATAACTCCTTGTACAAAATGATCTGAGTGATCTACTATATATCAACGGAAATCCTTGCGAGTCTTCTTTCCAATGAAATTGGTTTCATCCAATTTGTCTATCGAAGTAAAAAGTTATGGTCGATCTACTTCAGCCTATCAAAAGCAAATTTTGGGGTCAACTTCAAACGATCATACTCCTCGTACACAATGATCTGGGTGAGATGCTATATACCAATGGAAAGATATGAGAGTCCTCTTTCTAATGAAATTGGTTTCATCCAATTTGGATGTAGGAGTAAAACGTTATGGTTGATCTACTTTAGACTATCAAAACAGTCCACCAAAGGAAAGATTCAAGAATTATTTGATTTTTAGGGACGTTTTGGTCATTTTCCCTCACCCAAAATCCATCCAAACCCTATATTAAATCCTATTAGAAGCATTATATGTTATATTTCATCAAATTTCCTCAAAAAGAAAACCCTAAGCTCCTATATCCAAGGTCAAGAACCTCCAAAGTTCACCAATAATTCTGCAAATTTATTCAAGATTCCAAGTTCCTAGTTCAAGAACTCCAAGAACCATCATTCAAAGGCACGATTAATAGCTCAAAAACGAGTATCGATCTAAAGTTCATCATTCAAGGTATGTGGGTTTTTTCAACAAGAACTCTCTTTCGTTCTTGTGCCCAAAAGTAATTTTCTTTACAAAGGCATGATTTTTATTTGATTTTTATGAATTTGAAGCATGAACCCATATCTTATGATGATTATTATGAAATCTTGATGTTTACGATTTTTGAAAGGTGAATTTACATGTGTGGAGATATAAAGCATGAATCTTGAACGATATTTATCACGATTTTGATATTTGGGTCGTGACTCCCCATTGGAAATTTTGTTTTTTTAGAAAGTGTGTGCTATAAGCACATTGATGTTGAATATTTGAGATATTTTGAATGATTTGACCTTTTGTTCTTAATGGAGTTATTTTGAACTCGAGTGTGAAAGAAATCCACAACGTGGTTGATTTTAATAGATAGAAGCATGATGGCTCCCGATGTATATTTATATATTACTGATAACGCTCAAACTACAGCTCTCGTAAGAGTTTAAGCTGTCGTTTGTCAAATATAGAACCCAACTGGGTTGGGTGTCGAATCCCACAGAGAATACTTGGTCACTAAGTAAGCAAATATTATTAGACTTTTGGCAAAAGTTTCGTAAAAAGGGGGGGTTTGTAGCGTGCAATAATGTAACAAAGTGACAAACGGAAATAGCAAAGTAAAAAGAAAGAATGTTTAGTAAGATGTTTAACCAATGAGAATTGAGAGTTGGGGTTATGTCCACCTTATGAGTTATACGTCTCTATTGGCTATGAGTTATGCGGAATTCAGACATGCATGTGCTTATAGAGAATCGTATTCTATGGTAAATCCAGGCGTCTTTCGACCATCAAGGATTATTTCACTTTAACTCTTTCGATCTTAAAACGTATCTAATGGTACAAATTCTCCAATAGGTTAATCCAGTTATGGCACTAACTTTTTAACAGGGGTTGGTGCCCTATTACCTTGACATTATCTCTTTTCCAGACATATAACTTTTCTTTCGAACAAGTTAATGCTGTACTGGCGTATTCTATATGTTTGCAACCACAATAATTTATCTTAAGATGAAGAGAATAATGATATAAGCAGCATACGTGTCACGAATTCACAAACTCATAGCAATAGATAGTAGCTCATAAGGCTTCCATAACCCCAACAGAGAAGTTTAGCTACTCATGAGTGCAATGGAAATCACAATAGTCATTATCATTATACCAAAGTAAATATCTCACGTGTAGTATATGTTGGTAGGGCTTGTGGCGTGATTTCCTTTCAAAGTAGTGTTTCTCTTGTTGTGGAAATTTTAAGTCGAAGATATGAAGAAAAAGTAATAAGAATTAATTGAAAGAGAATTGTTGAAATTCTTGAATGATTGATGGAATCAGAATTATAATAAGCTCCAGCAAAATAGGGTATTTATAATACCCATATCCTATTCCTACTAAGCTACTGCATTACTTAACCTAATACTACTAGGTTACTGCATCATTATCCTAAGGGACGGGTAGGACTATTTTGGCCAAAAATAGTGACTATGTTCCTAAGCTCTTTAATACATCACATTATGCCATTTATGCTTTCTTTCAAACAACCTTTCTTCTTTCTTTTAATCTACCACCCTTTCTCACCTCTTTTGTTTTTCAATTTTGAACAAAATACTCTTTTTATTTTTCTTTTCCTTTTTCTTTTCATAACACACCTCTTATGATAGCAATTATTTTCCATAACAAATTCAAGCACCAATACAATCTAAGGCACTATTCTCACCCAATTTCATCTTATTTTGTCACATTACTTTACGATTTTAAAGCACTTAGGAATTTGGATCAAATCATGGTCTTGAAAAAAAAATGGATTAGGCTTACATATGAGACTGTCAAAGAAAATAGGCTTAAGGCTCAAAGGGGGTTATCTAGGATGATGTCCATGGGTAGATAAAATGAAGGTAAACAATCATAGGTTGCTAAAGAAATTCCTAAATCATCTCCTAAACTCACACTCTTTATTTTTCTTTACATACATACCAGGCAAGTTCTAGCATTAGCCACAAACATAGAATATACTATCATTTCACACACACAAGGCACATGGTCGACTTTATTGGAAGCAGTATAGACTCTTGACCCAACAGATGAAGGAATTGAACCACATAATTATCACATAATGAGTCACTATTAGAGCCTAAACGTCTCAATAGTAATGATTTTATCACAGACTCTTGTCGTAATACCATGCTGCCTATCAGAACAATTTCATGCAAAGTTAAAATTTTTAAAAAAATTTACTACTAAGAAAAACAAAACTAACTACTAAACACAAAACAAACAAACATAAATGAATGCAAATGCAGATAAAGAAGGTTAGCATGCAAATACCAGCACCCCACACTTAAACGGGACACACTGCCCTCAGTGGAAAATAAATAAGAACCTGGTAAGTCGGACTCCTCCTCTATGTCTGGGGTCATACCCCCTTCGTCGGAATCATCATCAGAGTCGTCGCCATCAGAGTTCTCCTCCACGTCTGAGTCTGGCATTCGACGATCATCATCGGTTGGCACATCATCATCAAGAGGTTCCTCAAAGTACACACCTACTCCACATATTTGCCTTGCATGCCCATTCATTGGGTAGTCATAGTCCAGCTGTTGGAGCTCTGCAGTAGTTGGAACACGACCTCTGCTCATCATGGTAAACCGAGTCATGCCATACAGATGGCGAAAGAAACTCTCATCCCGAGCATGCCTTTCCGCAGTGGTAAGGTTGACGCCATGCGTGGTTTCAGCATCTTTAACCTTTGTGAGGTCAACCCTCTTTGGGTTTTGTGGAAGTTTATGATCATCCGGTTCCTCTTCGATGTCCTCCTTCCTCAATATTGCGGTCAATAGATTGCCAAAGCTGAAGTGGGACCTCTTGTGTAGCCTGGCCTTTCGCATTGTAGATCAAATAATTGCCCCAATATTGATAGGAACATTCGTCATCAATGCGTACACCAAACACACTCTATCTCGTGTAATCTTTGTGTACTGGGTCCCTGGAATCAGACAAGAGTTGACTATTCGCATCCATATCCGAGCTTCTCTATTCAAGGAAGCATATGGGAAGGTGTTGTGCCGACCGGTATCCTTGTGTCTGCTCCATCGTGCCATAGATCTTGTTCCGCATAATGTGTGTCTAATTTGCCTGTACGGAGGTCTGTTAGACAGCTCTTTGAGTGGCGATGGATCAACAGATGGCAGGCCCAAAAAGGAGTTGAAGAACTCCGCATTTAGTTATAGGACTTGGCCCCGAATCTTTACTTCACTCCCTGTAGTTTTCGGTGACCAGTTGGCATAGAATTCACGTGTTAGATCGAGATTGCATTCTCCCATATCTTGGAAGATGAAATCAAGATGTAACGCCATTATCTTAGCCAACATACGGGGTTCTTTCTTTGCTAGGCTTTCCTTGTGTATCAACTTCACATGAACATATTTTTTCTCTTTATTGTTCCTATACCACTCCTTTCCTTCCTCCTCGAGGATCCATTTAATTCCAAACATGCGGCGAGGTATTTGCAGCGAGGAGGATTCTCCTTGCTCTTTTCGTCCCCTTTTTTGGCCTTTTTGCGAAGTGGTTGCTTTTTCTTTCCCTTGTCTTGGCTTTGGTGCCATTGTACCTGAGATTAAAATAATAGTCATGTTAGCTTCGTCACGGTGGATACAACTAATAAACAAGCAGTAGTGGCACCACCCCATACTTAGTTTGTTTGTACAAACTAGTGAAGTGAACGATATCGATTACTCAGATTTCATCGATATACGTTTAGGTGTTATGTTCCAACAATATAATCAGTGCATTCATACTTTTCGTATTATGTTAACTATCCTTTCTCAATTCTAGATCATGTAATCTTGGTAATGTTTTCATGCATCACTTTGAATAAGACTACTACATAGAGAATGTATCAAGTTATGGCATAGAAATAATCAACATCTCATGTTTGTAGTTAACCATGATTTTCATCTCAATGAACAAGTCATCCGAGCATGAAAGCTTTCAAGTTACAGGATTATGCAATTTTCTTGACAATGTCAATTCCGCAAAAGTATGACAGTGTATCAAAATCAAATTCAAGTTGGAAACAAGTCAAGAGCATCCTTACGTATTCTTTCACTCACTTAGTTTCACCACAACAAATCAACTATATTCAAATCATCAATACTACTTTAAGATTAAACAATTCACTATAGACGTAGTAGTGTAGTACTTACGGAATATAAAAGGAGAACAAAGAAGTACTTACTTGGTTGATGGCCTAGGAAGATGTTCTTGCAAAGTAAAAGAGCAAAGGGAAAATTTTTGAGAGAATTTGGAGAGGTAGGCGGCGCTTTAGGGTGGAATTGCAATGTGTTTTTGATTTAATACTAAGGTTCTATTTATAGGACAAGCTTGGGTCGGGTTTTGACCCATTTGGAATCGGATTTGGAGACCAAAAGTGACCATAGACGGCGCCTAATGCTTTGCCTATGCTTGGCCTAGGCTGCGCCTTTTGCAAAGCATTGTTGAGCATAGGCGGCGCCTATGCTATGGCATTGTTAGGCATAGGTGGCGCCTATGCCATGGCATATGAGATTCAGAGACAAAATGTTTTTGCATAGGCGGCGCCTATGCTATGGCATTGTTGAGAATAGGCGGCGCCTATGCTATGGCACTCTAGAATCCGAGAGCTTAGGTCATAGCATAGGCCATGCCTTGTTCGTGGCCTAGATTTGCATAGGCCTTGCCTTGTTCTTAGCCTATATTTGCATAAGCAATGCCTCACCCATAGCCTTTTGCTTTTTCATTCCTAACTTACCACCTTCAACATGCAATACTTCTAAATCAAAATTTGAAACCAATCTCCTCCTTTACACCTCTTGCACCTACATGCACTCAAAAACAACAAAAATGATTAGAATGATGGGTTGCCTCCCATCAAGCGCCTTAGTTTCGGTCGTGGCTCGACTCTTCTTTTTGGATTTTTATTTAGTAAAAACAAATGCAAAGGAAACGAAAAAAATCACGATGGGTTGCCTCCCATCTAGCGCTTGATTTATTGTCGCGGCACGACATAGTTACCTCGAGTACTTAGACTTCGTCGAGATAGATGGTGGCCATATAGTTCATCGAGTCAAGGGGGCCGATATATGGTTTTACTGGTTGGCCATTCACCTTAAAGACAACACCATTATTGTCTTCTAGCTCAACTACTCCAGACGAGTGGACTTGGCTAATCTTGTACGGACCAGACCATTTGGACCTTAACTTACCTGGGAATAGCTTTAGTCTGGAATTGAAAAGAAGTACCATATCACCCTTTTGGAAGTTTCGTTGAACAATCCGCTGATCATGATACTTTTTCATCCGCTCCTTGTAGAGGTCTGATCTTTCATATGCATGTAGACGGAATTCATCTATCTCATTCAGCTGTTCCACCCTCAAGTTCATAGCATCATCCCAATTCAAATTCAGTTGCTTCAACGCCCACAGTGATTTATGCTCGAGCTCAATGGGTAAATGACAAGCTTTCCCATAAACTAGCTGGTACGGGGACATACCAATTGGCATTTTGAATGCAGTCCTATAAGCCCATAGTGCATCGTCCAACTTCCGAGACCAATCTTTCCTATTCGCATTTACAGTCTTAGGAAGGATTTGCTTGATCTCTCGATTGGAAACCTCGACTTGTCCACTAGTTTGTGGGTGATAAGGCGTGGCTACCTTATGTTGCTTGACACCATATTTTGCCAACACGAATTTGAACAATTTGTTGCAAAAGTGAGATCCTCCATCGCTTATGATAGTACGTGGTACCCCAAAACGAGAGAAGATGTTTTTCTTCAAGAATGCAACAACACGTTTTCCTTCATTATCAGCCAATGCTACTGCTTTGACCCATTTTGAAACATAATCTACAGCAACTAGGATATATTTCATTCCAAACGAATTCACGAATGGACCCATAAAATCAATACCCCAGATATCAAAGAGCTCTACTTCAAGGATTTTCGACATGGGCATCTCATGGTGTTTCGAAATTGCACCTTGTCTCTGACATTGGTCGCATCTTCTCACAAAGTCGTAGGCATCTTTAAATATCGAAGGCCAATAATAGCCACTTTGCAATACCTTTCTTGCTGTCCGATTACCTGCATGATGTCCCCCAACTTGGGAAGTGTGACATGCTTCCAATATATTCGGCACCTCAACATGGGATATGCATCACCTGATAACACCATCCGCGCATCGTCTAAACAAATATGGCTCATCCCAGAAATAGTGTCTCACGTCATGCATGAACTTCCTCTTTTGATGAAATGATAGATTTGTAGGCATCACAGTACACACCATGAAGTTTGCAAAATCTGCATACCATGGTAACTCCTTCATCATTGTGGCTAAAATCTCTTCATTAGGGAAGGTATCATCAATCTCACAATCTTACTGTGCTATATGCTCATTCTCGAGTCTAGATAGATGATCAGCCACTTGGTTTTCGCAACCTCTTCTATCTTTTACCTCGAAATCAAATTCTTGCAGCAACAATACCCATCGAATTAGCCTTGGTTTTGCATCTTTCTTTGTCATCAGATATCTAAGGGCTTCATGGTCTGTATGAACTATCACTTTGGTTCCTAACAAATAAGCACGGAACTTTTCGAAGGCATACACAACTGCTAGAAGCTCTTGTTCTATGATAGTATAGTTTTTCTGGGCTTCGTTCAAGACCTTACTCGCATAGTAGATAGGATGGAATAACTTTTCTCTTCTCTGGCCAAGTACAGCACCCAAAGCTACCCCGCTAGCATCACACATGACTTCTAACGGTAAAGACCAATCAGGTGCTACCATGATAGGAGCTTCCATTAGCTTCTCTTTGAGGCATTCAAATGCCTTTATACAATCCTCATTGAAGTCAAACTTTGCATCTTTCTCCAAAAGTTTGCATAATGGACTAGCAATTTTGGAGAAGTCTTTGATAAACCTTCGGTAGAAACCTGCATGACCGAGGAAACTACGAACTCCTTTGACCAAAATTGGGGGTGGTAATTTCACAATAACTTCGATTTTAGCTCAATCCACTTCAATTCCTCTTTTGGAGATTTTATGCCCAAGAACAATACCTTGTTTCACCATAAAGTGGCACTTCTCCCAATTCAGCACTAGGTTGAATTCAACACATCTCTGCAACGCCATACTTAGATTTATCAAGCACGATTCAAATGACTCACCCACAACTGAAAAATCGTCTATGAATACCTCCAGCGTGTCTTCCCCCATATCAGAAAAAATGGACATCATACAACGCTGAAAAGTGGCGGGTGCATTACATAGCCCAAATGGCATACGTTTGAAGGCAAACGTACCATAGGGGCATGTAAACATTGTCTTTTCTTGATCTTCAGGGGCGATACATATCTGATTATAGATGGAATAACCGTCTAATAAACAAAACCATCCTTTCCCTGCTAATCGATCAAGCATTTGGTCAATAAAGGGCATTGGAAAGTGATCCTTAAGGGTCCATGAATTCAGCTTGCAGTAGACCATGCATACTCTCCACCCTGTGACAGGTCTGAGTGGAATTAACTCATTTTTTTCATTCGCAACTACCGTCATGCCACCTTTCTTTGGTACACATTGTACTGGGCTTACCCATTTACTGTCGAAGATTGGATACACAACCCCTGCATCTAACCATTTAATAATTTATTTCTTCACCACCTCTTGCATAGGTGGATTCAGACGCCTTTGATGCTTAATAGTGGGTAAGCAATTTTCTTCAAGATGAATCTTGTGTGTACAAATGCCAGGTAGAATACCAATGATATCAGCGATGGTCCAACCGATGGCTCTCATGTACTTTCTTAGAACCGTGATGAGAGCTGCAACTTGCTGCTCACCCAAATCTGCCACCACAATAACCGAAAGTGTGTAACCGCTTCCTAAGAATGCATACTTTAGATGACTAGGAAGCTCCTTCAATTCTAACGTGCGTGGCTCCTCAATAGATGGTTTAGCTGGTGGTGTAGGTCGGTTTTTGACATCAAGGTCCAGCTTCTTGGGAGCATGAGGATATGTCCCTAATCCTGTTAGAGCCCAAGTAGTTTCTTCATACTTTTCAGCATCCTTATGCTCAACATTCATAAGCACAACCGCCAATGGGTCATCAACAAGTTGCTCCTTTACAGGTAATTCTTTCTTATCATCAACATAAACATCAGATATCGAGAACATGTTCAGATCTTTGGGTTGCTTCATTGATTTACATACATCAAAGCGGACTACTTCGTCATTCATCCAGAATAGAAGCTCGTTAGCTCTTAAATCAATAACCACACTTCTTGTTGCAAGGAAAGGGCACCCCAAGATTATGGGAACTTTAGAGTCTACCTCACAATCCAAAATAACAAAGTCCGCCGGAAAGATGAATGAAGAAACCTTCACCAATACATCACATAAAATACCAACAGGTCGTTTTACCGACCTATCAGCCATCACAAGCCTCATATTGGTTGGAGTAGGATCACCCAACCCCAACTTTTTGTAAATGGATAATGGCATCAAATTGATGCTGGCTCCTAAATCGCATAATGCCTTGGCAAAATTCAAAGATCCGACAGTGCAAGGAATAGAGAAGGCTTCTGGGTCGGCATTCTTCTGAACTAGTGATCTGGTAGCAATTGCACTACAATGATGAACAGCATCTGTCAACTCACCACTTGCTACTCGCTTCATTGTTAAAAGATCCTTCATAAATTTTGCGTAGCCTGGCTTTTGTTCTAGTGCCTCAACCAAGGGAACATTAATGGTCAGCTGTTTTAACATTGACATAAATTTATTGAACTTGGTATCATCAGCTATCTTCTTAAATCTTTGTGGAAAAGGAGGTGGTGGAAGGGGAATTGTTTTCTCCACGACTTTCTTTTCATCATGCTTAGGTTCGGAGATCTTTTCAGGCTGTGGACTTTGAGGACTGATGTCATGAACGTCGTCATCAGTTTTGACGGCATCATCTCCTACGATATCTTCGGCCACTTGCTTGCTTTGGGATGAATTTTGCAGCACCATACCACTTCTGGTAGTAACAGCCATGCATGTTCCATCGTTTCTTGGGTTTTGCACTGTGTCGCTCGGTAGGGTGCCAACTTTTCTTTGATTTAATGTGGCTGAAATTTGACTCAATTGTTGTTCCAGCTGTCTTATTAAAGTGGAATGTGAGTCAACCAATTGCTTCATTGAGGCCAAGTCATTTATTACCTTAGTTACTCCCATGTTGGTTGGTTCCACTCCTTTCAATAGCTTAGCCATCATATCTTTCATTGACATATTTCTCAAACCAGATGCAGTGGCCTCTCGTCGTCCAGGAGGAATATACACGCCACTCCTGTCAGTCTTGTTCTTCCAACTACCTTGATCCCGGTCCTTGTTTCCAGAATTATCATAATAGTTCCGACCTTGGTTTCCTTGGGCATTGCCTCGGAAACCCCACTGATTGTTCACGTAGTTGGCTTCTTCCTCAGAATCGGATTCCTCTCTTCCTTTTGACGCAACTGCTTTGACTTTTTCGGTCTTCCCTAATAGTAGATGCTTTGTAAGAAAATCCACTTGTGTTTTCATGTGCGCCAAATCTTGTTCACGTTCTTCTTCTCTTCTCTTTTGTTCTGCAGTCATGCCTATAGAAAAAGTGGGGTTTGCTACCTCAGAATCTCTGGTATGCCACGCCCTACTTTGCTTCGTCATCCAGTCTAGCATATCACTTTCCTGAACAAAGGTGAGGTCCATAAATGATCCTCCAGTCGCATTATCCACCACAGTTTAGTTACTGAATTCAAGGATCTATATAGTATCTCCATCAAGTGAACATTGGTCATCTGATGGTTTGGGCACCTCATAAGCTTCTTCTTGAATCTCTCCCATGTTTCGTGGAGGGCTTCAGTTGGAAGCTGTCGAAAATGGCTGATTTCATCTCTCAATTGTGCTCTCTTGGATGGCGGAAAGAATCTTTCTAGGAAAGCGTCTTTCAGTTGCCTCCAATTAGTGATAGAATCAGGAGTCAGCCCGTTTAACCATAGAGTTGCCTCCCCAGATAGAGACAATGGAAATAGGCACAACCGAATTGCATTCTGTCCAACGCCAGGATTGTCGAATGACTTGCATATAGAAATAAAGTTGATCATATGCATATTCGAATCATTGCCTGCTAGTCCACCGAATAATCCCTTGAGTTGCAATAACTGAATCATGGTGCTCGAGATGTTGAACTTGGCTCCGGGTGCCATTGGCGGAGGAATAATGGCTCCTGTGGAACCTGCTCCATCAAGATCATCATCATCATTATCGAATGGTATGGCTCGATGTTCAGGACTGAACCTAACTTGACGATCTCTTCTATTGGCTGGTGTCGCCATCTCAGCATCACGCCTAGGGTTTAGTAACTCACCATCACCTAGATCCTCATTGTCAGGATTTGTTGCTCGCCCAGGATTATCAATATTCTGTTGATGCACTTGAGCGGCGGCTAGAGCAGCTAGTCTAGCCTATTCCTGTTGAGTAGCCCTTCTTTCAATTTCCTGTTGAGCCTCCATTCTACCAATACGATATGGTTCAGGGTTGAAAGGTAATAATGGTTGACCAGAACTTCGAGTATGGGGCATGCACTGGATAAAAATTGCAGAAAACAATAACAACAACTAAAAGTAAAGTACGAGAATCTTTGACCAAAGGGTCTAGTAACTATCACAAACTTAGTAGACAACCGTATTCCCCGGCAACGGCGCCAAAATTTGATAACGCTCAAACTACAGCTCTCGTAAGAGTGTAAGCGATCATTTGTCAAATATAGAATCCAACTGGGTTGGGTGTCGAATCCCACAGAGAATACTTGGTCACTAAGTAAGCAAAGATTATTAGACTTTTGGCAAAGGTTTCGTAAAAAGGGGGGGTTTGTAGCGTGCAATAATGTAACAAAGTGACAAACGAAAATAGCAAAGTAAAAAGAAAGAATGTTTAGTAAGATGTTTAACCAATGAGAATTGAGAGTTGGGGTTATGTCCACCATATGAGTTATACGTCTCTATTGGCTATGAGTTATGCGGAATTCAGACATGCATGTGCTTATAGAGAATCGTATTCTATGGTAAATCCAGGCGTCTTTCGACCATCAAGGATTATTTCACTTTAACTCTTTCGAGCTTAAAGTGTATCTAATGGTACAAATTCTCCAAGAGGTTAATCCAATTACGGCACTAACTTTTTAACAGGGGTTGGTGCCCTATTACCTTGACATTATCTCTTTTCCAGACATATAACTTTTCTTTCGAACAAGTTAATGCTATACTGGCGTATTCTATATGTTTGCAACCACAAGAATTTAACTTAAGATGAAGAGAATAATGATATAAGCAGCATACGTGTCACGAATTCACAAACTCATAGAAATAGATAGTAGCTCATAAGGCTTCCATAACCCTAACAGAGAAGTTTAGCTACTCATGAGTGCAATAGAAATCACAATGGTCATTATCATTATACCAAAGTAAAGATCTCACGTGTAGTATATGCTGGTAGGGGTTGTGGCGTGATTTCCTTTCAAAGTAGTGTTTCTCTTGTTGTGGAAATTTTAAGTCGAAGAGATGAAGAGAAAGTAATAAGAATTAATTGAAAGAGAATTGTTGAAATTCTTGAATGATTGATGGAATCAGAATTATAATAAGCTCCAGCAAAATAGGGTATTTATAATACCCATATCCTATTCCTACTAAGTTACTGCATTACTTAACCTAATCCTACTAGGTTACTGCATCATTATCCTAATCCTATTAAGTTACTGCTGATCCCCAAAGTCTTTAGAATTGATGTTTTTGCCCGGGACAGATTTTCCATGCGTCACTTTTAGTCCTAGGCATCCAAGCTCTCCTTCCCTTCTTTCGTGAAGCTTCCTTTGGCATCAAGTTATCCATAAAATGCTGAAATCTGCATCATTTATACCTGAAAACTTGCTAATCATGTTTGTTAGCTCACTCACAGGGAAAAGGACTAAAAGTGCATGAATTATATATTTTGTCCTCAAAACTTAGCTAAAATATGGGTACATTATAGCACTTTAGGCGTGTAAATATGCCTAACATCAATTACCGAAATTGTTTAGTTGTGGATTGTCTTTGAAATGATCTGAGCTAAGTCTGAGAGAAATCTTTAGCACCGAGTGGGAGGTATAAAGCGACCTTACTTCCCTAGAACTATGTGCCCCCATAAGAGTGATCCTGGGGCTGATTTATATAGTGATCACTAGTTTGTGTGGATTTGATATCGATAGTCCTACTCCGATGGTAAGGATAGGACGGCTCTCCCCAACGTGGGTTGGATGTTGGACTCCATGTGGCTCACATAGTTTATGTCGGTTATAGGATCTCCCAGTGTGTGTGTGTTTCTTGTGTCTATGGTGAACAGTGAAGTGATTTGAAAGTGGAATTGTGAAAGTTATTCTTTCGAAAGATTTAAATGATATTTACATTATGAGAATTGATATTCTTGATGAACTGAAAGTGATTGACAAATTATATGATGACTCACATGTGTTATTATACTTATTTCATCCTCTCATGATTATGTTGATTTTCTTTGGGCTATGTGAGTCTTTCATACATCCTGCATATTTCATATAAATATTTATAATGATGATGTTTATAAAACTGCATACAGCCCCATATACTCGGTTCCTTTCCATGGTACTGACCCATATCCTCGGATGTGGGCTCTATTTTCTTAGAATGTAGGTTCAGGTGCTCAGTTCCAGGTTCGACAGTGATTTTTCGGGCACGTTGTTCTACATCATCTGTCATGGTGAGTCCTTATGATCCAAGGACGTGATGTCTAATGTTGGTTTCACGAAATTGTTTACATTTGATAACTGAGTATGAGTCAGTTGGGGCATATCTCAATGGCTTGCTGGTTTTATTGATTTTTTTAGAGGCTTTTCACACTAATAAGATGTTGGGAGTTGACTAATAAGTCGTATTTTGTTATCTTTCTGAAATTCTTTTATTCTTGGATGATGATTACTTTGTTGATATTTGAGGGTTATTTATGTAAACACCGTTGATTCGTGTTGAACTGAATGAAAATGGCTCCAAGGGTTAGCTTGGGGCTACTCATAGCCTCAGGCACCGTGTGACGCTCTGGGACCCGTTTTTAATGCGTTACAAAAACTCAGTTCATTCAACTCATGACTCATCTGCTCATACTCTACAATATGTTCAGTTCCAGTACTCATGCAACACTCCTAATGATCCGTGAAATTCAGATTATGTCATGTATATCCTTAGTCTAGGTCTTTTGATGAACCCATGATGTTCATATCCTTTTTCTTAGGCCTCTTAAGTGTTAAGTTCTATATAGTATTCATTCATGCTTCAGGTCCTCATGTTTTAGCCTTTCATTGATCTTTCTTTATCAAATGATAGTAGTGATAAAAAATTGCTTAGTTGGGAAAGTGTAAATGTTTCAAGTTAAGGAAAGATTGTTGTATGCTTGTTTTAATCGACGATGTAGTTATGAAGATAGGATTGAACGTCATGTTGGTGTGTAAGTTGATAAATGCATTTCGTATTGGTGAATGGTTAGTAAGAGGTTGTATTTGGTTGTTGAAAGGGAAATCATAATCATTTATGAGATGAGAAGTTGTGAAAATGCGGGGGGTCTGGAAATTCATGATTTAGACTAGTATTACAGTTTTATATGTGTATTTTGTAGATCCGAGTAGGCTTGAACATAGTGGGAGAATTCAGTCCAATTCAGACTTCAGTAGGTAGAGTTAGCAGTGCCCATGTGAATATTTTCAATAGTCTCAGGTGATGTGCAGTATTAAGGTAGAAGGTGTAGTTGAGGAAGTATTCGAGGAGTATGTCTAAGCTTGAAAGATAGTAGTTACAGTGCATAAGGCCTAGTAACTCTATCTTAGCTGATGTTTCACAGGCTTGTAATTTCTATTACCGAATTTCAGCCTTGAATATCATGTTGGTGTATAAGTGGATGAATGCATTGTGTGTTATTGAATTCCTAGTAAGGGGTTGAATTTAGTTGTTAGAGTGGTAAGAAGAATTATTTTTGAGATGGGAAGTGGTGAAAACGCATAGGGTATTGAATTCATGGTTCAGACTAGTATTACAGTGTTATGTGTAGACTTTGTAGATTCGAGTAGGCTTGATCATTGTGAGAGAATTCAGTTCAGCTCAGACCTCAGTAGATAGAGTTATTAGTCCCCATGTGAATATTTTAAGTATCCTCAAGTGAAGTACAGTTTTGAAGTGGAATGTATAGTTGAGTATAAGCTTTCAGTATGATTCAGTCCGTATAACCAACAAGCCAGTCTAGCAAGCAGACAGACAAGTTCCTATGGTTTTCTATCTTTCCATCTAGTCATACTACCCGGAGTCTCATTGTCACGACCCAATTTTTGAGTCATGATAGTACCTACCACATCCCACCGCCGATACCATAACCCGAAGCTAATGCAATGGGTTACCTTGATAGAAACGTCCACCATGGACCCTATATGTGAACATAATATAAACAATAACATTCCACACCTAAATACAACCGATATTCAAATACCTATCCAAAGACCTGATAGTATTAGCACAAGAACGTCTAGACTTAACAATAAAATTTACAACTCAAAGTCAAAGATGTCTTAACTAATCTCATATATTTGTCTTAAAAACAAAAGACAAATAAAGATAGAGGGAAAAGATGGCAACTCAAACTCTAAGAGCTCACCCTATCTACGAATGATCAACATGGCACGAATCCAACTCAACAACGGCAACTAGAACCTGGTTCTGCACCAAAATATATAGAAGCATAGTATGAGTACCAAAACAGGGGTACTCAGTAGGCATTATCGGCCGACTGAGCTAAATTGTAATATAAAGATGATATAAAGTAAGACAATAACTTAAAGTCAAGGTATAGGATCGAACCTGAATCTTCTCCCATATCACTGTAACAATATCTATACTACTAAGGTAATAGCACGATATACTATATCAATAGACTTCATAATCGTCATATCAAATAACTATCATTTTAGAAGCATAAAGTCACATACCCAATATCAATCATGTCATTTCATATTCAACACATACACATACTAAAGTATAAAACACAAGACTTACCACAACGTCCCATACCGTTAGGAAGTACATGTAAAAGAACACAACCAAGAACTAATCATAGCATCCCATACCATCGGAGAGTACAACAAAAGATCAACCAATAATACAATAAGGCATAACTACTCCACACTTGCCGGATCCACGGGTAGCACAACCCCGCCATGGCTTATTACCGAGAACCACATTCAATATCTATACCGTAATTTAATCACAATAAAACCAATATTGTTATAGCATAGTTATATTGTTACTAAATCTCTAGCTCATTGAGAAACTCCATCTTTTAGTCTGTAGAATTTAACCTCCATTTCCATAAGCCACTACATTACAAGTCTTATAGTTACTAACCATCACTTAAGGAACGGATACAAGTTACCCATACTATTCGTTATTCATCTATCCCAAGGCCATTGTCTAACTAGTATTTCCATGGTATAAGTCACCAATTAAACCACCTCAATATCACATATTAGAAGTTGACCTAATGATTAATCATGCAATACTAAATCTATTATCATTAAGCATATTACAACTTTAAGGACTAATTTTCATATTTTAAGCAAGTAAGGTTCACCAACTAGTTTACTAGACTTCTAGTATTCAAGTCATAGACATTTAGTAGAAACCACTAGTTATCACCTAAGCCACTTTACTAGGTGAAATTCCATAATAGCAACCATTAGTCCATGTCAAGTAGATTTACTAGGTGAGCCATTAGTTCCACATAAGATTACACATGTCAATTAGCCTTAACCAACTACTAGGAATATTTTGCCTCTCATTATCAAATGGAGTCAACAAGGGTCATGTCTCTTATTTAGTAAAAATATGAAAAGAATGAATAACCATTTATTTAGATCAAGGAAGACAGCATGTCCCAAGAACATAAGTGGTTTGGCCCCACATGGCCTAACCTCACAAATATTCATACATTTATGTAAATTCGCCCCCCACGACATCATAACCTCTTTACCCTCTTACGAATTCACAGGGAATTATCATAACATCAACATATCTTCCGAATTCACCGGCCATTATCATAACATCAACATATCTTTCAATTCATCGGGTATCATCATAACATAAACATATCTTCCGAATTCACCGGGTATCATCATAACATCAACATATCCTCCGTATTCACCAGGTTTCATCATAACATCAACATATCCTCCAAATTCACCGGGTATCATTATAACATCAACATATCCTACGGATTCACCGGGTATCATACAACATCAATATTTCCCAAGGAAACAACAAATACACACATACATAGCCACGTCCATAAACACATATAATTTCATAATAGTGGAGTAATAAGGATGTAACATAATATCTACCATTCTACCTTGCTATTAATTATCTCAACATAAAATGAGTGTAAGCATGAGTATTCATATGATATAAATATATATATGTATATATATACATAACCACCACTCTTCCAAGGCTATCCATATCATGACCAGAAGGTAATCAATCAAGTAGATACATTATCCAACCATTGACCACATCTATAATTTGATAATCGAGTTTAACAATCAATACGTAAACAAAGTAACTTAGACATTTATCAAGTATCTAGGTCTGTAAGGGATTTCATAGTTCAAGCTTAAGGCGGGTCAAGTCCCACACCTAAATCTAAAGAATTCCAAGGTTTACTATCACAAGACTAACTTCTACCTAGAAATAGGCTTAGCTATCTAAATCACACCATAAAGGCTTATCTATCCTTATTAAGCCTCTAGGGGAAATCTTCTTCAAGTATTCTTTCTAAGTAAACCCAATCACCAAGGTCATTTCCTAACTAAGCAATTTATATGTCAACACACCCTTAAGGTTAGTGAACAACATCGCCCTTATCTACTAGAGCAACTAACGTATTCTCATACTAGTCATGAGATTACAAGTAGGACTATCCAAGGTAATAGGCTAGAAGTCAAACATCACACTTTTTAAGTTTAATAGCCTATAATAACCAACTAACCACAAGTCTCATCATTTAATCAATTATCATCTAAAACGCAGCCCAATCTCACAAGATATCAACAATTATACTATAATCAAGATTAATCTAGTCTACAAATAAGCCTAACCTAACTTGAGTCCAAGAAACTCATGTACCAACATAATTTTCCTTTCCTCTTCTTAAAGCTTCCTCTTTTCCAAGCCAAGCTATCATAACACAATCTATAAGCATTACAACAAGAATAACCATACCCATTATGGCACCATTATGCCATGGGTCCAAAATGACACCAAACCCCCAAGTGGGTTTCACCATTGGAAAAAGAGTTTCCAAGACCAACCCATTGTTCAACTATCTTTAGGGAATTATAACCCTCAAACAATTTGAGTGAATCGGTCAAATTTGGGGCTACAATTGAGCCTCAATTATTTAGGGGTTTTTAGTAAGAAATTATGATCAATGCCAAACTAGAAGACATTTTACCTTAAATTATAGCAAGATTAAATTGCACAAGTTATTTAAGCTCCAATTCAACCCACAAGACTCACTTAGAAGATTTCACACCCTATTAGGATTTTAGCCAAAGAGATAGGCACAAAATGGCCTAATTTTTTGTGGAAACAGCCTTTAAATAGGCTTGCCCAACCCTCAAGTCACGCGGTTGCACCACCCGCCTATCTGCAATCGTGGTACCATAGTCGTACCCTATCTTCAATGGATGTGACATCTCAGTCTATGCAAGGCATGGTTGAAGCTTGGAACTTGGTTTCAAGCTTTGGCCAATACCTCAAGATACTTCCTAGGTCTATTTCAAATAAATAAGATATGTAATCACATAGTTTTTGATGTTCCACACACGTTGGCAAGATTGAATTTTGTATTTAGGGTCTATGACCAAAGTTTTTTCTTGGTGGTCAATTAGGACCACCGAAGACTTCAAATTGGGAAAGTGGTTCCAAAAACCCAACGAACCATCAGGTTACTGAACTATCGATTCCCACAAGTCACTGATGAATTAGGATGGATATAGAGAAGCTCTATCAGTGGAAATAAGCAAGAACACAAACAATCAAGGGTCATTACACTCATGAATTTGGTTATTCCAAGAGGTAATTTGTTTACATCTAGGTAATTTACGAATTTGGCTCAGTTTATGCATTATGCATCAGTTTTAGATTCCATATATTCAGCACTAATTTAGTCTGTAAGTGTCTTGTACATCGTCTCAGTCTTTCCTTAGTATTTCAGCCAAGTAAGTATCATTCAGGGGATGAAATATCCCTGGGGGTGTATTATAATACCGTGAGTATTCATATCCTAAAACACTCATCTTTTCTTGATGAAACCAAATCAAAATTGAGGTAATGATTACTCATAAGTTGACTCTCTCATTTTTATCTCAGCCTCATAACCATTCTCATAGCATTGCATGTATTTATGAAATCGGTTCAGTTGATGTATCATGCTCAGACTTAGTTATGCCATCATATTCCAAGTTATGCATATTCAGAATATGATCTCAGTTGCCTTTGTACTATAAGTCTAACCAGTCCCATTTGAGGATGAATGATTTCGAGGGGGAGATAATGTAATACCCCATATTTTTGGGCTAGACTTTGAAGCGTCGTTCTTACAAGTGCTAACTCTAATCCCATGATTTGTCTTTGAATACATGATTCATGATCTTTATCCTAGTGTGTGAAGTACTTTTAAGGTGAAAAATATTTTTAGGAATCACTTAGAATGAAGTTGAGCTAAGAGCCTTTGATTCGGCCAAATTTTTGTATTTGATTTTACAAGAGTATACTTTGAACGTGTATAAATTTTGATATACGTGGACTTTTTCAGATCAAGACACACCAAATGATAGATAAATGATTAATCTTTCCAACTATACCTATTTTCCCATAATCCGATACCCAAGCAAATAGTTAAAGCCATTTACGTGAGAAGCCGTAAGAGCGCGTGATAAGCCTGCGCCACCCGGGTTATTGCATTGAGATAAAGCGAGCGTCATGGGGGATACTCCCCTGGGATAATAGGCGTGAAACCTGGTCTATTCCTACTCTGTTTTAACTTCTTAAGGTTCAAGGATCACTTTGGTCCTTTCCCCTCAACCCCAAACGTCCAAAAGACGATTTATAGCATCCAAAAGTGTATTATTTGCCCATCTTCCTCAAAATTTCTCATGTAAGAGCCCTCCCCTTCTTCTTCAAATGCCTCTGAAGAAACCCTTCTCTCTTCCCCAAGAACAAAAATTCAATTCCTTTCTCCCCAAGAAATCAATAATTCAACTTCCCCAAGTTCAAGAACTCTCAAGAAAGCATCAAGAATAGAAGTTTTCCTTTCAACTTAAAAGCATAGGGTATGTGGGGTGTTCATTTATGGGTCCTTTTACCCATGGAGCCCAAAACCCCTCTTTAGAATTAAAGAATGGATTTTTCTATCATTATTGTATTATGTATAGCTTAATATGGGTTTAATTCATGTTTTCATGGTGATTTTAATTCAATTCAGCCTATGTATAATTCCATGCAGTACAGTATCGTCTTTTTTGGCTTTTCTTGACGATTCTCACATTTATTTTTTCAACCTTCCTGCAGAAACTTTGTTAATCTTTTTCATCTCGATGGGTTTGTTACGATGTTTTGATCTGTTTTCAACAAAGTTAGATTCCACATAATCAAATACTTCGGGAACAAACCCAACAACCCATTTGTTGGTTCATTATACTCTAACTGGGTTAATCCTAAACTAAAAGAAGGAGAATCATCCATTTACTAAGTACTATGCTGTCAATTTTGTACTTGAAATAGACGATTTTGAAAATAAAAAAGGAGAATCCAGATATCCAAACTATATTTTGGTAAAGTAGAAACCCAAAAAATTACTTAATTACAACATGCAAGAATTTGTTCATTCGAAATCTCTAATTTTCAGTAAGTAAAGAAAAAAAATTACTAACCTCATATCTTAAAAATTCAGAATGTTAAAAGGAGATTAAGTTAAAATTGAATGTCAGTGAGCAGCAGTTGAATCCAAACAGGATTTACTTCAAAAATGATAACCGCCCCTTGATTACAGCCTTTTTTTAGAAGAAAACCCATGAGAGAAAAAGCATAAGCTATGTATATGTACTTTAAAAGAGAGTAACTTAAAAAGTGAGATTTTTGTAATATGTTTAGGGAGATGGAACTTTTTGTAAAAAGTAAAACATAACTTGTGGGTTTGTGTAATTTTTAGCTAAATGATATTGTGCCCACACTCAAATGGAGCCTATTTTTATACAAATTAGAGAGCCACCGAGTCTAATTGCATAGACAGTAGGGGTGTACAAAAACTGAATCGATCGATAAACCGAACCGATAAAAATGTTAACTACAAAAAAAATTGCATTTAGCAAGAGAACGATAACGTTGCTAATCAACAGAAATCCGTTGCTAAATCCATTTAGAGATGGATCAGCGACAAAATATTATTCGTTGCTATATTGCGCGTTGCTAACCATTTAGCAACGGAAAAATAAAATCTGTTGCTAGATTTGCAACGGAATAGAGACGTCCTATATCCGTTGCTATATTTTAGCAATGACTATATTCGTTGTTATATTTATAAGTTTCGTTACTAATTTCATGTTGTATTTCATCATTTTGATTATTTCCTGGCCAAATATTTCATTGCTAGTCCGACGCTAAAAATTCCCAATTTTTGTGACAAAAAATATTTTCCTCAACCTGTTGCAAATGTTTTAGTTTGGCAATGAGCAATTTTGTCGCTAAATTTATCGTCATTACTTTTCTTTCAATATCTTTTATTTGTATTTTGAATATTAATAGAATATTATAAAATTCTTATAATACCCAATATTTATATTTAAAAAGTCATATATATATAGATAGCAAAATCTTCTTATAATATCCAACATGTATTTAAAAGAACCTATATATAGAGATAGAAAAAGTCTAAACATCCTCAATACCAAACATAGAAACATCTAAACACATATGTATGTCCAAAACATCCTCAATACCTACATACATCAAGTGTAATTTTTTTTTGCACAATTTTAAACGTTTCAACAAAATAGACCATCAAAAACCAAAAAAATAGACCATCAAAAACCAATGCACTAATCGTCAAAAGTATCACAACTGATCAAGATCATTGTAATCATCATTTAAGGAATCAAGATTGTCCAAAGGAGTAGCCGGAGGTGTGACAACTGATCGTGAAAAAACCAACTTTTGTACCTCTTCAATGACAATAGGTTTTGTAGCTGGTACCGATTCATGTGAAGCTGAAGATGAAGTCTTTCCACAAAAAAAATATAGGTTTAAGCCGTAGTAGCCTTTGGCTTCAGATCCAAGACCAAATACTCTTCGCTTCTTTTCTCCTCCGGCAACTTGGTAATATGCTTCAATTTGATCAATAAAAGATTCTGATAATGTTTTTTCTCATAATATTTCTTCAAATCTTTCCTGTAATAGTGGAAGTAAAATTATAACGGATTGTACTTACTAATGATTAGATACCAAAAAGTACTTTAAACTAAAAAATGAGAATTAAGTAAACTACTACATTAAGATTTAATCTTACATGGACGATTCGGGAACGTTCATTAATGAAAGATTTTCCATCATGACCATGTGTGTGAACATGCAAATGTAACTCACTTGGTGTTGGATCTCGACCCATTTCAGCAACATGTAAAAAAGAAGTATTGAGCATTGTACTAGAACAAAACTACTGGAACATTTCATGTAAGCCAAAAATAATTGTAAAGCCATAATTCAAGTGGAACGTAGTTGGTCATCAGGTAAATATTATTAGTCACGTGATCAGAACTCTGTTATCCAATTTACATTGTTCTTACTAAGCAATGACTGGAAAGAGATTGCTGAATTTCATTGCATTAAAATTACTGAGAATATATGCTAATAATGAACATTTAGAAATTTCCAGTTAGATTCCAGTGTGAAGGTTATATAAGATGAAAATCAATCACATAAAACAGACAAGTAATTTCCAGAATCATAAGGTCTTGATTCTACCCAATACATCTTGAAGAATACATAAATATATGAATCCTCAGTAATATACCACTCTGCGACATATAAGCACAGTTTACATTGCAGTTTTTTAGGTTACAAGACAACAACAGAACACAACATACCAAATACAACACAGGAGATAGAAACAGTGAGAAGTGATCAACATTTGAGATAAACAGTAAATAGAAATGCAACAATAGCATAACGTTGAACTAAGTTTAGACTGTCTCACAACAAATTACAGTTTAATACTTGAAATATATACTTACAAGTCTCTTTCGGTACTCTCCAATTGAGATAGATCCTCCCGTTTGAGTTCCTGCAGTGACTTTTTTGCGTCCACGAAGAATCTGTGCATTTATTTTAGACTTTTAAACATACTTTGGATCTGCCCAAAGTCGCTGCCATCTTTTCCAGACATCTTCATGCATAAAATCTTACCGAATCCCTTTCTCTTTTATTTTAGCAATAAAATTTCTATACACAGTTGCTGCCTTACTCTGCCATGTTTCTTTACTGCAGCATCAGTAATGGAAGAAACCCAATAGAAGTGTTTCTGAAATAAATTTCCAAAATAACACATTAATATCGTATTTATAAAAATAAGTACACTTTACAAAATCAATTATGATGAAGATGTATACCTTGACTTCCCCAAAATAGCCATCTTTTATGTCACATGAGATACTTTTCCAATTGACTCCATTGTGATCAAGTTCATTTTTGAAAGACTCGTGTATCCTATTGGAGCATGCTTTAGAAGGTTGCAATCTGTATCAATGTGAAGACATTATTTAGAGGTTACTATAAATAAAAAATAATATATAATAATAATAGACAAGAAATGGACTAACCCTGTAGAAGTTATAGTAACAAGGGTCCGCACATGGCTCCGACTAGAATTACTTTCTCCATTTGTGTTGCTACGAGATATGTCCTCACCTACTTGGTTGGTTTGTGAAGACGTACCTATAGTTGTTGGGTTGGTCTGATTTGGAGTAGTAGGAGACGTACTACCATGATTAGAAGTTGGAGCACCTACGCCACCAGCTGTTTGTGGCGTAACTGTAGGAGTGGGAATAGTAGGCATGTTTGTAGTATGAACAGGCATATTAGTCCTAGCTTCTAACTTGCTCGCACGCCCTATGCTTCCTCTACCTATACCTCTTCCTCGAGTCATATCTATTAAAAAACTATACTTGTTAAAGTGGAAAGAAGATGGCAATTTTGCACAAAAAGTCACAACATCATATAATATTCTAATTTTGAAATCCTATCCAACAAAATACCTCACAGCAACATAGCTCACTGTCATTCTGGAATCCCATGTAACATTGGAATACTCACAACAAAAATCAAGAACAGATCAAGAACCACCAACATAATAATAACCACCAAAATACTCACAACAAGAACCACCAACAGATCAAGAATCACCAGCAGAACTACCAAAATACAACAAAATACTCCCATTGTAATTCTTCCCATAAAAACTTCTCCTGAATGAAGAACCAACGACAGAACAAAAACAACCAACAGAATCACCAAAATACTTACAACAAGAACCACCAACAGATTATGAACTACCAACATAACCACTAAAATGCTACAGAATACTTCTATTGTAATTCTGTCCACAAGAACTCTCAAATGAAGAACCAACAACAGGTCATCAACCAGAAAAAAATAAAACATATATATATATGTGGAGATAGAAAGGAGAAAGGAAGTTGATTATGTTCATCCATTTTCAAGGATGAAATTGATTGGTTAAGACGCTCACCTATTTGGTTTCTTAGAGTAGATGTACCTTCTCTTGTTCTGTTGATTTGATTTAGAGCAGTCGGAGATGATACAGGAGTTGTATGGTTGCTACCATCACCAGAAGTTTGAACTGTTGATCTAATTTGAGGAATCAATGTTTCAACTTGATTTGTATTATTTTGACCACCTATGACATCAGCTTGAGAAGTAACAATAGCAGGAGTGGGAACAGTAGGTACGTTTGCAGTAACATCATTATTACTTCTAACTGCAGACTTTCCTCCACGCCCTGTGCTTCCGCGACCTCGACCTCTAGTCATATCTATAAAAAAACTGTATTAGTTAAAGTGGAAACAATATGCAAACTTAATAATACCAAGAGAACCAAACAACAATATATAGATAAGGTATTAGAAAATGTAAAAGCACAGTTGTAGCCTAAGAAAATGAATGAGAAATGAAAGAGTCAAAAATTGAGAAGTAGAGCATAAAACTAGTTGAAGTAACAAGTTTTGTGTAAGCAACGAGACAAAGAAAATGATACTAGTTCAACAAAATGGCTGCTCACAAAATAAAAATAAGATACAATAGCATATTTTTTATCAAGCACTAATCGCTATTTGTGTCTTCTTCCAAATCTTTCTCTTCATTTTCTTCAGTTTCCTCAGTTTCATACTCTTCTTCTGTAGCATCCTCTTAGTTGTCATGATGTTCTTGTAATAAACCATCATCAGTGACTTCATCCATTTCAATTAATCCACCATTTGCATCATGTAAGTGTATGCTTTCATCTGTGGCAACATTCATGTCTATCTCGTAGACTTGAACTTCTTCAACTTGAAATTAAATATTTAGTTCTGCAGCTGTCTCAATTTCCTCATCGGATAATTGAACAACATTTTGAGGTTTGATCTTCAATACAGCTACCCAATCATCCTTATCCTTTTTCTTGATAGGATAAGACACATAACACACTTGAGTTTCTTGCATTGTCAGAATAAAAGGTTCATATTTTTTATATCGAAGACGATGGTTAATATCAACTAATTTATACTGATTATTCATTTTAACACCAACATCCATAGTTGGGTCAAACCATTCATATTTGAATAGTACAGTTTGTTTTAAAGGTGTTTCGTGGTATTCCACTTCTAGAATCTTTTTTATCCACCCGTAGAAATCACCAAAAGTTGGATCTGAAATACAAACTCCACTGTTGATTGTTGATCTTGCGCTACCATGAAAATCTGTATGAAACTTGTATACATTAACAAAATACACCAAATGAGATGTAGTGCCTATCAATGGTCCACGAGCAAGACTACATAGGAATTCATTCTCAATATGATTGAGCCGCACCTATCTAGAAGATTATAAAATTTAGTACAATTTCATAAGTTAATTTAAGTGCATAATTGTATAAAAGATCTTAATTTTTGAAGCCTTACATATTGCTTCAACCATATAGAGAAATTTGCTTCAAGGCTCTCATTTATTTGATCTTGAGAGACATTTGGAAATTCTTATTGCAAATGTTGCACAAACATACTTCATTTAAAGAAAAAAGATTTCAATTTCAAGTAATGATTTATGAATATGCTTATAATATTAAGTTGATACAACTAACTTTGTTACCTCACATATGGCTCAACCTCTTCACAATTTAGCAAAATGTAAGTTTGGGAAGCGTTGATTTCCTGAAGAGTTAGATTCCTCTTTTTTTATTCTCCCCATAATCGTTTGGGATGGGTGAATATTGATAAATTTCCTTCAACTTCTTGCACAATACCACCATCATCATTTCAATCCACATTATGATTGTGTGTTATGACATATGGTTCAAAATAATGAGAAAATAATAGTGTTGACTCTGTCATCAAGTAAGCTTCACATATATAACCCACAACACTTGCTTTATTCCCAATCATTCTTTTAAGACTTCCAAGATACCTAAATAGAAAAATGGATAAACCATCACATTTGAAAAGTAAATAACAACATTATTCTCACAAGTTAAACTTGAATTTTTGCATTACCTTTCAAAAGGATACATCCATCGATATTGTACAGGTCCAGCAATCTTTGCTTCATATGGAAGGTGCACAGGCAGATGTTCCATTAAGTCAAAGAACCCAGGAGGAAAAATACGTTCTAACTTACACAAGATTTGTGGAATATCTCCCTGTAATCTCTCTATTTCATCCACTCGGAGAGTAGTCGATGTAAGATTTTTAAAGAATAAGCTCAATTCTGTAAGTACCTACCATACATTATTTGAAAGTAGTTCACAAAAAACAATAGGCATCAACCATTGCATGAATACATGACAATCATGACTCTTCATGCCAAATAACCTTTTCACAGATGTGTCTGGGCATCTACCCAAATTTGAAACATACCCATCTGGAAATTTTAAGTCTTTCACCTAATTAAACAAGATTGTGCTTGCTTCCTTGTCTATTGTATGTACAGCTTTGGGATATTTTCCAGAAGCATCCTTTGCCAAATGAGGTCGATCACAGTAATTGACCATATCTAGACGAACTTGTAGATTGTCTTTGGTTTTCTTATCAATATTGAGGAACGTATTAAATATATTATCAAAGAAGTTTTTCTCAATATGCATGACATCGAGGTTATATCGAATCATGTTAGAACTTCACTAAGGTAAATCCCAAAAGATGCTTCGCTTTTTCCATCCACAAGAACTACATATTCGTTAATTAACTTCATCTGCATCTAACTCTTTTACTTTTCTTATCCCCAAATCACAAATTTGATTCAATATCTCTTCTCCAGTTCTGTAGGGTGGTGGTGATCTTTTGACAGTTCGACCTTTAAGAAAAATTTTACGATCTCTCCTAAATGGATGATATTAGTCAAGGAACATTCTGTGACAGTCAAACCATGATGTTTTCCGACCATGTTGTAATCTAAAGGATTGTGTTTCCTCCATACAATAAGGACAAGAAAACTTACCTACAGTACTCCATCCTGATAACATAGAATATGCTGGAAAGTCGTTGATTGTCCACATCAAAGCTACCCTTAATTGAAAATTTTATTTTTTGGAGATATCAAATGCTTCTACACCTGTCTACCACAACAATGTCAATTCCTTTATTAGAGGCTGTAGATAAACATCAATTTTATGTTTGGGATTATTTGGCCCAGGAACAATGACAGTTAAGAACATATAAGCCTATTTCATGCACATCCCTGGAGGTAAATTGTATGGAGTGACAATTATTGGCCATGATGAATATTTTCTCCCAGTTGACTGAATGGTTGGAAACCATCAATATATAACCCCAACCTAACATTTCTTGGTTCATCGGTAAAAAAAGGATTACTTTCATTGAAGTTCTTCCAAGATTCAGAGTCTGATGGATGACGCATTACTCCATCCTCTTTTATATGTTCATGATGCCATGTCATGTCAGCTGTTGTAGTATAGGATGCATATAATCTATTCAATCTAGGAATCAAAGAAACATAATACATCCTTTTGTAAGGGACCAATTTCCTCTTACGAGAGCCAACTCGATGCTTATACCTCTCTTTTCCACAAAATTTACAAGAGGTAAGATGTTCATGGTCTTCCCAATAAAACATACAACCCGATTTACAACAATCAATCTTTTCAACCGGTAAACCTAAGCTACGTACTAGCTTCTTAGTCTGATAATAACTATCAACCAATAGGTTATCTTCCGGTAAAGACTCTTTAAACAATTGCATCATTTGGTTAAAATCCCTCTGTGACATATTATTTTTCATCTTAATATTTAACATTCGAGAGTTTACTGCAAGTTGAGAGAGGGAAGAACCAGGATACAACTTTGCATCAGCAGAGTGCAACAATTTATAAAATTTTTGGTACTCTAAATTAGGCTCCTCCTCTATCGAAGTTTCATATTCCTCCTCAATTGAAGGTTCATACAAATGAGATAGTCCAGATTCAATATTATTGTAACCATGGTTAAAGTTGGGATCAGCAGCATCCAAAATTATTTATCGATATGGATTATCATATCCCAATTCAAGTTGAGCACCATTGATCAAATCATTACCGAATGAAATCTCACCTATCAGATCTGTTTTCCTTTAATGTTTCCAAACACAATAGTCCTCAACAAATCCATCATGAAGAAGGTGACATCTAACCGTTTCAACATTCTTGTATTTAATGTTGCGACATTTTTTACATGGAAATCTAATGTTGTTACCACTCATACAATTTTGTTGAAAACATGCAAAGAGGATAAAGTTATTCACACCAGTAATGAATCTAGAGTTTATAGCCCCTTGGCCATCCAACCTATCATACATCCATCCACGGTCTAGATTATTCATATTCCTATTAATGTCGGCATAAACAACATAGTTAGATTTTTACATTTTAGTAATGCATAAATCCAGGATTACCACTAAAGTGAAGAAATAATTAAATATCTTAACAAACTGAAATATATCTTTCAATTTCTATAAGGAGATAGAATATATCAGTCATTTTTCTTCTAAATAAACAAGAAATCACAAACACAATATATCATTCATTGTCCTTCTTAATAAGTGTTAGCGAAAAAGTTTAATTACATACAAAACTGAAACTTCTATCATTACAGTCATAAGGCATGAGGCAAAGCTCCCGACAACAAGATTAAAACATCAAATTTCAGCAAAGTACATACCTAAAATCTGAACATTAAACAAAACCTAAAAATAAGTTGCAACTTTGTTGGCAAAAATAAACAAATAAAGTCTACAACTTTAACACAAAGTTACATCACAAAAGTTAATCGGATTTAAAGCGAATCCTCAATCGGTAAGCAAAAGAAAATAGAGACAGTTTCATGAATAATAAAGAATACAAACGGTAATAGATAAACATATGACAAACTAATCGAAAATCATTTAAAAGGGAAAATGTTATAGTACAAGATATATGCTAGCTCACTTTCTGGCACTTGCTGGTATCCTTAGTAGATCTCTCTAAAAACCCAAAATATAACATCATAATCAAATTAAGAAAAAACAACAACATATACCAAATGTGATCCGACAAATGGAATCTTTGGAAGGATAAAGGCTAAACAGTCAACATAACAAAACAGAAAATGATTATGACAATTACACAATTTCAAAGGAACATGAAACATACTACATTTTATTGTTTACGGAAAATCAGAACAATAGTAAGCAAAAGTGACTCAAACTGCTCTATGTTTTCTAATTTTTTCAACATGCAACACACTAAGTACAACCTTACATAAACCTATACATAAAAAAGACAACTAAACCACACAAATGAAAAAATTGTTGAAGAAATCAGAGATTAATAAACCTGCAACAGAAGATACAAAAAACAACATAAATAGAAGTTAAGAGGAAAAATATTATTCCCATTTTGATTAAATAACCACTAACACAATGTTTTAACACAACAATCAAACAACAAAAATTGAAAAAGCTCAAAAAAACCACAAATAGAACTTCAAATAAAAAATCAAAAATCCTAACATAATCAGTGTATGCAAAACATTGAAAATTAAACCACAACTAGAAATTTTGTCGAAGAAATTTCAAATTCGTAGACATGCAACATTGGAATATCAAAATCCCCATAAAAATAATTCTGAGACAAAAAATACGGTTTTTATTTCAAGTAAATAACTATTTATCAGAATTTTTAACACAATAATCGAAGAACCATAACTGAAATAGCTCAAAAAATCCTAAAAATATCATTAACACGTCACTTCTAACATTGAAATTAAGAAATTAAAAGAGGAGAAACAACTAAAATTATGAGATATAAAATCTAACCTCTAATTTAGATTCAAAATTCACCGATTGACACTCTTTTCGACTGATATTCAGAGCAATATTCACCACCCTATCTTATTCTATGGTAGCCCAGAATGATTGCCCAGCTGCCATTTTGGCCAACCTAGTAGGCAATACTGCTGCTGCCAGGATTCGAGACTTCACCCGAATAAACCCTCCATCGTTTACCTGGTCTAAGTCAAATGAGGACCCTCAGGAATTTCTTGATCAGGTGCAGAAGGTTACTGATATTATGGGGTGACCACTGTCAAGAGTGTGGAGTTAGCCGTATATCTATTGCAGGATGTGTCTCACTTATAGTTTAAATAGTGAAAAGAAGAAAGGGCCACAGATATGGGGCCCATAAAGTAGGAAGAGTTTGCCACTGCTTTTCTATATAGGTTCTTCCCACTAGAGTTAAAGGAAGGGAAGGTGTTGGAATTTATCAATTTTAAGTAGGGCAATATGACAGTGAAAGAGTATTCTCTCAAGTTTACTCAATTAGCTAGATATGCTCCTTATGTGGTGGCAGACAGCAGATCCTGAATGAGTAAGTTTGTGTCAGGGGTGTCTAACAGTGCGGTCAAGGAGTGTAAGACTGCAATTCTTATTAAGGATATGGACATATCTAGGCTCATGTTCCATGCTCAACAAATAGAGGAGGCTAAGAATAAAGAAAAGGAGAGAGAGAATAAGAGAGAAAGAATAGGTAGTTTTAACTTCGCTCATCCTAAGTCAAAGGATGGGAATCGTTCTTAGTTTCGGCCAAAATCTTCAGTCCCAACTCTATCCTTAACCAGTGCTCCTCTACTGAAATTCAGAGATGACATTAGGGATAGGGCACTAGGCCCTAAACCCTAGGGCAGTGTTAGCAGTGGCCAAACCAATCCTCTTTGTCAGAAGTATGGTAGAAACCACCAGGGTATCTATAGAGCGACTAGAGATATGTGTTTTGGGTGTGGTAAGCTAAGACACAGAGTCAGAGATTATCCCCAGTCAGGTTCTCAGGATCATAATAACCATTCCCCAGCTCATCTCGATCGCCCAATTCAGCAGGGTGCCGCTTCCAGTGCTATCATCTCGGTCACCCAATTCAGCAGTGGTTTTCTATTTGAATGTTTATACTTTGCTAGATCCAGGAGCTTCTTTGTCTGTTGTTACTTTATATATAGCAGTTGATTTCGTAGTCAGTCCCAAAATTCTAGTAGAGCCGTTCTCATTCTCTAACCCAGTGGGTAACTCCATCATAGCCAGGCAGATGTACAGGAACTTCCCATTTATGATATCTCATAAAATCACTTTAGCAGATTTAGTTAAATTTGAGATGACTGATTTTGATTCATTCTCGACACGAATTGGCTTCATTCCTACTATGCCTCAGTTGCCTACAGAAAAAGAATTGTCCAGTTTCAGTTTCTGAATAAACCCATCCTAGAGTAGAGGGGTAGCTCTTCAGCACTTAGGGGTCATCTTATTTATTACCTTTAGGCTAGAAAAATGATATCTAAGGGATGAGTCTACCATCTCGTTTGAGTCCAGGACTCTAGTTCAAAAATCCCTACTCTTGAGTCAGTGTCAGTAGCATGTGAATTCCTAGATGTGTTCCACAAAGATCTTCTTGGAGTTCCTTCTGAAAGGGAAATTAATTTTAGAATCGATCTTCTTCCAGATACTCAGCCCATGTCTATTTTTCCATATAGAATGACTCTAGTGGAACTCAAAGAAATAAAAAAGCAGTTAAAAGATCTCCTAGATAAGGGATCCATCAAACCTAGTGTGTCCTCGTGGGTGCGCTAGTTTTATTTATGCATAAGAAAGATGGTTCTCTTAAAATGTGTATTGACTACCGTTAGTTAAATAAAGTCATAGTCAAGATCAAGTATCCACTCCCCAGAATTGATGACTTGTTTGACCAACTTTAGGGTGCCAGTTACTTCTCTAAGATAGACCTCAGATCAGGCTATCATCAGCTCAAACTCAGGGAGTGTGACATCCCAAAAATAGCTTTCAGAATTCGATATGGTCACTTCGAATTCTTGGTCATATCCTTTGGCCTTACCAATTCTCCAGCAGCCTTCATGAACTTGATGAACGGTGTGCTCAAGCATTACTAGGACATATTCATCATAGTCTTCAAAGATGACATTCTCGTCTACTCCCGCAGTGAACATGATCATGCAGACCATCTCGGAATAGTATTACAGACTCTCAGAAATTATCAATTATTCGCTAAATTTAGTAAGTATGAATTTTGTCTAAGGTCAGTAGCTTTTCTCTGCCATATAGTTCAGTGATAGCATTAGAGTTGATCCCTAAAAGACCCAAGCAGTGAGAAACTTTCCCAGACCCATCTCTCTATCAAATATCTGGAGTTTCTTGGGTTTAGCCAGCTATTACCGATGGTTCATTGAGGTATTTTCATCAATTGCATCCCTTATGTCTATATTGACTCAGAAAAAAGTCAACTTCCTGTTGTCAGATTCTTGTGAGAAGAGTTTTCGGGAGTTGAAGACTTGACTCACTACAGCTCAAGATTTTACCCTAACAGATAGTTCAGATGGCTTTATTGTGTATTGTGATACCTCCAGAGTTAGCTTGGGGTGTGTTCTGATGTAGAGAGGTAAGGTCATAGACTATTTCTCTAGGCATCTTAAACCCCATGAGAAGAATTATCCTACTCATCATCTTGAGCTAGAAGCATTAGTATTCTCCTTACAGATTTGGAGGCACTATTTGTATGGTGTGCACGTTGATGTGTTGACTGATCATAAAATCCTGTAGCATATATTCTCTCAAAAAGGCCAAAACATCTATCAGAGAAGGTGGTTGGAGTTGTTAAAAGACTACAACATGAGTGTTTTGTATCATCCGAGCAATGCCAATGTAGTGGACGACGCTCACAGTAGAATGTCTATGGGTAGTATTGCTCATGTTGAGGACAGTAAGAAGAAGTTAGCTTAGGAAGTTCATCAGCTAGCCCGACTAGGTGTCTGCTTAGTTGAATCAATAGAAGGTAGTGTATGGCTGCAGAGTAGTTTAGAATCATCCCTATTTTCTGAAGTGAAGGAAAAACAGGATAGGGATCCTAGTCTAGTTAAGTTGAAAGAATCGGTCAGAGATCAGAACATTGAGCTTTTCTCCTTAGGGATAAAAGGTTTTTTGCGTTGTCAGGGTTGACTATGTATGCTAGGTGTAGATGACTTAAGGCAGCGAATTCTTGCAGAAGCACATAGTGCACGCTACTCTATTCATCTAAGGGATACTAAGATGTATTGTGATTTTTGAGAGATTTATTGGTGGAGTGAGATGAAGAGAGATATAGCAGTGTTTGTGGCTAAGTGCTCAACATGTCAGCAGGTTAAGATTGGGCATCAAAAACCTAATAGGTCCGTGCAGGAGTTCAGTATTCCGGCCTAGAAATGGGAAGAAGTGAACATGGATTTTGTGACGGGTTTGCCTCATACTAGTCGTCAGCATGATTCAGTTTGGGTCATAATAGACAGGATGACCAAATCAGCTCATTTCCTACCAGTCCATACCTCTTACTCAGATGAGGATTATACCAAACTCTATATTAAGTAGTTGGTCAGATTGCATGGTGTTTCATTGTCCATTATCTCAGATAGATGTACCTAGATCACCACACATTTTTGGAAAGCATTCCAAGAGGGTCTTGGTACCCGAATTTACCTTTGTACAGCCTTTCACCCTCGAATAGATGGTCAAGCAGAAAGGACCATTCAGACTTTAGAGGATATGCTGCAAGCATATGCGATAGACTTTAAAGGTAGTTAACCACTTGCCTTTGACTGAGTTCGCATACAACAACAGCTATCATTCTAGTATTCTGATGGATTCATTTGATGAGCTTTATGAGAGGAGGTGTAGATCTCCCATAGGTTGATTTGAAGTGGGTGAAGCCACAATGGTAGGGCCTGACTTGGTATTTGATACCTTAGAGAAATTTCAGCTGATCAATGAAAGGCTTAAGACAGGTCAAAGCTGACAGAAATCATATGTTGATGTACGCAGAAAGGATTTTGAGTTTGAGACTGCTAACTATGTGTACTTGAAAATCTCTCCTATGAAAAGAGTGAAGCATTTTGGCAAGAAGGGAAAGCTTAGTCCCCAATATGTAGGTCCTTACCGAATTCTTAATTGTTTCGGAAAGGTAGCTTACGAGCTTGAGTTGCCTTTAGATCTATCTTTAGTCCATCCATTGTTTCATGTCTCCTTGCTAAAGAAATACATAGGTCACCCATCAGCTATAGTCCCCATAGATAGCATAGATGTTCAGAACAGCCTCTCTTACGAAGAGATTCGAATCAAAATCCTTGACTATTAGATTTGCATACTGAGGAATAAGAAAGTACCTCTAGTCAACGTTTTTTGGCAGAATCACTTCGTTGAGGGAGCTACTTGGGAAGCAAAAGTAGATATACGGACCAAGTATCCTTACCTCTTCTCCGCAAACTCAGATTCAGCTGAAGGTAATTGTTTTCCTTAAGCTTATTTAGTCTCATGCTCAGATTTTCCATTACAAACTTGGTATCAGTTACCCTTGCATATTCAGTCATATGTTTAGGAGCCAGTTCAGTCATATACTCATGCATCAGATATGCATGTTCAGTATGAAATTCAGTATGTCAGTAATGACAATCAGATAATCATATTTCAGATGTTCATGTTCGGTAAGTAAGTTCAATCTACTAGTATTCTCAGCTTCGTCAGTCTCATTCGAGGATGAATGTTCCCAATGGGGAGATAATGTAAGACCCCACAAAATTCTTAGCTTAATTCAGTCCTTTAAGCTTGTTAAGGGGTCCCAGACTTAGAAAAATCTAGCTAAGTTCTTAGAATTAGTGTTATTTTAGCCTTCGAAAGTTGGCAATCTTATTTTGCGACCTTTACATCCATTAAATATTAATATTTGAGTTAATTCATGATCAGAAATATCAATAGGAGTTCCCGGACAAGTTTTAGATTTTTCAGACTTCGTTTGAAGCACCTTTGGGATCCTAAACCAGTGAATCAATGCGATCTTAACGCAATGCGTCAACTATCGCATTGATAAATATTTTCCCCATCTCCTAGCATCCAATTCCAGTGAACTAATGTGGACTTGATGCAGCGCGTTGGCAATCACATCAATACCAACGACGCGGTGTGTCGACCTGTGCGTCGACGGTTCAGTTTACAATCATTAAAAAGGCCGCATTCTCAGGGTTAATTAAATCTTTTTTTCTATGCCCTTCAGCCCCCATAACACGAAATTTAGCCCTCTTTTAGCAAAATATAATCATTCCTTCACAAATTGCTCAAGAACAAAAACCCTAGGTGAATTAAATTCAATTCAAGGCTCAAGATTACACCGTTAATTTTCCAGAATTCACCAACTAAGGTATGTGAAGTGTTCATCCAAGGGTTCCTTCCACTATTGGGGTCCAAGAAACTCTTTGAAAGCTCATGTAGAGTGATTTCATGATTTTCATGTTTTAAATTAAATTGTATTCATGATTATTACTTAATTGGGTTTCTATTTCATGATTTACTACAAGATTCATGTTGAGTTAATTGATATGTGTGCTTTATAATGTGAATTCATGTTGAAACTCTTGGAATTATGTAATTAGAATTGAATCACGATGCCTACATGTTGTTTTAGTATTATGTGCATATATTATGCCCCACAAGTGTTTGGTGAATTATCCATAAGAGTGGAATAGTGAAATTATATCATGTATGCAAGTTCATGTCATGCAAGTGTTTGCTTGAATGCCCAAATGAAGGAATGATGACTAAGTAGTAATTACCATGTTTCAAGATTATGTCATGCCTTTTAAGTTTATGTTATCGAGTCCTAGGGGTATTTAATACCCGATAATTTAGTTTCTTGTCTAGAGCCATGATCAGTCATAGAGTAGAATCAGTCATATCTCGATCAGTAGAATTCAGTCAGTTACAGAACGTAGGAAAACTCAGTGAACTCATAATCACTCCAGTTTAGTTAAGTAAAATCAGTTCAGTTAAGTTATACAGTACGATCAGTAATAGTTCAGTCTAACCTAGTATAGTTTAGATTTCAATCCAGTGTCTATTCAGTTGGGAGTAGGTTTCAGCACCAAGAGAACCCAAGGATGGGGGCTCACCTGCCAGTAGAGGGTGTAATCCTTAGAAGCAATCCTTGAGTTTCAGAACTACATAGCCAGCATATGTTGAGACATCAACCTATCAGTTGAGGGTTGATGAGGTGATCTACCTGCCAATTAAGGGTACCACCATTCTCGTGCAGAGTACCTGCCAGATAAAGGTGACTCGGCATTTTTCCTTACCCATGGCATGGTATTGACACCATTCTAATTGAGATTCTAGGTCGGACCTTAAATTTGTTAGAGAAGGGGCATGTCGGTTAGATGATTACTTCCCCCGGTCTCGTTTCAGATTCAGTCTTAGTATAGAACTCAATTCAGCTCCACAGATTCAAGACTGTCGGACACAGTCACTCAGCTTAGTACGGGACTCAGTATAGTTTCACAGAATCAAGACTGCTACATACAGTTATTTAGATACCAGTAATTCAGTATCAGTATACTCAGATATCAGTTAATCAGTATTCAGTGTTATTACGATCTCAGTATAATTTACATATCATGTATGTACTCTTATTCAGTCATACTCATGATATTCAGTTAGTATTGTTCATGCACATAAGCCCATCCATTTGAGCATACCAGTACATTCAAAGTACTGACGCATGTTTTTCTTTTGCGCTATGATGTCTTATATCATAGGTTCAGGCGCACGAGCTCCCGAGCATCCTTGGCAGTTCATATTCTCAACATACAGAGTTTGTGGTGAGTCCTTATAGTTCGAGGATATGATTATTTATTTCAGAATTTTAGTTCATTTTCAATAGTCAGAGTTAGTTGGGGACTTGTCCCATCAACTCCACAGTTCAGACAATTTAGAGGCTTTTCAAACTAGAGTATTTTCAGACAATTGTTGATGTTCAGTTTTTGTATTGTGATACCATATTCAGTATTATTTACAGTATTGAACCTTATGGTCAGTTTTTTACCTATTTCCACATATTTACCATATTATTATTCAGTTATTGCAGCAGGTACCACTCATGGGTTAGCTTATGGACCTTCAGGATTACAAGCACCATGTAGCGTTCGGGGTATAGACTCAGGGCATTATAGATACCTACCCCATTTCTATGTCTGACTCTACCCGAGAACCATAAGTTATATACATCCACATCTCTCACCTTAGTGCCTACTTTCCTAGACACACACTATATTAACCCGTAATACCCCACATGTTTCTAAGCTAGGAAGTGAATAAGTATTCCTACGTATGAAATCTCCTATCTTGTGATTCATACTTGATTACATAACTTACAATGAATATCCTAGTGATAGGATAGCTTATGATGTATTAATCATGTTCATATGAGTCACTTAAGGTAATACAAGCTAAGAGTTTTTGAATCCATCAAGTTTTAGTGTTTGATTTTGTAAGGTTCATCTTTAAACGAGTATAACTCGATATTAATATGGTATTTTTGGCTGATTTAGACCCATCAAATTGTAGAGAATCGAATTAGCTTTCCAACGATACCAATTTTGCCTTAATCCAATACCCGAGCAAAACGTTATGCCCATTTTCGTGAGAGACAGTAAGGATAGGCGATTGGTTAGGCGCCGCCCAACCTAGCTTAGGCAATCACTTGGGCGCCGCCTAAGTCAGTTCCAAGTGCCAAAAACACACCGTTTTGATTTATTTTAAGGGTAATTAAGCCTTTTAACACTCCTTACATGTCCCTAAACTTAACCCTACAAAATATATAGCTTCTAAACATATTACAACCCTATTATCATCTCAAAGCTCATCATCCAAGAGCACTAAAAGAGAAAAACAACAAGGGTTGAGTAACTAAGCTTGAAGATCCAATTTCAAGGAAATTCCTCCGTCAATCATCAAGAATCTTTCTTCTATGGTATGCATGAGTTGATTTATGGATCTCTTTCATCCATAAAGCTCAAAAACCCTGTTTTTCATTATAAAGTATGATTTCTATATTGTTGGGTGTTGATGATCATGTTGTTGATATTGGATGATTCCCAAGATGGAATCTTTATTTGTTTTTTTGAATTTTATGATATCATATGAGTTGGAAACATGTAAATTTGGTTGTTCATGATGTATAATTTGATGATTTCACCTATGCTTAAGATGTGCATGTAAGGTGTTTGATAAAATGCCTAAGAAATTAGACTAAGTGGAGGATTCATGATATGCCCTTACGTTCCAATGACTTCTATGTTGAAAATGTGCCTTGTAAATGTTGTTGGAATACTCATGAACTATTCTTATGAGATTATGCTATGTTTAGTTGCAAATTATACTTATGAACAAGATGTATGGTAACCATGCAATCCACATAAACTTTTATGCTATTGGTATGTGTTGCCAATATGATTATGCAATGAACATGATATTAAGATTATGCAAGTACTTCCATGTGATATGAAATCCTTTCCATGCAATACATTGTTGATAACCATGCTTAGTATGACATCCCTACTTATGATATTATAAATTATGGACTCTACTCTTATGATCAAGTCAGTCATATGTGTCAGTTTCCTTCCATTGAGTCCTGGGGGTACTTGTACCCGAAAACTATAGATGTGTGCCTAGATCCATGTCATGTTTCACGATATCCGAACTCAAGCTATGATTCCATAGACTTCAGTCAGTCATGTGACTCAGGAAAACCTTATGATCTTAGTCAGTTGTCAGATATTAGTAACATTCCGCCAGTCAACAGAATTCAGTAAGATTAAGTCATGAACTGTCAGTTATTCATGTCCAATCCCTCCAGATGGGAGTAGAGGTTAGCACCGAGTGAACCCTAGGATGGGAACTCACCCGCCAGTTCAAGGTGTGATTCCTAGTAGTCATCCTTATGTTCCAGAACTACGTAGCCAGCGTAGGTTGAGACATCTTAACCCGTCATATTAGGGTTGATGAGGTGGATTAACTCGTCAGTTTAGGGTTCCCACCGTTCTCATTAAGTACCCTCCAGATAAGGGTCACTCATAGGCTGTCCTTACCCATGGCACAGTATTGACACCCCTCCAGTCGGGGCAGAGATTGGACCCCAGCTTAGCCATAACGGCATACATGGGGCATGTCGGTTAAACACTACTTCCCACAGTTTCAATATCAGTCTCAGTAAAAGAACTCAGGGCGTTCTTTAGATTTTAGTATATACAGGACTGTCAGATACAGTCGTCCATGTTATCAGTTTCAGTATCAGTCATGACAGTTATCAGTAAACCATGTATTAGCATGCAGGTCATGCTATCACGTATTCACAATCCCAGTTATGTTTGCACTCCCACATTCATATTAGCCAGTCAATGTTGTTCATGCTTGAAACCCTTTATGTTCAGCCTACCTTCCTCGTATACTTAGTACTCCAGTTGTACTAACACATTTACGCTATGGTGCTTTCTTTTCATATTACACCATAGGTTTCAAGACACAAGCTCCATCCCAGCAGTAGCGGTAGCATTCTAGTTGCAGAGACACAGTGAGTTCTCATTGATTCAAGGATAATATGATTTTATTCATTTATTTATTTCTTCAATTCAGTTTTACGGAGTTAGTTGGAGACATATTTCTTCAACTCCTTATTCAGATAGTTTAGAGGCTTTCAGATTTATGTTCAGATTTACATTCAGATTGAGTTGTTTTGGGTATTTTCACCCACATGATTGTATTCAGTTCAACCTTATGGCCTTACATTTCTATGTATTATTATATCATGATTTGCAGTATACAGGTACAGATATCAGTCATGTATTAGCTTGTGGTCCCTCGGGGTCATGAGCACCGTGTACTATTTTGGTTCAGCGAATCGGGGTGTTACATAACCCTACTCTTTCTAAGAATCTTCACTAGCTCTATAAACTTACCTTGAAGTGACCCTATGTTACAGGACCCAACTCTTAACCTAAAAACACCCTTATCCCCCCTAGCCCTACTCCCCTTCTCCCCCAACCGTCGACTCAAACCTAGACCCAATCCCTACCCCGACCCCAACCTATAGCATAACCCTAATCCAGCATCTATCACCCCAGCCACCACTCAAATTGATATGATAGAAGAAACCAAAGAAAAATACGATGAGCAAAAGAGGATGGATAAAAATAGCTAAATAGGCAAACAAAAACCAGACAAGATAAAAATATATATATATATATCAAATGAGACAGGATATATCTTCCTTCAATAGTCAATAAATCAAGACCAAATAAACTAGAAAAGATGGAATGAGTGCACCTGATCCGATGAGAAGATGAAGATGAAGTAAGGACGTGCTCTTGAAACCATTTGTCTGATTCCGACTATTTGATGTAGAAATTGATCTTTGAAATTGTTGTCATCGTCTTTATCTACTATTAGTACCAAATCTTGACTTGATCGCTGAAAATATATTATTCATGGAAAAATATATGTTGTGGCAGATTGCCTAGACTTTCGGTACCTGAAAGAGGTTATAAAACACAAAAAGAGAGCCGAGAGAAGAAAAATAAGTACAAATCTGGTCGCTGGAGGACTCTTTCCTAAAAATTCTATTCGGATAAGATGGTTGAAAATTATATTTTGATGAGATGGTCGGGAATTATATTCCGACGAGATGATCGGAAATTCTACTCCAACAAGATGGTCATAAACAGAGTTCTTGTATTCTTCAAGCTTGTTCTGAGCAAGTTTTAGGTGAGTTTGGTCGAATTTTGAGTGGGGTCTTTTTGGGATGAGTTTTAGCATTTTTAATGGGTTTTTCGGCGACGGATTTCACCGCCGGAACAGTAAGGGATGTTGGGTCACTCATTTTCTTTGAGGTTTTTGGTGAGGGAAAGATGGTTTTGAGATTTTCCGACGAGGTTTTTAGGGTTCCGGGGAGGTTTTCTCACCAGAGGTGGTGAGGGCAACACGTTCGCCGGTGGTTGGCTCGCCTATGGCGTCGGATCTTGTGGGTAGAGAGAGAATCTTTAGTATGCATTTCAAGAATATCCCCCGTAGCTTCAAATTGCACAGTACCATCATCTTGAACAGTTGCAAGCCAAAAAAAAAATGTTGCATTCATTTGCAGTTTTTGAGAGTGAATTGAAGTGAAAATTGTGAAGAAGGAGCTGAGTATTTAGTATGAGAAGTGTTGTTTCCTATATAACTAAAAAGAAAAAAGGATACAATGAATGATCAAATCAGGTTTTGAGTTATAAAGTGTAAGATATATTTTTAAAATACTTAAATATCAAGTATATTTGCTAGTTATACTTTTATGCAATTATCCCATGAAAAATCATGATGATTTGAGATTAATTACCATAAGTCATCCGACAATTTCAAGTGTGAAAGCTATTTTTAACGAGGTCAAAATTTATACTGCGATATCAAAATATTTTATTTATGCAAAATCATCCAAGTTTGTATGGACCAAACTCTTCATGTATCTTTACCAGGCTTATCCAATAAGTTTGTCTCAATGAACAAATGTATGGCTAAGGTTTTAGAGATTTTTTAATTATTAAAAAGTCAATATATGTTAGTACAAACGTTTTTCTAGTAACTCCTAGTTAGTCCCAAAACAGTTGCTTTCAAACTTTGAACCCCTAGTTAGTCCCAATACTGTTGCTTTCGAATAATAATGTTTGATGGGGAAACTCTGTGAAACTCAATTTAACACTACTATTTAGTCGTCAGACTTATCCACCAATAGATTTATGAAATTTATGTGGATTGTACTAGGAAAAATCTATCAAGTTTGCCGTGAAACTCAAAAAAGAGAACGTCTTGAAGGGGACAGACTCACCAGTCAAACATAACATGAGGCTGAGTACAATAAGTTGATAGGTTAGCTCTTTTAGTCATTTTAATTGGTGTATGAGCAAAGAGAACCAATAATATTGAACTTTATCTTTACGACAACATTGTCTAGTTTTAAATCACTTGACTTGGACTAATGCCACAAATATGAAATCAACAATATCTCTAGGAAAGAGAAATAGAAATTAGCTATGAATGATTTTTGGTCGCGCAACAACAAAATTAGTCCGGCATTAATACTATTTAATAACAAATTAACGAAAGGTTGTTAAAAATTTTTGTTGATTATAAATTTGATAGACTAGAAACAAATTTTGTAGTTTTTCTTTAATGGATGTTGAGTTGTGTCTTCACGATCACAAATAACCTCTTGAGCAATTCCACCAATTTTAAATCACTTGATTTTGGACTAATGCCGAAAACATAAAATCAACAATATCTCTAGAAAAAAATAGAAATTAGTTATGTGCGATTTTTGTCACTCAACAACAAAATCCCATCACAAATCCTATTTAATAACGGTTCAACGAGATATTATTAAAAATGGTTTTTAGTTTTGAACTCGATAGATTAGCAACAAATTTCATAAAAAGAATTTAATGGATGTTGATTTGTATCTTCACAAAATTTATACACTACTAAATGAACAAGTGATGCTTGTGCTTCTAGCATATGAATTTAACAGGTTTTCATGTTGATAAAATTTTGAAAAAACAAAGTCACCTAACTTTTCAAAAGTATTATTGAAAGTATTTCCTCAAATCATTTAAACTAATATAAATCCTTTCATTTTTTCATTCCACACGGTATTTGACATCCGTACTAAGATCCGATTAAATCTAAATTTGCGTATATTTCATGTATGGAGAAAAAGCGGGGAGGGGGGGTTAAAGTGCTCCCCAACAAAGGCGACTTTATATTCAATAGGGGTCGAACCATGAGCAAAGCCATCTTAGGCAAAGGATGGCCTGGTGCACACCTTTTGCTGGAAAGTTATGTGGCATATAGAAGTTAAATGTTAGTTATTACGAGTGTATATCAAATTTTGCACATTCTTAACACAACTAAGTAGAAGATTTGCATACTTGTCGCTAAATTTATACCTTCGCCACTCAATTGAACCCGAGATCTCGAATTGAGGATGAAGGAATACTCCACAACAATTCTTTTAGGTCCTTCCATTAATTAAAATGACCACGATATGGAAGGCATAATTCTTGAGAATACGTTAAATTTTCATCTTGAAAAGAAGTTTCCTTTTCCACTTTCTTCTTTTTCCCTTAATGAGGCATTTCATTTGTACCTCGAAAACCTTTCATGTTTGATAGAAATTTTCTCATTCTTGTGAAGGGAATTATGCTAGGTAAAATTATAAAATTTAGATTAGGCATCCCCTTGTACTTGAACCATAAGGTACTCATCATAGGTCGAAATCATTTTGCCTAAACCATTCATCATATCAGTCTTCAAATTTCTATTGCTAAAAAGGCTAGCTTGAGACCAGATTATTGGACTTAAAAACAAAATCGCGTTGTTTCATATACGAGCCTCATCATATTGGGTTTATTGTTATTTATGATATGATGATCCCTATAGGATGTGATTAACGAGAACTAATTATTGAGGAAAAATAGATGGATAGCAGGACATAAGGCTTTTTGTACATGAATAAGTTATGTTGAAGATTTATTTTATAAGGCGGAGCAACTGACGCTAAGGGTGTGCAAAAACCGAATCGACCGATAAACGAATAGATAAAATGTTATTGGTTTATTGTTATTGGGCAATTGGGTTAACAATTTTTTAATAATTTTATAAAAAAAATTATTGGGTTATTGGTTCGGTTTGTTTTTTTTCTTATTGGGTTATTGGGTAGATCGATAACCCAATAAGAATATATATATATATATATATATATATATATATATATATATATATATATGACTTATTATATATTTTTCTTTTATTTCTACAAATTAACAAACCTACTATTTCAATTATACCAACTTTTAATTTCTCCTAACAACATTTAGTTCAAACTTGAAGATTTTTGTAAATTTAAACACATCATGTAGGATTTTTGGTTGCAACTAAGATTCGATTTTTTGTCATGTTAGTTACTACTATTTCTATTTTATGAGTATTTTTTTATCTGTTAAACTAAAAATCGAACCGTTAAGGACTAAAAATTGATAAATCAAAAATCGATAAAAAATATCTTATTGATTTGGTTATTGGTTTAGCATATTTAAAACCCAAAAATCGATAAACCAAACTGATAATATGTAAAATCAAACCAAACCGACCGATGCACATCCTTAACCGACATAGCAAAAAGAGTTCAACTATCTAATTATACATTCTCAAAGTTAGATTTGTTATGCAACAATAAAGAACAAAGAAGAAGAGTAGAGAATAGAGAGAGTAATTCTTCTTTCTCTTGGGAGATCTCTTGATGGGGTGAATTACAATGAAGCAAAACCTCTTTATTTATAGGGGAAAACTAACCTTGAGGTTTGTAACTTTTTCATAAATATACATACACAATATATGGTAAAGTAGGTATTCACTAGGTATTCACTATATATGGTAAAGTAGACATTCACTATATATGGTATATTTATAACACTCCCCCTTGAATGTCTAATTGATAGATAATGTGCCTCGTTAAAACCTTACTAGAAAAAACCAGTGAAAAAAAATCTAGTGAAGGAAAAAGAGTACACATCTCTAACAATACGCATATAGGCTGCCTCATTAAAACCCTTATAAGGAAAACACAGTGGGACAAAACCTCATAAAAGAAAAAGAGTACAGCGCGTATTAACTCCTCCTAATGAGATCATCCTTGAACCTTTGCATCCCAACTATGTACACCATTTTCTTGAAAGTTGCAATTGAAGGAGACTTGGTGAATAAAATAGTCACATTGTCACTTGAACAAATCTATTGCACGTTAATATCACAATTATTTTGGAGCTCATGTATGTAGAAAAGTTTTGATGAAGTGTGCTTCGTTCTATCTCCTTTTATGAATCCTCCATCAAGATGTGTTATGCATGTTGCATTATTTTCGTATAAAATTGTGGGTAAACTGTCACATTTCACGTCACATTTTTCTTGAATGAGATGTCTCATAGATCTCAACCATACTCATTCTCGGCTTGCTTCATGAATAGTTATTATCTCATCACGGTTCAATAAAGTATCTAGATAGACTGCTTTGTATATCTCTAAGATATGGCAGTATCCCCACATGTGAACACATTGTATGTTTGAGACCGAGATTTATGCGGATTAAATAAATACCCAGCATCAACATAACCAATAAGATCTAGCCTGCAATCTTTAGAATAAAACAAGCTCATGTGTTTGATCTCATTTCGATGTCTCCTAGTAGGAGTAAAAATATACCTTGCTAACATATTAACCGAAAAGGCTATAGGATTTTTAGCATTTGCAAGGTACATGAGTGCACCAATTGCACTAAGATATGATACTTCATAACCAATCCAAATTGGTATATTTCTCATTTCAGCAAATAATCTATTTTCTTTTAAAAACTCTCGAAGAGTTTTAATGATTTTCAAGCTATAAGCTTATACAATATAAGGATTCTAAATAAGTTTCCCAGAAACTTTTATATGCTTCAAATATTTTGAATCCTTAGAAAGTTTCATATGAATTTTGTCAAGTGACAATATTCAACATATCATATGTGATATCTTCAAGTGTCTGAACTACAAATCAAATAAGTTTTATACTTACCAAGATGCATCCTTTCATGTCACTTGATAAATGTTTGTACGTCAGCATGCTTAAATAAACGTAAAATTCAAATCCTCGTAATCTTTTACAATATTGCGCCAATATCGCATCAAAGATATCATTAATGATATATCGTTTTGTATCGATTCATAATGCGACATAACAATTTGAGATCTTTTCACTTCATTATTATTCAGGTACATGAATTTTTCATAAGGTTTCATGAAGTGTTATGTCGTAGGCTCTTTAAGAGCACATTGCCTTCTTATTATGATTATTTGCTTCTTATCCTTTTCGAGGATTATTTCATTTGGAATTGATTATTCTACCACGCTTCACGTATGTATAGACTTTATCCTTTAGGAACACAAAATAGGAGCATTTGCAGCTTTAATATGAGATGCTTTCGGCATTTGACTTGAATTATCTTTTGAATGAGGATCTGATGATAATTCCTAACATATTTCATAGCTGCATATAATATCCCCCTTATGTTAGGAAAACTAACATACATCCTCCATTTTCTTTGAGGATTTCATCTTTGTGCATCTTGGTATATTCATTAATCGTATACCGCACATTAAAATTATTAGATGGAATAATTGGTTCCTGACCTTGAACCAATTAAGGGGGAAGAAATAATCATAATTTATTGGTCTAAAGCATATAAGTGATATTGTATGCAATATATCATATTTCAGACCAACACATGAATCTTTATTCTCATTAGTAATGGTTTAGCTATTTATCGAAGTCATTCAATGTTAAACCATCATCATCAAGATGAATTGTCTTGATTACATAATCTAAAAGTTAAGCTCTTAACTCAATTTTATTGAGCAAGCAACATTTATGAATGCCAAACGGCAGGTTGACAATAAATGTACATGTGATCATCTTATATCGATGCATCATAATAGATCACATGACAGGTGAACGGGCCCATATTCACCTTTTATACTTTTCAGATTTAAGGAATTCAATCCCAACATTAGTTGGTCCAACCAACTTATCATGAGAACAAGCGACATAAACAATTCTCGAAGAATCTTCTAGTTCTTCAATACATGTTTAACACTAAATATGCATATCTTCGAGATGTCACAATCGTTCACATCAATTTATGAACTTTTATTCTAGTAAACTCCAAGTTTACCATGACATGTACTTTTTTCTTTAGTAAATTTCAGATTTACTATTACATGAATAAATTTCAGATTTACTACTTTAGAAGTAGGCTTCAAAATAATTTTTCTCAGTTATTCTGCCTCATTCGGAGGTGAGTTGTGATACCATCACAATCAAGTGCACGTTTGCATTAATAAGGTTCTCATTCTGCAGGAATGAAATATAATTGTACCTTAAGCCTATCAAATTATGATAGCTTATAACCCCTTTCATGATATTGCTATACGTCAGAAGCAAATTGAGGCATAAATATGATGGAGAGAATTTCTCTAAATTGCTACCACATTCACTTCAAGAATGGAGCTAATTGTCATCTTTCATACTTATCATATATTGCTACCACCTTCACTTCTTGGAATTGAGCATATTCAATGGACAAGTTTCATGACTTTTCATCAAAAACACATTATTTTGCCTTAGCCATCATAATATCATCAATATGGTGCATTGAGATTCAAACTCAACCTCTTACCCATATAAAGACGTCTTAGGCATAAATCAATAGGACTTGAACCCAACATATTATCATCCCTTTTGATAATATTGTTCTTGAGGAATAAATTTAAAACATAAATGGTTCCAAACCAATTAATTTTCCTCAAATCCAACAATAATTATTTTATTAGTTGCAAAAGACAGATAACATAAGAAATTACTAACCTTGAAATTATCTTTAGATTTATAATCTCATCTTGTTTGGCAGAGTCTCGTGCTGATAACGTGTTATAAAACAATAAAGAACAAAGAAGAAGAGTAGAGAATAGGGAGAGTAATTCTTATTTCTCTTGAGAGATCTCTTGATGCGGTGAATTACAATGAAACAAAACCCATTTATTTATAGGGAAAAACTAACCTTGAGATTTAAAACTTTTCCATAAATAGTCATACAAAATATATGGTAAAGTAGCTATTCACTATATATATATGATAAAGTAGACATTCACTATATATGGTATATTTATAACAAGATTATAATTTTTTCGCCGGCTGAGATCAAATTCATAAAAAAATCTATGAATCCTCAATTAATTATGTTATAGTCATAATAAATATTCCAATTTTAAAGTAATCTTTTTTCATATAGAGTTTAGGTAAGCTATATAATTATGGTATGATCTTGTGCAGTTGTCTCCTCGAATGATTCCTCTCATAACTTGAATAATTAACTTTAATTAATATATTTTTTATGAATAGGCTTCATAATCCTACAAGTATACTGATTTATTTAATATTATAAATTCAAAAATATTATAATAACTTTATAAATTTATTGACATATTTAATAATAATATTTTCTCAAAATCTTCATTTATTTCTTACGACACTTGTCGAATATTGATACACCTTCTGTTAACTAGTACTTAGAAAATAATGAAATAGTATTACCTTTCAAATCAGTTGATTCTGTCCATTATTTTAGGTTCATGTACACGCTTTTGTAGGTGTCAGGAAACACTTAGCAACCTAACATTGGACCAAAGCTCAACAAATCAAAATTTACTATATTTTAGAAAACTCACTACCATAGGGTATATAGTATAATACTAATGACAAGAACAAGATAATATTCATGTGGTCCACTTTACTTTAAAAATTAGAAAGTTACATTTTAGATAGGATGTCCCTACTTAATCATGGACACATTAGAGAGCCTCCATGTGTCATTTGGTATTACTTTAAAATCCGTGGTACACGTATCACCAAAATTATCGTGAACGGAGAGATTAAAAAATTTTATTAGGAGAATTTAAAATATAAAAATAATTATATATACATGTGTGTAATGTAACATAATCTTTCAGGGAAAAAGATTTAACCCAGTAATAAGTGGTAAATATATTTTTATTTTTATCAAATTAATTGAATTAAAGCATGTATGGATTCACTTTTAATAAGAATGCTTGGTCTGAAAAATGAGACTTTTTAACATAAATTTAATTCAATTAATTAAATGTTAATAAAAATATGAGATAAGGTATTATTATCTCTTAAGTAATAGCCATAGCTGCTACACATATTTTAACTTTACGAGAGTTCTATTACTTCTAAACTCAATTTTATTATATTATTTTTCATTTTTTATATTTTCATGACATTTTGTGTTTATATGACTTCTTTTTCGACACACCTTATATTGAAACCTTGGAGATTGCACCACACAGTGAGGGACCAGGTCCCTCAAAATCAGTCATCAGAAATGAATTTGTAAAGCACTATGGAAGGTAAAATTTTGCTGAAAATAAAGAAACACATTAATTTAACGTGAAAATCCACTTACTCCAAGAGTAAAAACCACGACTTGCTCTCACAAGCTCTTCAAAATCCACTATAATCAACCTCTTGATTACAAACTTGACTTGAACCTAATTCTAGGTTCCTCCTACTCGTAATAATTCTACTACAAGCTAAACTTAACAACTCTGTCAAGATTCCTCAACATTGATTAACTCTAATCAGTATCAAACTTAGGCAACTCTACCTAGGCACTCTCAAAACAAAAATAAAGTATTACTCTTATAGTATAAGTAATTCAATTACAAATCGAACGTTTACACTATCAACATACAAAGACTAAGAACTGAGCTAAAATTGAGTTTTTGCCTTTTTCTCTTTTCACTTTTCTGAATTTGTAAAAATCACTTGATAAAGAAGCATCATTTTTTTTTCATAGATGAGTGATGATTAGGGTTGAAATATAATTGGATCAGGCGTCCTAAATAGTATAAGCAGTACCTGCACAGTTTATTACATAAAATGACAAAACTATACAGGTGTGTGCCAGCTGTACTATACCCTTGGACATCCAGGGACCTGGTCCCTTGAAGTCAGTTGTTCATCATCAAAATAAGATATAACAATTTTTTTTCTTTTTGATGATGATAAACTATCCACACAGTTTTGAGCATCAACGCTCATGCTTATTCATCACATTTAATCAGTGTGATTACCACTACTAAAGATGAATGTCCGCCCTATCATACAACACCATACTTCCACAACTTATAGACTTGTTCCCTTGTTATCAATTGCTACCAAACTTTAATTACTTCCCCCCTTCATCATGAACTATTGGTCATTTAGTGCATTTACATACTTTCTTTTGTCACTATGCCTCCAGACTCAAACATATCATCACACATGTGCTACATTTGGTACCTGGTCCCTAACATCATTAGTGCATTTCTTAAATACACACACCTTATTCTTAACACGTGAAGACGAAATCCCCCCTTTTGGCATCATTGAAAAGGAATTCTAGTAAATCAAAGAGTAAAGATAAGCAAGGGTTAGTTAACTCATGGCCATTGGGAAAATACTAACATAAAGAACATCTTTAATTGAAAGAGGAACTACATGCAACACACAAAGAAAGATTCATTCATATGTAGAGGACAAGTATCATTGCAGTGTATAATTTAAATGTTCTAGAGAAAAATCTGCAGGAATCAAAAAAGGTTAAATAGAAGAGGGACTTGGAAGGATGGTTTGAAAGAGTAGAGATAGGTTATTGTGATCTGCAGCATGATAGTGCAATAATTCCTTGGTTAAACGTCTTATTTCTGCATTTATGCTAAGAACCTCAGCTGTCAGATGTTGAATTATCATATTCAGTTTGCAAATCTCTGCATTCTTAGAAGCTATATTGAGCTTTAATTTTTTAATCTCTTTGCTGAATTTCCTTTAGAAGTTGTACTTGAGTTTTTTTTTTCACACTCAATTTTTACCAGTGTCTTCATTCCAAGAATTTGCATATTGTTTCAAGAGTTTCATTCTCACATACAATATCAAAGTGATTAAATACTTTATTTAATAAATAACCATAAGGGATCCTATGTTTGGTGCGTTACTTTATATTTGTGTGGTGTCTCGTGTCTTGAGCCGGGGGTCTATCGGAAACAGCCTTTCTACTTCTTCAGAGGTAGAGGTATGGACTGCGTACATCTTACCCCCCCCAGACCCCACTAGGTGGGAATACACTGGGTTTGTTGTTGTTGTTGTTGTTGGATCCTATGTTTGGTGTTCCATCATTAATAAAGGTAGATTAATAAACTCAAAACTGCTAAGGCATTTCATGACATACAAGTCAACAGCTGAAGCAATGTTTCTTTTTTGTAATCTGGACAAAACTACTTTGTTAACAAAATCAAAGGCCAATTGCAACTCACTCTAGAGTGATTTTCTATTCACTGCTGCCACTAATTTTCCTTTAACCTTTGATATTTTTTCGAAAAACTCTATTGATGATTGTTGTATTGAGATAGCCCTCACACCACAGATAAAAATATCCCAAATTCTATCAAGTAAAGCAATATCAATATTCAGCTTCTTCCCTTGAACTACTTTTGTCATCTTCATCTTATCCTCAAGAAACTTCAACGTGGAATAGAATTTTCTGACCACCTCATCAAAGACTGTGAAAATAGGTCCTTCCATGAGATGCATTCATCCTTGATATCTTACCAGCTCAACTAACTCCAATATTTCACTTCCTGTTAACATACTTGTGTCAAAAATTCTTTCAATTAATACCTTTTGATTTATTAAGAATTTATTTCTTACTTCTTTAGACACAACCTTACTTGTCTCCCTATTTTTTCTTCTATCCATAGGTGATCACAGATTCTCTTTCAACTTCTTTCCTCTTTTTGGGACCAGGTCCTTTAGAAGTTTCCTTATTTTCAATAAAATTTTTAGACTTCTTTTAAGAAAATTTTAATGTTTTACTAACATTTTGGTTTTGAAGAGAAAATATACCCTTTCCTTGACAATTTGACAGCAAGATGAGGTTTTCAGCAACCCAGGCATCATCCATCAATGTTTTATCAGAAAAGTTTTGATGGCTCAGAGATGATTGTTTATCAATAATTTGAGTGAAGAAGGAGTTTGTCTTTGAAAGAGTGAGAGATGAAGAGTGTTATTCAAGAGGATTTGGGAATGAACTTTTATTAATGCTATGCTTTGTTTTCTTTAAAAGACATGAAAATGAGAAATGTGTAGCAATTTATAGATTTTTGTATTCTAATATGAGGTTATAATATTCAGGGGAATGAGAAGATATTGTCACGCCCCAAAATTCCATCGGGCCGGACTGGCACCCGAAGTCGAGAAGGCCCGAGAGAACCCGTTCAAATACCTGTACTTTCACTTACATGTCACCACAAATTTGGACAACACTTCGTTGCATATAGAAGGATCTAATTACCTGTATCAGCACAACACGCACAAATATATATATATAATACTTGGCCGTCGGGACCACCACATATACAGATATAACATCACTATATAAACTTCCATGACTTTACCCTTCTTTATGTCTACAAAGCCTCTAGGATATACATGACATAACTAGGGTCGGGACAAACCCCCGCCCACACATGACTCATGTACAATAATAAAACATAAGGAACCGATTCGGAAAGCTCCGAGGCAAACTGGAGCTCACCAACAATAGATGTATGACCTGGCTCCTACTTGTGCGGTGTATGAGCTGAGGTACCTATGCCTGCAGCATGAAATGCAGGTCCCCATGGGGGACGTCAATACGAAAGATGTACTGAGTATGTAAAGCGGTAAATAATCATATGTGAAATGGGGGATCAAGAAAAATCAGGCGCAAGTGAATAAATCATAATAGAAGTGAACCACACTTCATAAACACTTTTAGGATCATGTACATTATCATTAATCTGAATTGGGTTCTTGAATTCAAACATATTTGTGGAACGGTATACATTCGTTCATTTCATTCTTTACAATTATCATTCGCCATTACCTCCTCCTCCCGAACCTCCAACCACCTAACAATAATCAATACTGTATCGTACTGTGACCATTAGGCTGCCCCAATACATATCAACTGGGATCGGCCCATGCTAGGCTTATACCCCTGGGATACCACCCATAAACACATAAATAGGGATCGACCCATGCTAGGCTTATGCCCCAAGGATACCACCCACACGTATATCAAGTAACACACATAAGAGATCTTTCCAATAACTTAGTTCAAAAGCTTTTGAGATTATTACATTAGTGTTCATGCCAATATATTACCTTTGGAACAACCATACATCAATAGGAATCAAGTAATAGACCTTCTATACAATAACGATGTAATAAGGACTCATTGGTACATCAACAATGTGTTTTAGAATCATCAATATCACAACAATGAAATAGGATCCTTTTAGTATATCAATGAAGCATTTTGACACTTTATAGAATGGAAACAACTTCGTTGGTAATGTGGAACAATACATGATTTTGCACAACCTCGGAATCTTACTTGATGGAACATTGGTGTTTTCATGCCAAAGAACATTGTTAAAGTATGCTTTACATACCTCGTTGTAGATTCGGATACCAATTCAACACAACTTCCCGCCTTTACAAATCACTTATCTACAATAAAATGTTTGGCATCTAGTATTAGCAACCCAACACCACAATTCTCTTCCATAATTCCATACAACCAATATTTGCAAAACATTCCAAAACCAACTTGAACAAAAGGTTTATGTGTATATATATATATATATAATCATCATTTCAATACCACATCATCACACAAAATCCCTTCACAATTCAACATAATCCAACATCATTTCCCAATCATCTTTCAACAACAATCACATAACATACTTCTTATGCTCACATGCATATATATATATACATATCCATATAAATAACACCAACATAATTTACATCCTTACCATAAAATGGCCCTTTTGATTTCGAAGTCCTATTGGCACAAATAAGGGGTGCTTCTCGAAGCCCTCGAGATGGTGAACACAACTACGGAATCAATTTGGATTTTCTACGGTTGAATCACAAGATAATTGGAGTTGAAATTAGGCTAGGGTTTCTTATTTTCAATAATTTGATGATAATTGAGGGCTATGAGACTAATTATATGTATATAATGACCAATTTTCGTCCATGAGGTGATGGAAAATGACCATATTGCCCTTAAAAATTTAAGTAAATCCGAATCTGTCCATGATGGACTGTTTTGATAGGCTAAAGTAAATCGGCCATAAATCTTTGCTCCGATATCGGATTTGGGTGAAATTGGTATTGTTGGATAGATACTTCAAAGGACTTTCATTTCATATAAAGTAGGCCACCCAGTTCGTCCTGTACAAGGAGTTATGATCGTTTGAAGTTGACCCTAAAAATCTGTTTTGGAAATCTTTATATCATTGGAAAACTTATTCAATAAACTTCGTATGGAACCATCGACGGTCAAATTCCGGTATAAATAAAGTCGATTCCTATACACATATAATCAAACTATACACTTGAAACCATCTCAAAATAATCAATACTCATACTTAAACTCATATATACCTAACTTAGGATCAATACATATACTCCAACACATATAACCATGGTTAATGCACGTAATTAAGTATGGGGTGTTACATCCTTCCCCCCTTAAAGACATTCGTCCACGAATGTAAATGTAGTTATTTAGTCGAAACAAGTTCGAATTCATAATTGATAGTCACGTCATCATATAGATATTATGCATATGTAAAAACTTACTTGTTAGTGTCCCAGTTCCACTCCTTGCACTTCTTTTTCACCTTTGAACAAATAAGGGTATTTCGATTTCATTGCTTCCTCCGCTTCCCATGTAATCTCTTCCCTTTGTTGATTTCTCCAAAGTACTTTCACCGATACTACTTCTTTATTTCTCATCTTCTTAACTTGACGATCTAATATAGCAATAGGCATCTCCTCATAGGTAAGATTTTCTGTTACTTGCACATCTTCAGTAGAAGTAATAAGGGACGGATCTCCGATGCACTTTGGAAGCATCGATACATGAAATACTGGATGCACTGATGAGAGTTCCTGAGGCAGCTCTAATTCATAAGCAACTTGCCCACATCTTCGAATAATCTTATACGGGCCTATATATCGTGGACTCAACTTTCCTTTCTTGCCAAATATCATCACCCCTTTCATTGGCGATACCTTCAAAAATACCCAATCGCCTAACGAAAACTCTAGCCCTCTTCTTCTACTATCCGCATATGACTTGTGTCAACATTGGGCTATTTTCAACCGTTGCTGAATCACCTTGACTTTTTCTATGGCTTGATACACAAGATCCGGTCCGAACATAAGAGTTTCACCCGCTTCGAACCATCCTATTGGTGATCTACACTTCCTCCCATATAAAGCTTCATATGGTGCCATTTTGATACTTGAATGATAGTTATTATTGTAGGCAAACTCAATAAGAGGTAAATGATCATCCCAGCTGCCTTTAAAATCTATAACACATGCTCGTAGCATATCTTCAAGTGTTCGAATGGTGCGCTCTGCTTGTCCATCCGTCTGAGGGTGAAAAGCTGTACTCAGATTCACTTGTGTTCCCAAACTCCGTTGGAAAGACTTCCAAAAGTTTGCAGTAAATTGAGTTCCCCGATCCGATATAATAGAAGTTGGCACTCCATGTAATCGGACTATTTCCTTAACATACAGCTTCGAATATTCTTCAACTGTGTAAGTGGTCTTAACGGGTAAGAAATGTGCGGATTTAGTAAGCCTATCTACAATCACCCATATAGAATCAAATTTCCGAGATGTACGAGGCAAACCTGTAACAAAATCCATGTTGATCATGTCCCACTTCCAAATTGGAAGATCTATGCATTGCATATAGCCTCCGGGTTTTTAGTGCTCGACTTTAACTCTTTGACAATTTGGACATTCAGCTACAAATTCTGCAATGCTCTTCTTCATGTCATTCCACCAATACATATCTTTCAAATCTTGATACATTTTGGTTGATCCTGGATGAATGGAATACCTTGAAAAATGTGCCTCTGTCATAATCTTCTTTCTTAGCCCGTCTATATCCGGCACACACAATCGGTTTTGGCACTAAAGTACTCCTTCTCGCGTAAGCTCAAATGCCTTGGTCGCACCACTCTGAACGTTCTCCTTAAATTGTAATAAAATAGGATCTGCGTATTGCTTCTCTTTCACTTCAGCTACTAATGAAGATTCCGTAGCATTATGTACGATAAGCTCTTTGTCCGGAGTTTCAAGAAGACGAACTCTTAGACTAGCTAATTGATGAAGATCTTTAATCATCCCTTGCCTTTCTATAGGCGCCATCATAGCCTTACGATTTAACGCATCAGCTACCACATTTGCTTTCCCTGGATGTTACAAGATATCAACATCATAGTCCTTTAATAGTTTAAGCCATCTCCGCTGCCTTAAATTTAGATCCTTCTGATTAAGAATATATTGCAAGCTCTTATGGTCAGTATATATATATCAACATGAACCCCATATAAGTAGTGGCACCATATCTTTAAAGCAAAAATAACTGTTGCAAGCTCAAGATCGTGTGTAGGATAATTTTTCTCATGTGGCCGCAATTGTCTAGAAGCGTATGCTATTACCTTACCATGTTGCATCAATACACATCCTAAATCAATTCTAGAAGCATCACAATACACTGTATACCCTTCGGTGCCTTCTGGAAGTACCAACACGGGTGTAGAAATCAACTTGTTCTTTAAATCTTGAAAACTCTTCTCACATGCATCATTCCATTGGAATTTGGATGCTTTATGGGTTAGCTTGGTTAAGGGTGCTGAAATGGAAGAAAAGTCTTTAACAAACCTTCTATAATAACCGGCCAACCCGAGAAAACTATGAATCTCCGTAGGCGTTGTGGGCCTTGGACAGTTCTTCACAGCTTCTATCTTTTGAGCATCAACCTTTATCCCTTCACTAGATACAATATGACCCAAAAATGCCACCGACTTTAACCAAAACTCACATTTAGAGAACTTTGCATAAAGATTACAATCACGAAGAGTCTGCAATGCCTGTCGTAAGTGATTGGCATGGTCCTCTTCTGATCTAGAATAAACAAGAATATCATCTATAAAAACTATCATAAATACATCCAGGAATGGCTTAAACACCCTATTCATCAAATCCATAAAAGTTGTGGGTGCATTTGTTAGACCAAATGACATAACTAGAAACTCGTAATGACCATACCGTGTTCGGAAAGCTGTCTTGGGTATATCCTTCTCTTTGACCCTCACTTGGTGGTAACCTGACCTCAAATCAATCTTAGAAAAGCACTTGGCGCCCTGTAACTGATCAAATAAATCATCAATTCTTGGGAGAGGATATTTATTCTTAATAGTCACCTTATTTAATTGCTGATAATCAATACACATCCTCAGTGAGCCATCCTTTTTGCGCACAAATAACACTGGTGCTCCCCAGGGAGACATACTAGGCCTTATGAATCCCTTCTCTAGCAAATCTTTCAATTGCTCTTTCAATTCTCGTAATTCTGCTGGGGCCATTCTATACGGAGGAATGGAGATTGGTTAGGTGCCTGGTATTACATCAATACCAAACTCTACTTCTCTTTCAGGAGGCAAACCTGAAAGATCTTCAGGAAATACATCAGGAAATTCATTTACCACCGGAACAACGTGAAGAGTTGGTGGCTCCACTTCTGTATCCCTTACTCTAACTAAATGATATATGTATCCCTTTGAAATCATTTTTCTCGCTTTGAAATAAGAAATAAATCTACCTCTTGGTGCGCCAATCTTACCTTGCCATTCAATAACTGCTTCATTAGGAAAATGTAAATACATCTTTTTCGTACAACAGTCAATTTTGGCATAACAAGACGCCAACCAATCCATACCCATTATAACATCAAAATCTTCCATTTCTAGTTCCACAATATTGGCCATCGTGTCTCGACCACACACAGTTACTACACAATTTTTATAAACTCTTCTAGCAATAATAGATTCCCCAATCGGGGTAGACACTTCCAACGGCTTTTCTAACAATTCGGGGGTTCTTTTGAACTTTCCAGCAACCAAAGGAGTAACATATGATAATGTAGAACCAGGATCAATTAGAGCATATACATCAAATGAAAATATGGACAACGTACCCGTAACCACATCTGGGGAAGCCTCTAGATTCTGTCGATCCGCAAAATCATAAGTGCGATTCTGAGTCCCGCTGGAAATGGCGACTCTTTTTTCATTTCTAGCGTGACCCGCAGGTCGTGTGCCCCTACCAGAATAAGATATCAGTGACGATGATGCAACAGCTGATCCCGAAGATCGTGCTACGCCACCTGCGCCCCTTTGTGGGCATTCTTTCATCATATGCCCCGTCATACCGCACCAAAAACAAACATTTGTTCCCATTCGACATACGCCCATATGATACTTTCCGCATCGATTACATAGCTCTGGAGAAGGTCTCGATTGGCTCATGTTCCCTTGCCCATGATAACCCACTGATCGCGAACTATGACCCTCACTTCTTTGCCCAAATTGACTGCCTCTGAACCCCTGATGCTGTGGTGGAGCACTAGCTACAGAATAAGAAAATAATGGCCTAGGTGTTCTAGCAGAAAATTGAGGTCTAAAACCTCCCTGTGGCGCCATAAACTGCCCTGTAGATCTGGCCCTCTTAGAAGATCCACTTTTAAATTCCTGTGTTCTTGTTCTTTGCCTCTGATCTTCCATTTTCTGTGCAAATACTTGGATCCTAGCTATATCCATGTCTTTATTCAGTGCAGCAATAGTACAATCCCTAACCAAATACGGATCCAATCCATTCACATACCGATGAACTCTGTCATCCATAGTAGCTATAACATTAGGAGCATATCTGGACAAGGAATTAAATCGAAGACTATACTCCCTCACACTTGTATTACCCTGCCGAAGATTTAAGAACTGATCCGCACGGGCCTGACGAGTCTCATATGGAAGATAATGATCAATAAATGCCTCTTTGAACTCTTTCCAAGTAGCTGGGGGTGCATCAATGCCCCTTGACCGTTTCCAATCTTCATACTAATATATAGCCTCACCTTTGAATCTATACGCGGCTAACTCCACTGTCTCTCTACCCGATACATGCATCACCTCTAGGGCCCTTTGGATCTAATCAATAAAGTCCTGCGGATCTTCATTAAGATCGAATCCGGTAAAAGTAGGTGGATCCATCTTAAGAAAATCTTGCATCCGAAGACTAGCCGTCCTATCAGTACCGCTAGAACCCGCGGCAGGAATAACTTGCCCTTGGACTTGCCCAACAACTATACGAGTCAAAAGTTGCACTGCATTTCTAAGATCTTGATCAACAACATTAATAGGTAGCTCTGGGGATATAGTTCTCCTCCCCCTTATTTCTTCCGAACTGGGGGAAGTTTCTGATGCATGCTCAGCTGGAGCCTCACTTTGATTAGCTGGTATAGTGGGTGACTTACTAGTCCCCTCTCCAGCAGCCACATCTTGCTTACCGGTATTCTTGATTCTGGTAATCGGCATCATTACTATAATAAGAGAAACAAACTGATTCAGTGGTCAGCTATGACTTCATATACAATATAAGCTCTATCGTACGATCTAAGACATGAAGAAAAGAAACAATTCCTAAATGTCCATAGCCTCCTGTTTATAGATGTGGTGCACAACACACCGATAAACAAGACTCTACATAGACACGGCTGTGTAGACTCACTAGGACGAACCCTCTCTGATACCACTTTTGTCACGCCCCAAAATCCCATCGGGCCGGACTGGCACCCAAAGCCAAGAAGGCCCGGGAGAACCCATTCAAATACCTATACTTTCACTTACATGTCACAAAAAATTTGGACAACACTTCGTTGCATATAGAAGGATCTAATTACCTGTATCAGCACGACACGCACAAATATATATATATATAATACTTGGCCGTCGGGGCCACCACATATACAGATATAACATCACTATATAAACTTTCATGACTTTACCCTTCCTTATGTCTACAAAGCCTCTAGGATATACATGACATACCTAGGGTCGGGATAAACCCCCGCCCACACACGACTCCTGTATAATGACAAAACATAAGGAACCGACTCGGAAAGCTCCGAAGCAAACTGGAGCTCACCAACAATAGTTGTATGACCTGGCTCCTATCTATGCTGTGAGTGAGCTGAAGCACCTGTGCCTGCAGTATGAAATGCAGGTCCCCCGTGAGGGACGTCAGTACGAAATATGTACTGAGTATGTAAAGCTGTAAATAATCATATATGATATGGGGGATCAAGAAAATCAGACGCTAGTGAATAAATCATAATAGAAGTGAACCACACTTCATAAACACTTTTAGGATCATGCACATTATCATTAATCTGAATTGAGTTCTTGAATTCAAACACATTTGTGGAACGGTATACATTCGTTCATTTTATTCTTTACAATTATCATTCGTGATTACCTCCTCCTCCCAAACCTCCAACCACCCAACAATAATCAATACTGTATCGTACTGTGACCATTAGGCTGCCCCAGTACATATCAACTGGGATCGACCCATGCTAGGCTTATGCCCCTGGGATACCACCCATAAACACATAAATAGGGATCGACCCATGCTAGGCTTATGCCCCTGGGATACCACCCACACGTATATCAAGTAACACACATAAGAGATCTTTCCAATAACTTAGTTCAAAAGCTTTTGAGATTATTACATTAGTGTTCATGCCAATATATTACCTTTGGAACAACCATACATCAATAGGAATCAAGTAATAGACCTTCTATACAATAACGATGTAATAAGGACTCATTGGTACATCAACAATGTGTTTCAAAATCATCAATATCACAACAATGAAATAGGAGCCTTTTGGTATATCAATGAAACATTTTGACACTTTATAGAATGGAAACAACTTCGTTGGTAATGTGGAACAATACATGTTTTTGGACAACCTCGGAATCTTACTTGATGGAACATTGGTGTTTTCATGCCAAAGAACATTGTTAGAGTATGCTTTACATACCTCGTTGTAGATTCGGATACCAATTCAATACAACTTCCCGCCTTTACAAATCACTTATCTACAATAAAATGTTTGGCATCTAGTATTAGCAACCCAACACCACAATCTCTTCCATAATTCCATACAACTAATATTTGCAAAACATTCCAAAAACCAACTGGAACAATAGGTTGGATAGATACTTCAAGGGCTTTCATTTCATGTAAAGTAGGCCACCCAGTTCGTCCTGTACAAGGAGTTATGATCGTTTGAAGTTGACCCTAAAAATCTATTTTGAGAGGCTGAAGTAAAATGAGTATAACGCTTTACTCAGATGTTGTATTTGGATGAAACCAATTGCATTAGAAAGAAGACTCTCGGAGATTCTCATCGATATATAGCAGCTCACACAGTTCATTTTGTACAAGGAGTTATGATCGTTTAAAGTTGACCCAAAAAACTGGCAGGCCTCAGTAGTTTGTGTGCAGGAAATTTTCCTGCACATTTACTGTTCACAATATCCCGGCCGCCATTTTATAGTTTCAAACGTGCTCGATTATATCCGAAACTTATCTATTTTTTGAAATCTTTATATCGTTGGAAAGCTTATTCAATAAACTTCGTATGGAACCATCGACGGGCAAATTCCGGTATAAATAAAGTCGATTCCTATACACATATAATCAAACTATACACTTAAAACCATCTCAAAATAATCAATACTCATACTTAAACTCATATATACCTAACTTAGGATCAATACATATACTCCAACACATATAACCATGGTTAATGCACGTAATTAAGTACGGGGTGTTACAGATATGCTCTTCCAGTTTGACCCTCTGAGATGAATTTCACTGAAACCAGGTCCCTGTGAAATCTTAACTAAATATTTCTTGAGGTTCTTCTGCTTGAGCTGATGTTTATGACTGAGATCTTGGATTATCATTACTGTCAATACTTCTCTTTATAGTAAATCTATCCTTGATTCCCATATTCATCAACTTCTTATTTGTTTTAGGAGTAGCTCATACATGTAACTTTTCTTCCTTTTTACCTTGAGAATAATTATTTCAGATTTCATGTTTGATACAGTGCATCCATAAGATGAGAATTTTACCTCATTTCTTTTCTCACAAATTTGAGATACACTTTGAAGACTATACTTAAGGCCATTTACATAATACACATCTTTAATTGCATGATGGGGTAATTTTTCAATCCATCGAACACCTTGAATATACCTATTTTTATCATTTTCAAAAGAGATACCTCTCCCTTGAAGTGTCTTGTGAGATAGAAAACAATCAATCCTTCCAGTCATGTGTCTTGAATAACCATTGTTCATAAACTAGTTTTGGTTGCAATTCCTTTTTTCTACCTCATTTTCTTCTTTATCTTCAGTAGTTGCCATAAGGGAAACGAAGGAACCTGAGGTGATTTCCTTATCATTCTTTTTCAGCATGAAATCATCTTCATACTCTTTATCTTTCTCAGATTTACTGAAAGAGTTTTTCCATGTAGCCAACATTTTCTTTACTATACAGCTAGTTGCATCCTTTCTTCTTTACTTTTCAGGATTCTGATCCTTTTTTTTTTTTGCATTGGCAGTTCCTAATGAAATCTTCAAACTACCACCTTTGTGACAAACTTCAAATTTGTCATCCCATTTTCTAAGCTGGCCACTTTTCTTCATTGCTCTAACAATGCTTGTTGTCAGAAGAGCAATGTCAGTGTTTTTCTTACTTAAATAAGACACTAAAGTCTTCAATGTCAATGATCTCTCCCTTTTTCACTTCCTTTATCTCCCCTCCTTGCTCAGTGATGACATTTGTTTGACTTTCCCCGAATTTTGGAATAGCTCTACCAATTATTGTCACTTTTTTGTATGACGGAATATTTTTCTCCTTTTCCCAGATTAAGTGAAGCAGTTATAATGACCAAAACACTTTAGGCGTGAACCTTTAGAGTGAACCCGCCCTGATACTAATTGTTGGAATTTTGAAGGTTGCACCACACAGTGAGGAATCAGGTCCCTCAAAATCAGTCACGAGCAATAAATTAGTAAATCACTAGGAAAGGTTAAACTTTGCTGAAAATAAAGAAACATACTGATTTGACGTGAAAATCCCTTACTTTAGGAGGAAAACCACGGCTTGCCCTCACTAGCTCTCCAAAATCCACTATAATCAATCTTTTGATTACTGACTTGACTTGAACTTAATTCTAGGTTCCTCTTGCTTGTAATAACTCTACTACAAGCTTAACTTGACAACTCTGCCAAGACTCCTCAACACTGATCAACTCTAATCAGTATCAAGTTTAGGCAACTCTATCTAAGCACTCTCAAAACAAAAATAAAGCATTACTCTTATAGTATGAGTAATTCAATTACAAATCAATATCTAACTCAAGAACGTTTACACTATCAGCATATAAAGACTAAGAACTTGAGCTAAAATTAAGTTTTTGCCTTTTTCTTTTTTCTCTCTCTGAATTTGCAAAAAACACTTGATGAATAGGTATTCTTTTACTTTTATAGATAAGTGATGTTTAGGGTTGAAATATAATTGGATCGGGTGTCCTAAATAGTAGAAGCAGCACCTGCATCGTTTGTTACACAAGAAGATAAAACTGTGCAGGCGCATGTCAACTGTACTGTACTCTTGGACATCCAAGAACCTGGTCCCTTCAAGTCAAATGTTCATCATCAAAACAAGATATAATACCTTAATTGTAATTTTTTTTAGACCACATAAATAGAAAAGGTGGACAATAATGAAATGAAATTAAATTTAAAAGGATTACAAAATATCCATAAAGTTTAATGCTAAAATGTGTCATAACAACTTTAATTATAATTCAGAAGATAATAGTACTACTTTAATTATAATTCTGAGGATAATAGTGCTTTTATATCTAAAAATATCGAACACTTTGGGTTAGTAACATACGTGACTCCATGAAACAAAGATATTTTGAAGGGAATATCCAGATTATTCATAGAACATGGTTGTCCAGTCACATATCAGAATTGCTCTTTCTAGTCTTTTTCTTTTCTATTTCTCTTTTTTTTTTTTCAATTTTAATTTTCTTCTTCTTTTTGTAATTTGATTAACAATACATTTTTAAAATATTGATCAAAATTCATATCGTTTGATTCTAAAAAAGAAAAAATGGAATATAAAAAGGAATGGAAAGAGTGTTTGTGAAGACATTTCTATCACGTAGTATATAATTACTCCCTCCGTTTCTAGTTATCACCATTTTTATTTATACTCCCTTTAAGAAAAATATTAATTACATGCCAAATTAACTCTTTTATCTTCATTTATTACTCTTTTCTACTCTCTTCGTTCGCTTTTATTTGTCACTAATTTTCTACTTGAATTTTTACTATTACTTGTCAATTTTAACATATCAAGAAAAACAACTTCTTTTTCCTATTTTACCCTTAACATTAATTATTTTTTCTACAAATTAATTTTAAGACATAATGTAAATATCATTTAATAGGAATATTATGGTAAAATAATCATGTTATTAATTGTTTTTCTTAATGAATGTGTCTAGTCAAATTGTAACAAGTAAAAGCGAACGGAGGAAATATTGAATACTTCTCCTTTTTTACAGTATATTGATATCTCTTCGTATTTATGATTAAAGATAAATACGAAAAAATAAGTAATTATGCTTTGAATTTGTCAAATAACAAGTACTATTAAGGAATAACTATTTTTATTAAGGATGACAACTAATTAGGAACGGAGGATGTATCCGTACCCTCGTATTCCTACTCCCTCCATTTTAAATATTTTTCATATTTTATTTTGTACGTTTTTGAAGTAATTTAACTTAATTATCCTAATTTATTACACTTTTATATTTAATACTTCTTCTTTTTACACTATGTTAATTAATATATCTATATATTTATGACTATGAGTAAAAATAAAAACAAATGATTAATTATATTTTAATTTTCTATAATGATAAATATTATAGATCATTTATTTAAGGATAACGGGTGTTTAGAAACATATACAGAGTATATAGCTGTTTGACTTTGTCTGTTTCAAGGTAAATTTGTACAATTCTTTCATACAAGTGTCATGCTATCAAGAATATTTATGTAAGTTATATACCTATAAGTATATACCTATTGTTTTAATTAACTTCAGTGTGGCATTTAAGATATGTGATACAGTATTCGCTTTTTGGATAACCTGTATTGTTTTTTTCAAAGAAGACACCATTAAAAATAGATGCTTTTTTTCTTTATCAACTTTCATTATTAAAATTAAAGTTGTCACTAAGTACAAAAATCATGATTGGGCATCAAAGTTACGATCAGTGTGCTAGATTATGGGTAAAATATTGAGCAATATAACAACATATTCAACAACAATAACATATTTAATATAATATTATAAAATAAGCTTTGAAAAGGATAAAATATATACAAACTTAACTCTACCTCAAATATAGAGAAGTTATTTTCAAATAAATCCTCGAGTTAAGATAAAAATAGTCTAAAACAACCCCTCAAAAAAGTAATAAAAGTGCAAAAAAATAGAATATAGTAATAATAAAACATCATGTAGCAGCAAGACAATAACTACAATAAAGCGACGATCCAACCACGGATCGTGCAGGCACCTACCCACCTCAATTCTATATAGGGGAACCCTTACGACGCAATCATTCAATTAATTAAGATAGTTAAATAAACGATCTTCAAAAAAAGAAAAATCCCTTAATCATAATAAAACTCTTGTTCAACAAATTTAACAGATTAAAAACAATGCAACAAAGAATTAACAGTGATTCTTCAAAACTGAATGTAAGTCGGTACAAAAACGTTAAACAAATGGAGGAATGACTCCAAATTCAACATCCATGTATGAGCACAATGACAGGAGCTGCTGAAGAATAATCATCATTCTCTAAGATATTCAAGACTAGTTATGTGAATTACAAGTTCTCCTACTCCTTCTATAGTTACCTATATTCGCATATTAAATTTTGTAAATAATCAAGTCATACAAATACAAACATCCATTAAGGGATCCACATAAAACTCAACAACACTCAATTGTATTATTACATTAATTTCATATTTTATCCATCCAAAGTCCTTGTTTGTAGGCCTAGATATGAAATCTCTCGTCAACTATAGTTATTGCATGCAACTAATCCAAGTCTACTACATATTAAACTATAATTTACCTCAATCGAAGATCTTGAAACAATCAAGTCACACCAAGGTTGCTCTTTACTTTCATTCATGCCTTTATTATTTCAATCATCTAGAAATGAAATAATTATAGGAGTAACTAATCAATTATTCTTTGAATGACTACAAAGGAAATTCAATTCATTAATTCTATCCTAATTCATGGTCTAAAACAATATCCAAGAATAAAATTAACCATTAATGATACTATCATACCCAATACATCTTTATTAATGGAGTTTCAAAGCTAAAGATAACATATTTAAAAAATTTAAGGTCCCCAACCATCAAATTCATGTTTTAAAATCACTAGTTCATGCTAGGAATCTTTAAACTTGAATTTGTGTTGAAGTTGTTGTATGCCTACATATAGATTTGTGTACCCGAAAACATAAAAAATAACAATCTTAAGAAATAATCCGGAATCTGTATAGCTTGGTTTCTGGAGATTAAATCTTTAAGCTTTCTACTCCGTTTGAACTTAACTAGTGATTTGAAGACATAAAATCTTCATCACAAGTTAAAGATCACTTGGTTGACGATTGGAAGTCATAAAAACTTATCATTAAACTAGAAACAAGAGGTGTTTAAAGTTGCTGGAACTTTATTAATAGTATTTTGATATACTAAAGTTATTGTCTTGTTGTAACAGGAAAATGACATGGATAGTCAAGTGCATGGTGTTGCAACGACTGTGGCAGTAACTAGTATTGCCACAACAAGTCGTACAAATGCTCCGATAGCAATGGCACCAGCGGAGAAATTCGAAAAGTCTGCGGGTATCGATTTCAAAAGGTGGCAGCAGAAAATATTTTTTTACCTTACAGCTCTTTATCTTCAAAGGTTCACATTTGAGGAAACTCCAGAGGTACTAGAGCGATTTGTCTGAACAAGAGCGATTTGTGATTGTAAAGGCTTGGAAACACTCGGATTTCCTTTGCAGGAACTACATCTTGAGTGATCTCCAAGATGATCTATACAATATATATAGTGGAACAAGGACAGCAAAAGAGTTATGGAGAGCGCTAGAATGGAAGTACAAGACAGAGGATGTAGGAACTAAAAAGTTCTTCAGTGTAAAATTCCTGGAATAAAAAATAATAGACAGATAGTCGGTTGTCTCCCAAGTTCAGGAACTGGAAGTGATCATCCATGATATCCTTACGGAAGGTTTGATCGTGAATGAAGCATTTCAAGAAGCAGCAATAATAGAGAAGCTACTACCCATGTGGAAGGACTTTAAGAACTATTTGAAATACAAACGTAAAGAGATGTATGTCAAAGATCTAATCATAAGATTGCACATTGAAGAAGACAATAAGGTTGTGGAAAGAAGGTCGAAAGGAAATTCTACAAAGAATAGAGCAAATATTGTAGAATATGACCACAATAACTCTAAAAGGCGAAAGAAAGCTGGAAATAAAAGCAATCAACTCAAGAAGAAATCCAAGAAAAAGTGCTTCAACTATGGCAAGATTGGCCACAAATCAATAGATTGTCGGGCCCCTAAGAAAGACAAGAAAAAGGATCAAGCAAATGTGGCTGAGTCCAAGAAAGAAATGGATGATTTGTGTGTCATGCTTTCCGAATGCAACTTGGTGGGAAATCCTCGCGAATGGTGGATGGATTTTAGTGCCACCCTTCATGTTTGTGCTAATAAGGAGTTGTTTGCAATGCTCGCTTCGGATTAAGGAGAAGAAAAGATCTACATGGCAAACTCCGCTATTGCAAAAGTAGAAGGAACAGGAAAAGTGTTCTTGAAAATAACTTCAGGAAAAGTGTTGACACTCAACAATGTCCTGTATGTACCGATGTTACGGAAGAACTTGATTTCTATATCACTTCTAGCCAAAATGGATTCAAATATGTATTTGTTTTCGGAAAAATTATACTTAGTAAATGAGAAGGGTATGTAGGAAAAGGCTACCTCAATGAGGGCCTATTCAAAATAAATGTAATGAATGTTGAAATCAATAAAAGTTTAATTTCTTCTTACTTGCTTGAGTCTTACAATTTATGGAATGAACGATTAGGCCATGTTAATTACAAAACATTGCGAAATATGATTAACTTAGAAGGTTTGCGAAACTTTGAGTGCAATAAATCGAAGTGTCATATGTGTGTGGAATCAAAGTATGCTAAGCATCTGTATAAGTCCGTTTAAAGAAATTCCAATCCCTTAGACTTAATACACACTGACAGTTGTGATATGAAGTCAACACCATCACGTCGTGGGAAAAACTATTTCATAACTTTTATTGACGATTGCACTAGATATTGTTATGTCTACTTGCTAAATAGTAAGGATGAAGCAATAGATGCATTTAGGCAATACAAAACTGAAGTTGAACATCAGTTAGAGAAAAAGATCAAAACTATAAGAAGTGATAAGAGCGGAGAATATGAATCTCCCTTTGCGCAAATATGTGTAGAGAATGGAATTGTCCATCAAACTACAGCCTCGTATTCACCTAAATCTAATGGAATTGCAGAAAGAAAAAACCAAACTTTGAGGAAATAATGAATGTCTTATTAATAAGTTCAGGTTTACCGCTAAACTTGTGGGGGGAAAATATCCTTACGGCTAACCGAATACTCAATAGAGTGCCCCATAGTAAGATACAATCAATTTTATATGAAAAATGGAAAAGAAGGAAACCCAACTTGAAATATTTCAAAGTGTGGGGGTGTCTAGAGAAAGTACAAGTCCCTATGCCTAAAAGAGTAAGGATGGGACCTAAGACCGTGGACTGCGTATTCATAGGATATGCTAAAAGTAGCAAAGCATGTTGGTTTTTTATTCATAAATATGAACATTCAGATATAAATAAAAATATGATAATTAAATCAGATAATGCGTAATTCTTTAAACATATTTATCTGTATAAAACTAGACATGAACAGTCTAGTGGGGGTTCTAAACGACCTCAAAATAAACTAAGTGAGGATGTACATAATGATGAGAATCCAAGACGTAGTACACGTCAAAGAACGTCAACTTTATTTGGATCGGATTTTGTAAAATTTCTCTTAGAAAATAAGCCTCAAACATTTAAAGAAGCGATGAAGTCTTCGAACTCAACCTTTTGGAAAGAGGCAGTCGATAGTAAGAATGATTCAATCTTAAGCAATCATATGTGGGAATTGGTTGATCTTCTTCCAGGAAATAAACCTTCAGGTTCTAAATGAATGTTCAAAAGAAAAATAAAAGCATATGGTACTATTGACAAATATAAGGCAAGACTGGTAGTAAAAGGCTTTAAACAAAAGAAAGTCCTTGATTACTTTGATACATACTCGCCAGTAATAAGGATAACGTCAATTCGGATGTTAATTGTCTTGGCGGCAGTATATGACCTTGAAATCCATCAAGTGAATGTGAAAACAGCATTCCTAAATGGAGAATTGGAGGAAAAAATTTATATGGAATAACCTGAGGGTTTTGTGGTTCCAGGAAAAGAAAATAACGTGTGTAAACTTATTAAGTCACTTTATGAACTAAAAGAAACACCTAAACAATTGCATGTAAAGTTTGACCAAACCATGTTGGCAAACATGTTCAAGATAAATGAATGTGATAAGTGTGTCTACATTAAAGGCACTCCAAATCACCAAGTCATTGTTTGTTTATATGTGGATGATATGCTGATTATCAGTAGAGATATTTCTGACATAAATGCAATGAAATGAATGCTTGGGACCAAGTTTGATATGAAATACCTTGGAGTTGTGGATGTGATCTTAGGAATAAATCTTTAGAAGTACCCAAGGATTGGAATTGTCACAGTCTTATTACATCAAAAAAATATTTAACAAATTCAAGTATATGGAATTTGGTATTGCCAAGACTCCATCAGATGTGAGTTTTGCACTTCAAAAGAATGAACGTGAAAGTGACTCACAATTGGAGTATGCAAGAGTATTGGGATGTTTAATGTATACAATGAATTGTACATGACCAGACATAGCATGCGCTATTAGTAAGTTGAGTCGGTACACGAGTAACTCTAATAAAACTCATTGGATGGCAATGAAAAGAGTTTTGGGGTATCTTAAATACACTCAAGACTATGCTTTGTATTATAATAAATATCCCATGGTACTTGAAGGATATAGTGATGCAAATTGGATCACCGGATCGAATGAAGTAAAATCCATAAGTGGATATGTATTTACTATCGGTGGAGGAGTGGTGTATTGGAAATCATCCAAACAGACAAGTATTGCTCACTCTACAATGGAATCTGAATTTATCGCATTGAATAAAGCCGGTGAAGAAGCAGAATGGCTCTAAAATTTCTTGGAAGATATTCCTTATTGTCCCAAACCAATGGCACCAGTATGTATACACTGTGATAGCCAAGTAGTAATAGGTAGGGTAGGGAGCATGATGTACAACGGTAACACTCATCACATAAGAAAGAGACACAATATCGTTAGAGAACTTCTCTTTAGTGGATCTATCACGGTTGACTACGTAAAGTCAAAGGGTAATGTGTCAGATCCGCATACAAAAGGCCTATCTAGAGAAGGAGTTGAAAGGACATCCAAGGGAATGGGTTTAAGGCCTAGGACAAGTCAGCATGGCGGTAACTCTACCTAGCAGACTGGAGATCCCTAGATCTAGGTTCAAGGAGATCAAACAAAGTTGTGTCTGACATGTTCAACATTGTCAATACACCAACCCATTCTCATGATATAGACAATATTTAGTAAACAAGGATAAAACTTAAGATGAAAGGTCTTTTAATGATTATCTAAATTTGGCTGATTTAACCAAATATTTTAATCTATAGGATTGAACATTTAGAAATTACCTTTTTGAGGGCAAAGTAGAAGCCGCTTCAAGGAGAATGTTAATAAAGGCCTATTCACTAAGCTCTCATGAAATCGTGACGTGTTCATGGCTGAAAGAATAAAACTGTGAGAACTATAAATAGTAAAAGGCTAGTTGTGTGATATATGTTGTCTAGGTGTACATTAAAGATCGATGGTTCATCAAATCTACCAATTAACCGAGTGAATCCGATGTATGTTCTCTACGGAAAGTTCAAAGGAAAACCCATTTATCCAGATACAATCAGTCTTTGCTCAATGATCACATATTTATCCGTATCTTTCTTCAAAAGATAGTCATTCCCTATTCATGTGGAGGATTATTAGGTTTAAGGTTTATGTATGAATGGAAAGTTCATTAATTCTCCCACATTGGTGGGAGAAGGGAACTTTTAAGTTGTAAGTGTTTCTAATAAGGAACATTTACTCCACTTGGATAGTGAGGCAAGAACAAAGTGGAAACTCACATTGTCATCGTTGCCTCTTGCTCGGCTCGGCTTTGGCTTTGGCTTTGGATTTAAATTTGGATTTTTCAAATGATCGATCAATGAGATCTATTTTTTAGACAAAATTTATTTGAAAATTGATGAACAAGTGAAATTTTAATCCAAAGAATCTGATAGAAATATTTTTCTCCATGTGCGGGTGTATTTCAGACACCATGCAAACACATACGCTATGCATCTCGAAGGTATGCGACCCTTTAAGGTAAAAGGCACACTGTTTTGCGTTGTTTGGCGATCTACACATGCACTTTGATAACCTGCGGGCATAGGTGCAGCGCAGGTACTTACTGGAATTCAGACAGTGTCACCTGCGGCCGTAGATTAGGCGTAGATCCAGCAAAGACTGGGCGCAGATAGTGCAACTGTACTGAATAGGTGCCTTTTTGCTAAACCAATGCATCCTTTCCAAGAAGACACTTTAAGGATATAAATACCTTACATATTCCTCAAGTATAAACATGATTTTTGACAGTATTAACACTCTTCTTTCCTACAAAAACTCAGTGTGATCATTAGTCATTGAGTGAGTTCGTTGAATCCAATAATTTGAGGTACCGTTATTGTTGGATTGAAAGTCATTTTATCCCGGGAGAAAAATTCCATAACCTTGGATACAGTGAGGGGAATTATTCCTTAAGGACACTTCGTGAATTCGGGGGACTTGGCTTTAAGTTTCTATTTTATCTTATTTCTGAAAAAATAATACACTTCTTGGATAGATTATTTTTAATCATATATTGAAGGTATTGTGTAACTTTGTAGGTGTTCTTGTTTTAAACTTGAATTTGTGTTGAAGTTGTTGTGTGTCTACATACAGATTTGTGTACCCAAAAACACCAAAAATAACACTTTCTACTTCGAAGGCGAATTAACAAATGATTGGAGGCATTGAAAAAAAGACTCAAAGATCTTTCATTTAATGGATATTGAGCCCTATAACTCTTTATATTCAAGAAGGATTGCTCGGTTAAAATTGACTCTAGTTTAAACTTAGCTCGAAACTCAATCGATAAGAATACTTCCAACTTAACTTTGTGCTAGGGATACTGTATGACCTTAGTTCAACTCCAATGCACTCCCATACTAATGAATTAGTCCTATAATTTATGATGAATAAGATTATTATTTCTTTATCTCGGATATTATCTGTAACAACAAAATGGGTTATTACAATACTATGATAGTCAAAGTATACAAGAAGCTATATGAGTAATACTGCAACTACTATTACCTACTAACCTTCTATCCCAATATATATCCTTCATAATCTCATATCTAAGGTCATGTCCACGGTGAAAATATTTTTATTCAATGGTTAGAATGCAAAGTCAAAGTGTAAAGCTGCTTTAAGCTTATCCAAAAAGAAAAGCCCAGATACATTGTTATCAAAAAAAATTTACAAAATACATTGTAAGAAAATATAACTTCTTAATTTTTTGATAATTGTGTGCTTTCAATTCTTCTTGAACGGATAAATTCACATAGTGAGATAATTCTTGTTTAACTGAGAGTTAATTCATTTAATTCACCATTATCTTACTCTTGTAACATCATTTGTTCTTCACCTATATAAACAAGTCTATTTGTGAACAAAAGGAACACCAACAAAGTGAAAGAAAAATATATCCCTCTTTTCTTCCTAAGTTCTCTATTTTTGGGTAATAGTTTTGAGCAACCTCCCAACTTTCAACCACGAGTGCACGTATTTGAAGGTAGTTGTGAAACCTTGGAGAGCGACCAGCTAGAAGAATTTATACCGAAGTCAAGTCAAAATCTCTTTCAAGACAATGGCTTTGTACGATATAGTTTTTGTGACTATTTTATTACTATTATTAACTTCAATTCTATATCAATATTGTAGTAACTTTTTTCAATAATTTAAAAGCGATTTTACTTACATACAATATTGATAAATGATTGTTTTTTTCAACAAATTTTTTTCTAATTTGTCAAAAGTTGAATCATTGGATGAAAATAATTTAAACATTAGTCATAAAAACTTCTCATTTTCTTTGAACAATTAAAAGTTGATTATGTAATTCAATGAACCTCCTATTGATGGATCTAAAAGACTGTTGTGGTTGATGATATTGCAAAAAAGAAATTTTAAAAGGATACAAAACAGTTAGAGGATATTTATTGAATTGTACAACTAATCATTTGTTTGATTTATTTGTTATTATAAATTTGTTAAGAAAATATGGGATAGTTTAAAAGAAATATGATGCTAATGATGCAGGAAAGAAAAATTATGTTGTCGTACAATGGATTAAATTTTCAATGATTGAAAATAAATCAATATGAAAAAAGTTCACAAATATGAAAATTTAATTGTTGAGGCTCTCAATGAGGGCATGAATATGTGTGAGATTCTTCAGGTTAATGTTCTACTTGAAAATTTTTCACTATCCTGAAGTGATTACAGAAATCAATTGAAACATAAGAAAAATAATTTAACTCTCCAAGAATTATCAATCACATGAGAACTAGGGAGGCAAATCGTCTCAAAGATAAGATGGAGGCTCTTTCACTTAATTCTTCTAATACTAATCTTGTGGAATCTTCTGGTAATATTGCAAAAGACAAATACGAAGGAAAACAAAAGAATGTCCAAAATAAGGAACAAGTGAAGAATAAAAAAAATTTGAAAAGCCAGAGAGTCAAAATAAAAAATCAAAGGAACCTTATTTTATCTACAGAAAACTTGACTAAAGGGTTATCCAGTGCTATCTAAGGAAAGGACAAAAATCAAAGGAAGGATGACAAGATGATGTTCAAGCTCATCTTACTGAGGGTGATGAAGTTATTGTTGCAGTAATCGTTGAGGCAAAATTGATAGCTAACAAGACTGATTAGGTGTTGGACACAGGCGCTTCAAGATATTTTTGCACCAACAAAAAGTTATTCCATGACTTTGAGAAATCTATTGATGACGAGTGCATTTACATAGGTAACTGTACTAATGCTAGAGTTATGGGTAAAAGAAAAATTTTACTTAAATTAACTTCTGAAAAAATATTAGCCTTGAACAATGTTCTGCATATTCCCTCACTTCATAAAAACTGAATTTTTGGAGAACTTCTCAACAAAGTAGGCCTTAAATTTATTTTAAAGCTGATAGAATAATTATTTCTCGTAGAGAAAACTTTGTAGAGAAGGAATATCTTAGTGCAGACTTATTTGTACTGAACATTGTTATTAGATTGTCAACAATGTAAGTATTTCTAATTCTACTTATATTACTGAGTCTATTAATTTGTGGCATGGTAGACTAGGAACCCGTTTGAGATTGCTGCTACAAAACTGCTTATTTAAGAAGCACTTTTATAAAATAACTTTTCAGAAAAGTGCTTTAGAAAAAAATAATTTGTGTTTGGTAAATTCATTTGAAAAGTACTTTTCATAAACAGATTGTGTTTGGATAGACTTTTTCAAGAAGTGTTTTTTTAGACAAATGACCAAAAAGGACATGTATCAATAGACTCTTACTACTAAATTAATTTATAGAAAATATTTATTTTAAATATCTATTACAATATTTTTAGTTAAAATTTTATTTTTATTTAATTAAAAAGCACTTACTCTAAAATTTTCAATCAATATTTATATAAATAAATACATTAAAATATTAATAATGATATATTACTTAAATAATTTAAATATCATTTTAAAATTTCAAATAAAAATAAATATCAAAATTATTTCATAAATTAAATTATTATTTATGAAAAAATAACGACTAAAATAATTAGTCCTTCATACATCACAAAATTCTCAATGATTTCATCTCTAATTTTATTATGCAATATCTTCATACTAATAGAAGATCTGTCTTGTATTTCTGAAGATATACCAGAAAGTTCATCTCCTTCTTCATATATGTAAATTACATGGTAACAAATATGTCACTTTTCATGAATTATTTATTTAAAATTAAATATTTGCGAAAAAATTTACAAGTGTTGTCAAAATATCATTTATTCTTGTAACGTGATTCATCTGTCATTTGTTATCATTAATAATAAAAAATAAAAAGTTATATATTCGTCAGATCATCATCAATAATTTTCTTAAATTTATTTAAAGAAAATGAGTGAAAATAAAATAATAATATATAAATCATAAATAATATAAAGAATGATGATGTAAATATGAAGTATAAAATACTAATATCAAACTTTGATTATACTTATAAGATATGCTAATTTATATATATATATATATATATATATATATTAGTGTGTGTGAGAGAGAGAGATAGTGATGGGGATATTTTAGTCATGAAAAAAGTAATTTTTTGCTTCTGCTTCTTTCCAGAAGCAGGAAAACTGTTTTTGCTTCTTTTAAAAAGCACTTTTGCAAGTTTATCAAACACTCTTCTTTTCAAAAGAAAAAGTATTTTTTCTCAAAATAAGTGTTTTTCTTTGGGAAATAAGCAATCTCAAACAGGCACTACATCATGTTAATATTGCTTCTATTAAAAGAATTGAAAAAATAGGACTAATTACTGCAGTAAATATTGACGATATTTCTAAATGTCATGTGTGTAAGGTAAAACATGCCAAGAAATCTTTTAACTATGTTAGTAACAAAAAGACAAAATTGCTTGAACTTGAACATTTAGACTTAGCAAATTTCAAAAATACCGTTAGCAAAGGTGGAAAGAAGTATTACATTATGACTTTCTAGGTACACTAAGGTATATCTCCTTAATTCGAAAGATGAGGCTGAAAGCATGTTTTTAAAATTCAAAACAGAAGTAGAAAATAAAATAGATAAAAAAATCAAGAGATTTAGATCTGATAAGAGTGGTAAATATAGTACTTAAATTCTAGAAATTTTTTGTGAGAAAAATGACATTATTCTTGAGTTTAGTGCTCACTATACTCCCCAACAAAATGGTGTAGTCGAACGAAAGAATAAAACCCTTAAGGAGATGATGAATTCTATGCATCTAAGCTCAGATCTACCTAACTATATGTGGAGAGAAGCTGTCTTGTCTGCATGCTATATTCTTAATAAAGTGCCTCATTGAAAGTTAGATAAGACCTCAAATGATTTGAGAAAGGATTTGCTCCAACTTAAAATTTTTAAAAGAATGAAGGAGTTTGGCTAAGGTTGGTCTCCTGATTTTAAGCGGGTAAATGTAGGCTCTAATACTTTTGACACTTTCTTTATTAGTTATGCTCAAAATAGTGTTGCATATAGATTTATGTCATTAAATGATTATTCTATTTGTGAATTTAGAGATCTGAATTTTTTTAGCATGTTTTTCCTTTGAAAAATGAGGTGCCTAGTGATGTGCAAATTAATAATTCTATATCTATGTCTGTTAACTCTCATGCTATGCTTGCATCTGATATTATTGCTAATGAGCATGAAAATGAACTTAGAATGAGTAAAAGACGTAGAATTAAGACTAGTTTTGACCCTGATTTTATCACCGCCTTCTTAACTGAAAATTTTGATATCGATACTTAAAATGATGAATTAGTGTTTATTTAATTAATAGAAGAAGACTCTAAGACTATGATGAAGCAATGAGATCAATAGATACAATATTTTGGAATGAGGCGATTAAAACAGAATTAGATTCCATAGTCTCTAATCACACCTGGGACTTGTATGATTTGTCTAAAGGTTGTAAACTCATAAGCAGTAAGTGGATATCTAAGAAGAAATTGAAGTCTGATGGCACAATTGATAAATATAAGGTTAGACTTATGGTTAGAAGTTTTAACCAAAAGAAAGGTGTTGATTATTTTGATACTTATTCTGGTGTGACTAAAATAGTGATCACTAGGACACTTATTGTTCTTGCCACTATTCATAGTTTAGTGGTACACCAAATGGATGTTGGGTTCGAAATCGAGAGGGCGTCATGCGGATGCTTGTAGTTTGCAAATCAAGACGATAACAATTTAGATGACAAACAAAAATATAGTAAAAATATTTTATTAATATGGTTTGGTCAAACGACCTATATATTAAAAATAATATTGAAAAACTTAAAACTTATTGGGAGAAAATCTCCCACTAAACAAAACTCTTTAAACGACTACATTGTGGATGCTACTATTTTCTTGCATGAGAAGAGGGTATTCTATTTATTGAGGACAAAAACCTTTTCCTCCAAAAAAAAGGTTTCCCAAATATGAAAAAAATTTATATTTTTCCTTTAGGAAGAGTACAGAGGGATGGCCTTGGCTCAGCGGTAAGCTTGCTTACCGTGGTGTGCCAGGGTCGGGGGTTCGAAACGCCCCTCCAGCGAAGCTGGGGTGAGGGCGCGTAGGTCAGGCCTGGAGTGGTCCCCCCTCCCCGACACCTACGGAGTAGGTATGAACCGGTTCGTCCCCTCCCTTTAGGAAGAGTACAAGTAATTGATACGACCCGAATCAGGGCCTTGTCATAATAGGCAATCCCAAGCCCAATCAGGACCGGGAACCGCCCTCGTTACCCAACCCGACTACCAAACGCATACCTTGAGTCAACTGATGTCCGCAAATATAATAAGATAGTGTATCCAACCATGTGGTGACTTTGGGATAATTCTATATCCGAGACCAACCCAACTAAGTCCAACCACCCAATAACATACCAAACCAATGCGGGAACCATAAAACCAATACCATAATAATAAGCCAATGTATGAATATATATATATATATATATATAACATAAACTATCCATACATATCCTAGTCCACAGTTGTCCATACAAAGCTTTGAGATATACAAAAGGTACCTAGTTGGGACATGCCCCCGACCATAGCTAAAAACCAAAGTCAATGGAAGACAAGAAATATGTAAAGTAACACATGAAATGAAATAGATGTCTTCCGAACTATGAAACCTCACCACTTCAATCCAACATCGAATGTCCCAAAATTCTATCACTAAGCAGGAGAAATAGAATGGTCAGTTCCTGCATAGCATGGGTATACAGCCGCCCAAAGATGGGTTGGTGGGTAAACACTAGCATGCACTCAGGATAAGGGTAACATAATGTCATTTATAAAACCAAGTAAAACCATTCATAATGTATACAACCATGCATATATAAATATATATAACCAAGATGGAAAAGGGAACCAGATTTAGCATGCCTTTAAAATCTTTACCTGGGTTGTGCAGCTTTGCCGTCCTAAACCACCCATGGGCTATATGGGTTCATCCCACCCTACTAAAAGGGCCTTAGTGCGTATAGCTGGACGACCAGGAAAGAAAACCTGAGATGACTAATACATCCCCCAAATATAAAGTGTGAATGCACACGGTCACCAAGACCAACCTCACAGCGACAAATATGAGTTTCCAGTTTTGGTCCCCTTGGAACCTCCACCTTACACGGATTTGCTACATATCCCACCATTATTTCCCAAATAAAATCATTACCAAGAAACCAATCAATTCATTTGCCATTTATTAACCAAGGCCATTTAATGGTGGTATCGTCATACTGACCAAACTTGCAAGTACTATCCATAGCCAACCATATATAGGTTTAAGGAGAATTCCAAGTGCCCATCCATTTATCATATTAAACCACTTGGGGGATTCCATGTACCCCACAAGCATAACAATTTTCACAGCCACCAAGGTTTTACCATTTAATCCTTTCAAACCATGTACATCATTTATACTATTTAAAATCATTTCTAAACCATTTTAGACCATGCCAAACATTTAAAGTAGTTATATCATTTAAACCATGCAAAACCATCTAAATCCAATTAAAATTCCATTACCAAACCAAACCATGCCAGAGTTCTAATGAAAGTTCAACAATAGAGTAAGAACATTCTTTGAGGCATTTTATCAAACATGTTGAGGGCATACCTTTACTAAGACCAAAATCAATGCATAAAGCACCATAATTAGGGTTACTCAAGACCCATTTGTTAAAACATAACCAACCTGATACGGAACAAATCAGGGAACACGAAATCACACCCCAAAACAATCCACAAATCACAACAAATTGTGGACCAAATGGGGACCTCTCTCAGATTCACTATCTAGAACAAGAAAGAAGAGGATACAAGGTGTTAATACACCAAAACATCCAGACAACAACAAGTTTAGCAACACAAGATGAAGCTCCACAATATTACAATAGCAATAAGAACAAATGGGTTACATTAACAACACAAGAAGCCAAAACTAAAACAAGATACAAGATAGGTAGTTAGACAAGTGTTGATGTAGTCTTAACAACCCAAGAGCATATTACACTCTTGGACCTTTAAAACTTTACACAAAAAACACCTAACTCTTACAATTGACACAAGAGAGGCGTCCACCACCCAAGCACCAACGTATCAAGCAGAATGCAACACACAAGAGAATCCACCCTTATGTTATGCCCTAGTTTCAATTGGACTCTCTCTCACTCTAAGAGAAGTATTCTTCAATAATAATGATCAAGTAAAGAATAAACCCTACAATGTTCTATTTATACTACTTTACAATAATAGACAAAATGACAAAAGGGCCTTTTAGTGACTAGTCTTCAATAATACTCAAAAGTGCCATGATCATGATCATACTTGTATCCTCCTCTCCATCTTGAGATGAATTTTCCCACAAATTCATAACCTCACCTCTTTTACAAAGTCACTTCATAATCTCCTTCACACGGCCATACATCTTCTATATCTTCCTCGCCTTGTATTTTAACCTCTTTTTTCTCTCCATCTTGAGGCTTGCCATCAACCTTAGCTGATTCAATTACTACTTCTTCCCCCAAGATAGTACAATTTTCCCTTCCTTAGGATCACGTTCCTCCGGTTTGGTCACTCACTAGCCTTGTGCCCCCACCCTTGGCATTTGAAGCATTGAAATCCCTTGGGATTGGAAGTAGAATTCAATTTACCTTCATACCTTAGAGGATGGTTTTGGACAACCTTGGTGGCCTCGGGTTGGGTAGCCATGAATGAGTTATCTTTGAGCTCTCTCTCAACCTCTAAAGTTGCATGGAAGATTCCATCTATGGTATCGAATTTGTGAAGCGTCATGCGAGTGGAGATGTCCTTGTTTAACCCAACCTTGAAGCGCACAATGTCATGACTTACTTGCTCGCCTCGATGTTCAAGTTTCAACATCAATTGTTGAAATTCATTGTAGTAAGCCATGACACCCTTGTTCTCTTGCCTCAAATTATACAATTTAGCAAGGATCTCATGCCTATAAGTCTCGGGAAGTACCTTTGTCGCATAAGGCTCTTCAATCGAAACCAAGGAGGAGGTTGTCCCCCAATCATCTCATTCCCAAACCGTTTAACATACTTCCACCATGTATTAGCATACCCTTCGAAGTGAGCTATAGCATAACAACTTTTTTATTCTTTGGTGAGATCATTAAGTTGGAAGATCTTATCACAAGATGACTCCCATGCAAGGTAGGCTTCGGGATCACTCTTACCTTTGAAAATGGAGAAGGCTCACTTTGATGGAATTAAGACCTACATCTCGGTTTAGGTGGCCATCTCTCACCTCTCGTCCTAACTCCCCATGGCTACACCTCATTCTTTCTTACCTCAAGTAAACATCATCATATGGACCATAACCATCATGTTGTCCTCCCCTACCATAGCCCTCAACATAGATGGGTCTATTTGGGTTAAGTGGAGCTTGTAGTGGCGGTATTGGATTTGGATAGTGAGGTCTTTGGTCAAGTGGAGTTTGGATGGGAGGGTTCGGGTTTGGTGATGGTATTTGGGTTCCAAGCCCTTCTTGTTGGACATGGTGGAGTGGAGGATGGCTTGGTCTATCTTGTTCTCGGCTTTAGGAGTAAAGATTGGTTTGATTTATGGCAATTGGTGTATACTACATTTGGTGCAAGGTCTCGGGAGTATTAGTTGGGGAAATGTTTTGAGGGGTAGAAGGTCGACTCCTTTGGCTTTCCACACGTTCTAATCTCCCACTCATTGATGCCACATCCGTATCTAATTTCTCAAGGCACACATTCAACCTAGCCATATCTCGGGACATAGTTTCAAGGCGAGCCAAAATGAAATTGATGGCATTATTATCCATTGTTTGAGCATTTGAAGCCTCGGGTTCCATTGTGGTGGTATCGAAAATAACCCTTCAAGTTACGGTCCAATCAAGATACCAAATCAGTCCGCAATGTCACACACAACAATACAATGCAAAACCTACAATACAAAACACACGTTATTTCAAAACAACCTCCCACAATGAGATCCCACCTTCAAGTTTCTTCAAACTCAAACTGAACATTGGTGGATGGCTGAAATAACCTCCAATTCAGCTCAAATTCAAACCCTATACTCCTATAGTGTTAGAGAACACAAATCTAACACTAAAAACACAAGAAAAATGCAAAATCAAAAACTCAAAATTTGCCCTAGAGTCAAAAACGGGTTTAGTATATTTTTGGGGGATTTTCGATTTTGACACTTCTTTTTTTGTTGGGATTTTCAATTTCTATACTCTAATAGGGTTAGGGAACAAGATCTAACACTAGAAACACACAAAAAGTCAAGTTTTTTGAAAGACACTAAAAATGTGAACAGTAACTTTTTTTTTTCAAGATAACAATCCCAAGATTGATTTTGTTGGAACAAAATCAAGCCTTACTTTGATACCAAATGATATGGAACAAACCAAGGAATACGAAATCACTCCCCAAAACAGTCCACAAATCACAACAAATCGTGGACCAAATGGGAACCTCTCTCGGATTCACTATCTAAAACAAGAAAGAAGAGGATACAAGATGTTAATACACCAAAACAGCCAGCCAACAATAAGTTTAGCAACACAAGATGAAGCTCCACAATATTACAATAGCAACAAGAACAAACGGGTTACATTAACAACACAAGAATCCAAAACTAAAACAAGATACAAGATAGGTAGTTAGACAAGTGTTGATGTAGTCTTAACAACCCAAGAGCATATTCCACTCTTGGACCTTCAAAACTTCACACAACAAACACCTAACTCTTACAATTGACACAAAAGAGGCGTCCACCACCCAAGCACCAACGTATCAAGCAAAATGCAACACACAAGAGAATCCACCCTTATGTTATGCCCTAGTTTCAATAGATACCAAATGATACAGAACAAACAAGGAAACACGAAATCACACCCCAAAATAGTCCACAAATCACAACAAATTGTGGACCAAATGGGGACCTCTCTCGGATTCACTATCTAGAACAAGAAAGGAGAGGATACAAGGTGTTAATACACCAAAACAGCCAGACAACAACAATTTTAGCAACACAAGATAAAGCTCCACAATATTACAATAGCAACAAGAACAAACGGGTTACATTAACAACACAAAAAGCCAAAACTAAAACAAGATACAAGATAGGTAGTTAGACAAGTGTTGATGTAGTCTTAACAACCCAAGAGCATATTCCACTCTTGGACCTTTAAAACTTCACACAACAAACACCTAACTCTTACAATTGACACAAGAGAGGCGCCCACCACCCAAGCACCAACGTATCAAGCAAAATGCAACACACAAGAGACTCCACCCTTATGTTATGTCCTAGTTTCAAATGGACTCTATCTCACTCTAAGAGAAGTATTCTTCAATAATAATGATCAACTAAAGAAATAAACCCTACAATGTTCTATTTATACTACATTACAATAATAGACAAAATGACAAAAGGGCCCTTTAGTGACTAGTCTTCAAAAATACTCAAAAGTGTCATGATCATGATCATACTTGTATCACAACCAATAACCACATATGTAAACCGTTACCAAAAACATATTTTAAACCAATACCAAACCATATGCATCAAGACCCTCAACATATTTTTCAAAAACCACCACTCATGATCCATAAGTCAATGTTTAAAAAACAATACATATGTCTTTAGTTAGAACTAACAATGAGGGAAGGAGTACATTCCTTATACAAGAAGATTCCGAAGAGAAACATGACTCTTGAGCCCATTTGAAGAACACTTGAGAAACCCTAGCCTTCAATCTTCAAGAGTAAGTTTGAGAGAGAATTTGGAGTATTTTAATCCTTTAACAAGTGTTATGAGAGGCCACCAAGGGTTATATAATGTGAGAACATAAGGTCTTTGAAGTAGTAAATGTTCGTACTACCCTTGACTTAAAATTAAAACAAGCCACGATCTACGGTATAACTCACACTTAACATACGTATCCTAGGGTACGAGTGGTACCCCAACTCTTACCCAAGACTATGCCAAGACCCTACCTATTGGTGACGCACACCTTTCTATTCGTACCTAAGGGTACGAGTGGTATACCGAACCGTATCCACATCCCGTACCTTGGACAAACTTCACAACACAACTCAATCAAGTATCATACAACTTGCCTTGCACCGTTCGTATCTTTAGATACAACTAGTACCTTGATGAGTCATACCTTGGGTAGTAACCAAGGCAAACACACTACCTAGGGTACTAATTTATCCTCAAGCCACCATACGACCCGTATCCAAGGTTATGAATTGTACCCTTGAGTCGTACAAAACCCAGTGAATCCAAAACCAAAGGAAAATTTGCAAAGGGCCTATTTTGGGGTGTTTCAGTCTCACCCACTAGGAATATTCATCCTCGAATGACAGGTAAGGGTAGGAATAAGCACGAGATAACCCATTAAACTTTTCCTCAACCAAAATAGGAAGCAAGGACATACAACCAAGATGAAAAGATCACCACATAATCCAAACATAATCTACACACCAACACCTTTATTTCGGCTTCTAACTAAGTTAAAGAAGAAATATGCAAGAAAAACCATTCCTTACCTTTAACTAAGTTAGAAACCAAGATATGATAAAGAACACATACCCTACGTATGAGTTTCTAGAATGAAGAACCAATGCGGATACTTGGACTCCATGTCCTCCTCCGCATCCCAAATGACTTTCTCGGACCTTTAGTTCCACCATAGAACCTTTACCGAAGCCATACCTTATTTGTTTACAATCGGCAAACTTACCAACCCAAGATCCTCTTTGGGACATCCCCAAAAGAACAAAGAACCCTAGATCCCAATACCACCCAAAGGAACCAACCAACCTAGGACTATCCATACCTCACCCCAACACAACACTTAGATTATCGGATGAATGGACTCATGAAAAAGGGCAAGTCCAATTCAATTTAGAATTTACCAAGACACACCACCAAAAGAGCTTGAGTTTAGCTATACACCACTAATTCCATGTTCAAGCCTATCTAAAGCACGAAAAAACTAACTTTGGACACTGGCTTTACTCCTTATCCCTATCCCGAAACACTACTCTACTTCTATCACCATTATAATATGGAAACCGTAAGTAAAATACATAGACAAACTGTATCCAACCATTATAACCAAAACCTCCATCCTATAATTGAGCATCCAAAATCATACAATGATCAAACCATGAAAGAATTGTATAAGATCATGCCTTTCCAAACCTCTTAAAGTACCCAACACAACTATTGGGATATCTTCCAATCACAAAATTCAAGCCTAAGACTTATATACCCGCAGTATGATCTATCCTTTCAGAGATATAGCACCATTTATATTTCACAAAGGATTTTCACCACCTATTCCTTTCCTAACTATTTCTTATGACAACAACCTTACCTTACCTTCCAAAACCTTAACTCTGGTAGTCACCCTAGACTCTCTCCCACTTAGGGACTTCTATATTCCCCATTTCACAACATCACCATGCTTCCCAATGCCACTACCATCCTAACACAAGAAAAAAAATTATTCAAGGAACCGAATTACAAGAATTACCCATACAACCCAAGACAAGATAAAAACCCCTAAACATGACACGACACCATAGGCACAAAGTACTTCATAGTCACCACCTAGACTATAAATGAAGAAACACCCTAACATAACCATATCAAAAGGAGTCCTTAAGACTGGACACCAAAAGAAAAACAACTATATATACCATGAATAATATAATGTAAGTCAAAACTCATATTTAGGGAACAAGGCGAATACCAAATGTGAACCTTAGATAAGTGCTATAAGAATGCACGCAACACTAGTAGAGTACTCTCTCAACTAAGATGGAAGAGTGTCACTAGAATATGCGACTCTACCTTTCCATGAAGTCCAGCACTAAAAGAGAATTTTATATTAACCACCAACCTCCATCCCATTACACCAACGAACATAATTCTCCACTCTAATGGGTATCACCGAAGACGTACACTAGGGACGCTTGGTTCTCCCATACCCAAAACCTTATTCATCCCAATGCTACCTAGAGCCCAACATAGACATACAAAAAACCATTAGACCAAATTAACTCCAAGGCTCCCAGTTTAAATCAAAACCATTTAAAATCAAACCATGGCAACCAAAACCTTTTCAAAATCATTTGAATCCCACCAAAACCAATTCATATTCCTTTAACCATGTATGCAAAGATTCAAAAATAGTCAAATCATATGAAAAAATTATATCCAATGATAATTTCACAAATATTTTGAGGGTATAAAATTTCTAAAACCAAAATCAAGTAACTGGGGAATCCATAGTACCCCAAAATCCATTTAACATTCCCATGCATCCCACAATATTCATAAACTTAAATAAAGCATGAATAATGCATCATAACTCATGGAAAATCACTTAAATGGGTAATCATGTCAAAGACCACAATTGTGCAAAAACCCAATTTCAAAACCATGAATTTGATAATCAATTTCATGCCAACGATAAAGTACAAGTATAGGGACAAAGATACATGCAAGTTCCATGATCTAACCTGTCGAATAACTAGGTCCCTAGTCCTTCCATTCAACCTAACTCCCAGCCTATATGGAACAACTCTCCCACTATTGTATTTCTCAAATCATCAACCTTATCCAACCTATTAGTTTACCTCCACAACTCCCATATTGCTATTTTTGAGCTTATCATACTCCCTTTTTCAAAATCAAGCATCTGGATTCAAGCCTAGGATCTACCAACCACCATGTACTACTAACAAAGTACCCTTATAGAATATATATATATAAGCATGGTCCACCCCATAAGAAGGACACCCTAAATCCCTTAGTTAACCACTGATAACTTATCCATTTCCAGGGAAAACCATTCCCCTTTTGCATGCAAGAACAAAACACTCCACAGGGGAACATTAAGACTGATGAGACCTTCATCTAAGAGATCCCCTAATTTCTCTTTAAGACTCTTTAACTCCACTGGGACCATTTTATAAAAAAGGAATAAAAATTTGAACAAATGTCTGAAATAAGACCAACCTCAAATCAACCCCCCCTATTAGAAAAACACTAGGAAGGTCATCAGAAAGGACCCCAAGAAATTTATTCACCACCAAAAACAAATATAAGGAAAAACCTTTCGGGTTAGAATCTTTAACCCGGACCAAGTAATAAAGATACCCATTAGAGATCAACCTCCAAGTTCTAAGATATAATATAACCTTTCCTCTTAGTAGCAAGGGAACAAAACCATTATTCCATTCCAAAACCAACTCACTAGGGAGCCTAACAAGTTCGACAATCTAATAATGAAAAACATGAGTATAATCAATCCATCCATCGAATAACATTAAATCCACCACATTTGTGTTAAAAAAATCCACCAAGACTCTTTTATTACCAACAGATGCCACACACACCCATAGACTCTTTTGGCAATCGCAGATCACCTACCAGAGTAGAAACGTAAGAAAAAAAGAGTGAAATAACTTTGTGACCAAAATACACAACCACAAATAGGGCCACAAAAGAAAAAGGACCTCGAACTAAGTAAACCATACACACCACAAATAAAGGAGTTCTCAACATATCATTGTCGGCATCGGAAGATGCCTTGGACTCCGGGGGAATAGTAAGAACATTGAGAAAATTGCGTCCACTGCTGGAGCCAGAGGTAGTAGCCAATACTCTATTTGCCCAAGCGATAACCCTTATGGGATATCCCCATCACACGAGACCCAACTAGCCACAATCAAAATACTGATTCCCTACTCCCTCACAATAACCATAGTGCGACCAACAACAAAATTTATAAAAAAAAATAGGATGATGAGGATTGGGCTCCACTGGGGAAACCAGAAGCTGCGACCCCTGACTGGGTCTGTGCCCCATAATTTAGACTAGATTCATTTATGTTGTTTTTTAGTAGAACAGGTAAGTTTCTACATCTTTAAATTATTAAGAAGGTGTGATTCAGGGAGTGTACCAAGAAAGATTCAAAGAAGAGTTCAAGACCTTAGAATCCATAGCCCGAAAGTAGATAACGAAGAAAGTGAAATATTCCTAAATGCCTTGTAGCCTTCTGATTATAAGTGTGGTGCACGACACATCCATAAGAAAAAATCTACTCGACATGATTTTATGGACACCCCATGACACCAAAACCTAGGCTCTGATACCAACTTGACACGATCCGAACCAGGGCCTTGTCGTAATGGGCAATCCCAAGCCCAACCATGATCGAGAACCACCCCCGTTACCCAACTCAACCACGAAATGCATACCTTGAGTCGACTGATATTCGAATATATAACAAGATAGCATATCCAACCATGTGGTGACTTTAGGATAAGTCTATATCCGAGACAAACCCAACCAAGTCCAACCACCCAATAACATACCAAAGCAATACAGGAACCATAAATCAATACCATGATAATAAGTCAATGCATGAATATATATATAACGTAAACCATCCATACCCTACTCAAGTTCACAGTTGACCATACAAAGCCTCTAGACCAACCAAAGAGTACCTAGTCGGGACATGCCCCCGACCATAGCCAAAAACCAAAGTCTATGGAAGACAAAAAATATGTAAAAAAAACCATGACATGAAATAGATACATTCCGAACTATGAGAGCTCACCACTTCAATCCAACATCAACTGTCCCCGAATCTGATCACTAAGCAGGAGAAGTAGAATGGTCGATTCCTGCATAGCATGGGTATACAGCCGCCCAAAGACGAGTTAGTGGATGGACACTAGCATGCACACAGGATAAGGATAACATAATGACATTTATAAAACCAACTAAAACCATTCATAATAAATACAACCATACCGGGAAGGGGAACCGGGTTTAGCATGCCTATAAAACTTTTACCTGGGTTGTGTAGCTTTGCCACCCTAAACCACCCATGGGCTATATGGGTTCAGCTTCCCCTGCTAAATGTCCTCAATGCGTGTAGCCACACAGAAAAGAAAACCTAGAATGACAAGTAAATCCCCTAAATATAAAGTGTGACATCATGCACACGGTCACAAGACCAACCTCACATCGAAAAATATGAGTTTCCAGTTTTGGTCCCCTCGGGGCCTCCACCTTCCATGGCTTTGCTACACATCCCTCCATTATTGTCCAATTAAAACTATTTCCAAGCAACTAACCAATCCATTTACCATTTATTAACCAAGGCCATTTAGTGGTGGTATCGTCATACCGATCATACTTGCAAGTACTATCCATAGCCAATCATATATAGTTTTAAGGGGACTTCCAAGTGCCCTTCTATTTACCATATTAAACCACTTGTGAGATTCCTTGTACCCCACACGCATAACCATTTTCACAACCACTAAGGATTTACCATTTAATCATTTCTAACTATGTACACCATTTCTACTATTTAAAACTATTTCCAAATCGTTTTAGACCATGTCAAATATTTAAAGCATTTATATTATTTAAACCATCCAAATCCATTTAAAGTTCCATTACCAAACCAAACCACACGAGAGTTCCAATGAAAGTTCAACAATAGAGTGAAAACATTCTTTGAGTCATTTTATCAAACATGTTAAGGGCATACCTTACTAAGACCAAAACCAATGCATAAAGCACCATAATTAGGGTTACTCAAGACCCATTTGTTAAACCATAACCAACCAATAACCACATATGTAAACCGTTATCAAAAATATGTAAAATTATATTTAAACCAATACCAAATCATATGCATCAAGACCCTCAACATATATTTCAAAACCACTATTCATGATCCTTAAGTCAATGTTTAAAACATAATACATATGTATTTAGTTGGAACTAACAATGAGGTAAGGAATACATGTCTTATACAAGAAGATTTCGAAGAGAAACAGAACTCTTGAGCCCCTTTGAAGAATATTTGAGAAACCCTAGCCTCTAATCTTCAAGAGTAAGTTTGAGAGAGTATTTGGAGTGTTTTAATAATTTAACAAATGTTATGTGAGGCCACTAAGGGCTATATAACGTGAGAACATAAGGGCATTGAAGTAGTAAATGTCCAGACTACCCTTGACTTAGAATTAAAATAAGCCACGATCTAGGGTACGACCTACTCTTACCAACCGTATCCTAAGGTATGAGTGGTACCCCAACTCATACCCAAGACCATGCCAAGACCCTGCCTACTAGTTTTTATATGACTCACATCTTCTTATTCGTATCTAAGGGTATGAGTGGTATACCAAATAGTATCCACATCTCATACCTTGGACAGACTTCACAAGACAACGCAATCAAGCACCATACGACTTGCCTTGCATCACTCGTATCTTTAGATATGACTCGTAACTTTATGAGTCATACCTTGTGTAGTAACCAACCCAAACACACTGTCTAAGGTACGAATTCACCCTTAAGCCATCCTACGACCGTATCCAAGGGTACAAATTATACCCTTGAGTCGTACCAAACCTAGTGAGTCCAAAACCAAAGAAAAATTTGCAAGGGTCCTATTCTGAGGTGTTTCGGTAATTATGGTATTACTTTTATTTTTCTTAGTATTACTTTTATTTTTATTCTAAGAAAAATGAAAATTAAATTTTGTAAAAAAGTCAGGGCAAAAAACCTAACAAATCTCTTCTTGTTTGCTTGATTTTCTTGACAAAATATTATTGATCCTCCTTATTGACACCATCTTCATATATCACGCTGCTTGACATGCTTAAAATGGAGCTTTTGTGTTAGAAATATATGAGCCATTTCGGGTTAAAAATATTTGAGGCCTTTGAAGGGTTAAAAGTGAGCTTTATTTTCAAATATGTAACATCAGGATTATTGAAAATATGATTGACAATTGTCTCCATATGTATTTTTGGGGATAAAATATTTTCACTATCATCATATTGATTGCAACTTTGATCTTAACATGTCCTCAGTTTGAACCATCAAATCATTGAATCATAGGCTCTGATACCACATGTTGGGTTCAACATCGAGAGGGCATCATGAGAAAGCTTATAGGTTGCAAATCAAGACGATGATAATTTAGATGACAAATAAAAATATACTAAAAATATATTATTAAAATGGTTTGGTCAAACGACCTACATATTAAAAATAATAGCGAAAAAAACTTAAAACTTATTGGGAGAAAATCTTCCACTAAACAAAACTCTTTAAATGACTACATTGTGGATGTTATTATTTTGTTGTATAAGAAGAGGATATTCTATTTATAGAGGACAAAAATCTTTCGTCCAAGAAAAAAGTTTATTAAATATGAAGAAGTTTTATATTTTCCTTCTAAGAAAAGTAAAACTTAAATTTGGTAAGAAAATCAGGACAAAAACCTTAACAATAGATGTCAAAACTGCATTTTTAAATGGTGATTTGGAGGAAGAGGTGTATATGACTCAATCTGAGGATTTTGTGGTCCTAGGACAAGAACATAAAGTATACAAATTAAGAAAGTTCTTATATGAACTAAAGCAGACACTTTAGCAGTTGTATGAAAAAATTACATTAATGGATAATGACTTTGTTGTTAATTTATCTGAGACCTGTGTTTATTCTAAAATGATAGGACCAGATTGTGTGATTATATGTTTATATGTGAATGATATGTTAATCTTGACCCTAATGTGAATGTTGCAAATGAGACTAAGAAATTTTTATTTTCTAAATTTAAAATGAAAAACCTCAGAGAAACTGATGTGATTTTCGAGATTAAAATCAAAAGAACTGTTAATGATTTATCTTTATGTCAGTCTCATTATATTGAAAAGATGTTGAAAAGTTTTGATTGTTTTGATGTAGTTCAGTGAGAACTCCTTATGATCCTATCACACACTTGAAAAAGAATAAAGATTTCAGTGTTTCTCAAACTGAATATGATAAAATAATTGGGAGTGTAATATTTCTCATGAACTGTACTCGGCCAGATATAACTTATACTATTAGAAGATTGAGTAGATATACTCATAATCCCAGTAGTGGACATTGGAATTTTCTTCATTGCTTGTTAAGATATCTGAGAGGTACTATGAATTGGTGTTTGCATTTTAATAAGTTTTATACTGTTTTAGAAGGTTTTTTGTGAATCAAATTGGGTGACTAACAATGTTTAAGTAGAGAAATATTTGCATCAGACATGGTGCAATTAAATAATTGTTGAAACATGGTGTTATTTTTTTGAAATATGCATGTAAGGTCCGTAAAAAATTGGCAAATCTAAAGACTAAGAATTTGAAAAGAAAAATAGTCCTTGAATCGTCAAGGGGGATGGGGCTAAAGCCTATGGATTGCGGTAATATGGTGGATATTCATTTATGGTCAAACGAACCCATATTGGCCTTCAATAAACACTAAATATCTTATTCCTATGGTGTGAGGTAGTGTATTATAAGGTTGAGCTTAATTTTATTCTTAATAATCCATAGCCTTAAGGTGGTCTATGAAATATACTTGATGGATTATCTAGGAGAGTGTAAAAGGTTGGTCGCCTTTTATGAAAGACTTGGATCATTTTTCTAGATCATTCATGAGATCCAAGATTTATGTATACGACCATAAAAGCACTTTAGATTATCGTGGAGGTTGCTTAAAATCAAAAATATGGTATGTGTTATTAGGGTCTCAACTTATGTCCATCTAGTTCAAAAGTACTCACTTTTTGAATATTTATTGTTGCGTCATATCGCTACGTGTCGATTCAAATCGAAAGATATTGATACTTAAGTACATGTTTTTTTTATTTGTCCAAAAGTGTTCCTATTCTTTTGTCTTTACATTTGTGGGGAGATTGAAAGCATTTTTATTAAATGGTTAGAATACAAAGTCAAAGTGTAAAACTTTTAAAGCTTATTCAAAAAGAGAAGTCCAGATACGTTGTTACCAAAAACATTTACAAAATACATTGTAAGAAAATCCAACTTCTTAATTCTTTTGTAACTGTGTCCTTTCAATTCTCCTTGAATGGATAAATTCATTTGGTGAGATAATTATTGTTTAACTGATGAGTTAATTCATTCGATTCACCATTAACTCACTCTTGTAACATCCTTTGTTCCTCACCTATAGAAACCACTCTATTTATGAATAAAAGAGACACCAACAAAGTGAAAGAAGAATATCTCCTTACTTTCTTCCTAAGTTCTCTAATTTTGGGTAATAGTTTTGAGCAACCTCCAAACTTCAAGCCACACGTATTTGGAAGTAGCTATGGAACCTTGGTGAGCGATCAAAAATTTGTACTAGAGTCGAGCCAAAATTGCTTTCAAGGCAGTGGCTTTGCACGACTATTTGTGACTATTTTATTACTATTATTAACTCCAGTTCTATATCAATATTGAAGTAATTTTTTCAACACTCGGTAAGAAACTATGTCATTCCGTCTACCTTTATTAGTCTATCTACCCAGAAATCATTTATAATCTGGTTCTCACGTCTCCAAACTGGGACATTCAAACATCTCTTCACATGCCTAATGAATAAATTATATCGCTAAATAGTATATTTAGTCATGAATTACCAAAAATTTTTGTAAAAGTTTTGTTAGCAATGTATAATTTAGCAACAAATTAACAATAAAGTTCGTAGCTAATTTCTTTTCTGGGTAGAGAAAAATATTTTTATCTAAATTTTAATCTAATCAACGATGTTAGTGCCTGTGAAAGGGAAAAAGGTCAAAAGGAAGTACTTGTTTAGATCATTAGCTTATTGTGGGAAACGAACGATCATTAGCTTCCCTTTTTCTTTTTTCTTTTCCTTCTAACTTTTCACTTGTTGTCATTTTATTTGAAAAAGACATTAGTGTAAAAGAAAATTCTTGTCCTTAGTACAGTGGGGGATGTTGTATATGTCGTGAATTTACGAGAACTTAATAATTTGTCCATAAAATTTTTAATTATAAATAATTTATTCTTATAAATGTATTTACATAATAGTGAATGTCTATCAAGATCTAATAAGATCTAGTTGATATCTATCAGGATTTGTGAAGTATATGACTTTCAGTCAGAAACTAGGAGTATTTTTCTCCATAAATAAAGGGGTTTTATTCATTGTATTCTCAATCATATGTTCTCTCATTCCTTGAGAGAAATGACAATTACTCTTTATCCTCTCTATTTTTCTTCTTCTTTCTTCTTTACTTATTTTATAACACGTTATCACCACGAGACTCTACCAAACAAGATGAGATTATAAATCTAAAGATAATTTCAAAGTTAGTAATTTCTTATGTTATTTGTCTTTTGCTACTAATAATATAATTATTGTTGGATTTGAGGAAAAATAATTGGTTTGGAACCATTTATGTTTTAAATTTATTCCTCAAGAACAATATTATCAAAAGGGATGATAATATGTTGGGTTCAAGTCTCAATGATTTATTCCTAAGACGCCTTTATATGGGTAAGACGTTGAGGTTGAATCTTAATGCACCATATTGATGATAATATGATGGCTAAGGCAAAATAATGTATGTTTGATGAAAAGTCATGAAACTTGTCCATTGAATATGCTCCATTCCAAGAAGTGAATATGGTAGCAATATATGATAAGTCTGAAAGATGACAATTTTCTCCATTCTTGAAGTGAATGTGGTAGCAATATAGAGGAATTCTCTCTATCATATTTATGCCTCGATTTGCTCCTGAAGTAGCAATATCATGAAAGAGATTATATGCTATCATAATTGGATAGGATTAAGGCACAATTATATCCCATTTCTGGGGAATAAGAACCTTATTAATGCAAATGTGCACTTGATTGTGATGGTATCACAACTCACCTCCGAATGAGGCAGAATAACTGAGAAAAGTTATTTTAAATCTACTTTTAAAGTAGTAAATCTGAAATTTATTCATGTAATAGTAAATCTGAAATTTACTAAAAAAAAAATAACATGTCATGGTAAACTTGGAGTTTACTAGAATAAAAGTTCATAAATTGATGTGAACGATTGTGACATCAATTCAAAATTCAAACCTCGTCCGAAACCTCAACGATTGTGATCCAAGCATGACCCAAACCTCGTCCGAAAAATTCAAAACTTCTCTGAGGCATGCTTCCAGGGGCGGCTCAATATATTGGGTGGCCTAAAGCGAAACTTTAAAATGAAGCCTTAAAAAAAATTGTATATTTTTTATATTTGAAGTGTAATTCTATAATTTTTGAGATACAAAATTATGAATAAATTTGTTTTACAATCAATTTCTCTCAATAATTTTCATTTCAATTAAGTGTATACTTAAATCATTTCATTTATGTTGAAATAATGTTGATCTTAAGTATGATTTTAATAATTTTAATTTAAAAAATTTCTTTCAATTGAGACAATTATTATAGGGACTCTATATGCAATATAAACATTTGAAAAATAATAAAACCTTTTTATTTTATTGAAATATTTCTTACCATTCCACTCCCTCTATCCCACTATAACTATTATTTTAATTTATTTCGCGTCCATTACATAAAATAATAAATATAAGATATAGTTATTAAGTTGCCCTATTTATTAGATTTTGTTTAGAATTGAGTACTAAAAACAAATCCTCTTTGATGTTAAGGATAAAGTTGAAAATAATTATCAACTTTAATCTTAAATTCCTAATATGATATTTTCTTTGAGCTAAAATAACATTAAAATGAAATAATATTTTCTAATAAAAAAACTCTTAATTATAAATTTATAATTGGTAAAGAAATGAGACCCCAAAAATTGGGGGCCTAAAGCGGTAACTTTAGTGGCTTTAGGCTAAAGCCGGCGTTGCATGCTTCTTACACCCCTGAACATAATTAACTCAAAAATCAACACCTCGTGGTCGGGAAGACCAATTTAAAAAATTTCGAAGTTAAGAGGCCTTAGAAATGACTAAATCCCCAGCATTTAGTGAAATTTTCAGGCCCTAAACCCCTTATGCATGCAACGAGAAACTGAACTGAGCTAAGAATAATACGGGATATTATAGAATATGATATTGATATTACTTGTTATTGAAGATCGGGTACCACGCTGATATGGTAAATAAACATAGATTGTTCCTTGCAGGTCATGATTAGTTGGGCAAAAATAAGTCCCATAGCATGTGTGTACATATTTGTGTTGAATTTGAGAGGTTGTACAGGTTATTAAGCAAATAACGAGCTAATGGTGTTCTAATTGGGAGTTTTAGAAGGATGTGGTTGTTATTTATTGTATTGTTGTTGATTTTGTGGATGTTTACAGTATGATTGATACTTTTGATGGTTATGTGGTTTGTTTGTAAGCACTGTTTGACCTGTTATCGTTGTATTGTTTATTTCATTGAATATTGTTATGTGATGAGATCAATCTGTCTACTTGTTATTTGATTTATGTTATGTACATGTTATTAAATTGAGTTGGCCTATGATACCTACCAGTACATAGTGGTTTGTACTGATACTACCTTGTACTCTTCTTTTATTGAGTACAGAAAGTGTTCCAGAGGCTCAGACACGACCTCACCTCTAGCGTTTGATAGTAGATCCTGATCCAAGGGTGAATACTCTGTCTCCAGGCTTTCATGGATCATCCTATTTGTTCTTGTCCATCTTTCGGGCAATGAAACATTCTTTATTTTCTTTATTTTTGAATATCTCTTTTAGTCATGATCTTTATTTAGAAGTTCTTATACGATGATTTTCGGATCTTGGAGATTTGAAAAGTACTTTGTTTGATTTTCGTCTTACTAATGATTAGCTCTGAATTATTGTCATTAAGTTGATTTTATGATACTCTTATTTTAATATTTGACTAAGTAATTGGGTAATGGTTTGATTTAGATGATTCTCCCACAAGAAGATTAGTGTAGGTGTTACTCATGACCATTTGAATCGTGACACATATCAACAAGAAGGATCAAATAATATGAAAAAAGCAAATACTACATTTTAATATACACAAACTGTCATTATATATCCAGGGGCGGAGCCAGCCATGTTTAGGGGGTTCGGCCGAACCCCCTTCGACGAAAAAATATATTATTTATATATGATTAAGATTATTTTTTATGTGGTTATAGTAAGTGTTGAACCCCCTTCAACTAAATTTTCTTTGAATATTGAACCATTAGTTGAAATCCTAACTTCGCCTCTGTATATATCATAATTAGAGACACAAAGAGAGAAACATAGAGAATAATTTGGAAAAACAAACAAAAATAGTGGGACAATAATTTGATTTGAAATTAATTATAGATGGGACCCACAATAACTGAGGGTATTTTCGAAAAAACAAGTTTAGCAAATCTAAAAAAGCATATATCAAAGAATAATCCCATTATTATTTCACCTTAAAAATCTAGAATCACTTTTTATTGCCTTTAAGAACCCACATTTCGTACTAATTCATACTCTGCGCCCTCAGTTTTCTATAAAAAAGTCAAAAAAGTGAAATCAATTATTATATATATTAATTTAAAATTATTATAAAAATACATAAACTTTAAATTTTAAACTCACTCGGCATAAACACGCAAGCCACCAAATTTATAAATGAATTTCATCATTTCTTGGAAGTCCTTGTATTGCTTTTTTAACTACCACAAATAATCACAAGTAAACACCCTGTGCAAAATGAGGAGACAACATATTCTCTACGTTTCAAATTTTTTAAAATTCCATCTCAGTTAGGTTTTAATTTATTAATCTTTTTTATGTGAATAAAAGTTACATGTTTAGATACTAGGAAAAACTTTCTCCATCCTGATACATATATGTAATACTTCCTCCGTTTTAAAAAGAATGATCTACTTTCTTTTTTACTTCGTTTAAAAAAAATGTCCCCTTTCCTTTTTTGGCAATACATTAATATCAATTTTTCATATGCTATATTTGAGACAATAAGATTAAAAGATATTTTGGTACATTTGACACAACTTTAATGTAAGGTCACAAGATTCAAAAATCATTTTTATTTTCTTAAACTTTGCGTAAAGTTAAAGTAAGTTATTCTTTTTTAAATGGAGGGAGTAGTATTTGATTGAACAAAAAAAAATTCAGAATAATAATTTCAATCTAAAACAATGAATAAATTTTTCTTATTTATAAATCATTTTTGTAAGGATAACACATGAAGTTCAAAGTTAAAGTCGCGTCTAAATAAACAAGGTATGATATATAAAGATATGTTAAAAAGAAAGGTATGTTGCAAAAATGAAGGGAATCTATAAGTTAAATATTTTTTAAGAATGTATTATAAACTTTTTTTTTTGTTTCCCATCCGGTGTTCGGTGTCCGCATTGGAGTCCCGACTAATTCGGATCGTGCGTTGCAAGGCCCATTAAGGTGGTAGCGCTCCCAACAGAATTTTCTCCATACCCAGGGTCAAACCCTCGACCTCTAGTTAAGGGTGGAACAGCCTCATCCACTGCACCACAACGCATGTTGGTGTCTTATAAACTTATGTCTTATCAAATAAAAACAATATCATATAAAATGAACAATAAAAATAATTGATATTCCTGTGCGCGTATTAATATTAAAGATAATAGATTAAATCATATTAATTCAAGAAAAAATAATGAAGCATAAATATAAGTCAAAATTTAAAATACAAGGTCAAGATTTAACTTAAGTAAGAAATCTGATGAATTAGCTATGAAATATTTGATATTCTTGCATATATCAAATAAAAATATTAAAGATAATAGATTAAATCCAAATAATAGGCTAGAGTTTAAAATACAAGGTCAAAGTTCAATTTGAATGTGAGATATGATCAAAACATTTTACAAATATCTTATAAAATTTTAAATGAAGAACAAATATTTAATTCATTAACTAAAAGTAAAGTCATATAAAATGAACAACAAAAATACGTAATTGATATTCTTGCATTCATCACAATAGATTAAATCACAATAATTCTAAGGAAGATTAATGAAGCATCAATATATGGCAAAGTTTAAAATACAAGGTCAGAGTTTAATTTAAATATGAAATTTGGTGAATTAGTTATAAATATTTGATATTTCTATGCATCAAATATTAAAGATAATTAATAAAATCACAATAATTCTACGAAAGATTAATGAAACATCAATATAGGTCAAAGTTTGATATACTAAGTCAAGTTTAATTAAAAAAGGTCAAAAATCAATTTCATAATAATTTTAAGGGAAGTTAATGAAGTATGAAAGTTCTAAACATAACATCAAATTTCAATTTGAATATGAGATTTGGTGAATTAGTTATGAGACGCTAAGTGGATTAAACATTTATGCTATTAACTTTTTTGATTCAGGTGGGAACTCCAAAAAATAAAACAAAGATTAGAAGAATATATTAATAATACATTTAAAACAAATTAATGGAGAAAGTTACACGAGAAAATTGAAGGAAATGTGTCTTTTAAGTCTTGAATGAAAGATTGGTGGCATTGACCAACAGATAGGGTCAAACATCATTAGGAAACCTGATTAAGTTAATTGTGGACTTGATTAATATTTTTGAAACTTTTAATCTTTTCAAAAATACAAATCAACCCAACCCACACCCCTCTTCTATCCAAATCAACCACTCTCTCCTCTCTCTCGACAGCTTCTCTCAACTCTCTCTCAACCAACAGTTCTGTAAAAATTTCTCCCTTCAACCCCCGACGACTTCTACCTCCGGCGACAAATAGTTGGGCTTCGAGTTCCCCTCTTTTCTCCCTTCAACCCCCGGCGACTTCTACCTCTGGCAATAAATAGTTGGGCTTCGAGTTTTCCTCTTCAATTCAAATCAACTTGTCTCTCATCCCTCTCTCGATATCTTCTCTCAACTCTCTCCCAACCAACTGTTCTGCAAGCTTCTCATTTCAATCCTCGGAGACTTCAACATCTGACTACAAATAGTTGGGCTTCGAGTTTCTTTTTGACTTCAACCTTCAATTGACGTGACCGTCTTGCTCTCCGACCACAACAGCTTCGAATTCTTCATCGTTCCTTTTCTTCTTTCACAGGTAAAAATTTATGGCCTTTTTAGTTTTGAAAAAAACGAGGAACTTGAGTCAACTTCTCTTATAGTATTGGTTAACAATTTCAATATTTGTTGCATTAATTTGAAATGCGGTCTGAATAAAACTCTAATTTCTGGTATTTCTTCTCTTCTCTTTTCGGAGTGAATTATGATATTTTGTTGTTTGTTGCATTTTCTTGAAGTTTGATTTTTATTGCTTGTGTTTATAAAAATAAAACGACAATTTGGGTTGATTTGTTTTGTTCTTGTTCTTGGTAAAAATTGTGAAATTGCTATTTTTTGTTGAACAAAATTGTGCTACTATTTTTTGTTTCCTCCGACAGATTACCCATCTAATATTAACCATATGATACAACAGATTTATCATATTATGTAATAGATCAATCATCTAATGCACCAGAGGAACCATCAAATTACAATTTTGATGCAACAGCTTTACTATATATTGCAACAGATTAAGCATCGGATAAAAAAATCTGATGCAACTAATTAACCATCTGGTACAATGGAAGAACCATCAGATTAATGATCTAATGCAACAGATTAACCTTCTGTTGGATAAAATCCTATCAACTCTTCCTACAGGAAATATCCAAGACTTGATTTTTCCAACTGATCATCCATCTGCCGTGATAGACGACCCTATGTTGGAAAAAATCTAAACAATATTGACCATTGATAACTGTTCCAATAGATCACTCATGTGTTGCAACAGATGTGTGACCTATTGCACAAACCATTCATCTTTCTCAATAGATGAGTGATATATTTTGTATTATCACAACAGATTACTTAGCCGTTGTTGCAGGTTAATTAACTGCTCTGACAGATCACTTATAAATTGCAACAGATATGTGATCTGTTGCACAAACCATTCATCTTTCTCAACAGATGAGTGATATATTTTGTATTGTCGCAACAGATTACTCAATTGTTGCTACGGATTATTTAACTGTTCCAACAGATCACTCATATATTGCAACAGATGATGTCACAATAGTTGTGTGATCTGTTGAACAAACCATTCATCTGTCTTAAAAGATAAGTGATATGTTTTGTATTGTTGCAACAGATTACTCATCTGCTGCAATAGTTTAGTTATATGTTGCAATAGATATACTACCTGGTGCAACAGATCGATGATCTGTTGCAATAATTATTTTACTGTTTTGCTTGTTTGATTTACTGTTATCCTTTTTTAACGATGCATTAATCAACAATAATATATTATTTTATGTTCTTGTTAATTTTACATAATATGGTTCCCAAAAGAACGGAAACCGAATTAAGTCCAAGTAAAGGAACAAGTGAAGCAGCTAGGCTACATCCACCACTCTATGAGCTTGCTTTACAAGCATTATCTCAATCGGGAGCAGAATATGATGAACACGGGGAGGAGGAATGTTTCAAAAGAGATGATGCAGATGCTAATAGCCCTTCCATCAAAAAGTTGGTCAAAGCCTTCAGCATTGATCGTTATCCTGTTAGAATGCAGTGTGATAGTGCCGCAGATTTAACGGGTGATTTCGTCGTTAAGTCAGCCATGGAAAAATCTTCCACACCTTCAGAAAAATACTTCGAGAACAAAAATTGGATTCTTATTTCATGGACAGCTGCTTTGGGAAATATCTTGATTTACCGGAGGACAACAATGCTCGTTTTCAAATGAAAATGGTATATGAACTTCTCAAGCGTAGGTTTATGTATGAAAACAAAGATAAGATGGATGAGGTGTGGATAAATTACTGTGGCATTCCTGTTTATTTTGGTTGGAAGGAGTTTTCCATAGTTACTGGACTAAAATGTTATCCTCCTTCTCAAGTTATACCTATTCTAACCCAAAATAAAGCACCCCCCACACCCAAAAAAGGCAAATGCAATTCGTGTGATCGAGATGACCTGGTGTCCATTGTTGGTCCAAGATTCAAAAATAAAATTTTGATAGAAGCGTTGAAAGGTAAATGACTTTCAAAGAAGCACAAGCAGTCATTGTTCTTGGTTTGGTTTGTACATAATATTCTTTGGGCGAGAGACGTTAACAACAACATAAGCCTCGGTTTAATAAAGCTCTACGAGGATCTTGAGGTGTTTAATAGCTATCCATGGGGGTATGAAAGCTTCAAAATAACTGTCAAATATTTGTTGACTCGGTTAGCACCAAAGACAGTCAACTTATATGGCTTCCCATGGGCTTTCATGGTAAATATTTCTTTCTTCTATTATGATATCATTCATTTTTTCACTCAATAATGGTTTTGATTTATTGGCGTTATTTTACAGGCTTAGGCGTTTGAAGCCATTCCTTATTTGAGACAACAAGTGAACTACCAGGAAGGAGTTTTCTGTTCAAGAATTTTGAGATGGTTGTTGGCCAAAGCTGATAAAAATGCAAAAAAAAATTATCTCTTTAACCCCCCGAAGGATGTAGTAAGTATAATTATAATTAATTTTTCTTTTAATTAATGATTTTTTTAATGATCTAATCATCATTCTAATATATGTAATGATTTATGTTAGATTGTCCATCCGTCGCTAGTTTCGACCAATCGAGAGTTGAAGATGCTATTTTTTCTTACTTTACGGTCTGTGCAAACTTTATCGGACCCTAAGATCATCGACAGAATAAAAATAGAATTGTTTGGAGCAATAGTCATTACAAGAAAAATAATTTTGGAGGGTGAGCTTGTTGTTGTTGATGGTCTTAGTGGTGATGGAGCTGTTGGTGGTGGTAGTGGTGTTGGTGGTGGTGCTAATGATGCTCTTCTTACAGTATTTAAAGCAAACCATTATGAGTATGATCATACTGGTTATACAGATTTTGTCTCTCCCAACGAATGTTCTGCATGCAAATGTCAAAACTGCAGGGCGAAATATGATATAGTGATTAATACTATTAATGCATTAACTGCTTCTGTAAAGGAATTGACTTCTAAGAGGGGTCTCATTCCATCAAAGAGGATTTTATTTCCATCTGCTCCATTAGAGATTAGGGCTAAGAGGAGAAGGAGAATGATTTCCAAGGCATTATCAAGCATCCAAAAAAACGAAATTATAACACCTCTGTCTGTGTGTTGCACTGAGCAACGTACAATGTCCAAAGGAGAGCAGCACAAGTTGAAGAATGTGAATATATTATATGTCTTCCAACTGACAAAACAAACAGACACTTATTTGTTTCAACAGATTACACATCTGCTTAAAATTATCAAACAGATATATGCATCTGTTGCAACAGTTGATTAACCTGTTGCACCAGATACTTTATCCGGTGCAACATATGTCTCGTCTATTTTATCAAATCAAACAGCTCTTCGTACTGCTTTTATTTTTACCAACATACAACCTATCTATTGGAAAAATCAAACAGATTTAGACATATGTTGCAACAGGTAGGTGATCTGTTGGAATTTATCAAACAAGTCTTCCCACTATTGCAACAGAAGAACTTTAGATAAAAACATCGAGATAATGCAACATATGACTAACCTATTACAACAGATAAATTATATGTCAAAACAGGTAGAATAACTATTACAATGGATGGAGAATCTGTTGCATTATAAAAATTCAACTTTTGTTGGACATAAAAAATTGCTACTACGTGTAAACAGGTTAAATTGAATTGAAATAAAAAAGGCGCAAACCATTGATGTTTTTTAGTTCAAACACCTAAAATAAAATAGGCATCAAGTATACAGTGTTCATTTTAAACACGTAAAATAAAATAGGCATCAAATGTGTCAGTCTGGCATATTTCGCTGACTTGCCGTCACTTGGCCCCTAACGGTCATTTTTCCCCCATTGTCTTATATACTCATCTTCCTCCTAAAATTTAACCCTAAATTCCTAAATCTTCTTCTTCTTCATCATCTTCTTTTATCTATTCAAATTCTTCAAATTATTTCTTTCATTTTTTCTAACTAAGCTTGACAATGTCGAGCGCATCTTCCACTATTTTTTGTGATAAAGATTTTCAATATTGTAAGTGTGGTCATGAAGCTCTGTTAAAGACTTCTTGGACTCAATTAAATTCGGGTCATATATTTTTTACTTGTAAGATTTCAAAGGTAATATTTTTTTATTTAATTAGTTGATTAATTATTAACTTGTAATTATTTTGTAATTGTGTTCTCTTTTTTATAGAAATTGGGTGGATGTGATGACTTTGATTGGTATGAAGAACGACATCCTTCACAAGCAAATCGTGTAATCTGGGGTTTGTTGAACAAAGTCAAGGCTTCTGAAGAGAAATAAAATCGAGCAAGAAGATACTACATTGTTGCCGTTATTGCTACTGGTTTGGTGTTGTTGAGCACATGGATATTCAAGCCTAATTGCTGAAATTTTCATGGTGGTGTGTGTATTTGCTACTGGTTTGGTGTTGTCAAGCACATGGATATTCAAGCGTAACTGTTGAAAAATATCAAAAAGATTTAGGCATATGTTGTAAAATTTAGGTCATTTGTTGGAAATTATCAAACAGGTCTTTCCACTGTTGCAATAGATTAGACTTAGATTATTAGATTATTCATAGAAATAATATCAACGTAATGCAACAGATGACCAACCTATTGCAACAGATAAACTATCTGTCAGAACGGATTAAATATATTTTACAACAGACAATCTAATCTATTGCATTATAAAAAACTCAACTTCATCAGAAAAAAATTATTGTCACTACATATACATGTAATAAAGTGAAGGGTGACTTGAAATTAAAAAAATTTATTTCACAAGCTCTTCTATATACACAGGATTCAAGTGTCCAGTTAGTACCCCATAAGCCCATACCTCTTGCAGGTTTGCCACAACGTTGTCGCACAGAAAAGTTGTTCGCTCGAACATTTTTATGCCAGTTAGCAAATATTCAATGTGTGCAAGAGTGTGCGAGCCGCTCGCTTTAGCGGCATCATCTTTTGGAAGGATCATTCCCTTGTTTCAACCTTCAAAATCCCATGATTTCTTCATCAATACTTCCTTTGGCAAATGATTCATCAGTTTACTATCCTTCAACAAGATGGGAAACAGTACTATCAGTGGCTCCATGAGGAGAAAAAGATCAAAATCATCGATGAGAGGTACGTTGGAGTCATAAACATTGATCTTTTCCTCCTTGAGTAGTATCTCAACAGCCCGATAATGCATGCCGTTCACGCTAATGACTGCAAGAATCTCTTTTTCCTCGGTCCAGCTCTTGCCGTGTGGATTTGGCATGTTCCCCCTAACATATTTTATTATTTCTTCTTCATCCAAGACCAACGTAGGAACTAGGAAATCAAGTCCCATGCTAAGGGCTAACGCCTCTCCATTGAGTTGATCGTACCTATCCTTAAGCTTCTTGCAGAAGTAGAGGTCCATTATCCTATCGGCAGCGCCATAAGCTTCCCGATATGTTAATTGCCTTTTCTTCATGAGGCAGAGAATTATGTCAATGTGCTGTGAGATAAGAAGTCAATTTTTAAATAGGTTAGTAATAGTAAATATGCAACGGATGGTCCATCTATTGTATAGGGTCCATCCAACACAACTTATGCAATAGATGGATAATAAGTTCCAACAGAACCACTACCAGTTGCACCAGTATACCCAGCTATTGTAACAGATGTAAAATCTGTTGCATAGTTTGTTCTTCATAGGGTATATTAGAAAGTCTAGGTTAGGAAAAGTAAACTTGCCTTGTCCTCGTATGGCATACGCATATCAGTCATAGTCTGGAAGTCTTGGGGAGATAAGAGAGGCCTGGGGTAATCTGGGGCACCTGGCTTGGCACTCTTGGCCTATCACAGATCCCTCTTCTCTTCGGCACCAAGTTTCACGTATATTTCTACCTTCTTGACTATCCCCTGATCTTCAAAAGCTTTTGGAGAGGGAGGAATTGCAATTTCTTTTGATTTTCGACCGGAGAGTACATCTCTAATTGCTCTTTTGTTTGTCCTAACCAACACTATAGGAGTGTGCAGCTTCCTCACCTTCTTGGATGGTATGACACACCTCTTAGATTTGAATTCGTCGATAGCTTTAGAGATAGCCTCTACTTTTTCAAAGAGTTTATCCTGTCTGTCCTTGCACTCTTCGCATTCGCAATGAGAACACGAAGGTGAAGAGGGGTGAAAGGGACCTGTGTAAGGAAGAAAAGGGGTTTTTTAAAACATATTTATTCTTTCTTGAGCCTCAACATGCTCATCATCACGAGTGGTAGCAGTATCAGCATACCTGGCACCGATACCAACAACTTCACCAGAAGAAGCACCCAGATCTGCCTTAGTAAAAGGTTGGTCATGAAGTGCCTCAACATTAGGCTGACCTTGCCTAACTGCTCTTCTTATGGCTGTTGCTCCAGCCAATTCCTTCTTTATTAAATCCACTGTTGGGTCTGCTATAGTATCAACATGACCTAGAGTAATATAAGAAGTCATCACCGACTCCTCCTCAGTAGGCACGATCCATGGATGCACAACCTATAAAAAAGAAAAAAAAGACAAATGTATTTAAATCATATAATATAATAATTTTCACAGTTGGGCTATATTTAAAAAGAAAGACCCATCTGTTGCATGGTTTGCAGTATATGGTTAAAATCCGTTTGAGTATGGTTCAGAGAAATGGAGCAACACATGGATAATCTGATACAAAATATCAATCATCTGTTGCAACAGTTGCACAAGACGAGTAATTTGTTATGCAATAGATGATCTGTACGTCACAACAGATGAACAATATGTTACAGATTACACATCTGTTGTATAATTTGTAGTAGATACTTAATCTTTTAGGAGTCGGGTTCAGAGAACTAAAGCAACAGATGGGTAATCTGATACAAGATATACCCTGTCGCAACAGATATCCCATCTGGTCCATCAGATATAACATCTGTTGCACCAGATATAACATCTGTTCAATATCTTTCTTATCATGGAGTAGAATTATTTTACTTGAAGAAGACGTACTACATCATCTGGAGGGTTAAAGAGATCAGCCTCCTTAATATTGGTGCTGCTATTTGCAGCCAACCATCTAAACATCCTTGGATGAGAAATCTCATCTGGGTAATCGATTAACTGCTTTTGGAGGGAAGGAATGGCTTCAAATTCCCAAGCCTAAAAAATGTAAACAGGAAGCAAGCCAAAAAAAAATCATAGTAAATATATTCAATAAAAATTAATGGATGAGTAAAATTAGTGATTAATTTTACCATAAAAGCCCAAGGAAAGTCATATAATGTGGTTGTCCCTGAGGATAGCTTTGTCAGTAAATATTGGACAATCAAGTAGAAGTTGTCATATCCCCAGGGGTAATTGTTGAATTTATCAAAATCCTCGGCACGCTCCAATAAATCATCTTCTATGACCTTGATAACGTCTCTTGCCAATATAACCGAATGAGCAAACCAAACTAAGCACAATTGCTCCCTGTACTGCTCTGGTATGATTTTATCCTCGAGATCTGTCAACAAATCCGATTCTTTATAGCCACATCAAGCAATGTCAAATAACCCATCAATTCTTTCCTTGCATTTTCTTGCCTTGGGTCTTATGCGGGGCGGTGGTCCTTCTGGATGATGGCATCTTAAGCCCGTCACTATGGCAAACTCTTGCAAGCCAAAACAAATGGGCATGCCACAGTAGTTGATCCAGATTCCATCCATCTTTTTTTTACCCTCCTTCGGATCTTTATCATCCGTCGCATACTTGATCCTGCGCTTGAGAATACTATATACCATTGTCATAGGGAAATGGATGTAGGCAGAGGGTTTCTCTGACAGCTCAAGAAAGTGTCCAAAGCAACTCTTCTTAAAAGGTCCGACTATATTTCGTTCTTCATAATTTTCATAATATGTTCAAAAAAATTTCTCATCTGACATTTAAGTATAATTTGACCAGTTAGTTGTTTTCTTTCTGGGTCATTTATCAACATCGCAACTTGAAACCTGCCAATAATAAAAGTTTTGACAGGATCATGCAGGGATGTCGATATTAATTCACGCCCCATCGATGATCCATTATCATCATGTTGATGATCACCCTCTTTCTCTTTCTCACGCTCCAATTCCTCCTCTTTCTCACTTTTGTTTTCTTCATCGGCATCTACGAATCCTTGTCGACCTCCCTCAACGTCATTCTCATATCTCTCCTCAGCTTCACTTTTTCTTGACTAAGATTGTTCAAGAAGCGCCTTCGAATCCCTTTGTACTGTAGCCTCTTTTTTTTGTGGTCGGACGTTGATCCACTTTCACTTTTTTTTTCTTTTTGGAGACATATTTTATCTACAGACAAAGAAAAATAAAAATTACATTACAATTAATGTATGTATAGATTTTAAAAAATATATTACAAACACCACGAATACCGACACACCAACAGCCGCCACCACAAGCACCACCAACCAATGCCAACAAAACAAACACCACAAATACCGACACACCAACAGCCACCACCACAAATACCACCAACCAATATCAATAAATCAACCACCATAAATACTGATACCACCGACAGCCACCACAAACACCACCAATCAATGCCACCACCAGTGCCACCATGACGACCACAAATACCACCACTAACACCACAAACACCATCCAACAATACCACGACAGTCAATGGAACACTACGATGGAAACTAGGGATTTCTCGAGTTCTTCCTACGATTTTACCATCAAAACTCAAAATTGTAAAGTCATTTTCGAAGATAATACAACTAAAAGTTTTATTTTTCATCACTTACTTAAAAGCCCTTATTTTTGGGAAAAAAATAACAAATATAGAGCTCTTCTCGAACTCTGTTGCCTACGAAGACAAAGAAAATGACTGATACAAGAAAGAATGAAGTCAAAAACAATACCTATGTGGTAGGAAACTAGAAGAAAAGTGATCTGTTGTGGAGGGTTGAGCAAATTTGTTGAGTAGTTGTTGTCTGTACTGTATTGTTGAGTAAGAATGAGAGAGAAAGAGTGAGACCTCGAGATTTAAAATGATGAAACATTTTGTATGGGTTGATTTGTATTTTGAAAAAACATGACAAGTAGTTTTGAAAATGTTAATTTGGTCCGAATTGAACTTAATTATTTTTAAAATCATAAAATATATGCATAATTTTTAACCCTCTCATCATGCAATTGCCAAAAGGATAATTCAATTGAAATTGTATAAAAATAATTGAAGTTGTAGTTGACCGAGTACTCTAGTTAACCCTATGAAAACTCACCCCTGGTCCTTGATTAATCAATTTAGGTACTATTAGTCTAACATACGAACTCAATTGAAATTGTAAAAAACAAATGTTCAATATGTTGTGTCAGATTTCTCATCTGTTGTAAATTATCAATCAGATTAGGTAACAACAGATTATGAATCTGTTATAAATTATCAAACAGATTAAGTCATCTGTTGCGACAAATTACCCATCTATTGTAAATTATCAAATGGATTGTCATATGTCGCAATAGATTACCCATATATTGTAAATTATCAAATAGGCGCTGTCATCTGTTATGGCTGACCCTATGAGAACTCACCCCTAGTCCTAGATTAATCGATAGTTTACCCTATGAGAACTCACCCCTAGTCTCAGATTATCCAATCAAGGTATTAGTACCGTAGTCCTAGATTAATCAATTAAGGTATTAGTCTAACATATGAGGTAGTAAGAATCGGTTCGGCTCAAAGTTATCGATCGATGACTATGGTCGGGAGGAACGCAGTACCGTCTTATTATGCAATTGCCAAAAGACTCAATTAAAGTTGTAGTTGACCCTATGAGAACTCACCTCTAGTCCTAGATTATTCAATTAAGGTAGTAGTACCCTAGTCCTAGATTAATCAATTAAGGTATTAGTCTAACATATAAGGTAGTGAGAATTGGTTCAGCTTAGAGTGATCGATCGACGACTCTGGTTGGAAGGAACACAGTACCGTCTCATCATGTAATTGCCAAAATACTAAATTGAAGTTGTAGTTGACCCTATAAGAACTCACATTCAATTAAGGTATTAGTCTAACGTATGAACTCAATTGAATTATATAAAAACAAATGTTCAACATGTTGGAACAAATGTCTTTTCTGTTGGATCAAATCAAACAGATTATGTAATCTGTTGCAACAAATTACGCATCTTTTGTAAACTATCAAACAGATTACATAATTTGTTGTGACAGATCACAAATCTATGGTAAACTATCAAACAGTTTAAGTCATCTATTGCGATAGATTACCCATCTATTATAAATTTTCAAATGGATTAAGTCAATGTCGCAATAGATTACCCATTTGTTGTAAATTATCAAATAGGCACTGTCATCTATTGTAGTTGACATTATGAGAACTCACCCCTAGTCCTAGATTAATCAATTAAGGTATTAGTTAAACATATAAGGTAGTAAGAATTGGTTTGGCTCAGAGTGATCGATCGAGGACTCTTGTCGGGAGAAACGCAGTCCCGTCTCATCATGCAATTGTCAAAAGACTCAATTGAAGTTGTAATTGACCCTATGAGAACTCACCCCTAGTCCCAGATTATTCAATTAAGGTATTAGTTGATATACGAGGTAGTAAGAATTGGTTCATCTCAAAGTGATTGATCGATGACTCTTGTCGGGAGGAATGCAGTACCGTCTCATCATGCAATTGCCAAAAAACTCAATTGAAGTTGTAGTTGACCCTTTGAGCTCATTCATTCATCCCTAGTTCCACCTAGATCTGTGTAGGTACTATTATTAATCTTAACATTAAGTTAATGAGAACTAATTTCAACTCAGAGTGATCGATCGATGACTCGGGTCAGGATGAACGTAATACTAACACCATGCAAATGCAATGAATCAATTGGATTTGTAGTTGACCCTGTGATCTCATTCATTTATCCCTCGTTCCACCTAGATCAATGTAGGTACTATTATTAATCTTAATATTAAGTTAATGAGGAGCTCATTCTTTCATCCCTAGTTCCACCTAAATCAATTGCAATGAAATCTGTTGCAACAAATGACAGAGCTGTTGGAGAATTTTAAACAGATAACAATATTTATTGCAATAGATGAAATATCTAATTTAATTATTAAATAGACATTTGCATCTGTTATGACGAATGACTGAGCTGTTGGAAATTTTTAAACAGATATTGATATCTGTTATAACAGATGATATTTCTGATTTAGTTATCAAATGGACATTTCCATCTGTTGTCACAAATGACTGAGCTATTAAGATTTTTCCAAATATTTAAATCTGTTGCAACAGACGATATATCTGTTTGAAAATCTTTTTTTTTCTTTTAATTTTAAAGCAAGCTTCTATCCGAGTAGATAAAGTAGTAGTACTACTAAAGGCAGTAAAAATATTTCTTTGATATCTCAAAAATCTCATTGAGTAGTCTTGTCTTGTCTTTTCAATGTCACTCATTTTCTTCCTCGTGCCCCTCAAATTATTAGTGAAATATTAATTAATGAATATTGAAATCCCTAATACTTCTCCATTTCATATTGACTTGGCACACTCATTAAGAAAATATTAATTAGGGATTTATTTTACTACCAAATTAGCCTTATTAATTATGCTTTGAAAATATAAATTTGAATAAATATACTTTATTTTGTCATTTAATATTAAGGGTAGTACATCTAGAAATTAGAATTATCTCATCTCTCCTCTCATCTCATCTCCTTCAGCCCTAAATTTATTTTATTCGTCTCTCATCTTTTTTTCTATCCTTTTTAGGATTATCACAGCCTTTTTTTCTCTCCTCTTTCTCATAAATTTTCATTTGGATCTAAACCAATCTATATCTATATCTTAGATTCCTCAACTGAAATTGTTGTTTTGACCCCCTTTTGACATTAAGGTATGATATGATTCACTATTGCTCTTTCATTCTCGTCTTCTTCTTGCAAGTTATTTATATTTTTTTATTTAATTACCATTTTTCCATATCATACTTATTTAAAAATTTTGAAGGAACTTTTAATTGTTGAATAAAGGAACCGAGAATTTTTATTACAATATGCGAAAAAAAGTCATCTGTTGGGAGAAGTTTAAAAGCCTTGTTGGCAGTATTATTCTTTTATGTATTTTGTTTGTTTCTTTATTGTTGATGATGTTATTGATGTTGTTGGTGGGGTTGGCATTTTTGGAACTTGTGGTGTGGTGTTGTTGACAGTGGCGGATCCAGGTTTTTTAGATGGTGGGTGCTTCTTAGCTTAAAAATAGTAAAGTCCGAACAATCAACACAAGGAGTAAGGGAGAAAAAAATAAAAGAAAGTTTAAAGTGAATAAGGAGAGAAGATTTGGTTACCAAGATTAAAAAATATGTCCTGAGTGGGAATTGAACTCAAGACCAAAAGAAATAAATAGCCTTAAGCACCCTAAACAACAACTAGGCTAACCAAACAACTTTACGTTTTTTCTTAATTTCCATATACTAAAGTTTGATATGAGTTCAGTCTGTGCTCACGCACCCGGAGGACTCCATGTGGTTCCGTCCCTGGTTGTTGATGGTGTTGGAACATAGTATGTATGCTTCTTTGTTGTTGATGATGTTGTTGGAATAAATGTTGTTGTTTTCTTTATTGTTGATATTTTTTATTTGTTGTTTATAGTTTATGTTGTTGTTGATGTTGCAACAGACGAAACAACTGTTGAAACAAATCAAACCACCAGCAAGGCTGCTGTGTATTCCAACAGACTCCATATTTGTTGCATCAGACTCCACATCTAATGCAATAGACTCCATATGTGATGCAACAGACTCCTCATCTGATACAACAGACTCTACATCTGTTGCAACAGAAGGATAATTTTCTTTCTGTGACATAAATTTTTTCCTTCTTCTTTATTGATATAAAAGGAACTGAAAGTTGATCAACTTTTGTCTGACCATCACAAGAGGCTGCAGTAAAGATAGGTTCGGAGGAATAAGCTGCATGCAGATAAAACCACTTCATATGTGGGAGGTATGTATTACTGATAATGTTATTGTGGAAACACACATAGAGTACACTGATTTTATGAATGTTGGTTTTATCGATTAGTTATAGATCATTCAAACAAGATATTTGTAATTTTATAGTTAAGTTTGGTAGGTCCAAACTGATAAGGCTGAGGGACCATGAATATGATTCTGATACTTTGTTAAGATTTAATGCCGGATATTACTCATGTTTATTTGTTATACCTTCAACAGACTTTTGTTGTGGCAAGCATTTCTGGCAACGGTGTAGACTTTTACATGATGGATATGTTGTCCTCTATATGGTAGAAGAATGATCAATATTGCCCCCTACTTATCTTGTGCATGTAATTGTGAAGAGTGCAAGGCAAAATATGATGGTGTGATTAATACTGTTAATGCATTAACTATTGACGTAAAGGAATTGATAACTAACAGTAGTGTCATTCGATCAAAGAGGATTTCAGTTTCATTCACTCCATTAGAGATTAAGGGTAAGAGCAGAAAGAAAGCAATTTCCAACGCATTATCAAGTATCGGAAAAAAGAAAAATTTTGGATCTGATTAGGTGAGAATATAAAAAGGGGCGGGTAATAGAAAGGAAAAACTGAATGTTAGATTTAGTTCATCTTGTTTCGTTATGTAGAGATCCTCCATCTAATTTTGAGTGTTTTTTCTTTTCAGGATGGTGAGGAAGGCAGAATCTCCCCATCATTAGCCAATACTGGAAATAAGACATCTGATGTTATTGAATCACCAGACTGCCTTGTGAAGTTTGATAATCCAGAAGATGTCTTTGCTCGAGTTAGTCAACAATTTAAACGATCTCAATCACTTGGTTTTTCTGCTGATCAATCTTCTCCGTAGAAGACAAGCTATCAACAGAACTGCTTGACACAGCGAAAGATGATATTGATAGATTACTGATTATATCTTCTCAAGAATTACTTCTACCAGAAAACTATTTTGCATTGAGTGTTGTACTATCCATATATGCTGTAGCACAGGATTTATCAGCCGAGAAAGCGCTTGCCTTAGAAAAACTCAAAGAGAACCTTCCATACTTCTCCTTGACTTTGCGTAGAGCTTAGAAGGACCAAGAGAAGTATTATAAGAAAGCTTCCAAGAAAGAAAGTGAGTGGTCCTCATTGAAAAACTCACAAAAGATCAAGAGCTCTATACTGAGCTTAACGACCACAATGACAAAATGATTGAATTGAAAGTGGTGGTGACTTGACTTAGTCAAACAAAATCCTTGACTATTCCTATCCCCTAATTAAATAAAAACGATGACTTTTCGAATATGTAAATTAAAAAAAATGGATCTAAATACTATATTTTATCTTTTTATTGTATTTCGTAAAGAGACAGATTGGTAATCTATTGCAAAATATACTCCAACTGTCAGATAACTTACAATACAATATATGGATAACCTGTTGCAACAGATGGATATACCAGTTCGTTTTTCCATCAGTTGTGGCGTCTATTGCAACTTGCTAGTCATCTGTTTATTCAATTTCGTCGAGAGTGATAGATTTTTCTAAACACTTCTTGGACAAACTCAATTTTTGCTCTTGGATTGCTTCTTTTTTTTTCTTTGCATCCTTCAAGCTGGCCTTCAAATTCAATTTTTGCCATTAATCCAATAGTAAAAATTTAATTTGGTTGAAGGTTGCAAAGAAAAAAAGAGAAGCAACCCAAAGCAAAAATTGAGTTTGGCCAATAAGTGTTTAGAAAAATTGATTGCTCTCGATGAAATTGAATAAACAGGTGACTAGCAAGTGCAACAGACGCCATAGATGATGGAAAAGCAAACTGATATATCCATCTGTTGCAACGGATTGTCCATATGTTGTACTGTAAGTTATCTGACAGGTGGAATATATTTTGCAACAGAGTACCAATCTGTCTCTTTTCGAAATACAATAAAAAGATAAAATATTATATTTAGATTCGATTTTTTTTAATTTACATATTCGAAAAGTCACCAGTTTTATTTAATTAAGGGATATGAACAGTCGTGGCTTTTTGTTTGACCAAATTCAGTCCCTTCCAATTCAATCATTTTATAAATAGGTCCCTCCGACCTCCTCTCAGTCTCACTCCTCACTCACTCGTTCATTCTACTATACTTACAATACTAATATGGTCGATCCAGATTCGTACAAGAAGGTTCATATCGAGTCCTTGCAAGAACTTCAAAGGCAGTTTGATAGTGGGATTTGACCGACTTCGGAGCAAGGCTGAGGAGGGTCCAGCTGCAGCCGTATGAAAATTGTCAGGTTGACAATAATAATAGTAATAATAGTAGTAGTAGTAGTAGTAGTAGTAATAATAATAATAATAATAATTAGGTTATGTTTTTTCTTTCTTTTAGCGTATGTATTTTTCTTTTTTATATCCGATCTACCTATAAGGAATTCAAAAAAATCCATGTATGTGTTTGATTTGATTTGGTTTGGTCGACTTTGAATTTTTAATTCTTATTCAATATTTAATTATCATTCTATTTATTCTCTATTCTCAACATGTCGACGGTTGGAGGTAGGGATTGAGCACTTGTGGCAACAGATGGTGGTGAAAGTGATGATGAAAAATTCTCCTAAAAATGGTTCGTTAATAAATAATAAGGAACTAAATGATATTATAATCGTAAAAGAAAGATTATTTAATTTAAAAAAAGTCACAACATTGGATTAATTTAATTAAGATATATGATGATATGATTTTTAAGAAAAAAGTTAACGAATAGTCGTGACTGTGATTTTTGTCTAAACAAATTCAACAAACAAAAACAAAAAACGCTTCTGATACATCAAATTCCTCATCTGTTATGACTGATGAATCAGTTAGAAGAAATCAAAAAAACTCCTTAAATAGATGATCGATTTATAGCAACAGATGGTATATCTGTTGAAACAGATATCTGATACAATAGATATACAATTTGTTGCCATAACTCAATTAATAAAAATGGTTATTAAAGAAAAGAAAGAAACGGAATGGTTATTGAAAACCAGGTGTATTCGATTTTTAAATTGAGAAAAAGGTTATTTAAATTTAATAAGCTGAAAAGTCATGGCTTGTTACAATAATAAAAAGCTCACCAACTTGATTTAATTAATTCATTTCTTTTCACAGAAAAGAACAAGGAAATAAATGATAAACACAATTTAAACCGTAAAAACTCACTAGAAATATTCTTGTTTTTAAATCTTCTTTATTAATTTATATAATTAAAAAGTCAAAAAATTTGGATGTCATGAAGATAATTTTTTTAAAAAATATATATATTATATGTTGCAACAGATATATTATCTGATGCAACAGGTTAACTATTTGTTGCAACGGATGATACATCTGTTATAACAGATGATTTATCTGATGCAAAAGATATATAATCTGTTGTCCAACTCAGTGTAAAAAAATGATTCCTGGAAAGAACTAATTATTTTAATAATTATAAAACTGAAAAGTCATAATTTATCACAATATTGCTTAATTTAATTAAGTCATAACTTTTTACAGTAATCAAGAATATCATTAATAAATGAAGGTGAACAGTTGTTCCTTTAAATCTGCTTTATTAATTTATATAATTAAAAAATCAAAAAAATTGGATGTCATGAAGATAATTTATTTTTTTAGAAAAATATATATATTATATGTTGCAACAGATATATTATCTTAAGCAAAATGTTATCTATTTGTTGCAACGGATGATATATCTATTGTAACAGATGATTTTTCTGATGTAACAGATATATAATCTGTTGTCCAACTCAATGTAAATAAAAAATGATTTCTGAAAAGAACTAATTATTTTAATAATTATAAATCTGAAAAGTCATGACTTATCACAATATTGCTTAATTTAATTAAGTCATAATTTTTTACAGTAATCAAGAATGTCATTAATAAATGGGGGTGAATAGTTGTGCCTTTAAATCTGCTTTATCAATTTATATAATTAAAAATTCAAAAAATTTGGATGTCATGAAGATAATTTATTTATTTTTTAAAATATATATATTATATGTTGAAACAGATATATTATCTTATGCAACAGGTTATCTATTTGTTGCAACGAATGATATATCTGTTGCAACAGAAGATATATCTGATGCAACATATATATAATCTGTTGTCCAACTCAGTGTAACAAAAAAATGGTTCCTGGAAAGAACTAATTATTTTAATAATAATAAAGCTGAAAAGTCATGACTTATCACAATATTGTTTAATTTAATTAAGTCATAACTTCTTACAGTAATCAAGAATGTCATTAATAAATAGAGATGAACATTTGTGCCTTTAAATCTACTTTATTAATTTATATAATTAAAAAGTCAGAAAATTTGGATGTCATGAAGATAATTTTTTTTTAAATATATATATTATATGTTGCAACAGATATATTATCTGATGCAACAGGTTATCTATTTGTTACAAATAATGATATATTTGTTGTGACAGATGATTTCTCTGATGCAACGGATATATTATCTGGTGTCCAACTCAGTGTAAAAAAATGATTTCTGGAAAGAACTAGTTATTAATAATAATAAAGCTGAAAAGTCATGACTTATCATAATATTGATTAATTTAATTAAGTCATAACTTTTTACAGTAATCAAGAATGTCATTAATAAATAGAGGTGAACAATTTCGATTTTTTGTCTAACTCATTCAAGTTCAATCCTCTATAAATAGGTCCCTCCTTACTCAGTCGTTCGTTCTACTATACACTATTTATTCCTTGCTCTTATTACACCTTCAACTACTTTCTCTTCAAGGACTTGATAGCTTTTTCCTGTCTCTGGTAAGTTTTTTTCTTGATTTTTGTGTAAATATTCGTTTATATTACATTACATTCGAATTCTTTCTTTTCTTTACTTTTGTTTTTACGTGTGTTTTGTCAACTTATGTGTTTTCTAGATATGACTGTTCTTGTGTGGGATGTCGCTATTTCATGAGACGCCATGCGGGAACTGCAGAAGGAGGTTCATGAACTTCATTGGGAGTTGGTCGCCGTCAGAGTAAGGATGCTGCGGGAGATCCATAGGTTGAGGAGGGCACTGCTGCTGCCCATTGAAGATTGGCCGGCCGGCCATACAAATAATAATGATGATAATAATAATTAAGCTTTTTTTTCTTTTATCTATGTATTTTTTTGTTTGTTTTATAAAAAATTATGTTTGATGCACTTGACTTTTTATTTCTTATTTAATTTCCGTGTTGTCTATTTCTATTTCTTAACGAATGACATGTCTACAATTAAGGAATAATTTGATTCCAGTATCAATAGCAAGAACATATGAGTTATGTGTTAGGTTTGTGTTTGTGTGTGACAGGAGTTGTATTTTATTGTTCGAAACATATTAGTAATATGATGAAACAGATTATTTATCTGTTGAAACAAATTACTAATCTGGTGCAACAGAATACCCATCTATTCGATTCATATTACGGGCACCTAAAACCTATAAACATGAATCCAACATGAGTCTACTGTTACAACAGAACATTTATCTGGTGCCGCAGATAATGGATCTATTTAAACAGATTGCTCTTGTATTGCATTCATGTTCTCGTGCTAGCTATTATTGAAAAAACAACACACTAGCAGTTACCCAGATTCAACTAAAAAGCATAATCTGACTTACCAAAGTCTCCTCTCAAGTAAATTTCAAAGTTGAAAGTGATTTATGAAATAAAATTTGACATAAGAATTTGATCAAAGAGCAGCAGTTGGGGTAACAACAACAACAACAACAATGGTCAACAAGAAGAATATGAAGATGATAATGAAGTATATGATGATGATAATGAATCAGAAGATGATGAATAAAGCAGCAGCAACAATGAACAACAAATATCGCGAAGAGAGAGAAAATAACAACGGATGAGGAGAGAGAAAATAACAACGGATGAGGAGAGAGAAAAAAACATCTTTTTTTCCTCGTTGCCCATTATATATTAACTAATATTTGGATCAAAGTGTAAATTTAGAAACTTATGAGTTATTTTGAAATTTTTTATATTTTCTTAAACCATAATTAAGTAATTGTCACCTCTACTCAATTATTAAGACTTATGTCACCTACACCTCATTTTAAATCTCTTTTGTCACCTGTGGCCCAAACCCCAAGTTACATGACATAATAAACATAATTGTTATATTTATTCGAAATAGTAATAATCTAAAAATATTAAGACATATAGTTAGAGTTTGAATTTAATAGCAGACATATTTAATACACTTAGAGCCCGTTTGGATAAGCTGAAAAAAAAAGTGGCTTTTAAAAAGTTTTTTAAAAGTACTTTTAAAAGTGCTGAAACTCATTTTAAAAATAAGCAGTTACGTGTTTGGATAATAGTGCTGAAACTGAAAAAAGTTGTTGATGTGTTTGGTAAACAAGTGTTGTTAAGCACTTTTTTGGGTCAAAATGTCTGAAATACCCTAAAGTTGTTAACAATATGCAGAGTTGATTATTATTAATTTTTATTTCTAAAATTATTCAAATTAAAATTAATATATATATTTTTAATTCATATATATATATATATATATATATATATATATATATATATATATTGTTAATATAATATTAGGATTTAGTGTTTATATATCTATTAATTTTTATTTTAAAAACAAATTTTATGTATACTTAGTTTTTCCCCCCACTTTTGAAACACTGTACATAGTGATGCAATTTCATAATTAATGATCAAACAAAATATATATGTCACTAATCATTATAATTACATTAATAGATAAATAGTTGATCACAAATGATACTATTTGTTTGCTAAAATGACTCTTAATTGAAAAATATATTACTCATTGATTGAGTAATGACTATATCACTATTAAAACACTATCGAATTCAAACGCTGCATCGTCAAATATACATAAATCGTTCACTAATCGTTCATGAAGTTGTATATCTTCGGTGAGTGTTCTCTATATATCTTGGTTGGTGAGTTTTTTTTCAGAGAAATTCATATGTTGTACAATAATAATTATCCAAATTTAAAAAAATATATTAAAGAAGGGGAATAATACATAAAAATCATATTTAATAAATTAGAAGTTTCATACAAAAGAGGTACTAATATGATTAGAGTTAAGTTCGCCATAAATACAAAAAATAGAAATGTTTAATTAATATAAGCATTAATGGGTTATAAGCTAAAAAAATCAAATGGACTGCAAGAGGGTAATTTTGGAATAAGTGAAAATTATAAGGGATACAAAAGTTATTTACTTAGTCGACTTTCAATAGATTATAAGCTAAAAAAATAAGTAGGTAATGGCCAAGTTCTAGTTTTTAGTTTATAAAGTCAAAATTGATTTTTTTTAAAGCAATTTTTTAAATTGTCAAACACTCCTAAAATTCAAAAATAACTTTTAAGCAATTTTGATCAAATTATAATCTAATCCAAACACCCTCTTACATGTATACCTTAAATAATACAGTGACAAATAAGAGACATTTGATGGTCATTGAGGCAGTTTTAAGTAATTTTGATGTGAGGTATAGATATGATAGTCTCGGAATAAATTGTGGGATTATTTTACTCTATGTTTGATTTATGGAATAAGTTAGTCAAGGGATCACTTATCCCACAATTTATGTCTTAGTAATGGTTAAGTTATTCATATATGATGAGATAATTATTTTGGAATAATTAATTCCGAAATTAAGTATTCCGGAATAACTTGTTTCCAACCAAACACCCCCTATATATCTCACAGAATACAAGTGTCATACAATGGAAAATATAGTGACATGATATAATGTATTTTGCAAAAATAAATATTTCAATTTTCTAGTTTATTTTAGCAAATCTGGATAGTTTTATTACTTTCTCATATCATTCTTAATAATAAATAATTATATAAAAAAATAATAATTAAATATAAAATATCAACATATTATTAGGTCGTTAATTTAGTAGAATATACATCTTATTAAAATTTTCTTAAATATATATCATATCAATAAAGTTCAAATAATATTAAAAAAATAAATACTATATTTTAATATACACAAACTACCATTATATATCATAATTAGACACACATTGACAGAGACATGAAGAATAATTTGGAAAAACAAAAAAAGTAAAATAAGTGGGACAGTAATTTGATTTGAAATTAGTTATAAAGGGACCCACAATAAGTGAGGGTATTTTCGTCAAATAAAGTTTGGCAAATCTAAAAAAGCATGTATAAAGAATAATCCCATTATTATTCGTTTACTGTTACCTTAAGATTCTAGAAAACTTTTTATTGCCTTTAAGGACCCATACTTCGTACTAATTCATATTCTGCACCCTCAATTTTCTAAAAAGGTAAAAAAAAGTGACATTTTAATTTGCTTACGTGGAGAAAGTTTACAGCAAGTACGTTTCATTATGATGCCATGGGATTTGGAGCTGCAGCTTTTTGTACAACTTCCCAAAAGCTTGTTTTTTTTTTTTTCAAAAAAATAGTAGAGTGTTAGATATTTATATTATCTTTTTATATTTATTTTTTAATATATTGTAGTTGTTCAATTTTACTAATTTAATTTGACATTATGAAATAATTTATTATTTTATATTTATTTATTTTTTAATATTTAAATAACTTATAATCAACAAGATGATATAGTCATTTTTTTATTTATTACTCCTTCGAGGAACGTGTAGTAATAAATAAATAAATAAAAATGAATCGAAAAAGTAGGGCTTAGTTAAATTTGAATCTGTTCATTACAAATTTTGTTTTTGAAAATGATGCTTTCAAGAAAATATTTTTTATTTTTGAAGTCTAGGAAAATTTTTAATGTTACCAAACACGAATTTATTATTTATATAAATATATATTCAAATTATTTGTCATTTATTTTTATTAATTGATATACTTAAGTCAGATACTTATACACAATGTGTATTATTATACGTAAATATTAGGCGTCTAAATATTATGTATATTATATATTCATGAGATTTATAATTTAAGAGACTGACTAGAGGAAAATCATTTACATTAATTATGTTCAGAACAAAAGATAGTCTTGTAAGTAACATTTTACTACCTATAACTTGAGAAGATTTAATTGTTGGTCCATTTGAAAACTTATTTTAACAAATGAATATTCATTTTGGCAAATCCTAATTTTTAGGGTTTGGTGGGTCATAGACTTAAGTGTAAAAGAAAAAAATATTTTGACACCCCTTACGTATTTTTAAAATCTTTTGAAACCTCTTATGTATTTATTAAATACATATTTAACCCGACTCTTCCATTAAATACAAAAAAAAAATTCTCTAATCTTCTCTCTCTTTTACCAAAATCGCTTCTTCTCCCTTTCCACAATTTTCAATTTCGAGCTCATGTAAATCAACTCCAACTTCGATCTTCAACTTCAGGTAAGCTATATTATTATTCCGGTTAATTTGTGCTCCATATTGATGGGTTTTTTTTCATTTTTTCCGTACTCATTTGTTGCGGGTGAAGTCGTTGGAGTTCAAATAAATTAATTTTTTTTAAAAAAAATAGGGTTTGATTTCAATGAAAGTGGTTGTTTTTAGTTGGTATTTACTTATTTATTACAGATAATTGGTGTATTTCGATTATCCTTTGCGATTTCATGTTGAAATTTCTTCACTAATTTCGTCGGAATGTGGCAGGATATGTGATTTTTGTTAAAACTTTTCTCCAATGTAAGGGTTTTGTAGAAGCATGTTCTTGTTGGGAATTTCTTCACTGCTTATTTGATAATTAGACTCGAAAAGTTGAATTTTTTTTAAAAAAATGAGGCTTGATTTTACTTATAATTTGTGTTTTAAAGTTGATATTCGATTTGTTTGTGCATTATTTATGTTGAATTTTAACTTTCCTCGACGATTGCATTGAGATTTCTTTGGCACTTTTTATCGATTTGCATGATTAAAATGTGCTGTAAATTAATTTTTTTTTGCAACTGCTACATTGATTTGGTGTTGCAACTGCTGCCATGTTAATAAACTTCTAGGTCGATTAGGTATTGTATCTGTTGTCAATTGATTTTTTTTAAAAAAAAATAGGGATTGATTTTACTAATAATTTGTGTTTTTAAGTTGGTATTTGATTTTTTTGTGCATTGTTCTCATTGGATTTTAACTTTCCTCGACGATTGCATTAAGTTTTTTTTGCGAATTTTTCTCGATTTACGTGCTTAAAATCTGGGTTCCTTCCTATTTTTGTTCAATATAATGATGATTTAGATGCATGTTCTTGTGGGTGATGGGGTTGTTTTCGAAGAAACTTGTTCTGCAAATTAGAATTTTTGGTCCTGTAACTGTTGTCATGTTAATACACTGTTAGGTCGATTAGGTATTGTAGTTGCTATTATAGCTGAAAAATGGTAGTTTTTGTCCGTAGATCATAACAGATGGCTAAAGGTAACAAACGCAAGGCTGCAGAAGGTAATAGGTCTGAGAGAAGAAAAAAATGAGCATTCGATCAATTGGAGAATTAAAATTACAGCGAGGAAGCAGTTGAAGCTTCGGTTCGAGATGAGCCAGAGGAAATAGATCCTCTCGAGGTTAGGATAGACGAGGAAGCACTGATCTTGCCCCATAGTCCTGGATGATGTTGGATCATTTTCGGCTAAGATATCCGTTAGGTCCCGTTTGGAGATGTTTAATGAATTCAAACAAGTCGTGGTTGATTAACGTCTAAAGTCTAGTTTTAGGAATTCCTATTTTGGTGGTTTATGGGACCTGCCAGAACATATGAAGTTCAATGGATAGCTTGTCCACTATACACTTCTGCGCCGAGTTAAACCGGATAACAAGCTACATGAAATATGGTTCAACATCAATGACAAGCCTACATGTCTTGGCCTGAAGGAGTTTGCGCTAATTAATGATTTAAATTGTGGGTGTTATCCCCGTGATTCAAGATATGTCAAAGCGATGGAGGAGGGTCAACCTTTTTTCAAAAAGATTGTGAAAAAAAGGAGTGTAAATGCAAAGAGATTGTTAAAGCTTATTAGAGGTAAGAGGCTGGACAAGGAGGACAAGTTCAAATGCTGCTTGGTTTAGTTTGTGCACTGCATATTGCTTGCACGGGACTTGTCAAAAATCGTGGACATAGACACCATCAAGATGGTGGATAACTTGGGCTTCTTTGAGAAATACCCTTGGGGTAAGGAGTCATTTTCCTTGACTCTAGACAATCTAAAGAAGCGGATAAACTTCAACAAGCAGAAGAAGACATTTGAGACAAAGGGAGTTTCATCATACGCGCTCTACGAATTTTTCTTGGCATTTGTGGTATTTGATTATAAATCATTGAAGTAGTTTATTACATACTGTAATCCATCTATGATGTCTATAATATACTTACTCTCAGTTTTATATATATATTTTTTTTTTAATCACAGATTTGGATATACGAAGCCTTTTTCGCGCTCGGCAGGGGAAATGGTAAATCAACTAAATCCCCACTACCCATTCCCCAATTGCTCAGATGGCACACCTCAAAAGGCGATAAACTAATCGAAGGTGATCCATATTTGAACGGATGGAGCACAAAGGTATGAAATATTTCTTCTGATGAATAAGTTTACCAATATTATGTTGCTAATCAACCACATTTGCCTATTTATCTGTAGAGAGTGCACCCGTACCTTATCCCCACAGTCCGTGAAATAAAACAGCACTATATGAAAAAGTTCAAAGCATTTACAAATGAATCGAACGACGCATTCATCGATAGCTTAAAGGCCTGTCTGGAGGGTGTGACTGTAATCACCTCATCGGAGGATGGTGAGGATGGGGATAATGACCGGGATTTGGGTAGAAATTCTGTTTCAAAGCATGTCACTCGGGGTGCGGGGAGAAGTAAGCCGAGAGCATCAGAAAAGACATCGATGATTGAAAATCTGAAAGAGCACGTGTTTAGGTTGGAGGAGTCGATCAAGGACATCGCTGATTTCATAAAAGAAGAGAGGCTGAGGAGAGCAGAAAAGGAGAGGCAAAAGAAGAGAGATGAAACTGAAGGTAATATCTGCTCTATATATTATAGAAGATGCATATTTTATATAATCCCTTTTACTTATAATAATAGAATCTATACTATTCTTCATCAACCGATATCTTAATTTATTATAAACGGTAAATACTTGAAAATGCAGGTGTCCATATGCAAAGTTGGCATTCAGCGGCGAGGGCTGGCCGTGATAACAGCGGTATCAAAGAAGCCCTCATTGAGGTAGCAGCTTTGGAACATGCCTCCATCAATGTTGATGAGATGATGATCCCTGAGGTTGCAGCTGTTGTAGAGAAGAAAAATCTGGATGAAGGCGATGAAGAGAAAGAAGAAGAAAAAATGAAGAAGTTGTTTGTGAAGAAGAAAACAAAGCTGATGGATCAGCTAGTGTGGAGAAGGAGGATCATGACGAAGGCGGACAAGATGAAGATGATAAAAATAAAAAAAAATGATTGTGAAGAAGAAAACAATGAAGGAGATGGAGAGAAAACAGAAGAGAAGAATGCACAAGAAGTAGAGAAAGAACAGCATAAAGAAGAAGGAAAAAGTGATGCACCAGAAAAAGAAGGCATCGCAGAGAAGGATAACGAGAATGAATTTTCAAACTTGGATGAATTTCTTAATGAAGTTAGTCAGAAAATCGACAAGATGATGGTGGAAATTGAAAATGTTGAATCTTTAGACAATTATTAAATTTTTACTTTGTGGCTGATGATTATTTTTATTTGACTAGATAATGTTAACTTCTAACTTTCATCTCGGGATGCGTAGAACTGAACAATTTTGTTTTCTAAACTGCCTTTATATTTTATGATAAACATTTTTCATTTTGTATAATCAACGTATCATTTCCTTTACATGAATTGTCATCGTTGATTATAGACTCTGATTAAAAGGTAAAGCATATACAGTAGAGCGATGTGTAGTCGATGAATGAAAAAGATAAAGTATTTATAATATAAGTAACAAGTAATCGATTAATAAAACATTCAGAATACATTCAATCCCACTACACCCCCATTACACCTTTTCAAAAAGCTAAAACTAATAGTAAACCATAGACCATAAATTTCATGCCCTTTTCTTTTTCTTCAGCCATAGTCAACTTATGTTTAAGTTGATCCCTTTCAATTTCGACATCTTTCAACAATCCCTTTAAGTGATCAATCTTGTGTTCCGATTCTCTATATAATATCATTAGAAGATTTCTATTTTCTTCAGAATCTCTAAACCTTTCAAACATTTCAAACTTTGCAATGCCTTAAAATTTTGACACCTCAAAATCGGAGGAAATTCACTTGAAATAAGAGCATCCACCATTATCCTAAAATAACGAGGATAAATTAGTAAATTGAATTATGAGATGAACACAAATAAATTTTTATTTAAACAAAAATAAATCTTTTCAACCGCACAATCGTAGAATTTTTGCCCCGGATTTCTGTTGGGCGTGATGTTTTCAACACCGCAGGATTACCACAACGGTAAATATAAGAACTTTTGGAAGTTTGAGATGACTGCGACATTGTTATTGTTGATGCAAAAATTGAAAGTCATGAATAAATGAACATGGAGGAATCCAAAAGGGTCCCTTTAATTAATATAGTAAGGCTATCAAAATTTGACCACTGGAAAATTCTACCCGTTAGAATTGTATTGTTGGAGAAAATTTAAATGGATTATCTTTTACTTCAAAGGTTCTCTAACGAATGTATATGTCTTCTATTATCGACTAGGTGACTTACGACTTATATACTGATGTCTGTGTTGATTATCCTATGTATTAGAATATTATTGATTAAGACTACGGTTGATTATAGATCTTTTATACTGTCTATGATCAACTTGCTGAATATATGGACGGCTTAAAATAATTGGAAAAAAAGGAGAAATTAAATAAAATAAAATTAGAGTATGTCAATTAACACCATTAAAATATTGTAAAGAAAATTTAATGCATCAATTGTGACTCTCAATCACTTTTGGACGTGATCAAGTGTTATCTTAGACATGGCGTAGTCGTAGATCATTGAGATGACATAAAAAGAACTAGAAATAAAATAAAATAAAATAAAATAAATATTAATCGTCCAAGCACTAATGAACGACCACTTATCATGACAAGAGATTAGACTTGTGTGATGACCATAAGGATGAGTGGTGGTTGTTACTTGTGAGTGTTCAATGGACAAGTTGTATATGAGAACAAGGAGTCCTTCTCAACAGAGACGCTTGTTCTAGGTAATTGATTGTTACTACCATTTCCCTCCCCTATACCCATTTGATCAAGTGTCCAATTGATTTGTAATCTTATATTATGATATTTAGTCATTTTACATTGCGTGAGTGATGTTAATTTATTTTATTTTATTTTATTTCTCCCTTTTTTTTAATCTCACATCCTTTGAAAATAGACTTCTTAGGTCGATACATTACTAATAATAAAGTCTGGTATAGATAAAAGCTATTTATCTATAATATACTCAAGATATCATAACAAGTTTATTTTCAAAAGAAGTGAGATTAAAAAAAAGGAGAAATAAAATAAAATAAAATAAATTAACATCATTCACGCAATATAAAATGACTAAATCTCATAATATAAGATTACAAATCAATTGGACACTCGATCAAATAGGTATAGGGGAGGGCAATGGTAGTAACAACCAATTACCTAGAACAAGCGTCTCAATTGAGAAGGACTCCTTGTTCTCATACACTACTTATCCATTGAACACTTACAAGTAACAACCATCATTCATCCTTATGGTCATCACACAAGTCTAATCTCTTGCCATGATAAGTGATCGCTCATTAGTGCTTGGATGATTAATATTTATTTTATTTTATATTATTTTATTTTATTTCTTCTTCTTTTTATGTCATCTCAATGATCTACGACTACGCCGTGTCTAAGATAACACTTGATCACGTTCAAAAGTGATTGGGAGTCACAATTGATGCATCAATTTTTTTTTACAATATTTTAATGGTGTTAATTGACATACTCTAATTTTATTTTATTTAATTTCTCCTTTTTTTCTCATTATTTTAAGCCGTCAATATATTCAGTAAGTTGATCATAGACTATATGAGTGGTCAATAATAGACTCATTTATAAGTCGATAATCTCTCAATATACATGATCATGAACACTGATTTCATTCTATAATTCACCTGTGACATAATCAATTATAAAATGTGTATTTACCGTAGTCGATTATTTATTCCTACAGTACTCACAGTGTAAATAAAGTTTGCAAATCTTAAAACAGGGACTACTGAAGAAACACTAATAAAGAAAGCTTTCATTGACATAATCCTACCATGAAAGCTTCATTAAGCAATGAACTACAAACCAAACAAAAAAAACACTACACTAGGGGTACGAAGGGGGGTGATGAGTTCACGGGGGTCCAGGTTGAGCCTCTCGGCTATGGCCCAAAGAAAACGAGCCATTCGACGAAGCTCTCTATCCAATCGTCGTTGATCGACGGTAAGACCCTCGAAAAATAAATCCAGGTCACTCCGAAGCCTTAGCAAATCTATGTTGTTTATTGTTGACATTCTGTGCAATGGTCGCAGTTGGTGCGTCCTCCTAGCCATCTTCTTCTCCCTTAAGCCTTTTTTCTTCTGAAATTGTGTTCAAAATCGTTCATGGTCTCTTTAAATAGACCAGACCATGAGAAAATCGACCAATAGAAGCTTTACACGTATTGATTGAAGGGGAGAAGACGTGTGAGAATAAAAAATAAAAAGTCGCGACAGTTGTGACAGTCGAGGCATTTAAAATCTTGCCGTTTCATGAAGTATAATAATTACATTGAAATTTTCAGTGTATGAGGAATAGAGTTTCTGTAATAGACTACACGACTGATTGATGATAGACTATGTATTTTATACTATACCCCCTAGACAATGCATCGATGTATTATATATTTTGAGTTTAGTCGATGTGTAATGTGTATAGTCGATTTCAGAACTTGAAAAGACAGTTTTCGAATTGCCACTCATTTCAATGCGTCGTAATTATTTCTAATTCATCATTATATGAAGAAAAGAGTTTGTTCAATAGACAAACAGGTAGGTTTATTAAACACTACGTACTAAACATTTACTTAGTAGAGCAAATACTGATATATTATATATTATGAGTCTTGTCGATTATTTAAGTCTAGAATCTATTTAGTACGTAGTATATAATATATGAACAGGAATTGATAATGTACAACAAAAAAAGTCAATTTTAACTGCAGTTCAGTGGTTTTCAAAATAGAATACACATTACATACTGTCCAGTGCATTTGAACAAACAAAAACATTCAATACAATGCCAATCATATTATCCTACGTTAAGGCTACTTGTTGTTCTCTTATGTCCCGGCCTTTTGCACTTAGAGCACTTGTTTCTTTTCTTGTACCTTGAAGGCTCCAACACACCCTTAACGCATTTCACCTTCCTCTGTCCAAGTTTGGGATCGAAGTCGGGTGGAAGAACTTACATTTCATACTCTCGCTCTACGCTCCACTCCGACTCAAATGGTGCTGCACAAATAGGTTCCAAGTATGCAAGGAGGTATGATTCTTTCAAATATATTTGCGAAGAGTAGTTGTAAATGCTAGTGCCGTATTCGTCCCCGTGCTTCAAACGCAACGCTGCCATTGCATGAGCGCATGGCAATTTCACCAAGTCGTACTTTCTGCAAGAACATGACCGTCTCGAAAGATTAACTTTTGCGGAATGACCGTAGCCAAACACGGTGAATTCGTCGGAGCTTCCGTTTATGTTGTTCACATATAATTTGTCCCCTTCGATCATGTTTTCCCTCAAGATCGTCTCGGTTATGGGAACGAAGGTTGTCTTTGAATTGTCCACCCCCGCATACCTCTTCCTGAATATTTCTCTAAATCTATGTGCAATTGAATTGAAAATGGCCGCCACTGGATACTTTCTTTCGTCGCGCAACATTGAGTTGAGCGACCTCGGCGATATTTGAGGTCATGACGTTGAATCGATTACCTGAAAAGTAAGCCCGGATACACTTTTCAAATCCTACTTCATGCTCGAGGCAAGCTACTTCGCTGGAGAATCTTTCTTTAAGGGTGTTGAAGTAGTTATTAAATTCTTCCAACGTGTACGCCTTGGCCATGGTAGTACAAATAGAAAGAATCGGAACAATGGTGATTTATTCAAAGATTTTCACCGAGATACCTCATACAAATACCGTGATGCGCAAATGGATAATGCCTTGAGAGGACGTTGACTATGCTTACGTGTCTGTCGGACATAACGCACAGCTCTAATTCGTCGACGACAAAAACCTTAAGTTTCTTGAAAAAAAAGCCCCACGATGCATCGGTCTCCTTATCCACTACATAATACGCTAAGGGATAAATATGATTCTGCGTATCTTGAGTAATATAATTCTTTTTATATCAAGATAAGCAAATTTGTACCTAAGGGATAGAATGTAAAACAATTCTTCCTACATCATCTCATTCAATTATTGTACCTACTTGCCTTGTTGAAATTAAATAAAAGGAAAAAATATAAATGTAGTAATATAATTCTTTTTATATCTTTTCATTCAATTATTATAGCAATTTACTTGGTTGATACTATTAAAAAAAAAGTATTTGTTTTTTATACGTCAATTAATGAAAAATAAATAAAATGCATAAAAAGTAATTAATGAATAAAAGTAATATTTTCTAATAAAAATTTTCGCTAATAAATGTTACGGTAACATGTAAATCATAGATAGAGAAATTAAATTATTTCATATGTTTAAATTATTCCCAATCTAAAAATTGTTTTTAATCAAATTCGAACTTACAATATAATTTTTTCACTAAAATTAGTTAATTATAATTAAGACACTAATTTCTTTATTAGGGCAACAAGTCTGAGTTGCCTCTATAGGAAAAATTATATAAGTCAACACTTAACTTTTCTATATTACTTTAAATACCATCTTACGAAATATATTACAAAAATCCCTTCTAACTATAAAACCTTAATATTTGCTGATACATTACAACTCACCCTATTTTTGTGCCTCCTTCTCCTTAAAACTCGCCCAAAATCATAGTAAAATATCTGACAAATTTATCAATTCAACAATTACAATCGTGTTATCAACTTATCATCCACTACTTCAACATATTCAAACTTCAACTTTCAATTAAAACCTCCATTAACTTTTTTTCTCAAATTTTTTTGGAGGTTAATTTGTTTTCATAGTTTTTTTTACAAATTTATTAATTTTTTTTCAAATTTACAATCGTAATTAACTTTTTTCAAAATTTTAAATTCTTCATTAACAATCGTGTTAATTTATTTTCAAATTTACAATCTCCATTAACTTGTTTCTTCAAATTTATCCAAATATGAAGAAGAAATTACGGAAGGCTACTGGTAGTAGTCATAAAGTCTATTGTTGTATCTACAAAGTAGAAAAGAAAGCAAGTTACAAAAAGAAACCATTTATCAAAGATATGAATTACATGTTTTGAAGTGAATCCGATACATAAGTTTAATGCACTGAGACATTGCATGCTTTTCAATACATACTGAAATTTACACGTGATTTAGGTACTTTTTAATATCTGATACATTCACTTTACTGAGTTTGATACATAGTTCTAAGGTTTCTGATACAGAAGAGACATTGCAGACTTTCTGATACATACTAATATTTATATGTGTTTTGGTTCTTGTAAACCTGATACATTAATATGCCAAGTACATATATCTGATTTTAACGACATATTGCATTATTTTATGATACATAATAAGAAATTGCATGTAATTTGGGTTAGCTTACACCTGATACATTCAACATACTTATTATGATGCGTGAATCAATTTTTAAGAGAGATATCATTATATCTAATACATACTAAATTTTAAAATTGTTATGAATTCTTTTGCAACCAATATATTCAAAATATTGGGTACAACTGATACATATGTATTGTATTTATAGTTCATCTAAAACTACATGTTGTATCTTATGTATCATCATCAATTATATGTTTTGGATTAGGTACGTATAAGTTTTTCTGACATTTTTTGTTGATTTAGTTTTGTATTTTGTGCATACTTTGATTTTAGAGCATTTGGGAGAATTATGATTGGAGAATGTTAATTATGGTGATTCAAATTTTAATTATGAAGTTGTTATTAATTTTTAGGGATTCAAGAGACATATCCCAATCAAAATCCTAGTAATTTCTCTATCATTTAATTCCATATCATTATTTTCCTTTTTTATAGTCAATTAGTTTGGTAGTTATGTATCTATCGGTTATGTATCAGGACCAAACTTATGTATTATATCCGGGATATTAAGTAATTAATATAAAAGTTGGGAGAGAGAGTAATTAGGTAGTAAAGTGTTGCTATGTATGTTGTTTACCCTATTGTAATAAAATTTAGTCCTTTAAAGTTTTCTTTTATCAGTCTCCCTGAAGTAGTGTCCTCCTTCATTTATTCTGGTTCGGCCCTTTTCTTCCGACCCATTTTCTCTTCATTTATGGGATTACACTGGATATATTGTTGAAGAATACGATGGTAAGCTCTCACCCTGTCTAAGTCGATATCATACTCCTCTGGAAAAGACCTTTTTTTGTAAGACATTTTTTGTAGTGTTCTTAATTAGTTTGAAGAAACTGATTATTTTTGACGTTTTTCTTAATTAAACATGGAGATCAAATAATTTAGCTTTTTTTTTTCTTGCAAGTATTAATGATTAGTAGTATTAATGAATAAGCTTTTTGGATCTGAATTGAATTAAAAATACAAAATGTATTTGCACCATCACCGTCAACAAATAAAGTTTTTTTATCCTAATATCATAAGTTTCACATTTCACGCTTGTCAATTCCCAATTTAACACATTCAATTTACACGACAATTAATTCTGCATATCTACATAATGCATCTGCATCGTTATCATCTCCAAATAAAGTATTTTATGCCATTACTGTAACACCATGAATGTCAACATTTCACACTCGTCAATTTCCAATCGAACACATTCAATTTATACGACAATTAATTCTACACTATATAATGTGTCTGCATCGTTATCGTCTCCAAATAAAGTATTTTATAACGTAATTGTAACACCATGAATGTCAACATTTTACGCTTTAATTTTCAATCAAACACATTCAATTTATATCACAATTAATAAACTTATTCACAAAACGATTCCGCACCATCACCATTTCTAAATAAAGTATTTTTTACCACAACATCACAAATATCATATTCACACTTCTTAATTCTTAAGCAAGCACAACCAGTTTCTCATATCTGCACCATTATCGTTACCAAATAAAGTATTTTCTACCAAAACATCAGAAATATCATATTCACACTTTCCAATTCTTAGTCGAGCACAATTTATTCCACATATGTGCACCATTATCGTCTTCATATAAAATATTTTTCTATTATAACACCATGAATAACACATCAACCAAACTCAATTAAACAGAATTAAGTTAACAAATTTCTCATTATCAAAATACCAACTTTGAGTTATATTCCATTAATATTTGATGAATGGAAAATAAAATAAAATTGATAGTGGTCTTTTAACACAAATTCATTATAATTAAAAATAAAAAAAATTGACTCATTTTTTACTCCTACTATGTATATTAGCATTCTATTCTCTTGGTTTGTTAGAATCTTTGCCTTTTCAGCTCTTTATATAGCACTCCGTAGTAATATTATTTTCTTCTAAATACTCTCTTCACTGTCCTTATCATTTCACCACCTCCATAAAATCTCTACAACCATCTCTTTTTACTCCAGTAATCAATATTCTTTTTTAATAATCGCAGTATTCGAGCGAGCTTTTACGCAGCTCAATTAAATTAATTTCGAGCGGCGGAGTACGGCGGCGGTGTGCGGCGGAGATGGCGGGAAACGATTGGATAAATAGTTATTTGGAGGCGATATTGGATGTAGGACCGGGATTAGTAGAGGATAAGAAGTCGTCGTTGTTGTTGAGAGAAAGAGGAAGGTTTAGTCCGACGAGGTATTTTGTTGAGGAGGTGATTACGGGATTTGATGAGACTGATTTGCATCGCTCATGGATCCGAGTAAGTTCAATTCTGTGAATGATTTTTGAACTGAATGAATGTGTTTGTTAATTTGCTCTATTTGATTCGTTGTGTAGTTGAATTTTTGTTGTTTATTTGAATTGATGAAGTGGATGAATGTGTTTTTTTGTTAATTTGCTTTGGTTGATTCGTTGCTGTAGTTGAATTTTGAGTAATTTTGGAGCTGTATATCAATGTGTGTGTTGTTATTACTGAATTCGATGAGGCCGATTTACATCGCTCTTGGATAGTAAGTTGAATTCTGCTCTTTTAATTTGATTCGCTGTGTAGTTGAATTTAGAGTATTTTGGAGCTGTATATCAAATGTCCGTTTTGTTATTTTTTACTTTTTTTTTGGGACTGTATCATTTTCTTTTTTGCTAATCTGCGTTATTTGGTGCGATGTGTAGTTGAATTTTGAGGATTTTTGGAACTGTCTCCGTGTTTGCGTTGCTGTCTGCTTTGGTTGATTCGTTGTGTAGTTGAATTTTTGTTGTTTAGTTAAATGTTACTCTCTTTTTGGAACAGTATTTTGTTAATTTAATTGGTTGATTTACTTCGCTCGTGGATCCGAGTAAGTAGAATTCTGCTCTCTCAATGTTTGCTTTATAATTTTGCTTTGTTTGATTCGTTTTGTAGTTGATTTTTCGATATTTTTTGTTGTTTTTTAAATATGATTTTACTCTTTTCTGGAACTGTATCAATGCATGATTTGGTTGATTCGTTCTGTAGTTGAATTTTACTCTTTTCTGTGGAATCGATGTAGTTGATTTTTACTTGTTTTTTTGGACCTGTATCATTTGTTACTTTGATTCGTTGTTTAGTTGAATTTTACTCTTTCTTTTTTCTTATTAAAATAAAATATAGTAATAATTAAAAATCTTATCAAAAAAAAAATTTACTCTTTTTTTGAATGCAGTGTGTGTTTTTGCTAATCTGCTTTATTTGTGGAATCGTATAACAATGTCTGTTTTATTAATTTGCTTTATGTGATTCGTTGCATAGTTGAATTTTACTATATTTTGGAATTGTCTATCAATGTTTTCTGTTAATTTGCTTTGGTTAATTCCTTGTGTAGTTGGATTTTACTTTTTCTTCCTTATAAAAAAAAAAAAAAAAAATCTCATCCAAAACATTTTATTCTTTTTTTGGAACTGTATCAATGTTTGTTGTGCTAATCTGCTTTGATTGATTCGTTGTGTAGTTGAATTGAGGATTTTTGGAACTGTATCAATGTGTGTTTTGTTAATTTTCTTTATTTGATTTGTTGTGTAGTTGAATTTTTACTCCTTTTTTTGGGTATATCATTGTGTGTTTTGTTAATTCGTTTGGTTGATTAAATTTTACTCTCTTTTTGAAATTGTATTAATGTGTATTTTCCTAATTTGCTTTGGTTGATTCATTGTGTAGTTGAATTTTTGAGGATTTTTTGTTGTTTTTATGAGATCTTTTTGATTGCTGTAATAGGCACAAGCTACTCGGAGTCCACAAGAGAGGAATACTAGGCTGGAGAATATGTGTTGGCGGATTTGGAATTTGGCTCGCCAGAAAAAGCAGGTGTGCGTGCGCGTGTTATTTATCTCTTTGATTATTTTTATAGTGAAAATGGGAAGTTTTGAATTTTATGAATAGTTTACAACTTTACACATGAAATAATCTATTTTACTTCCGTTTTTCTGGTGGTTGATTTATATCATTATTGTATAGTTACAGGGGAAGTTGGAATTGTGTCTTCAAGCCAAAATACAACTTAATAATGCAAAAAAAATTGGAGAAAAAAAGGAAGAACGGATTTTTGTTAATGATGAATAAAGGGAATTCAGTGTTCTTAATGGTCCCAGATTCACATGGATTACATGTTAAGTACAGTTGACTTGGTAAAGTTGCCAAGTTCCAAAGTTATTTTTTTAAAAAAAATTGACATGGGATTTTGATATGACTGCCTAATTTGCATTTCCCTTTTATCTCATCTGCTCATTAAGAAAATGTAGCAGCATTGCCCTTTTCTTTTGGTTTATATCGTCTCTCTGCCGTGCGTAAGCAATCTTTTCTAAAATCTAACCTTTGAATGGTCTTTTAAGACTGGACGAATGTAATCTGAACTAGCTAATGTGGATGACAATCTAATTCTTTACACATTGAGAGACCATTTTCATCGCATCTTTCTTTGTTATTTTTAACTTTATTAGTTCACAGTTGAGCTCAAGGCTACTATAATATGAACATAGGTTTTAATTTGCATTCCTGCTAGTTTGCCCAGTTCCCAGAGTCAGTGGCGTGTGGTGTTCTTCTGCACTACTGGTCCCACTCCCGTGTTACTGGCCATTCATTCATTCTATAAAGGTCGTCTGTAGAGGCGTTGCCATTTCAGTGGTGTTTTATACATATAGATTTGTTCTGCTTTCTCAAGTTTCAGCCTTGTATTTATATGTAGCTTGAGGGAGAGCAAGCTCAATGGATGGCAAAGCGCCGTCAAGAACGTGAGAGAGGACGCAGAGAGGCAGTTGCTGATATGTCAGAGGATCTATCTGAGGGTGAGAAAGGAGATATAGTCGTTGACATGTCATCTCATGGTGAAAGTACCAGAGGTCGATTGCCTAGAATCAGTTCTGTTGAGACAATGGAAGCATGGGCTAGTCAGCAGAGGGGAAAGAGGCTTTATATTGTACTTATAAGGTGTGAGACGATCTTTTCCTGTAGTATTGTGTGATGAACTGGGAATGGGAAACTTACTTCACTTTCCAATGCAGTATCTGAAGAAAAAATATGAAATGCCATGTTGACCTTGTTCATATAAAACCTTGAGGACCATTCTTCAAATATTATTCTTATTTCCTGTTTAAGCAAACACAATTTAGCAGTTTCAGAGCATCTAGCTACTTGCTTCATTCAGTTGAATTCTCTCTCTCTCTCTCTCTCTCTCTCTCTCTCTCTAGAGTTATAGCCTTTGTGGCTAAATGTTATCTTCTTATTTACACTACATTCTTGCAGTTTACATGGTTTAATTCGGGGTGAGAATATGGAGCTTGGACGGGATTCTGATACTGGTGGTCAGGTGATTATACGTCCATGTATTTCAGTTATATTTCTTGAGTAGTGTCTACTCATAGATTCCTGCTTATGCAAATTCATCTTCTCTGCTCCTTGCCATTGGAAAGCTACCCACCTTGTTTTCTTTCCTTCTGCTTGTCGTCTATGGTAGAAGATCTTATGATCTTTATGTCCCCTTTCAGGTGAAGTATGTTGTTGAACTTGCGAGGGCCTTAGGATCGATGCCAGGTGTATATCGGGTTGACTTGCTTACTAGACAAGTATCTTCACCAGAAGTAGATTGGAGCTATGGTGAGCCGACAGAGATGCTGACACCAATAAGTACAGATGGCTTGATGACTGAGATGGGGGAGAGTAGTGGTGCTTATATTATTCGCATCCCTTTTGGACCAAGAGAGAAATATATTCCCAAAGAACAGCTATGGCCCTATATTCCCGAATTTGTTGATGGTGCACTTAACCATATTATTCAAATGTCCAAAGTTCTGGGTGAGCAAATTGGTAATGGCCATCCTGTGTGGCCTGTTGCCATACATGGACATTATGCCGATGCTGGTGACTCAGCCGCTCTCTTGTCAGGTGCTTTAAATGTACCAATGCTTTTCACTGGTCACTCACTTGGTAGAGATAAGTTGGAGCAGCTGTTGCGGCAAGGTCGGTTGTCAAAGGATGAAATAAACTCAACCTACAAGATAATGCGGAGAATTGAGGCTGAGGAGTTAACTCTTGACGCTTCCGAAATGGTCATAACTAGTACCAGACAGGAGATTGACGAGCAATGGCGTTTGTATGATGGGTTTGATCCAATATTAGAGCGTAAGTTACGTGCAAGGATCAAGCGCAATGTCAGCTGTTATGGCAGGTTTATGCCTCGAATGGCGGTAAGTATTGGATCTTCTATAATATGCTAATATCTACTTCACTTTCTAGTTGGATATGGCACTAAATCAATGAATATGAAGCTCCCAGTTGCGTTCTGTGGTTTCTGAAATAGGTAAACATTCACTATTAATGATGCAGGTGGTTATTTCACATCACTACATAGGATGACAAGTTCAAAACGTTAGCTTTAAGGAAATAGTTCCCTTCATAATCCGGGATTCTTTCAGCAGCATTAGTGATAGTTTTATATATATATTATTCATATATTGACAAAAAGGGATATTCAATGAGTAATTTAAGAAATCTTTCCCTCGTAGTCGTGGATTATTTCAGCATCATTAGTAATTGATCTCTGTTTATTCATATCTTGGTGAAAAGGGATTTTTGATGAGTAAAGAAACTTGATTTTATCTCTTTTCTTCAAGCTGGCCGAACAACTTGTCATATAAACCTTCAAGTTAAATAGGTTCACAGCCTTCTCCTGTTCTTAATTTACCTGAAATGGCTGGTACCTCTGGATGTTTCTTGTGCAATTTTCTCCGTAGCTTCTTGTGATAAACTGAGCATCCATGTGCAGGTAATTCCTCCCGGGATGGAGTTCCATCATATTGTTCCGCATGAAGGCGACATGGATGGTGAAGAAGGAAGTGAAGATGGAAAGACCCCAGATCCACCTATTTGGACAGAGGTTTCCATTGACACTATTTTTATGCTCCTTTGAGTGGTCTTCTACTTTTTCTGAATTCTTGCTAATTTTTAAATGTGATTTCCTGTTCCTAGATTATGCGCTTCTTTTCTAATCCAAGGAAGCCTATGATACTCGCCCTTGCTAGGCCTGATCCCAAGAAGAACCTCACTACCTTAGTGAAAGCATTTGGTGAATGTCGTCCATTGAGAGAGCTTGCTAATCTTGTAAGTTTGAGTTTACACCAGTGGTATAGGTGAATTGCCTGCTTTTACGGGGCAGGGAAGCTGAGCTAGCAGTGCGATTGATGTTTCCTCCTTCCTTTCTTCTTTGCAGACTTTGATAATGGGTAATCGAGATAATATCGATGAAATGTCTAGCACCAATTCGTCACTTCTTCTTTCAATATTGAAGATGATAGATAAGTATGATCTTTATGGTCAAGTAGCTTATCCTAAACACCACAAGCAGTCCGATGTTCCTGATATCTATCGTCTTGCTGCAAAGACTAAGGTACTGTCTGTCATTTTAATTTGAAGCGCATAGTTCCTTCACTCTACTTGTATTGATTGATCATACACGTAGGGTGTGGCACTTCTTGGTTGAATATGTTCCGAAAAGTGTATATGTATTAGTGTTTCGTTTTTATTTCCTATAGGTAATATGTGGAAAGTGTCCCAAGGTATATGAAACATTGCTTTGCATTTTATCAGCTCATCATTACTCATTTTGTGCATGAGTAGATTATGCCAAGACAGAAATCACAGGAGGATGGTACTTGCCAATTGGATAAGTAATGATTTTTAGTCAATGTGAAAGATGAATATGGAAATCAATTTGATGCAAACATGGAAAGAGAAATTATATTGAGGGTGTCCAATAGGCCATGTGGACTTGAGTATTGAACTGCCTGAAAGCCATTATTTGGGTTTCCAGTTCAGAACGTGGAAAAAACTGTTGGGCATCTCTTCCTCATATTTCCTGGAATATAAAGAGAATGGGTCTAACTTGTCTCTCTTTCTCATGTGCCCACCTGAAGCCACAATAAGAAACCTTCATGGCTTCCCAATCATGAATAAAAAATATGGGCAAATAGTTCTAGATAATGTTCTCAAAGTTGTTTCAGCTATTTCTAGACATGTGCATGGAACAGGGGTATTTGCTCCTCTTTCATAGCCTCATACACAGGTGCAGAAATACAGATATTTTGGCAGCATGCTTGTATTCCCTTCAGCTATTAGTGGCTAAGATAAAAAATGTTGATATACTTCTTGAATTTTCTTTTTTGTACAGGGTGTTTTTATTAATCCAGCTTTTATTGAGCCTTTTGGACTGACTTTGATTGAGGTATTCTTCTTCACTCCGCGGTTCGAGTGTTAGTTGGTGATTTTGTTATTTTCATCATAAGTTTGTGAGTCGTCTTTGTTGAACTATGCACTTTTATCTCCCTTGCACAGGCAGCAGCTTATGGTCTCCCAATGGTAGCCACAAAAAATGGAGGACCCGTTGATATACATAGGGTATGCTGTTGCATTTATTTCATGTCCTGCCTTTGATGTCTTCGATTCTGTTCTGACGAACTTCCAACCAAACTAGATTCGAATTGATCTTCGGTCAATTTGCAGGTTCTTGACAATGGTCTCTTAGTGGATCCCCATGATCAACAGGCAATTGCTGATGCTCTTTTGAAGCTGGTTGCTGATAAGCAACTGTGGGCTAAATGCAGGGCAAATGGATTAAAAAATATCCACCTTTTCTCATGGCCTGAGCACTGTAAAACTTATCTATCCCGGATAGCTAGCTGCAAACCAAGGCAACCACGTTGGCTGAGAACCGATGATGATGATGATGAAAATTCAGAATCAGATTCCCCTAGTGATTCCTTGAGAGATATTCATGATATATCTCTAAATTTGAGATTTTCATTAGATGGGGAAAAGAATGATAATAAAGAAAATGCTGATAATACGTTAGACCCCGAAGTTCGAAAGAGCAAGTTAGAGAATGCTGTTTTGTCCTGGTCTAAGGGTGCACTGAAGAGCACACCGAAATCTTGGTCGTCAGATAAGGCAGACCAGAATTCTGGTGCTGGTAAATTCCCAGCAATAAGGAGGAGACGCCATATTTTTGTTATTGCAGTGGATTGCGATGCTAGCTCAGGACTCTCTGGAAGTGTGAAAAAGATATTTGAGGCTGTAGAGAAGGAAAGGGCAGAGGGTTCCATTGGATTTATCCTGGCTTCATCTTTCAATATATCAGAAGTACAGTCTTTCCTGGTTTCAGAGGGCATGAATCCTACTGATTTTGATGCTTACATATGCAATAGTGGTGGTGATCTTTATTATTCATCCTTCCACTCTGAACAAAATCCTTTTGTAGTTGACTTGTACTATCACTCACATATTGAGTATCGTTGGGGGGGCGAAGGGTTGAGGAAGACTTTGGTGCGTTGGGCAGCTTCTATCATTGACAAGAAGGGTGAAAGTGAAGACCACATTGTTGTTGAGGATGAAGACAATTCAGCTGACTACTGCTATACTTTCAAAGTCTGCAAGCCTGGAATGGTACATTGACGTCTTTTCTCTATCTTTTGGTGTTCTTTTTCCTTCTTAGTTTTGCTTCTTTGACTCTTTTTTTACACCTCCTGTCTCCCTTGGGGCGGTTCAAGGCAGTAGCAAAAGCTTTCATATTTTCTTGTTTGAGAATCTGCTTTCACTGACGCTGGCTGCTGAATCAAGCAAGTTACTGATTCAGGCTTGTGCTAGATATTCTTTGAAACATCTGACATCTATTTCTTCCAAGCATCTGACGTTATAATGCAATTGCAGGTCAATAGCATTTCTAGTTACACGCTCTTAAGTGATAGTTGTTTGATGCTTTTGCAGGTTCCTCCAGCTAAAGAACTTAGAAAAATAATGCGAATTCAGGCACTACGTTGTCACGCTGTTTATTGTCAAAATGGTAGTAGGATTAATGTGATCCCTGTACTGGCATCTCGGTCCCAAGCACTCAGGTAATGTTTCTAGTTTCACTGCCAGAAGGTTACTGGGGTATCTCTGCCAATTATTCCATTTGAAATGGTCACCTCCTGATTTTCAATTTGATGTATCTATGGTGCATCTTGGTTCAGAACGCATTAAATATTTTGACTTTGTTGTTGTACACTTACTAGTCAATTTTTGTTTGTACGCTTTTACTTGTATATTGTCAAAATAACATCACTACACAATCAAAGCTGGTCGCGTAGGGTTTAGCCGTAGATATCTGTCATTCTGTCGTTTAGTGTTTCGATTATCGCACCATTTTGTGTCTGAGTATTGTTTTTATGGTAGATTCTGCATTGTCCCATGTTGCCATATTATCTTCAATGTGCTCCTCTTCGTTGTACTGGTATTTGCTACACTTGAGCCGAGGGTCTTATGGAAACAACCTCTCTATCTCCCCGAGGTAGTGATAAGGTCTGCGTCCACTTTAGCCTCCCCAGACCTCACTTGTGGGGTTTTACTGGGTATTTTGTTGTTGTACATGATTAAAGCTGGCTCATAGTCAAGAACTATGTATATGATTATTGAACTTGCATTAAATGTTCTGTGGTGGTTGTGAGGTTCACTGTCTGGGTCCAGAAAAAGAGGCTTCACGTCTATTGGCCAACCTCCTGTTAGTTATGTTTTTCCATGAATAGTGGTTTTGAGGTCATATCCTTTTCAGCTCTGCTGTCCCCTGGCAGTCAAACACATGCTATAATAACCTTGCTGTCATTCTTGATTGTATTTTGATTGGTTTCGGAGTGTAGAGTAGTTACATGGTTGTATATTTCTGGAATTTATGGGATCATTTCTACGTGTTCACGGGGAGTAAAAATTAAAGCTGAAGCTGAGGCAGAAAGCTTTCGTCCATTGGTTGCAAGTTTTGATACTTTAGATTGTTATTTAAATGACTGTAACATCATCTACAGGTACTTGTATCTGCGATGGGGAATGGACTTGTCGAAGTTGGTCGTTTTCATTGGAGAAAGTGGTGACACTGATTATGAAGGATTGATCGGTGGCTTACGCAAGTCTGTCATAATGAAAGGACTCTGCACTAATGCAAGCAGCTTAATTCATGGTAATAGGAGTTACCCACTATCTGATGTTTTACCATTCGACAGCCCTAATGTTGTCCAAGCGGATGAGGAATGTAGCAGCACTGAAATCCGTTCCTTACTGGAGAAACTATCGGTACTCAAAGGATAATAACCTTTTGATTGTCAAAAACCAATTCGAGCTAAGATTATGCCATGAAAAGAATGGCCGTCCATTTGTCTCGTCTTTTGAAGCTGTTGATACTTTTCAACAGAGTAGATAATGAGATGAGTCCGAGTACTATGCGCGTCTTTAGCTAAACCAGTGCTGTAAAGTTGTAGAATTTCTTTTGCTGCGATATTCAACAGAACCTGTTCCGGTTCATATACTGCGAGAAAAATAAATTTCAACTTAATAAACATGACACAACGTGTAAATTATTATATACATCCATCGAAAGGAAAGGGATTGTCGGTGGTTTATCAGATTTTGGGAACTCCGTGGATCGGGTTATCTGATCATCAGTTATGTAAAGAAAGGTGCACTTGACATTTCATCAATTTCATATAACGTATTTGGTTTCATATCATGCAGCAATCACCGGCTGTTTCTATGGAGAGTTGAACAGTGAGTGTTCTGAATTTTCGTTTTCACCAAGAATGTTTACCTTCAGTATTTGTCAATATGGGTTGATTTTGACCCATAAATCCGTGGGTGGGCCACTTTAGGCAAAGGGTGGTCACCCTTTGTTAGAAAATTATGTGGTCAGTGGTCACCGAGGTTAATGTTAGCAGCTATAATGATTGTATATTTAAGACTAGCACTATCTTTTGCCAAATTCCTGGCTTTGCAATTGCGCAAGTGTATAACTTTCTTGAGTAATGATTCGCAGACTACGTTTGACCTATAACTGCAATACGTTAAAGTGAAGACCAATGATAAATGTATTACTGAGAAAAAGTACTTGTACCGAAGATCATGAAACGATCGAAGCTTGAAGTAGTCTTTTGAGGAGTACAAGATTATTTGACCTTAAATATATGATTGAAAATAATCTCCGAGGTCTTTCGGTATGCCGGATGAAACTATGGGATTATTTTATTCGTGATAAGATAAAATTATCTCAAAATTGCTTAATACTTTATATTAAGCATGAAATAAAAGCTAATCTCAAATTTGATTGGGGATTACTTTCTTTATCCGTCGTACCATATGACCCCATTAAGTGGTGCAATGAACGATTGTGACAAATACAAGTGGCAGAAAGTATAAATATTTTTTTTTTTGGAACTTTCAAAGAAATAATATGAAATTGAATTCTCTTTATTGAGAATGACGGTCCAAACTGGATGACGTACGTTTTGATACAAAATTAAAGCTCAACTACCTTACAACTTGAAAGATTGGTACATGAACACACATGTTGCACTAACATTTGACTACAAAATGTTCAGATCTTGCATTTAAATTGGTTCTCATCATCCAAAATAACAACAAATGATAACAATACATTCAATGTAATTTCATAAAGTATAAGAAGAGTAAAGTGTATGCAGATTTTATCTCTATCTTAAATATAGAGATTATTTTTAATAGACTCGCGGCTCAAGAAAAACAAACTCAAAGCGGTTCAAAAAAGAAATAATATAAGCACAAAAAATATCAAATGTCCTAATATCCTAATAAATAAACCATCCTCTAGCTCCTCTTATGTTCCTAATAACTAGTACCAAATGTCTAGTAATGAAAGTGATGGGCTTTGAAATGTGAAGGCAAAGTCATGCAAATGCAGCTAAGTCAATTCAATTCATATACAACTGATTTGCCAGCAATATCCATATAGTAAATGTTACTCCACTAGCTGTTAGAAGGCACCTTTCCCCCACATTGGAACCAGAAATTCTGATAATGAGATTCAATTATAATAAAGAGGTGGCTTGGTAGGGAAGGAATGGGAAATAGTTAGGGATGACTCGTCCATCGAGATTACTGTCTTAGCTCTGTCCTACTCTCTTCGTTTGGGTTTACGTCTTACATTTTGACTTGATACATTCATTGATAAAATAATGAATGGTTTAGTGATATGATCATATTGCCTCTATTAATTGATGTTTAGTAATAACTATTAAAAATGATTTAGATAATAAGTAATTAATACTAAGGGTAAAATATATAAAAAAATTATTTTTTCTTTTGTTGGACAGTAAAATTCTCGAGGCCGAAAAATAAATAATTCGAGACAAGAAAAATATTGCACCAATCGTTTTATTGATTTCAATAAATGAATGTTTCAATAAGTGAGTGTTACAATCTCTATGAATCCTCTGATTCACCTTTTCAAATATAAATTCAAGGGCTTAAAGCTTGATCTTGAATTTAAACTTGATTTGTTGATTTGCGGGTCTTGATCTTGACTTGTGCTTGAATTCAAGGGCTTTTGAGCTTGTTCTTGAATATTGCGGTCTTGATATTGGATCTTGATAAACTTGCTTTGAATGCCTGAGCTTTGTAGAGAAATTGTGGCGTTTGATCCATGAGTTTTCTCTTGCTTCTTGTTAGAGTGCTGGGTCTCCTTTCTGAATTATGAGACCCCTATTTATAATTGTAGGAAAGGAAGAGTAGTGATGAATATGACTTCCTTTGACCAATCAGATTTAAGTGATGTGGCGCCTTTTTATGGACTTTTATTTTGTGGGTTTGCTGCATCATTTTGACATGTGGCATGGTCCTATTGGCTCCTTCACTTGACTTGGCATGTTACGTCATTTGACACGTGACGTTTATTTGGACCTCTAGAATATGACAATATCTTGGGCTTATTAAAGTGGGCTCATCATTTGTAGCTCAAATCAATAGGCTAGCCCAATAAAAATTGGACTTTAATTAAACCCATATATGTTTGGACTTAAATAATTAATCCAATTATATTAATCCACAATATTTATTTGGGACTAATATATTTTGAATTTAATATAATCCAAATTTTGTACGGATTTAAATTTAATAAAATTGCATCGCCCACAAATGCCCCCTACTTCAAGACTTGTCGGGACATTTAATATTTTGGAGACTAGCCTTGAAGTATGATTATTTAAGCATGTTTCCTTCGTGCTTCAACGATTTTCATACATATGAATACCTCATTCAAAAATTTAAAGCCGAACCATATTGATAATGCCTCTCAAAACTCTCTTATTTTTTTTCATAAATCTCTACACTTAAGACCCATTGGTGAGGCATGATATCCAATTTCAAACATATTTTGGAAGACTTTGTCATCGCCTTACTTAATCAGTAATAAAAAACTTCTGATTTGAACTTAGATTGGAGAAGGAAAGAACCTCCAATTTGAATTGTATGGGAGAAGGAAACAATCTCCAATTTGAATTCGGAGATGGAAGCTATTCCAATCTGAATTTATATTGGAGAAGAAAACAATCTCCAATTTGAATTTGGAGATGGAAGTTATTCCAATCTTAATTTATATTGGTGAAGGAAACATCCATCCTACAACTCTATAAAAGAAGGTAGTTTCTCCACTTTTTAAATATAAATTTTGGAGTTTTCAAGCCATCAACAATATTGAGGTAGTTTCTTTCCCTCCTACTTTTCTCTTATTTTCGTCACTTTTTTTCAGCATAGCATGTTAGTGGTAGAAAATTTATATCTAATCGTAGGAGTATCAAAATCATGAACCGTTTGATATTTCAGAAAATAGACTTCAAGATCTATAACATATCCAAAATTCAGCTTCAAATTCCTTCAATATAATTCTCGATAATTTTTTGAAGTTAGCCCTGAATTTTATCATGCTTAATATTTCAGATCTGCGTCTTTACTAAAACTTTCATATCTTGAAGTAGAAAGGATGAAATCACAAGCCGCTTGATTCTTGTGAAACTAGACACAAAGACATATAACATATCCAAAATTTATAATTTAATACAATCGAGATATTTTCAGGTGTTATCCCAAATTCAACATTGAGTTTTTATGCATCAATAATTTCAGATTTACGCGACATCACCAAAAAAATTATATCTCAATGTGAGAGTATCGAAATTATGATCCGCTTGATCCTATAGATTTCAGAAACATGCATGTATAACATATCCAAAATTTGAACTTTAAAACTTCTTGAATTATTCTAGATGATTTTTTGAAGGCGATCTTATATGTTGACTGACAGAGGATTCCAGATTTGCATCGCCTCACCAAATAATTTATATCTTGATATGGGACCATCAACACCAAAGAGTGTTTTGATTGTTTCAAACTAGATTTTGAGGGTTTATTCTCATCAAGGCATCTTGTCTCAATCCAAGTTGGTGATATACAATTTTCAAGATCACAACGCTCTAACAGGTAACATCCTTTCTATTTGTGTTTTTACTTTCTTTATTGTTTCTTTTTTTTTTTTTTTTTGGAGAATTGAAACAGATAGCAATATGCAACAATCATATTAGGGTGTGAGAGTTTAACTTCGCCTCCGTCACCTCAAGTTCGAACAATTTTACTTGAAGACGGTGGACATCGGCTTAAGGTGTGAGAGTTTAACTTCGTCCCCATCACCTTAAGTCCGAAAAATTTCACTTGAAGATGGTGGACATCAGCTTAAGGTGCGAAAAATTTCACTTGAAGATAGTGGACATCAGCTTAAGGTGCAAGAGTTTAACCTCGCCTCCGTCACCTTAAGTTCGAAAATTTTTGCTTGAAGACGGTGGATATCGGCTTAAGGTGCGAGAGTTTAACTTCTCTTTCGTCACCTTAAGTCCAAATTTTTTTCTCGTGAAGGTGGTGGACATCAGCTTAAGGTGTGAGAGTTTAACTTCGCCTTCGTCACCTTAAGTTCAGAAATTTTTTTGCTTGAAGACGGTGTACATCGGCTTAAGGTGCGAGAGTTTAACTTAGCCTCCGTCACCTTTAGTCCAAAATTTTTTTGCTTGAAGATGGTGGAAATCGACTTAAGGTGCGAGAGTTTAACTTCGCCTCCATTACCTTAAGTCCAATTTTTTTTTTCTTGAAGACGGTGGACATCGACTTAAGGTGCGAGAGTTTAACTTCGCCTCCGTCACCTTAAGTCCGAAATTTTTTTTCTTGAAGATGCATAGTTTTCTTTAAGTATAGGCCTTTTTACCAATGTATATATGCAATGGTCTTCTCTAAGTATGAGCCCTTTTACTGATGCATTTATCCGATGGTCTTCTCTAAGTATGTGCCCTTTTCAATGGTCAGCTTAAGGTGGAAAGGGACAAATCTTGTCCACCTTAAGGCATGAAAATTTTGATATCGTTTTAAGGATAAATTCGTGAGAGGCCATCTTAAGGTGAAAAGGGACAAATCTTATCCACCTTAAGGCATGGAAATTTCAATATCCTTTAAGGATAAACTTGTTAGAGGCCCGCTTAAGGTGCAAAGGAACAAATCTTGTCCATCTTAAGGCATGAAAATTTTGAGATCCTTCTAGTTGTAGGCTTGGAGAACTTTGGCATTCCAAATCCCATTGAAGGAACTCTCTTTCTTTTTGACGGGTTGCCCCCATTGAGTCACAAATATTTAGAGTAAGTCTAAAATTTAATTAGAATAGTTTCATATTTGGTATCCATGTGGTAGATACTGCAGGAACATATATTTTTTTTGACACTCAGAATGAAATTCCAAGCGCCTACATACCTCAGTAAAGAGGATCAAGTCACAACGTAGTTTTGGGTGAGTATTTCTTCTTTTTTTGCATCCTAACTTTTGCCTAGCCTGCCTCTTTCGAGGTTTTCAACTAGCGGACTTCTTTATTTTTATTTTTTTTATCCGTACACAATTTATACTCTTGCAGGCCAGGAGTGTACATGCAGTTTATACTCGTGCCTTAAGGAGTGTCATCTTCCTTCAAAGATAACACTTCTTTAAGAACTTGGCATTGATAGGATCAATTTTTACGCCGTTTACATCGACAAGCTTGTAAGCACCATTTGAATATGCCTCTTATACGACATATGGTCCATCCCACTTTGGGGTGAATTTATCCCCAGACTTACGAGAAGTAATAATGGGCCTTCTTACTGCAAGGACTTGATCTCCAACTTGGAAACACCTCAAGCAAACCCTTCTATTGAAAGAACGAGATCGCCGGGCTTGATAACATTTAAGATTTTTGTCGATCCTCCAGCCTCTTCTCATCAAGAGCTTCTAACTCCGCAAGATGCAACTTAGCATTTTCTTCATCGGTAAGCCCTTCTTGAATAACCAATCTCAAAGAAGGTATTTGACGCTCAAGTGGTAGGACTGCTTCAACTCCAAAAGTAAGTGAGTACGGGGTTGCTTGAGTGGGTGTGCGGTAAGTCATCCTATATGCCCATAAAGCTTCTTCCATTTGTTCACGCCAATCTCGCTTGAACTTGGAGACGACTTTCTTTAATAGATTGCATAAAGTCTTATTAAACGCTTCGGCTAGACCATTGGTGGCAGCATGGTACATAGAAGACTTGCGCTGCTTGAAGCCAAAGAGTCACAGATCTTTTTCATCAACTTGTTATCAAATGTCTTGCCATTGTTGGTTATTATATATTGAGGGATTCCAAAGTGGTAGAAGATATTCACTTGGATGAAATTTGCAACATTTTCTTTCTTTACTTCCTTAAGAGCAACAGCTTTGGCCCACTCTAAGAAGTAATCTGTCGCGGCCAAGATGTATAAGTGTCCACCAGAAAATTTTGGTACTGGACCAATAATATTCATTCCCCAAGCACTGAACAACCAAGATGCTACAGTTGGATGTAGTACCTCTGGAGGTTAATGTATGAAATTTGTATGGAATTGACAAGCTTTGCATCTTCTAGCATAGTCTAAGCAATATTTCACCATCGTTGGCCAATAATATCCCATCCTTTTAATGTGAAAATGGAGCTTCGATCCAGACTAATGTAATCCACAAACTCCTGAGTGCGCTACTAGTAAAGCTTGAATTGCTTCTTCCTGTCCCAAACACCATAAGAGTACTCCTTCAAATGATCTTCTGTACAGTGTGTCTTTGTAGTACAGGAAGTGAGGTGCACAATAACGATTGACAGTCTTTCTCCTTGGATTTTCTGAAAGTATACCATAACATAAGTAATCAATGATAGGTTGTCGCCAATTTTTTTTTACAACCTTAGAAATGGCAACGAGGTATTCAACCTTGTTTTCTACATCCTCATCTGACGATGGTACTACCCATTCTTGGTGGATAGTAACTCACGTCTGATTTGGAAGAGTTAGGGTTAAGGCCAAATCAGTTAAGGAATCAGCTTACTTATTTTCTCTCCTTGGCACATGTTGGAGGGTTACATTTCCAAGCCACCCCATCAACGTATGTGCATAATCATGATATAGTCGTAGCTAGGGCTTTCTGACTTCGTAGCTTTCCAAAAGCTGCTTGATCAACAGTTAGGAGTCACCAAAGACTTGTAATTGTAGTTATTTCATGTCAACTACCATCTCAATTCCAAGTATTAAAGCTTGATATTCAGCAATATTATTAGAGCAATGATTTGTTAGGGTATAAGAGTATGGGATAACCTCTTATTTTGGAGTGATGAACACCACACTGGCACCAGCTCTATTTCGATGTGAGGCACAATCAAAGTACATCTTCCATAGGGGTATAGCTTCAATAACCATTGCATCTTTATCAGGAAGTTCATCGCTCAGTTCCCAATCATCAGGTATCGGGTGGTCTGACAAGAAGTCAACCAATGTTTGTCCCTTTATGGCCTTTTGGGGAACGTACACAATCTCAAACTATTGAAATTGAAGGTACCATCTTGTAAGTCGATCACTAAGAAGTGGTTTCGATATTACAAACTTGATGGAATTTGCCCTAAACATAAGACGGACAACATGAGCTTAAAAGTAGTGTTTCCTCTTTTGAATTGAGACGGTCAATGCCAAACACAACTTTTTGATTAGAGAATACTTTAGCTTATTTGGTGTCATCATTCTGCTCAGATAGTAAAGAGATTTCTCTTTGCCTTCATTATTTTCTTGAGCCAGTAGTGCTCCAACTGACCTCACTTGTGCCACGATGTAGAGTATCAATGGCTTCCCAAGTAAGGGTGCCGCAAGAACTGGTGACTTCATTAAGTATGATTTGATACTCTCAAAGGCATTACTACAAGCGTGGTTCCATTCGAAGGGAGTGTCCTTCTTTATGAGACGACTAAATGGTTGGCATTTTCCAGCCAGTTTTGAGATGAACCTCCTTAAATATGCTAGCCTTCCTTGAAGGCTTTTTAACTCATGAATATTTCGAGGCTCGGGCATCTTCAAAATTACATCGACCTTGGCTTGATCAATTTTAAATCCTTGGTGTTGCACGATGAAGCCAAGAAATTTTACGAAAGTAACTTTAAAGGAACACTTTAATGGATTCATCCTAAGTTAATATCTTTGACGTAACTCGAACACCATTCTTAGGTCTTTCAAGTGGTCGACTCTCTTTCTTGATTTCACCACTAGATCATCCACGTAGCATTCAATATTTTAATGGAGCAAGCCATCAAATATTTTTTGCACAGCCCTTTGATAAGTAGCGCCAACGTTCTTCAAACCAAAAGGTATCACCTTGCAGCAATAAATACCTTTAGGCATACGAAATGCAGTGAGTTTTTCATCCTTTGGTGCTATGCAGATTTGATTGTAGCTGGATGAACCATCCATGAAGGACATTGCCTCATAACCAATGGTGGCATCAATCATCAACGCTGGTATGGGAATTGGAAAGTTATCCTTAGGGTAGGCATTGTTGAGATCCCGAAAGTTGACACAAACTCAAATTTGGCCATTCTTCTTCCGTACTGGAACAATACTTGAAATCCACGTGAGATATTTTACTTCACGAATAAAGCTAGCTTCAATGAGTTTGTTAACTTCATTTTCAATTAATGGAACTAACTCTGGCCTAAAGTATCTTTGGGCTTGCTTAACAGGAAGAGCACTATTCTTGATTGCCAACTGATGGACTGCTACTTTTGGATCTAAGCCAGGCATTTTCTTAAGATCCAAGCGAAGATATCCATATATTCTTTAAGTATGTCCATATAAACAATTTTCTCCTCGACTTATAGAAACGCACTCAAGTAAGTGGGTCTTGGGTCTTCATCGGTTCCAAGATTAACTTCCTTCAAAGGATCTATTGTGGCCTTTACTCCTTCTTCAAGTTACGATGGAGCATCTCCAGCATCTTCCTCCTCTTGAGAATCATCGTCGTTGATGGATATATGATAACACTAGAAAGCATCTTCTATATCTTCATCAATCTTCATTTGAGATGAGACATCTTTCTCATTCTGGGTCATAACATCATATGAGAAGCCAACACTCTCTTCATCTTCCTCATGTTTCTTGGTATAAACCACAGTATGAGCCTTTTCTTTTCATGCCTCGTTGCATGAAACTACCAGTTTCGTCTGCCGCCTTATTCTAGAAGAAATCAAACTTTGGAAATCCTTTTGAATCTTAGGCGAAGAGTGCATTGTTGTACTTTAAAGACTTATCTGACGCTTGTTATTTTTCTTCTTATTTAGAGAACCCAACCTTTCGAACACAGAAGTTCTTACGGTTGATTCTCCTAGTCCATCAAATACATAGGGTCTTTTATTAGCTGCAGTGGACTCTTCTTCCACGATCATATAATTAATGACTGCCTTTCTTATGAAGATGCGAATTAGAGGTGGCTGCGTGTATCCTAGGCCTTCACGTGTCTTCCTGGTTGTACCCTCCGATAAAAGTTTGCCCAACCTTGATAGCTCATTAGGATTATATACAGCCTTTACAAATAGCTTGTATGTATTTGGACCGAAGCCTTCTTTTGTGCATTTTATGGGAAGTGTCATATCTTATGGCGAATTTTGAGCTATAGACTCTCCAAGTAGTCTTGAGGTGGATATATTGCGTCTATCCTCCTGATAGGTGAAGTTAGACTTTTTAGCACATTTTCTTGGGCATCAGATGGGTGACCTTTCTCTTTCTTTACCTTTGGTATGTATTGAAGAACGAGAGTTGCCTTCTTTTTTGTAACACTTTCTTTATTCGAAGTGAAGAGGGGCTTCTTGGTGGTGAATTTTTCGACAGTTGCCTCGTCCTTCTTAGATACAAGATCATCACACTTGGTCTTGAATACATCTTCAACCTTTTTCTCATTCACAACATAATTCTTTAAGTAGAATTTCATCGGCAAAGTGTGACTCAGCTTCAGTGAATGGTTTGTCATCAACAATTATCTTTTTTTCCACTCCACTTTCGAGGTACTTCAAGTATTGATAGTAAGAGGACGAGATAATCTTATTCTCGTATACCCAAGGCCAACCAAGTAATATATTGTATGAAGTTTTCACATCGATCACATAAATCAATGCATTTAATTGAAAATCATCCATACGAATTCCCAACTTGACAGCTCTCATGGCCCTCTGTCCCCCTTGGTTGAAGCCTTGGATCATTATACGGCTTTCCACCAATTTGTCGGTAGCGATACCAAGTTTCTTCATTTACGGATAGGCAGAATGTTAATTTTGGATCCCTCATCAATCAAGATTCTATTTATTTTTTTCCTAGCACTTAACCTACCATGTACAAGGGACGATTATGTAGGGATCCTCCAAGAAGAAGATCATCATTTGTAAATATGATTTTTTTATCATATACATGTTCCTCTTCGCCAAGAGTTTCGTCAAGATTTTTGGAAGATGAAGGAACTTCCATGGGTAGATTCTTAACCTTTGCCCCCTCTTTGGCAGTATTAAAAGAAGACACCTCAAGGTTGACTCGAGCAGTCTTCGCATGAAACCAACTTGATAAGAATTCCCCCAATGTTACAGGACATTATGGGTTTTAGAGGTAAAGCTCTGTTACACTTGTCCTTTTCAGAAGTTCAACCATCTTCTATTTCCTTGGTTTCTTCACCATTCTCCTTCGGTTGCCTGCTCGGACAACTCCTTTCACAGACTCATCTTCTTGTGTCTATGCCTGGTCATCAGAGTCCAACTTTTATCATCGCCTTCGACAACTAAAGACCTGTCAGGCTCTAATATCTTTTTATTATGCTCTTTGACACATATTTGGACTGGGTCGAGCAAGCCAAATGTGATAGAGATTTGATGAGAACTGGTTGTCTCATCGTCAAAGAAGATCTTCTTTTCTTTTGCCAGTTGCATGACTTTATCTTTAAAAACAAAACACTTTTTCAGAGGGTGACTTACGAGCCTATGCTATTTGCAATAATTAGGGTCATTGGCCTTTCAAATTCGTTGGGACACTTCATCTCTGGGAGTTCAATGAGCTTATGCTCAAGGAATTCATCGAAAATCTCAACAGCATCAGAAACAAGGAAGGGATGTTTTTTTTCTTACATCTTCTTTAAATTTTTTTGATTCGGACGTGCTCCAGAAGTCGTCTTCACACCTTCCTTCTTGTTCACCTTTGTGGTGACCTTCACAAGAGACGCATCAACATTCATGGACTCTCTATTGTCATTTTTGGGGACAAACTTGCCCCATCTATTGGGTTCCTACTTATCCTTTCCCCTTCGAAGGTCATGGATAGGCGTTGATCCCTTTCTAGCAGAATATATGCTCAACTCCATATCGTGAGCATAGGTTGCTAGCTCTTCAAAGGATTTAGGCATAATGCCTTGCAAAATGTAGAGAAGCTCCCAGTGCATTCCTTGGACGCACATCTCTATTGCAGAAGCTTCGCTGAGCATTTCTCCATCGATTAATGAAGTCAATGACTGATTCATCCTTTCTTTGCCGAGTATTTATAAGCTCTACCATGCTCACTGTATGCCTTGTGCTATAAAAGTGATTTAGAAACTCATGCTCCAATTGCTTCCATCTATCGATGGAATTAGGCTCAAGGTTCGTATACTAATCAAAGACATTTCCCTTTAGGAACGAACAAACCATTGGACAAGATAGTTACTGTGGGTTTCAGCATTGTTACATGTCTCAACGAAGTATGCGGCATGCTGTTTTGGGTTCCCTTTGACCTCAAATTATTGAAATTTGGGGGGTTAATAATCGACAAACATTTTGAGGTTGTCTATCCTTACAATGTAAGGCTTGGCATACGCAAGGGAAGATTTGGTGACAACATCATACTTGTCTTTGAGGGTCCCTTCAATAAATTCCATCAATTGCCCAATCGGGATCATTCCCTCAGAAGAAACTTGCATCTCTTTAGTTGGTGGTGTCTGTTTCATAGGATTTTCTATCTCATGAACCTCTGGATATTTTTCAGGTGCATGGCTATACTCTCAATCTATCATACCTTCCACCCTATCCACTATCTTATCAATTCGAGCATCTTGATTCTGAACATATTTGGTCAGACCCTCAATTGCCTTTGCCAAATTCACAAGCTGCTCCTCCATAGATGAGGCATCAGTCACCATCACTTTCATAATCACTGGAGATATTAGAGAGTAGAATGGATTATCGCACAAGTTGATCTTTGAAGTGCTCAACTTATGCGGTGTAGTCGGAGATGATGAGTTGCTTGAACGATCATCACTTTTTGTGCCAGAGTGTTTGGAACCAGAATTCTCAAGTAGAGCTAGAGTCTTCTTAAGTGATTCTGCCACACTGCTTTCTCCTTCTGAAGCACTTGCATTGGACTTTATTCCTTTTGGGGTAGAAGATCCAAAAACTGAAGTTGGCGTGGACGACACTAGATGTGTTTGTTGTCCTAGCAAGCCTGCCTTGCTCCTTGTGAAAGTTCCTAAACTTTCAAAAGTAACACCAACGATGCTTTCTACTTCAGCAAAGAACTTTGAATCAGTAGCCTTGGAAGCAGTTGATTGAGAGTTGACCTTCTTGGAAGTCATTTCAGTGTTGTTGAACTTTGCAGTTGGAAAAGTTGAGATGAGAGGTAGAGATTGTCCCACATGGCGTGCCAGAATTTGTTGGACAATAAAATTCTCAAGGCCAAAAAAATAAATAATTCGAGACAAGAAAAATATTGCAACAATTATTTTATTGATTTCAATAGGTGAGTGTTATAATCCCTATGAATTCTCTGATTTGCCTTTTCAAATATAAATTCAAGGGCTTAAAGCTTGATCTTGAATTTGAACTTGATTTGTTGATTTGAGGGTCTTGATCTTGACTTGTGCTTGAATGCAAGGGCTTTTGAGCTTGTTTTTTAATATTGAGGTCTTGATCTTGAATTTTGATAAACTTGCTTTGAATGCCTGAGCTTTGTAGAGAAATTACGGTGTTTGATCTACGAGCTTTCTCTTGCTTCTTGTTAGAGTTCTGGAGTCTCCTTTTCTGAATTATGAGACCTCTATTTATAGTTGTAGGAAAGGAAGAGTCATGATGAATATGGACTTTCTTTGACCAATTAGATTTAAGTGATGTGACGTCTTTTTATGGACTTTTTTTCATGGGTCTGCTGCATCATTTTGGCATGTGGCATGGTCCTATTGGCTCCTTCACTTGACTTGACATGCCACGTCATTTGACACATGATGCTTATTTAGGCCTCTAGAATATGATAATATCTTGGGCTTATTAAAATGGGCTCATCATTTGTAGCCCAAATCAATGGGCTAGCCCAATAAAAATTAGACTTTAATTAAACACATATATATTTGGACTTAAATAATTAATCCAATTATATTAATCCGCAATATTTATTTGGGACTAATATATTTTGAATTTAATATAATCTGAATTTTGTACTAATTTAAATTTAATAAAATTGAATCGCCCACATCTTTATTTATCAAAAATAAATTCTAAAAATTAAAATCAAATTAGAAAATAGTGACAAGAAATCCGTAGGAGTGTTAAGAAATAGTGACAAGAAATCCGTAGAGTCGGTTGAAGTTATATATTTGGTAGAAGTCAATTATTTCGGCCAAGCTTCTTAACTTAGTGTTAAGAAAATTCACTTATATGTATACATATGAGATTATTTTCCGATTGAAGTTTTATCATGCTAGTTTAATTTTATGACTTTTTTAATGAATATGAAAATTAGCGTATGAATGTAGGTTTTAATAATAAAATATTTTGGCATGCTTAAAATTCTGTTACCTTACATTTTTTTTTGATAGATAGATATACTAAGAAAATACGTCATAGCTAAATGTAAAAAATTATTTTTCTAAATAAATTAACAATAATTTTTTGTTTTCATAGTATTCGTAGAAATAGACGAGGCTAAAATTTATTTACCATTTTTTCATGGACTATGATTCAGAATTTATACTCATTTCTATAAAATTTCTTATGTTGTAGACTGTAATTATAACGAAATATTTATTTTACAAGAAATATTCTTCAACTGTACTAGTAAAATTCGGTAAGATCGAGTCAAATCAAATAATTAACACATTTAATTATCTTAGATCAATGGTGTTGATTTATAATAAAAATTGTTCAATCACTATATAGATAAAATATCTCACTCTTAAATATGATCTTTTTTAGTTTTTAATGTTGCTACAACAAATTTCTACTCATGAATAGCTATAAATTTTTATCAAAAATCATTTCACCATAACAAATAGTTATGGAATTGAAGCAAAATTATTTAGAACTTGAAACAAAAATACTTATTTAGTTACATTATTTTGCTTGGGGTAATATATTGTACCTAAAATGTTAGTATTGTTGTTGTAATTTTACTATGACAAAGACATGTCAATTTATACTTATGCGAGAGCATCTTTTTACTGATAAAGAATAAGAGTGGATTTCACTTTCAAGCAGTTAATGATTAATATGTGTAATTTTTCTATACCACTTTTATTCCTCTTATATCTTTTTTTTTAATTATTATGAAATTGAACCAGAATTATTGATGAGTAATTAATTCTCATTTTTGTTTTCATAATTTTTTAAAAAATAATTGAGTTATGAAAAATTGTGGAACTACACTAAGCATGTTGTAGGTGAAAATTAAAAGAATTGAAAAATTAAATAATTGAAATCAAAGATAGGTAAAATTTATCTGCTATTACCTAACATTGATTCTATCTCATACAAAATTGGTTTCGATTTTTCTAAAACATAAACATCATTTAACTTTAAAATATAATATATTTATGACATAAAGGTATTATATCTTTAAAATTTAGTACACAAAAATTATAATATTTATCTTTTTAAAAGGTGTTTACAAAATTTACTATTCGACTACATATGTTGGTGCAGAAAATAATCAAATACATTTTCTTCAATATTAATAATATTAAATTAAAATTATTATAAAGAAATCAAATTAAGGAAAACAAGTATAATATTGTGTACCCCAACAAGTTGTGTAAAGAAGTAAAATATTAGCGATGTTTCTAATATCATCCTGAATTTATATTTATAATATATTAAAAATGTAAAGTGTCTTATAAATATTGTTTGAATTTTTTGTCCTTCATTAAAAGCCTTTGCTTTAGACAAAATCGTCTTTTCACTATTTTTTCCTAATATTTAAGAGTTGAAAATTAATTAAATATATTTATGATAAAACATTTCCTTATATAGAAGTCATCAGAATTAATGACAACTAATATTTGTTTAAGAATTCTAAATCAACTAAATTTGATTTTTAGAAGATTTTAAAAATCTAGAAATAAATATAAAAGCGTCAGAAGAAGAAAAATTTAAGAAGTATCAAAATTTTAAAAGTTTTATGTACGCAATAAGAATATAATCAATGATTTGTAAAGATTTGACTTTAAAAATAAGGAAAGATTTTAAAAATTGAAAAAAAAGAAAAACAATCGTAAGGCAAATATGGTTCAAAGTGATGCGTCTCTTTTACCATTTGACAGCAAAGGAAGAGGTACTGCATGAAAAACACAAAAGTGATGGTCTATCAATCATTTGAAACTTTGGGTGGTAAAATATCTATGTAACTATACTAAAATATAAGTTTATATTTATATTATTATATTAAAGTATGAAGTAACTTTGAAAAATGATTTGAATTTTTACATTTTATTCAAAATCTCACAATAGATAAAACTATTTAATTTTAAATAAACAAATGTTACATGTGCAAGACACGTGCGGTTACACTAGTGTAATTAGTTTATTTTGGACCTCTGTTATATTTTCGATATGATTTAGCAAAATTCAGATGAAATTTGTTTTTTAATAAACTTGATATCATCCATTTCCTTTCTTTTTATGTCTCGATATTTACTTCTTGTAATTTTATGTAATTGTTAGTATTTTTATTTTTTATTTGGTTATTTTTTTATTCATTTAGCAAAACTGATGAACTGCATTACTATTTTAATTTTTGAATTAATATAGAATTACATTGTTGAATGAGAATATAGACTCATATTTTATTGTCTTTTGAGTTATATTTAATTAAATTACGTGAAAATTTATTGAATAATATGTATTAATTATTTTTAAAATTAGTTAGAAATATATATTCACTTATGGGTAGTGCTAAATGGCCATAAAAATTTGGCCATAATTTAGCCATAATTGTAAAAAGACTGCAATGACCATTCTCTTTTAAAATAAATTAATTCTTTTTTCTTTTTTTTTTAATTAAAGAAAATTAAAGTCTTTGTTATTCCCTAAACTTAAAAATCATTTTCCAAATTGAAAAATGATAATAAATAAATGACCATTCATTAAAATAATAGAAAGTATTTATTTAAAATAAGTTGCATTTTAAATAAGTTGTATTTTAATAGGATATGATACAACTTAAATAGGATATTACAACTTATTTTAAAATATTGGGGTCCGGGAGGGGGAGCGGAGGGGGGGGGGGGGGCACTAATGCACGTAGTTAGGTCGATTAGGACAATTGGAATTTGAAACATTAAAAATGCAATTCCATAAATGGGAAATTATATATATATATATATATATATATATATATATATATATATATATATATATATATATATATATAATTAATGATATTTAATTTCATTTTCAATATACAAATGATTAGTATTGAACACTTTATAATATGAATATACTTTCTAAATTTTAAAATTAAATGCGTACACATGTACTTTGATAATTTTACACTTACACCTCCTATGAAGTGTCTCTATAATGAAATATATAATATAATTTTTAAAAGATAAATTATAACCATAAATATAAATAAAGTATTTTTGTAAATTTATTCTAACGAATATTTAAAACAAGGGTATAAAAAATTATTCATACATTTGATTAAAAAATAAATAAATATTTTGAAAATAGGATATGATACAACTTATTTAAAAGATATACCCACTAAAAATTATAACTTTCTATGGCTTTAAGTACGTAAATTCCTTGAAAATTTTATTAACTATAATATTTTATTATATATAATCTCTTTTTTATTGTAGTTTTTATTTATTTTTCCATTGAAAATTATTTATATATAACTAGTTAAATAAAGTTTCAATTACGTAAGATCTTCACTATATGCAAGGTTTAAATGTTTTTAGCAGAAATATGATTAACATTTTTTGGGATATAACTGTAAGATTGTCATAACATAGAAAATGTAAGTGTTTAGTGTAATTAATTATTATCGATAATTATAAAGTGTTTTGAGCTTTGACTATCTTATTGATATATTTTAAAATTATATATTTAAAAAGTATTTAAATATGTAGTTTCTAAATTTATTTAAATATAATAAATAATAAAATTACTTAATTAGAGGTTTCATTAATTATAAAATAGACTAATGATTCATAAGTTATCAAATCGGCTTAATATAGAGGAGCAAGACTACAACATTAGTGTGTGAGTGTTCTCTTAGGTCGATGTTAGCTAGGGTCATCTGTAGACACGTGATTTTTTATTCTCCTTAAATTTTTAACTTGTTTATCGATATTAAACATTTATATTTAATAAAATTTATTTTGATTATTTTTTTTAATAATTTTTAGTTAAAAAATAAATAACTAAATAAAGTTGTCGATAATTTTATTTATATTTTTATTCTAATTTTAAAAATAAAATAAAATAAACTAAAAATATTTTTCTTTTCTAAATTTTAATAAATAAATTTGTATTTTTATTTATTATTGTTATTATTATTATTATTCTATTATCTTATTCAAATAATTAAAAAAGAAATCTTATTTATTAGTGTTTTATTTTTAAATAATAAAAAAAGAAATGAGAAATTTTATTTTTAAAATTTAAATTTCCTGCCCTATCTGATAAAAACTGTTCCCTCCCCTATTTCCCCCCTCAAAAATCCTTGTACTTAAAGGATTCCCACCCAGAGAGAGAGAGACCACGTACTTTTCTACTTAAAAAATCAGATAAAAACAAAGTGAAAAAATCAAAGGGGAACATCAGTAAAAATCATCAGAGGGGAAATATTTTAATTTATTAATTATTGTGATTTATAATACTTGCTCTTTTGTCTCAATTTATGTGGCAGTAATAAAATTCAGAGAGTCAATTATAATTTTTTTACGTCTTTTTAATTATTTTAATTTGTTAATTATTATGATTTATAATACTTTTACATAATTCTCAAATTATGAATTATTACTTATATTTGTTACTAAAATGATCTCTAATGATTTTTTTTTATTACGCTTAAATAAAATTCACACACACACACACACACATATATATATATATATCAAATATAATTTGTAAAATATTGTGATAACAACAAATCAACACACTTTACCTTGATCAAGTGTTACGACAACAGTTATTTTATTCAAAGATTCGAACCTCATCTATCTGAACAATATTTTTATAGTCTAATACTAAATTCTTAATTAATAATTATTATATATATAGTTATAATTAGTTGAACCAAGGATTAATAATTGAACATAGTTATCACAAAAGTGTATTTGTACAATAATTTATATCTAAATAAATAAGTGATTAAATTTTGTTATTTTTAATCAACTTATTATTACAAATTTAAATAAATTAACTTTACTAAATTTTACTTTAGACTTGTTTCATCGAAATAATATCTTTATCGGTCTAGTTTAATTAGTGTTGTTAATGATGCGATTCAATTTTATAACTTGTAAGTTTCAAATATAACTTTTTAAAAAATAAATGTTTATATTAATGATTCTATTAAATTCAATTAACTAATTATAAAGAATTTAAACAAAATTTTAATATGTTTCACTCAAGCTTCATCATGATCTAGTGTTTTAAGAATTTTAGAGGTGTTTATTATTTGATTTAATTCAAATTTACAGGACCTTATTTATAAGTTTTAAATATAATTTGAATAAATAAATTATTATATCTAATTATTTTATTAATTAATATACTTAATCTAAAGAAAATTTTATAAATTTTTGCTAATTATATGAAGATAGATACAAATTATTATACATACATACATACATACATATATATATATATATATATATATATATATATATATATATATATATATATATATATATATATATATATATATATATATATATATATATATTGTAAAGTAAAATTTTCTTTATAAGTACAGTCTACAACATAATAGATTTCATAGCTACAATCCAAGAAAATAACTTTAGAAAAAATTTGAAAGTTTAAGTAATGATAAAAGATTTCTAAGCATGAAAATTTCTTCTTAATAAATTAATATATTTTTTTAAATAAAAGAATAAGAATATAATTTTAACTAAATAAGTTTGATGATTTAAATTAGTCTATATTAAAAAAAATTTAATAACATGGCCCGCCAATTAGAAGAGAAAGAGACATATAAGATACTTGCTTTTTATTTTTTTGAGAATAACAATGATAGTTGAGTCATACTATTATCTCTAAAAAGATAAAAATAATTTTTGTAGGAAATTCAAAAAATATGAGTGGGCATTGAGAAAAATAACCCTTGAAAAAATATATTTCCAGTTGTAGTACCGATAAAGTTTTTCTAAGTATAATTTTTTTTTTTCAATAAGCTAATGCATTTTTTCAAAGGAAATAAGAATAAAAGTTTGATTAAATGAGTTTGATGAGCTAAATTGGTCTAATCTTTAAAAAAAAAAAAAATTAGTGACATTCATGTCAACTAAGAAAGAAGAAGACTTTTGAGGTGTTTACTATTTTTTGAGGAAAAAAGTGATAGTTGAGTGATATTGTGATCCTAAATAAAACATAAGTGATATTTGAAGAAAAAATTTAAAACTTAGCTGACTATTTAGGAAATTCACCCTTAAAACTTTCATACAATAATTTTCATATTTATTAAAAATCCCATAAAATCAAACTAGATAAAAAATAAATAAAAAAATTAAATTAAATTACTCAAAATATGTACAAAGTATAAACTATACTACATAATTAAAAGTTGAACTAAAATTAAACAACTACAAACGTAAAAAAGAAAAACATATAACTAACAATTAATAAATAAATTTGTATTAATTAATTTTTATTTTCTTAATTACATATTACTACATTTGGCAATTATTTAATTATATAATTTTCAATTAAGAAAATTAAATAATTATAAATAGAATACATAAATTATCCATTCCCATGTATTGAGATAATTTTCAATGTATTGGAAAGTGGTATAATAAATAGAGTAATGTTAGAAATTCAAATTTAGGATGAAAAGAGTAAAAAATGTCTAAAACTAGTTAGTTTATAGTGTGAATAGGATTTATTATTATGGCCAAATTATGACCAAATTTTATGGCCAAAATGATTTTGCCTTTACTTATATACTTTTAATAAATAATAAATGTACCTTAAATTCATTAATTATTGTTGTATAAATCAATTTTAGTTGTTCAATAAGTTTAGGGAATAGGAAAAAGTTACTACATTTATTAAGAAGATTTGGAGTGAATTTATTTGAGAAAATATGGTCAAATCTAAAACAAGGCTATGAAAGTCTTTTCATAATTGTGGCTAAATTTGGGCCAAAAAAATTGGTGTATTAACGCTTTTCGTCATGCGCAAAATTTGAGGAAGAATCTAATCACAAGAATCTATAATTGATAGAATCTTTAAATTTGTGAATAAATTTTATTTATACACTCAAATTATGATTAAACACTAGAACACATGATAAAGTGTCACATTTTCGACTCAAAATTCTGAAAAAGTTTTAAGTGTGTTCTCAAGTTTAACCAATTAAAATATGTTATTTTCTTTAATTATAAATATTAGCCCCAACAAACGGTAAAACCTCATGCAAGATGTTCTAATTGATGTTGATGTGTACAATTTAAAAAAGGAGACATTTTACCTATAAAAATCCACCAACACTGTAACCAAGAAATTATATATGAACCTATAATTTAAATCTAACAAGTTTAACGCTAAAACTTTAAATATTAAACACATAAATTTTAAATTTTAGATCTGCCTTTTTAAGTAGAGGTAATTTTTCTCTTGGCCTTGTTGACCCATGTTGTTGTGGTCCTTAATTTGCTTTTCCATGCTAGAATTTTTCCAGCATCATGAACTCATAATGGCTTGCCATCAATGTTTTATGGGTATACCTATATAAGGAAAATAAAGACCATCTTTACATTTTTTAAAAAGAGTTTAAATTCCATGTATCGATGATTCAAAAATATATTTATATCATCAAATTACTTAATAAGTAATTATAGATAAATTTATTAGCATGCAATACATTGTAATCAGATAAAAATGATAATTAATTAATTATTTTTTCTAACTCAATTTATATGACATTTTCTTTTTTACTCCGTTTCAAAAAAAAAGAATGACATATTTTTATATTTCATGTAATTTAATTTTAAAATATCAATTTACCCTGAATGAAATAATTTATAGCCACAAAATATTTATGAATTACTTTAGACCATAAATCTCAAATCTTTTCATAATTCTTAAATTCCGTACCTAATTCAAGGACATCATAATTGTGACGGAGGGAGTTGTAAATTAAAATTTATTACTAATTTAATTATTTCTTTTGCTATCAATGTGCATAACTTTAAATACTATTTTAAATTTAAAGCAAAAAGTCAACTCTCCTAGTTACAAAAAAAGACACGAATGCAAGACTATGAAACTAGTAAGGGGTAGAAGTTTGCTTTTATTACCCAACTCCTACCCACACCACACGGCTTTATTTAAAGCTTTTTAAATATATATTTTTAGGTTACCAATAGGATAATGAATAGTCAAAAGGTCAAAATTCGAATATTAGTAAGGAAAGCTATTCTACTCCAATTGCATTTATCAACTGGATGGAGTGAGAATAGAAAAAAAAAGTCGAGTGAAAAAATGTAGTATAATATTATTTTTAGAGTACAATTCTAAATCTACACTTCACAGTTTCATATTTACTACTCAGTTAAGTCCTAAACTACTTCAATATCACTTGTTGCTGGATGGTTAATTTCATTACGATGAATAAAGCAATCCGCTCATTCATTATATTTATCTATCTCAGGAGTCAAATTTATTGAGTTCGATATGGTGAAAGTGAAAATAGGTTTGGTCAATAGATCTTTACTATATAGTGTGACTATCATCTATCGGTAGTGAATAGTTAAAAAGATACTTTCTGATTTTCGATTTATTTGTTTTATTCTTCTTTTTATTTCATTTAAAAAAAAATATTGTTTTACCTTTTTTTAACTTTTTAATTCTAATTTTTCACATTACATGATTAAAACTATAAGATTAAAGAATATTTTGATATATTCTACATATATTTATTAATTAATACCACAAGATTCAGTCATTTTTTTTATATTTACTTAAACGTCGTGTTAAATCAAAATTAGATAAATAAATTAAAACAAAAGGTATAATCAATAGGAAATTAAACGACCCTCAATACAATCATGCAAAACTTAAAAAGAGAGATTATTTTTTGTAAACTCTCAACTCAAGAAAAGTGTTTTCGGAAACAAGTTTGACGAAAAGGTAGAAATTATAATAAAAATATTATAAAAAAAATTATGACAACAAAAAATAACCCCAAGTAGAAAGTTGTTGAGATCTACATGTGTGCGTATGGGACTGACGCCTAGACCTGCTGCACGTATACATTTTCTTAGGAGCGTGGACTTCCTTTAACATTAGTAAACGTGAAATGTTTAGTGTACCAAATTCTTTATTATTGAATATTTTATATCTTTCTCAGGAGCGTTCGACGATAATTAGATAAAATTGAGAAATTTTTTGTTACAAAATAGTCTAGTAACTTTTACGATGTTCGAATAAAGTTTACTAGCCTTTCTGTGATTTTTTAAAATTTATTTATGGTAAAGTTACACAAATTTAAACCTTATGAATGTGTCATATAAATACGTGATTTTTGACCTTCCCCGGGTGTAATATATATATATTTTTCGATATTAAATATTTATATTTGATTCGATATTATTTTAATTATTATTTTATTTTCAGTAAAGTTTTAGTTAAAAAGTAAATAACTAAGTGAAATTAATTTTAGGATATTATTTTATTTTATACCAATTTAAAAAAGAAATAGTACAAAAAAATATGTTTCTTTTTAAATAAATAAGTTAGTAGTTTTAGTACTCTCTTAATTGTATTATTTTAAGGCTATTTATAAACCTTTATTATATTTCCTTAAATATAAAAATTAATAAATATTTATTATTATTATTATTATTATTTATTCTAATTTTTTTTTTTAAAAAAGGATAATATTCAATTTGAATCCTAAACTACTCAAACTACTCCCTCCCAAATTTCCCTATTTAAGTACAACTAACGTACACTCTGCATTACACATTATCAGACTTTTACACTGTCACTGCAAAAAAAGAGAGTGAAAAATCAGAGAGCAAAAAAGCTAGAGAAAAACAAAAACATCAAATAAAAAAGAGAGAAAAGAAGGTGAAGTTGAATTCAGATTCCGTTTGGGTTTTCAGTGCCGACTGTTTCTCGCTTTATTATCTAGTTCAAGTAATTACAGGTTCTTTTTTATCTTGAACCATTTTATGTTGTAAGTTTAAGAAAAAATGTGAAGGAAATGTTGAAGTGATTTTTTGCACTATTTTAGCATATGTATTGATTAATTACGTGAATTTTAATTACTAGGTGTTATAGAATTAAGTTTGTTGAATATTTGTGTTTGAAGTTCTGTATTCATACATCATTGCACACACACATAGAATACATACACAGATAGTGAGAAAAGTATATCAGTAAAAGGAAATAGGTAAAAATGAACACACCATTTACGCATGCACACTCAAACACCACATACGGAGAAAACAGTGAGTAAGAAAAAAATCAAAAATGATTGGGACGAGGGAGAGAAAACAGTGGGATAATGAGAAGAAAATAGGCCAGTCATGCAAGTTTTCCGGTGAAATTTTACCAAAATCAGAAAATACACACACTGTACATATGCGCACACACATAGCAAAATTGAAGGTCTATAGTTCATTTTTCCGGCGAGAAACTGCCAGAAAATCGGCTAAATTTTGCCGGTAAGTCCCTTTTTCCGTTGAATGATACCTCCTTCTCTCCTATTTCACTTTCCCGTCACCGAAAACAACCCCCTCAGCCACGCCTCCTTCTCCCCTTCGCCCGTCACTGCTGCACTATGAGAAGGCCAGATCTGGCCGGAATAATCACCACTGGCGAAGCCCAACGCCGCCGCCGCCATACCCTCTTCCCTTTTCTCGTCGGCGCCCCATCCTCTTCCTCCTCCTTCTCCGTCGCCAACCAGCCACTAAGGCTGAGGGACTGCCACTCCCTCCTCTCCTCTTTTCCCAACGATTGGCAAACCTTACTGCACCACCGACTACCCCACCGCGCTTCAGATTCCGCCAGAAAAATGGTGATAATTCGCCGTAATCATCATCTCCGGTGAACACCCATGGTTGCTGCCCCCTCTATGGTCAATAATTTCAAAGGGGCGTACACTATTTTTGTGTATAGATCCGCCTAAATATATATATATATATATATATATATATATATATAAGTGGAATGATTTTTTACTTTCAAAATTAAGGAATAATTTTATTTATATTTTTCTTATTTTATTTATTTATTTTATTAATTTATCGAATTAATTGCCTAAATTGAATTTTGGTTAAAATTTTGTTCAAGTTAAGTAGCCTTTTAAACAGATAAATTGATACAAGCTTCTCTTTATATATAAAAAGATAAATTAATGTTTTAATGTTAGGCAACTTTTAGATGCATTTAAAATATTTGTCTCAATAAGAATGCAGCGTGCGCATCTTTGTGAGACATTTAAAAATTCAAGGATGCAATAAATGCACTTTGACAAATATTTTTTAAAATCTAATTTTCACACGATTTATTTAATCTAAGATAATAGACAAGTTTTAGTATTAAAAATGAGCGAACCTAGGCCCAAATATAATTTATTCAAAATAGTTTAAGTCAAGTATAAGTCAATAAAGAGACTGTGCTTGAACCACGGGACTCGAGGGGTACCTCACACCTTTCCCTCGGTCAACAAAATTCCTTACCCTGTCTTCTATTTTCGTAGAACATAACAAAGGGTCATTTTCTTTTGACTAGGGATTTAAAAAGGTGACTTGGAACACCAAAACTCAATTTCAAGTGGCGACTCTATAAATAAAATAATCCCTATTCAAAATCGTCACTTTAATTGGAAAAACCCTTCGAACTCGAACCCTTCGGGCGAAAAAGGGGTGTGACATCTCTGGCGACTCCACTGGAGATTAATAAGAATTCTAGTTTTTTATATTGACTTATACTTGCTTTAATTATTATTAATATTGTGTTTGTTGGCCTTATGTGCTACTTGTCGCTTATTTACCGCTTTGATATTGATTGAACTGTATCATATACTGTCTTCTCTTGTGCACCCCCTCTGAGTCTCTGAAATAGGATAGAAGGAATGCAACGCATGCATCCTACTTTTTTTTTGAGATAGCCAGAGTGTCAAGGCACCTGAAGGATTATAGTCACACATGTTAGGCGAGGTTCGGATCGACAACGAAGGCGGTGTTGCCCTGCTACCGACCAAGTTTTCCCTCCCTGGCTCGAGTGTCCGCTCGGGTAAGCTAGTCCAGACACCTATCTCTATTAGGCTTAAATTTAGAAGAACTGAAAACTCAGAATCTGGTTATCCCTATTAGGTGTCGCTTTATTTGCATCATATGCATCTGATTTAGCTGGACTCGGCACAAGGACAGGGTCTATCTAGGACAGGTGGCCTACTTTATAAAGACCAACATGTGCATCCTACGTGCTCTTTGACATTTGTTTGGAAGGCTATTTGTTTGTTGACCGATTTTAGGCAACTTTAAAATGCAAGAGATTAATTTATCCTCACATTTAGTGAATTATTTTTTCAAAGAAAAAAATTATTTTTAAAAGAAAGAAAAAATTTTAGTAACATAGTTTTACGGTCTTCATGAATTATGAGGGTCTGATTCTCACATCTTAGTGGGATACGTAGGAAGTCCTTCCCTATTCGTTGATTTGTTAGAGAATATCTTAAAAATATGACTACTTTTATAATTATTTTCCTACTCTTCAAGTGTAATTTTTATATTTTTAAATATCTTAATAGCCCTTCATTTTTAGGGATCATGAGGCTAAATTTTTACAAAATAAAAAATATAAATAAATCTTAATAGCCCTGAACCTTTAGGGGTCTTGAGGTTGAGTTTTGTACGACATAATTTTTAAGAATTACGCATACCTGATTCTCATTTTAATGAGATACGTAGGCAGTCCTCAATGGATTCGGCGATCTTAAAAAAATTGGATGTCTTTTCTTCTAAAAAAAGAAGAAAAAAAATATTTTCAAAAATTAAAAATGTTATTCAAAAATAAAAAAATTTGTTTCTCATATTTCAAATAATAATAATAAAAAAAAAGGTATATTTCTTCGTATCTTTAATTTTTTCGAACTATGCAAGATCTGATTCATGTCTTGGCAGGATACGTAGGCAACCCTCTAAAGGGTTCGATCAATTTTTTTCAAAAAAGTGAGCCTAGAAAGCCGGGATGAAACATAAAGTCTTCCCTAATAGGTTGAAAAATGCATCTAGAAGCATAACATACAACGTGACATTATAATATATAACACTCACCCGTTTGCTACTTGGTAACAGAAAGATAAAGTAGTTGGTGGTTGGTTTATTGTTTAAACTGGCATCACAATCGTACAACACTAGATACAAGGGAAAAAGAAAAATGACCCACAAAGAGGGTGTAGGGTCTGACAGTGAGGAGGAGAAAAATCAGTTGATTTCGTCAGAATTAGCATCAATGGAAGAGGTTAAGTTATTGAAACAACAGATGGAGGAACTGTACCAAGCTTGGTTAAATGGACAAGCCCCGCCTTCCTCAATCCCTGGACTTGCGAATATGAATGATCCAAATCCTACTCAAGCTCAAACTAGCGATCCATTTTACCCGCCTGGATTTGGCCCATATGCTAATGTGTCTGGCACTATAGGTATTTGTACCATGGGCCCAACAAATTCGTTTGTCACAAATAACCCATTTCACTTCTGTAGCACCAGCTACTGCGGGATTTAACCCATTTCACTTCTGTAGCACCAGCTACTGCGGGTCTTCAATCGGTAGCACAGAAGAATATGGGGGAACCAAGTCATGATCTGTTGTATCCTCCTGAAATGACTTTCAAACCTCAAAATCGATATTATTATGCTCATCAACACAATTCTCCTATCACGATTGAAAAAATTGTTAAGAATGAGGAACAAGATGAGATGGCTAGGAAAGTAAGAAGCTTGGAGTAGAGTATGAGAAATATACAAGGATTGGGAGGACCAAAGAGTGTTTCATACAAGAATTTGTGTATGTTTCCTAATGTCCATTTGTCGTTAGGGTTCAAAATGCCAAAGTTTGACAAATACGAAGGTCATAGCGATCCTGTAGCTCACTTGAAAAAGTTTTGCAATCAATTAAGGGGAGCAGGAGGAAAAGAAGAATTGCTTATGGATTAAATTGGAGAAAGCTTGGAAGGGGTAGCTTCTGAATGATTTATTAACCAAGACATTTCCCGTTGCCACGTGTGGGATGACATGGCTTGGGATTTTGTTCAACAGTTTTAATATAACATCGAGATAGTCCCAGATCGCACCACACTGACTAATATGAGAAAAAAGACAACTGAAAGTTTTTGAGAATATACTATCAGATGGAGAGAACAGTCTGCAAGAGTCAGACCATCGATAAAAGAGTCTAAAATGATTGATATATTTCTGCAGGCACAAGAACCTGATTATTTTCATCATTTGCTTTCTATTATTGGAAACACATTTGTTGAGGCCATTAAAATTGGAGAGATGGTAGAGAGTGGAATTAATACCGAAAAGATTATCAGCCAAGCCGCTTTAAAAGCAACAACACAAGCAATTCAAAGTGGTTCAGGAAGCTTTGGTGGAAAAAAAAGAACAGAGGATGTAGCAACTATTATACTAGGTCCACGACAAAATTGGAGAGGTGAGCATCACCCTTACGCACAATATCAGTCCCAAGTTTATGTCCAAGTCCCATATAACTATCCACGACACTATGTTCTACCACAAAATCCATTATATTCCATTCCATCTCCTCAATATTCTATCTATAATGCACAACCATATGTTCGAACTCTTTCTTACCCGCAATGGCGTGCACCAACCCCTCAAAATCATTCTCCAATTCCACAAACATACCCAAGCCCCTCCAGACTCAATTTTCGCTCTAAGCGAAATAATGAAAAGAGGCAGAAACTAAGGGATAGTTTCACACCAATTGGAGAATCATATACCAGTTTATTCCAAAAATTGAGACAAAAGGACATGATCACTCCTCTTCTTGGGTATACCCTAAACCCACAATCAAGAAACTTTGACCCTAATGTACGATGTGTATATCATTCTGATGTTCAGGGTCATAGTACTAAAGATTGTCGTGCTTTGAAAAGAGAAATAAAAAGAATGATTCAAGATAAATTGATTATGGTACATGATGTTGATCGTGGTGGAAGCTCTAGTCATGTTGATATGCAAATCAGTGGCTAAGTTGTCAGGCTGAGCAATTGAGAAGTCACCCCTCTCCCTACTAGGGAGAGGTCTAGTAGTTTGTTTTATTTTTTTTTCTATTACCCGAATTATTTTAGGATTGTAGTTTAGGACCTATCTTGTCTGATTTTTTTATCGTTTTTGTTCAAACCCTTTTATCTTTCTGTCAACAAAATGTGTGTCTCTTTTGTTTTTATTTATCAATATATATTATCTTTTTTTCTTCAAAGAGCTCTTTCTATGGTGATTCTGGTAATATGATAAGCATGTTGAATTTTCAGCCAGATCTTAAAACCTAATCTAATGTTGAAACACTCAATCAAGAACCTAGAGTTGAAAAAAATATGTAAGAAAAATAAGTAAAGTGTTGAGATGTTTTGGGGACCTAGTTACATCCTCACTTGAATGTTTTGAGGCAATCACTTTGTGAATAAAAAATGACTTGATCTTCAATAAGAAGGTTCAACTTAAGCATTTTTGAATGAGATCAACCAGAGGATATATAGTTTCTATTGTCAGAAGAAGCAAAAGGAAGTTAGCTAAACAAAAAAAAGTCATCTGTTGTGAGGAAAGTACAATACAAGTAGACCTGTATGATTTACAAGTTTAAAAGAAGTGACACACGTGCATATGCTTAATCACGATCAATATTAAAAAGATGTGTATGAACTTCAGGTTCCATTCCTAGATTGCATGTTATGTACTTGCATTTTTAAGAATTTATACGACGAAGGCATTTCATTCTGCTATCCAAATGTTGTGTCATCCTTTGTTATCCCTTTTGAGTTTTTGTTTTATTTATTTTATATCCCTCTTTTGGAATCAAAATAGAGTCTGAAAAAAAATGTCAAGAAAAAGAATTGAGTCAAAAAAGTGTCAAGAAAAAATAGAGTCGGAAAAAATATCTCTCTTTAAAAAAAAAGAAAAAGAGAAAAAAGTCAAGAAAAAAACATCAAGCAAAAGAACAAGATGCCTGAACTACGTTTGACCTGATTCTTGCTATGACAAGATACGTAGGCAGCCCTACTCTGGGGTTCGATCCAACAAAAAGAAAATTTAAATTACCCAGAATAAAATAAAACTGGGGCAAATGTTTATTTTCTTAAAAAAGTCGATTTCAAAAGTTGTATGTTTCACCCAATAGTATGTAAATTTTTGAGCCACATGTCTCCCTTTTTTCTAACCTTTTTCAAAAGCCAAGTTACAACCAAAGAAAGACCTTTAGATCGATCTTTGAGAATGTCAAGGCTAAATATGTTATGGGTGCGTGATGTTTCGTATGTTGGGCATTATTTAAAAAAATGAATGAAAAAAAATGAATGAATAAAAATGAGAGTCTTATTGGTGAAAACCCTTTTGAGCACCATAAGGCGATAGTGAGCTGAGAAAGAAATGAAAATGAGACAGCCGTTGGCAAAAACTCATTGAGGTGCCACTAGCCGAAGGAGAATTGTGATCTAGAGGAAGCATATTCAAGATTGATTCCATTTCAAACTCAATAAGTGGACAAGAGTTGTAATAATTAGTGTGGGTAGATCAGGTTGTTTAATTCAAAATGCATGTCATGATTGCTGGAATCGGATACCACACCCAAATAAGTTTTCTTCTATCGTTTTAAAAGAAATAAAATGCCTATTGTTTTTCCCTTTTATTTTTATTTTTCTATTTTTGATTTTTGGTATCTTTGTCATCAAATAAAAATTGTCATTTTTCTCGTGTCTTTGAGTCGAGTCCGTGTCATAACAAGTGAGAAAAGATTTCAAAATTGGCTACCAGCTTCTTCAATTGCACAAAGCAATACAAAAGTCAACACATGAAAGAGACATGATTGTGAGCCAAAATAAGGCATGCAAAATTTTTTTGTCAACAGACGAGTCTGGAAACTCATGGAAATACCAAGGTTTAAATAGTTTATTTGAGGAGCATGGCAAACAAAGATACTGTGTTTGTTTTGGAGTCACTTCTAATAATCTGAGTTTGGGTCAACGATGTAGTAAGTCGGTGACAGATGCCAGTAGTTGGAAGCAAGGTTAAATGTGAAGAGAGCAAGAGTGATTGCCACAGAAGCTAAAGCCACAAACCTTCCACCATATTTTTGAGCTCACAAGTTTTCTTTGATGAAACAGGAAACATATTACCTTCAAATTAAGGACTTCAGAGCATAAATATCAAGGGTTGTAAAGCCTTATTTCCATAGTGCAGGAAGCAATGTTGCTGCACAGGTTTGAAAATCAAATTATGGTAAAAATTCAACCCTTAGGAGACGCACTTCCTAGCCTGGATAATTCAAGTTTCATTTTTTAGATGACGCACTTGATAACGCCCAAACTACAGCTCTCATTAGAAAATGTAAGCGGTCGATGTCAAATATAGAACCCAACTGGGTTGGGTGTCGAATCCCACAGGGAATACTTGGTCACTAAGTGTTGCAATTATTAGTAGACTGTTGGTTGAAAATTCTACGGAAAAGGGAGAGTTTGATTATGCGTGAATTACTAATATCAAAGTAACGAATGAGGCGAGTTGTTTAGTAAGATTTAATCACAGAGATTTTTAAGTTAGGGTTATGTCCACCTTGTAAGTTCTACGTATCTATTAAGTATGAGTAATGCGGAATTTAGACATGCATGCACTTATAGAGATTCGTATTCTAATGGTAAATCCTAGTGTTTCCCAACCATCAAGGATTATTTCACTTTAACTCTCCCAAGCCTAAAGTGTATAACTAATGGTACGAACTCTCCAAGAAAGTTAATCCGGTTAAGGCATTAACGTGTAAACAGGGGTTGGAAGCCCTATTTTCTTGTCACACTCTCTTTTCCAAACATGTAACTTTTCTCCCGAACAAGTTAATTGTATAATGGCGTGTTCCTTATGTTTGCAACCATAAGAATTTAATTAAAACGAAGAGATTAATGATATAAGTAGCATACACATCAAGAATTCACAAACTCATAGCAATAGATAGTATATTACGAGGCTTTCATAACCCTAACAGAGGAGTTTAGCTACTCATACGTACAACGAAAATCAAAGAAGACATCACCATCATACCCAAGTTAGAATAATCTCACGATAGGGATGAAGTTGGCGTCAAACAAAGGGTTGACGTTTTTTCCTCTTAGCCATTTTCTCAAGAAAGCCGTGTTTCTCTGTTCTAAAACTTACAGAATCTGTAAACTGAATAATGTTCAATGCTGTTGAAAAATTCAGCAGTAAGGGTTTTTATAGTATCCTTGTCTAACTAAGTTGCTACTGCATCCTTAAGTCTTTAAAAATACTGGGTTTGCCCAGGAAAAAGTTCTCATGCATCACTTTCAGTCCAAAAGCTGTCTTCCCTCTAATGTGAAGTTTTCCTTTGTTGCTCATAAGTCCATAAAGTGCTGAAATCTTCATCATTAATACCTGAAAAACATACTAATCACGTAGGTTAGCTCACTTAAAGGAAAATAGACTAAAAGTGCAGGAATTATATATTTTGTCCTCCAAACTTAGCTAAAATATGAGTAAATTATAGTTCTTAGGCGTGTAAATACGCCTAACATCACCACCCCACACTTAAAGCTTTGTTCGTATTCGAACAAATTATAGCATCCATGCAAACACCTAACTAGAATTTCACAATAGCAACACAAAATTTATCCTCAAGACATGCACGACAATTATTAACAAAAGTAGGTTTCTTGATCACTACTAGAAACAATTCAACCTCCAACATAGACTCGTGAGGATGGTTAATTCGTATCCATAATTTAAGGCACAAAGAATCATACAAAACTACCCAACAATCATCAACCATGTGTGTCTCACACAATATACAACAACAACAACAAACCCAGTGTATTCCCACCTGGTGGGGTCTGTGGGGGGGGGGGTAAGATGTACGCAGTCCATACCTCTACCTCTCAAGAGGTAGATTGGCTATTTCCGATAGACCCCCGGCTCAAGACACACGATACCACACAATACAAAGTAGAGCACCGAACAAATTACAAGATTACATAACATAACATGCATAACATAAATACGGCATAAATGCGGCAGGCATAAGTAAAAGTAAAGGAAAACAGAAAACAGAAAGAAAACAGAGGAAAGCACCCAGATTCGTTCTAAAACAAGGAACAAGGAACACGGAAGCATACCAGGCTACTACCCCCAGCAAGTAATTCCCTACCGTAGCGACCCAAACTGGCCCTAGTCCTCTACCCTAATTCGCGTCCTCCAAACCTTCCTATCTAGGGTCATGTCCTTAGTAAGCTGTAACTGCTCCATGTCCCGCCTAATCACCTCACCCCAGTACTTCTCCGGCCTACCCCTACCCCGCCTAAAACCGTCCAATGCTAGCCTCTCGCACCTGCAAACCGGTGCATCCATGCCCCTCCTCTTCACGTGTCCGAACCAGCTCAATCGGACTTCCCGCATCTTGCATTCCACTGGAGTCACACGTGTGTCTCACACAATATATCACCCATAATCACTCACAAGTTTTGCATTTTTCGAGACATGGGTATAAGACTCTCCTTGCTCTCTCTCTCACAAAGAATTCATATGTTGCAACTGATGACCATAGGCTTGCCCTTAGTGTAATGCTCCACTAAAATCAGAATGCTAAGCTTAGGATCAAATAGGTCTTTACAGGTTGTAATGTAGGCTAAAGGACAGGTAGGACTATTTTGGCCAGAAATAGTGACTATGTTCCCTAAGCGCTTTAATACATCACATTATGCCATTAACACTCTCTTTTAAACAACCCCTCTACCTTCCTTTCACCTACCACCCCTTTTCACTTATTTTGTTATTCAATTATAAACACAACTATCTTTTTATTTTTCTATTTTTGTGTTTTTTTTATTTGATTTATTTATTTATATATTTTTTTCTTTTTTTTCTTTTTTATAAAACACCTCTATGATAGCCATTCTTTTTCACAACAATTTCAAGTACCAATACACTCTGAGACATCACTCTCATTCAATTTCCTCTTATTTTATCACATGACTCTACAATTTAAAGAGCTTAGGAATTTGGATCAAATTATGGTCTTGAAAAAAATGGATTAGGCTACATATAAGGCTGTCAAAGAAAATAGCTAAAGGCTCAAAGGGGGTTAACTAGGATAATGTACAAGGGTAGGTAAAAAGAAGGTAAACAAATTCAGAGTTGTCAAAGAAATGCCTAAATCATCTCCTAAACTCACACTCTTTATTTCGCTTTACACACACACCAGGCAAGTTCTAGCATCAGTCATAACACAGAATATACTACAACCTCACACACACAAGGCACATGGTCAACTTTATTGGGAGCAGTATAGACTCTTGACCCAACAGATGAATGAATTAAACCACACACTTATCACACAGTGAGCCACATTTAGAGCCCAAATGTATCAATAGTAATGATTTTAGCACAAACTCTTGTCATAATACCATGCCGCCTATCAGAACAATTTCATGCAAAATCTAAAAAGATCTAAAAATCTAAAAATTTAACTACAAACTAGAATAAATGCAGGCAAAGAAGTATGATACAGCATACAAATACCAGCATCCCACACTTAGAAGGGACATACTGCCCTCAGTGGAAAATAAATAAGGAAAACCTGATTAGTCGGACTCCTCCTCTATGTTTGGGGTCATACCCCCTGCATCGTCATCATCATCAGAGTCGTCGTCATCAGAGTTGTTCTCCATGTCAGAGTTTGGCAGTCGGCGATCATCGTCAGTCGACACGTCATCATTGAGAGGTTCCTCAAATGTACCCCTACTCCACACATAGCCCGCGCATGCTCATTCATCGGGTAGTCATAATCCAACTGCTGAAGCTCTGCATCAGTCGGAATACGACCCCCACTCATCATGGTAAACCTAGTCATGCCATATAGATGGCGAAAGAAACTTTCATCACGAGCATGTCTTTCTGCAATGGTAAGGTTGATGCCATGACCAGTTTCAGGATCTTTAACTTTCATGAGATCAACCTTCTTCGGGTTGTGTGGAAGCTTATGATTTGCAGGTTCCTCTTCAATGTGCTCGTTCCTTAATATCGCAGTCAACAAATTGCCAAAGCTGAAATGGGACCTTTTGTGTAGCCTTGCTTTACGCATTGACGATCGTATAACCGCACCAATGTTGATGGGAATATTCGCCATCAGAGCGTACACCAAGCATACTCGATCACGTGTGATCTTTGTATACTGTGTCCCAGGAATCAGGCAAGAGTTGACTATCCGCAACCATATACGAGCTTCTCTGTTTAAGGAAGCATACGGGAAGGTATTGTGCCGACCATTATCCTTGTGGTGAATCCACCGGGCCATGGACCTTGTTCCGCACAGTGTGTGTCTGATTGCCCTGTAGGGAGGTCTGTGATATAGCTCCTTGAGCGGTGATGGATCCACAGTTGGAAGACCTAGAAAAGAGTTGAAGAACTCCGCATTCAATTGCAAGACTTGGCCCCGAATCTTCACTTCCGGTAGTCTTTGGGGACTAATTGGCATAAAACTCGCGTGTTAGATCAAGATTGCATTCCCCCATATCTTGGAAAATAAATTCAAGGTTTAGTGCCATGATTTTAGCCAAAATGTGGGGTTCTCTCTTTGCTAGACTCTCCTTTTGCATCAAATCCACGTGAACATATTTCTTTACTTTGTTGTTCTTGTACCACTCCTTTCCTTCCTCCTCTAGGAACCACTTTATCCCGAAAGTGCGTCTAGGTATTTGCAAAGAGGAGGACTCAGCTTGCTCTTTTCTTGACCTTTTCTGTCCTTTCTGTGAGGTGGACACTTTTTCTTTTCCTTGTCGTCCTTTTGGTGCCATTCTACCTGAGATCAAAATAGAGTCATGTTAGCTTCATCTCGGAAGATTCAATCTAAAAACAAACAGTAATGGCACCACCCCACCTTTAGGCGGTATGTTCCAACAACAATGTTTAGCACAGTCATACTTTCATGTAATCTTGACTATACTTTCATGTTTGGATTAATGCACTTTTTGAACAAGACCACCACATAGAGATCGTATCATGTTATTGCATAGAAATAATCACAACATCTTATGCTTGTGGTCAATCATGACCGGTATCTCGATGAACGAGTCATTCAAACATTCAAGCTTTCAACTTTCAAGATTATGTATTAACTTCACAATTTCAACTTCATAAAAATATGACAGTGTATAACAATCAAGTACAAGTCGAAACAAAGTCAAGAACACCCACACGTATTCTTTCACTCAAATAGATGTATCATAACAAACCAACCATATTCTTATCACCAAACACCACTTCAAAATCTAACAAATCATTATAAACGTAGCATTTCAACAACTACGGAATATAAAAGAATAACTTACTTGGTGATGGATCCGGAAGATGAGTTTGCAAGATTAGATGAGCAAAAAGAAACTTTGAGAGAATTTGGAAGCTTGGGCGGCGCCTATATGGGGAAAACAATTGCATATTGTTCTAAGGTTGAAGATCTATTTATAGACTAAGCCATGAGTTGGGTTTTATCCATGTAAAATCGGGTTAGGAGACAAAAAGGTATAAGTAGGCGGCGCCTAATGCTTTGCCTATGCTTAGCATAGGCGGCGCCTTTGTCAAAGCCTAGTTGGGTATAGGCGGCGCCTATGCTATTGCCTATGTTAGGCAGTGAGCATAGGCAGTGACATAGGCCTTGCCTTGTCGATTGCCTAGATTAGCATAGGCCTTGCCTTGTCCGTTGCCTAGATTAGCATAGGCCTTGCCTTGTCTATTGCCTAGATTAGCATAGGCCTTGCCTTGTCCATTGCCTATGTGAGGCAGTGAACATAGGCAATGGCATAGGCCCTGCCTTGTCCATTGCCTAGATTAGCATAGGCAATGCCTAACCAATAGCCTTTGCTCCTTCATTCCTAACTTACCACCTTAAACATGGCTCACTTTTCAAATCAAAATTTGGGACTAATCCCCTCCTTTGTACGTCTTGCACCTACACTTAATCAAAAACAACAAAAACGATTAGAACGATGGGTTGCCTCCCATCAAGAGCCTTAGTTTTGGTCGTGGCTCGATTATTCTTTTTGAATTTTTTTATTTAACAAAAACAAACTCCTAATAAAATAAAATAATTAAAAACAATGGGTTGCCTCCCATCTAGTGCTTGATTTATCGTCGCGGCACGACATAGTTATCTCGATTACTTAGACTTCATCGAGATATATGGTGTATCATTTTCTGAATGGATTCAGACGACGCTGATGTTTAATTGTGGGCATGCAATCTTCTTCGAGATGAATCTTGTGCATACATATCCCAGGAGGGATACTAATTATATCCTCAATAGTCCAATCAGTGGCTCTTTTGTATCTCTTCAGAACAGAGATGAGAGCTGCTACTTGCTGTTCACCTAAATCAGCCAACCATCACCGGAAGTGTATTTCCACTTCCCAAGAACGCATACTTTAGATGAATGGGGAGCTCTTTTAATTCTAGCACTGGTGGCTCTGCAATGGAAGTCTTCGCTGTTGGTGAAGGTCGATTCTTAAGATCAAGGTCCAACTTCTTAGGAGCATGAGAATAGGACCCTATTTCTGTTAGAGCACAAATAGTTTCTTCGTAATCTTCAACATCCTCATGCTCAACATTCATAAGCACAACAGCCAATTGCTCAACACTAGGCTGTTTCTCTACAGATAAGTCTTTCTCATCTTCATAACAAACATCATCTACAGAGAACACATTCATATCTTTGGGCTATTTCATTGATTTGCATACATCAAAATGAACCACTTCATCATTCAGCCAAAATAAAAGCTCATTAGCTCTTAAATCAATAAGCACACTTCCAGTTGTGAGGAAAGGACGACCCAAGATTATGGGAACTTCAGAATCCACCTCGTAATCCAAAATAACAAAGTCTGCGGGAAAAATGAAGGTAGAAACCTTCACCAGTACATCATATAAGATACCAACAAGTCGTTTTACCGACCTATCTGCCATCACAAGACGCATATTGGTTGGTGTAGGATCGCCCAACCCCAACGTTCTGTAAATAGATAGCGGCATCAAATTGATGCTAGCTCCCAAATCGCACAATGCCTTAGCAAAATTCATAGATCCCACCGTGCAAGGAGTAGTGAAAACACCAGGATCTGCCTTCTTCTGTACTAAAGACCTCGTGGCAATTGAACTGCAATGATGAACATTATCTGCCAGTTCATAACTTGTTGCCCTTTTCTTTGTCAAAAGGTCCTTCATGAATTTGGCGTACCCTGGCATCTGTTCCAGCGCCTCCACCAAAGGCACGTTAATAGTCAGCTGCTTCAACATAGTCATGAATTTACTGAACCTGGTGTCATCAGCCTTCTTCTTTAGTCTCTGAGGAAAAGGTGGTGGTGGAAGGGGAATAGTTTTCTCCACCACTTCTTTTTTATCTTGCTTCCGATTATCGATCTTTTTTGGCTGGTGACATCTAGGTGTAGTGTCATGAACGTTCTCATTCTGATTTTCAGCTTCTATAGAATCATCACAGTCTGCTTCAATCACATTCTCTTCTGTATTATCAACCACCTGCTTGCCTTTGGACGGATTTTCCAACACCTTACCGCTCCTGGTAGTAATAGCCATACATGATCCATCATTCCTTAGATTTTGCACAGTGTCGCTAGGTAAGGTGCCAGCTTTTCTTTGGTTGAATGTCGCTGATAGTTGACTCAATTGTTGTTTCAACTGTTTTATTGAAGTGGAATGTGAGTCAACCAATTAATTTATTGATGACAAATCATTATTTACCTCATTTACTCCCGTATTGGTTGCCTCCACTCCTTTCAACAGCTTAGCCATCATATCTTCCATGGACATCTTCCCAGATCCAGACGTCGCAGCCTCACGATTTTCAGGAGGAACGTACAAACCACTCCTATCGGTCTTATTCTTCCAACTGCCTTGATCACGGTCCTTGTGTCCAGATTTATCATAATAGTTCCGACCTTGGTTTCCTTGGGCATTGCCTCGGAAACCCCCTTGATTATTCAAGTAATTTGCTTCCTCCTCAGAATCAGAGTCATCTCTTTCCTGTGATACGACAACCTTGACTTTTCTGATCTTCCATGATAATAAATGTTTGGTAAGAAGATCCATCTACGTTTTCATGTGTGTCATTCTTGGTCACGTTCCTCTTCTCTTTGCTTTTGTTCTGCAGTCATGCCAATAGATACAGTAGAGCTTGCTACCTCAGAATCCCTGGTATGCCAAGCTCTACTCTGCTTTGTCATACGATCTAGCATATCACTTGCCTCAATAAAAGTAAGGTCAATGAATGACCCACCTGCAGCATTATCAACCACTGGCTTTGTCACCGAGTTCAAAGCCCTATATAATATTTCCATCAAGTGGATATTGGTCATCTGATGGTTTGGGCATCGCATAAGCTTCTTCTTGAACCTCTCCCATGTTTCGTGGAGAGCTTCAGTTGGAAGTTGTCAAAAATTGCTGATCTCATCTCTTAATTATGCTCTCTTGGATGGCGGAAAGAATCTTTCTAGGAAAACGTCTTTCAGTTGCCTCTAATTAATAATAGAGTCAGGAGTTAGCCCGTTCAGCCATAGAGTTGCCTCTCCAGATAGAGACAATGGAAATATGCGTAGCCGAATTGCATTCTGTCCAACCCCTGGATTGTTAAACACCTTGCATGTTGAGATAAAATTGATCAGATGCATATTCGGATCATCGCCTGCAAGTCCACCAAATAACCCCTTGAGCTGCAATAGCTGAATCATGGTACTAGTGATATTGAACTTGGCTTCGGGAGCCAAGGGCGGAGGAATAATATCCCCTGTGGCACCAGTCCCATCCAGATCGTCATCATCATCATCAAAAGGAACCTGAACAGCTCGGCGTTCAGGTCTCATTCTAGCTTGACGATCTCTCCTGTTCACAGGTGCTGCCACCTCATCTGCACGCCTTGGATTTAGTAACTCATCATCACCCAGGTCCTCTTCATCAGGATTTGTTGCCCGACCTGGGTTATCAATATTCTGTTGATGCACTTGAGCAGCTGCCAATGCAGCTAATCTATCCTGCTCCTGTTGAGCAGCCATCCGTTCAAGGTTTCGTTGCGCATCCATTCTGCCAATAAGTTGTGGTTCAGGATTTATGGGTAATAACGGTTGACCAGAACTTCGTGTATTTGGCATGCACTCCACTAAACCTGAACAAAACAAAAACAACAAACAAAAAGTAAAATTCGAGAATCTTTGACCAAAGGGTCTATTAACTATCACAAACTTAGTTGACAACTGTATTCCCCGGCAACGGCGCCAAAATTTGATAACGCCCAAACTACAGCTCTCGTTAGAAAGTGTAAGCGGTCGATGTCAAATATAGAACCCAACTGGGTTGGGTGTCGAATCCCACAGGGAATAATACTTGGTCACTAAGTGTTGCAATTATTAGTAGACTGTTGTTCGAAAATTCTACGGAAAAGGGGGAGTTTGATTATGCGTGAATTACTAATATCAAAGTTACGAATGAGGCGAGTTGTTTAGTAAGATTTAATCACAGAGATTTGTAAGTTAGGGTTATGTCCACCTTGTAAGTTCTACGTATCTATTAACTATGAGTAATGCGGAATTTAGACATGCATGCACTTATAGAGATTCGTATTCTAATGGTAAATCCTAGTGTTTCCCAACCATCAAGGATTATTTCACTTTAACTCTCCCGAGCCTAAAGTGTATAACTAATGGTACGAACTCTCCAAGAAAGTTAATCCGGTTAAGACATTAACGTGTAAACAGGGGTTGGAAGCCCTATTTTCTTGTCACACTTTCTTTTCCAAACATGTAACTTTTCTCCCGAATAAGTTAATTGTATAATGGCGTGTTCCTTATGTTTGCAACCATAAGAATTTAATTAAAACGAAGAGAGTAATGATATAAGTAGCATACACATCAAGAATTCACAAACTCATAGCAATAGATAGTATATTACGAGACTTTCATAACCCTAACAGAGGAGTTTAGCTACTCATGCGTACAACGGAAACCAAAGAAGACATCATCATCATACCCAAGTTAGAATAATCTCACGATAGGGATGAAGTTGGCGTCAAATAAAGGGTTGACGTTTTTTCCTCTTAGCCGTTTTCTCAAGAAAGCCGTGTTTCTTTGTTCTAAAACTTACAGAATCTGTAAACTGAATAATGTTCAATGCTGCTGAAAAATTCAGCAATAAGGGTTTTTATAGTATCCTTGTCTAACTAAGTTGCTACTGCATCCTTAAGTCTTTAAAAATACTGGGTTTGCCCGGGAAAAAGTTCTCATGCATCACTTTCAGTCCAAAAGCTGCCTTCCCTCTAATGTGAAGTTTTCCTTTGTTGCTCATAAGTCCATAAAGTGCTGAAATCTTCATCATTAATACCTGAAAAACATACTAATCACGTAGGTCAGCTCACTTAAAGAAAAATGGACTAAAAGTGCAGGAATTATATATTTTGTCCTCCAAACTTAGCTAAAATATGGGTAAATTATGGTTCTTAGGCGTGTAAATACGCCCAGCATCAGCACTTCCTAACTTGAACCATCATTCCTAGAAGACGCACTTTCTAGTTGAGTCATTTCATTTAACCCCTAGGAGACCCACTTACTAGTTTGAATAAGTCAGTTTTCATTTGTTAGGTGAAGCACTTCCTAACTTGAACATTCACTCCTAGAAGACGCACTTTTTAGTCGAGTCCTTCAATTTAACTCTTTGGAGACACACTTCCTCATTTTGGTCATCATTTTTACTTTGACGAGACGCATATCTTGAGCAGGGCTTTGATTCACACTTTTTCTGTACTTTTCAAAAACTGTAATCAGATGATGCTCACAAAATTTTCTAGTACAAACTGGGGCAAAAATTTTGTTCGTGTTTATTGAATTTTACTTTATGCTCAGGATCCTCCTGAAGAATGGGACAGGACCCTCCTAAAGAATGGAAATTTATTTTTTATGATCTGGATCCTCCTAAAGAATAGAATAGGACCCTCCTGGGGAATGGAAATTTATTTTACGTCCAGGACCCTCCTGAAGAGTGGGATGTTATTTTTTTGTTTTACCTTTTTTTTTGAGTTCAGGAACATATTTTAAAAAATCAGAAAAGGAAATACATGAGCTCGCCTGAAGAAAAAGTTGAAGAAAAGAAAGAGTTGTAAATCGAGTGTTGAAGTAAATTTCTGTTCGAGTTTTCGGTGACGTCAGTCATGCTTCTTGTAGTTAGTTCATTATTCAGGAACACATGTTACCTTCAAATCAATGATTTCAAAGTCTAAACATCAAAGGCCATAATTTCTCAAAGCGGCATTTGTAAGGAGACACACTTCCTGATTTGGGTAATTCAAGCGGCATTGGTAAGGAAATGCACTTCCTTATTTGGATAATTAATGAGACATTTGTAAGGAGACGCACTTCCTTGTTTGGACAATTCAAGCAACATTTGTAAGGAGACACACTTCCTAATTTGGGTAATTCAAGCGACATTTGTAAGGAGATGCACTTCCTGATTTGGGTAATTCAAGCGGCATTGGTAAGGAGATGCACATCCTTGTTTGGGTAATTAAAGAGACATTTGTTAGGAGACACATTTCCTTGTTTGGTAATTCAAGCGCATTTTAAAGGAGACGCACTTTCTTGTTTAGACAATTCAAGCAACATTTGTAACGAGACGCATTTCCTGATTTGGGTAATTCGAGCGGCATTGGTAAGGAGATGCACTTTCTTGTTGGATAATTAAAGAGACATTTGTAAGGAGATAATTCAAGCAACATTTATAAGGAGACAGACTTCCTAATTTGGGTAATTCAAGCGGCATTGGTAAGGAGATGCACTTCCTTATTTGGGTAATTAAAGGGACATTTGTTAGGAGACGCATTTCCTTGTTTGGTAATTCAAGCGACATTTGTAAGAAGACGTACTTCCTTGTTTAGATAATTCAAGCAGCATTTGTAAAGAGACGCACTTCCTGATTTGGGTAATTCAAGCGGCATTGGTAAGGAGATCCACTTCCTTGTTTGGGTAATTAAAGAGACATTTGTAAGGAGATGCACTTTCTTGTTTGGGTAATTAAAGAGACATTCGTTAGGAGTCGCATTTCCTTGTTTTGGGTAATTCAAAAGTTATTTGTAAGGAGACGCACTTCCTTGTTTGGGTAATTTAAGCGGCATCGATAAGGAAACACACATTTTTGTTTTGGTAATTCATGCAACATTAGTAAGGAGACGCACTTCCTTGGTTTGGTAATTCAAGTGGCATTGAGATGTACTTCCTTGGTTTGGTAATTCAAGCGACATTGGAGCCCGCTTGAAGAACAGGGTGAAGAAATAATAAGTCAGGAGCCCGCCTGAAGAATAGAGTGAATTTTCAAAATCAAGTCTCGAAGAGTAGAATCAAGATTCTATAGATTACAATTTTCATTTGTATTTTTTATTTTTTGTTAGTCATTTGAATGTAAGAGGCAGAAGTCGTCAACTGAAAACTCGATGGAACCTTACTCGATCTCTAACTCGTTCTCTCACCATTTTACCTTTTAACTACACGTGACCTGATTTTCTTATATCTCGGGATATGTAGGCGGTCCAAAACCAGGACTCGATCACATCTCCTTTTTCTTTTTATATTCTTTTTGAATTATCGGAGGAAAAAAAATCATATCTTTGTCTACTTCTTTATATGAAAATTCTTCGAGATTTCAAACAAAGAGGGGGAAAATGTAGACACGTGATTTTTGACCCTCTCTGAGTGTAATATATATATTTTTCGACATTAAATATTTATATTTGATTTGATATTATTTTAATTATTATTTTATTTTCAGTAAAGTTTTAGTTAAAAAATAAATAAGTAAATGAAATTAATTTTAGGATATTATTTTGTTTTATACCAATTTAAAAAAAAATAATACAAAAAAATATGTTTCTTTTAAAATAACTAAGTTAGTAGTTTTAGTACTCTCTTAATTGTATTATTTTTAGGCTATTTATAAACCTTTATTATATTTCCTTAAATATAAAAATTAATAAATACTTATTATTATTATTATTATTTATTCTAAATTAAAAAAGAAATAGATAATATTCAATTTGAATCCTAAACTACCCAAACTACTCCCTCCCAAATTTTTCTATTTAAGTACAACTAACGTACACTCTGCATTACACATTATCAGACTTTTACACTGTTACTGCAAAAAAGAGAGTGAAAAACTAGAGAGCAAAAAGTCAGACAAAAACAAAAACCAGGTGAAGTTGAATTCGAATTCCGTTTGAGTTTCCAGTGCTGATTGTTTCTCGCTTTATTGTCTAGTTCAAGTAATTACAGGTTCTTTTTGATCTTGAACCATTTTATGTTGTAAGTTTATGAAAAAATATGAAGAAAGTGCTGAAGTAATTTTTTGCATTATTTTAACCTGTGTATTGATTAATTACGTGAATTTTAATTACTAGGTGTTATAGAATTAAGTTTGTTGAATATTTGGTTTAGAAGTTCTGTATTCATACATCATTGCACACACACATAGAATACATACACAGATAGTGAGAAAAATATATCAGTAAAAGGAAATAGGCAAAAATGAACACACCATTTACGCATGCACACTCAGACACCATATACGAAGAAAACAGTGAGTAAAAAAAAATCAAAAATAATTGGGATGAGGGACAGAAAACAGTGGGATAATGAGAAGAAAATAGGCCAGTCATGCAAGTTTTTCGGCAAAATTTTACCGAAATCAGAAAATACACACACTGTACATATACGCACACACATAGCAAAACTGAAGGTCTGTAGTTCATTTTTCCGGCGAGAAATTGCTAGAAAATCAGTTAAATCTCGCCGGTAAGTCCCTTTTTCCATTGAATGATACCGTCTTCTTTCCCATTTTCCTTTCCCGTCACCGACAACGAACCCCTCAGCCACATCGTCTCCTTCTCCCCTTCTCCCGCCACTGCTGCACCATAAGAAGGCTAGATCTGTCCAGAATAATCACCGCCGGCGAATCCCAGCGCCGCCGCCGCCATACCCTATCCCCTTTTCCCGTCAGCGCCCCTTCCCCTTCCTCCTCCTTCCCCGTCGCCAACCAGCCACTAAGGTTGAGGGACTGCCACTCCCTTCCCTCCCATTTTCCCAACGATCGGCGAACCTCACTACACCGCCGATCACCCCACCACGCTTCAGATCCCGCCGAAGAAATAGTGATAATTCGCCTAAATCATCATCTCCGATGAACACCCATGGCTGCCGCCCCCTCTTCGGTCAATAATTTCAAAGGCGCGTACACTGTTTTTGTGTATAGATCTGCCTAATATATATATATATATATAAGTGGAATGGTTTTTGAATTTTAAAATTAAGGGATAATTTTATTTTTATTTTTATTATTTTAGTTATTTATTTTATTAATTTATCGAATTAATTGCCTAAATTGAATTTTCATTTGTATTTTTCATTTTTTGTTAGTCATTTGAATGTAAAAGATAGAAGTCGTCAACCAGAAACTCGATGGAACCTTACTCGATCTCTAACTCGTTCTCTTACCATTTTACCTTTGAACTACACGTGACCTGATTCCCTTATATCTCGGGATATGTAGGCGGTCCAAAACCAGGACTCGATCACATCTGTTTTTTTATATTCTTTTTGAATTATCAGAGGATAAAAAATCATATCTTTGTCTACTTCTTTGTATGAAAACTCTTCGAGATTTCAAACAAAGAGGGGCAAAATGTAGACACGTGATTTTTGACCCTCCCCGAGTGTAATATATATATTTTTTCAACATTAAATATTTATATTTGATTCGATATTATTTTAATTATTATTTTATTTTCAGTAAAGTTTTAGTTAAAAAATAAATAAGTAAATGAAATTAATTTTAGGATATTATTTTATTTTATACCAATTTTGAAAAAAATAATACAAAAAAATATGTTTCTTTTAAAATAAATAAGTTAGTAGTTTTAGTACTCTCTTAATTGTATTATTTTTAGGCTATTTATAAACCTTTATTATATTTCCTTAAATATAAAAATTAATAAATATTTATTATTATTATTATTTATTCTAAATTAGAAAAAAAAAAAGAAGAAGATAATATTCAATTTGAATCCTAAACTACCCAAACTACTCCCTCCCAAATTTTTCTATTTAAGTACAACTAACGTACACTCTGCATTACACATTATCAGACTTTTACACTGTTACTGCAAAAAAGAGAGTGAAAAATCAGAGAGCAAAAAATCAGACAAAAACAAAAACCAGGTGAAGTTGAATTCGGATTTCGTTTGAGTTTTCAGTGCCGACTGTTTCTCGCTTTATTATCTAGTTCAAGTAATTATAGGTTCTTTTTGATCTTGAACCATTTTATGTTGTAAGTTTATGAAAAAATATGAAGGAAGTGCTGAAGTAATTTTTTGCATTATATTAGCCTATGTATTGATTAATTACATGAATTTTAATTACTAGGTGTTATAGAATTAAGTTTATTGAATATTTGTGTTAGAAGTTCTGTATTCATACATCATTGCACACACACATAGAATACATACACAGATAGTGAGAAAAATATATCAATAAAAAAAAATAGGAAAAACTGAACACACCATTTATGCATGCACACTTAGACACCATATACAGAGAAAACAGTGAGTAAAAAAAAATCAAAAATAATTGAAACGAGGGACAGAAAGCAGTGGGATAATGAGAAGAAAATAGGCCAGTCATGCAAGTTTTTCGGTAAAATTTTACCGAAATCAGAAAATACACACACTGTACATATGCGCGCACACATAGCAAAACTGAAGGTCTGTAGTTCATTTTTCTGGCGAGAAACTGCCAGAAAATCGATTAAATCTCACCGATAAGTCCCTTTTTCCATAGAATGATACCGCCTTCTCTCTTATTTCCCTTTCCCGTTACCGACAACGACCCCCTCAGCCACGTCGCCCTCTTCTCCCCTTCTCCTACCACTTCTGTACCATGAGAAGGCCAGATCTGTCCAGAATAATCACCACCGTTGAATCCCAGCGCCGCCGCCGCCATACCCTATCCCCTTTTCCCGTCACCGCCCCTTCCCCTTCCTCCTCCTTCCCTGTCGCTAACCAGCCACTAAGGCTGAGGGACTGCCACTCCCTCCCCTCCCCTTTTCCCAACGATTGGTGAACCTCACTGCACCGCCGACCACCCCACCGCGCTTCAAATCCCGCCGAAAAAATAGTGATAATTCGTCTGAATCATCATCTCCGGTGAACACCCATAGCTGCCGCCCCCTCTCTGGTCAATAATTTCAAAGGTGCGTACACTGTTTTTGTGTATAGATCTGCCTAATATATATATATATATATATAAGTTGAATGGTTTTTGACTTTTAAAATTAAGGGATAATTGTATTTATATTTTTATTATTTTATTTGTTTATTTTATTAATTTATCGAATTAATTGCCTAAATTAAATTTTGGTTAAAATTTTATTTAAGTTTAGTAGCCTTTTAAACAGATAAATTGATACAAGCTTCTCTTTATATATAAAAAGATAAATTAATGTTTTAATGTTAGGCAAATTTTAGACGCATTTAAAATATTCGTCTCAATAAGAATGTGACGTACGCATCTTTCTGAGACATTTAAAAATTCAAGGGTGCAATAAATGCTCTTTGACAAATATTTTTTAAAAGCTAATTTTCACACGATTTATTTAATATAAGATAATAGACAAGTTTTAGTATTAAAAATGAGCGAACCTTGGCCCAAATATAATTTATTCAAAATTGTTTAAGTCAAGTATAAGTCAATAAAGCGACCGTGCTTGAACCACGGGACTCGAGGGATACCTCACACCTTTTCCTTGGTCAACAAAATTCTTTACCCGGTCTTTTGTTTTCGCAAACCATAATAAAGAGTCATTTCCTTTTGACTAGGGATTTAAAAAGGTGACTTGGAACTCCAAAACTCAATTCCAAGTGGCGACTCTATAAATAAAATAATCTCTATTCAAAACCGTCACTTTAATTGGAAAAACCCTTCAGGTGAAAAAGGGGTGTGACATATTAAATTTGATGATAACAAGTTTTCCACTTGTTTAAGAAAAAATAATTTAGATCAAGATTTGAAAGTTGCTTAAGGGAAACAAAAGAAAGATATTAAGCAAAATCTTCCAATTGTTGGACACTTAACCTCTCCACACAAGATAATTTTGCCTAATTACTTAGCTAATCATGATTAGAGGATAGTCAATAGCATTTTTATTTCCTTAGTTATTGATAAATTCTGATTTGATCGTTGTAATATATGATTCATTACATTTAACATTCAATGACTAATTAGAATGTATGCTTTTGGTCCCTTTTTTTTTTTTAGGAAATATGTTATATTTTTATTTGTTTTAAAAGTATATTACCTTAAAATACGATGAGTATTTAAATGGTGAAACGATTAATAATTCTGAGAATTCGTGGATTTTCTCGAGCAAAAATATTAGAAATACACATTTCAAGTAATTGATGGCTAAATATGCGTAGTTAAATATTACAAGTATTTAATTTATTAGAATTTATAAACAATTTAGGGACCCAAAGTACTATTAACCCATAATCATTACTGTATTTGCTACACATTGTATTACAAGTTTCACAATATTATACTTTTCAACATTGCCTAAAGGAACATATTCTAAGCATTTCACACTACAATTTGAGTAAAGGAAAATTGAAGTTAAAAATTAGCTTAGCTTCCTCAACCAAAACTGGTACGAAATTTTCCATCTACCCATTGCCCATGGACACTCAACATATGAACATTATTTAATTGAAAGTAGTTTGTGATTATGTCGTTAATGGCATGACTAGAATTTTCATTTAAAAAATCAAAATATATAATAAAAGTAGTTGCACGAAAAAGTTAAGAAGATTCAAGTGTAAGGATGTTAATTGACACTTCTTAGATAAGAATGACTCAGTCTGGTATACGTTGCTGAGAAGTATTAGCTATTCAGTAAAATCGTTGATATGTGTGTAAGCTGATTCGATTTTAAATATAAAGAATACAAAGTATTTATACCTCTGTATTAAAACATACATTTTGGAGGATATATTGTGGTGGTAAATGGTGGTATATTCACTGTTAAAGGCTATTTTCCTAGTTTTAATTTATATGGCACCATCCGAATACAAAAAGCAAAGATTAAAATTAATGTTTATTTTGATTTTAACATTTGTTTCTTTAATTATTTTTGTTATGTATCTCAGATTCTCACATAATAAAATGAATGCACCAACATCGAGCATGGAATATTTTGTCCCTAATCATTATAAACTATATTTCTTCCATAAAAGGAAATACATTATTATCCTAAAAAGGAGAAATTGGTACGTTTTCTTTTACAAGGGAATTTATGGCCTATATCTTTCAAGTGCGCATGAGGTAGATTTCATTTTAATAAAATAACACGTAAACTATACATGAGAGATAAAATTATATAAGACTATACATAGAGATAAATTGTACAAGGTAAAATTCATACGATAAACTTAACTGAGAAAATATGAAGAAGATTTCAAATCTTAAATTCCGGATTAAAAGATTACCTGTTCAACCAATTCGATAATCTGAAAGGTTATTGCTTATAAGTTTGCTATAACCTTTTTAGTTACTCAAAGAGTAATCTTTTCATCTTAACTACCACTATATCCTTACGTGTAAAAAATCAATCAAAAACCGTTATACTTGGCTTATAATTTTGATCATCTCATTCTCCACATTTATTTAATGTGTAAAATTTGAATTTTAGGTAGGTTAACAATACGTGTGTACATTGCTAAAGCAATATCGGCAAATGTCTTCTTGAAATTAAACAATACGTGTGTACATTGCTAAAGCAATATCGGCAAATGTCTTCTTGAAATTAAAATGTGAAATTAAAATCTTAAAATAAAATATGTCATAGCGAAAGCCAAAATATTAAAAGTCAGATAATATAAATTGAACGAAGATAATCATCACTAAAATTAAAACTATAACCCCACAACTATTTAACTTTTATATAGGTCGGAGCACGTACAAGACGGTACACATTGTAAAAAATTATATTAAAAAAATCCTATATTTTCTCTATTCCACTTTATTTATCGTCCTTATCAAAAAATAGATGATTCAAAAATATTTATCATTTCAAAAATCTAGACATAATTAACGAGTACCACTTATTTCATCAAAAAATAAGAGTAATTTAATTAAATTATTTTTTGTTAATACTTTTTTAAGAGATGCGAAAAAAACATTACAAGTAAAATGAATTGAAAGAATAAGTTATACAAATATCACCAATTAAAATGGGAAATCTAGATGCCACGTGTACTTTTTTTTTTTTTTTTTTTAAAGATTTGGGTGGTGGGGTGGTGGGGGTAGGGGTAGGGCGGAGAGGTTCATCAAAGTAACATGGCAAAGAAGTTATTGCTGGCCTAACTCAAATTGATTGTCCTAACTGTAAAGTCTTAGGAATAAATATATTTTTTTTTAAAAGAACTCTATAAATACTCTATTCTTCTTAGTACACTTTCTATCATATACCCTAAAAGAAAAAGCCTTCACTTATTACTCAAGAAAAAACAAACACACCCCAAAAACCAAAAGAAAATAGAGAATACGAAGGTCGTGGGCAGGTCAAAGAAAGAATTTTATTCTTTAGACGTTAAGAATTCTTTCAATAATTTCAAGCCCCATCTTATTTCTTTTTCTTCTATATAACTTCACATTGTTTTAAAGGAATACTAATGATCAAAAGTTCTGAAGGGTCTGTTTGGAAGAGGAAAAATATGAATCAAGAAAAGGAAAATCAGAAAAACATTATTGCAAACAAAAGTTGCAAGAAGTATATTGAGAAGAAAATAAACAAAGGGGAAAATTATAATAATTACCCTTTGATTTGTTATGAAGAATTACCAGGATATATGAAGGATAATGAGTTTATTCTCAATTATTATAGAGCTAGTTGGCCTATTAAACAAGCTCTTTTCAGCATTTTTCGTTGGCATAATGAAACTCTTAATGTTTGGACGTAAGTATTTTTTCTCGTCTCTCATTTTCATTTTTCTCTAACTTGGCTAATTTCACGAGGTATCTGCTACCTCTTATCGACATAGGTATGAGAAAACTCTATCTTCGCTAAGATTTGCGCATATGAGAAAAACATTACCTAGTATGTTTTTCTATGATCTCTCGTTTCATTTTTCTTTAACTCGACTAATTTTACGAGGTACCTACTAACTCTCACCGATATAGCCGCATAGGTATAATATACTCTATCTCCACTAAGATTTGACAGATAAGAAAAAATAATCGTCTAGTATTTTTGTCTCACCGGAGATTTTTAACTCCGTTTAGAAATTCATATATCCAATAGGAACGGTCATTGGAAATTCGTATATTTTTAGCAGTGTATTAACAGTTTATATTTTTTGTATGATATTATATCCGTCTATAAAGTGTATATTAATAGGTTAATTATAGGTAACCTACTTTATTTTCCTACAGCAATCATTTTGTTTATCGACTACTTATAATTTTCTTTAAGGTAATGTGACAGCGTAAAAATTCTAATACATATATGAACTATGAAGTGTTATAACTCTTCTGCTTTTTCTTTTTGGTTAATTTTGGATTTATTAGGTACACTACTAGCATTTATGAAGGTTTTTTCATTGCAAATCAGTGACAAGTTTAAAACACTTGAATCTTTCTAAATTTTTTTCATGTGAAAATGTTATTATTTTTTTCACTTGAACATTTTCAATTAAAAATTTCAACGAGAAAATAGTGATCTTAGTAGTATATTTTTATATATTTATATATTTATATATTCATATATTTATTTTCAGTTTATATTTTTTTTATTTTTATTTATTTATTTATTTATTTTCAGTTTATATTTTTAGCCAGTTTAAACGAAGGCTAAACTTGTTTCATTCTCTTTTGCAGGCATTTACTTGGGTTTATTCTATTTGTGGTATTAACCATATCCAATGTAGTGCAATTACCACAGCTCTCTGATTTCATGACTATGTTTAATTGGTAAGTATACTAAATTCTATTTGTGTCACTTCCTTGTATTGAGATCCGATTAAAGTTGAATTCAAACGGAAAAGTTTTATCTTGAGTAAAAATGCTTCCTATCAGTAACTCTATTTTAAAAAAAAAAAATAATAATAAAAAAAAATTCACTTCCAATAACTAGATTCCACATTTTAGGTTATGAAATTAAAAGAAAGAAATTGTTTCTTTTTTGTTCTTATTGAATGCAAATACATTCAGAGATACTTAATTTTTTTTCCATTGATAATTGTTTCATTTTTCACCTTTTTTGCACTTTAATGCATAGATCTCTTATTCCTTCGGGCCACTGACATCCTTCAAAAGAAATTTCTCACTTAATATCTGTTACTTGTATTGAAATTCAATTAAATAAATTTATTTATGCATCAATTTTTTTTTTATATTAGAGTAAAAACATTCTCTAATAAATGTGATTTTATACCCAGAGCACGTAACCAATCGAGCTCTTTATTTCTAATTAATACTAAAGTAACTTAAAAGATCCAATACTTAAGTGTTACATTATATTGAGGCAAGATAAAACAAAGTTCGGTCACCTATAACCTATAAAATCTTTTTCTTTTCTAAATTAGTATGAAAAGTCAATTTTTAAATTTTCTTTTAAAAGTTGAACTATTTTTAGAGCTGATCCTAGTTGACAGCTAAAAAGACACCCTAAGGGGGTCCATTTTAATACTACTTTCATTTCATTTTATTTGACTCTCTTTCTAAAAATATTTGTTTCAATTTAATTATCTCTTTGATAAAATTAAGAGAATTTTATTATGTTCTTTCAATATTACCTTTATCCTTAAATAACTAAATAAAATGTATTTAATTAAATTTATATTCTCAAAGTATAATTAATAAATCTAATTTAATAAAATTAACCCTCTAATTAATATTTTTTTAATAAATATCTCAAGTCCATAGGAGACAACTAATATAATAGAGAGTAAATAGATGAAAAGTGGTTAATTGAATAGGAGTAATAGTTAAACTTTTAGCATATGCTTTTATGGCGTTGCCGGGCATCAAGTTCCCAACAACTTTTTTCCCTTTCATTAAGGGCTTGTTAGCCATCAATATTTTTCATTTTTTTTCAGAAAATTTTGTCAGAGTTGAAAAATTTGCCATGAACAACTTTCTGTTGTTTTTCCTTTTTTTTATTCTAATTTCAACTTTTATTATTATTACATATAATTTTAATCTTTAAATTTTGACACAAATTTCTCTTATTAACTATATTTCATATTTTTTTTAAAAAAAGACCAAATTCAATAAAATAATTAATTCAAGTAAAAATAATTAAGAACTTTCATCAAAAAATTTAAGAATATATAAAATATATTTATATCTATCAATCATATTTATCAAAATATATTTTTCTCTATTCAATCCATTATGATTAGATAAACTTATTTAGCTCATGCTTGTGATATTTTTATTAAAATTATAGAAGAGTAACAAGCATAATAATTAGTTTTTTGTTAATTATTTTATCAATTGAAGACATATATAAATTATTTTCTCAACATTTGGTTGTATGTTAGTAGGTAAATTAGTAGTTGAGTGATTTTGATAATTTTTAAAAGTTGAGGGCATAAAATCTTATTTAAAAAAGATTTTTCAAAAGTCTAAATTTTTTTTCAAAAAGACATGGCCAAACACAACTCGAACTCCAACTTCATCTTCAACTCCAACTCCAATTCTGGAAAAAAGTAATTTTCATGGCCAAACGGCTACTAAATGTGCGATATTTATATTGGGTCCCTTAATTTGTAGTCGCACATTAAAGTATGTATAAATAACATAAATATCAATCCTTTTGAAAGTAATTATATTCTTTCCTATTTTTTTAATTATTTTACTCTCTTTCCCTATTAATATACATAACATAACCGACATATACATAACATTCTGTGTATATGTTGGAATTTTTGTAATATATTTAGAGAATTGAAATTTTTTGTAATATTGAAAACATAAGTTGTGTATTTGTGTAATTTTTTGTTAAAGTATTCATGTCTGGGAGCCGACATTTTTTTGTTCATTCATAAGCACTCGAACTCAAAGTCGTTGGTTGAGGGTGGAGGAAACTTGAATAATCCTACCAAAACTCATATTTCATCACGACCCATGTTGATAGTTCCCAACTACATTCTATAAATACGTTCCCATTTATTTATGCTATATAATTTTTTTTTTCTTGGCTTACATTCACGTAAAATTTATATTAAAATATTCTAGGTCTGTGCTTCATTAACGTCATTGTCACCCCCTCCATAAATTTCTGGCAATTTACAGTAAAATGTCATTTTTTGATAAACATATTTAAGAAAACGGCAAAAATGAAAAAAAGGAAAAAGAAAAAGAAAAGTAAAGAAGGATTGTTGAATGTCATTTTTTGATAATTAATTTATTAAATTTTGATTTAATTTTGCAGGAACTTTCCCACGAGTGGTGATGTAAATGTCTCCAATAATTCAAAGGAATTTTTTCCGGTTAGTCACTTTTCAAATTCTTATTTGTATCTTAAAAAAAAGTAGTTTCATTTTCTTGTATTCTAAAAAGGCAAGAAAAAAAAGGCAAGAAAAAAATGAAATATAAATAATGATGTCTTTTTTTTTTCTTATGAATAAACAACATGAACTAGTAATTAACTTGGAAAATGTAGTACGTATAACAAGTTATATCATGTTAATTCATATAATAGGAAATTAACATAAATAGTCGTCCACAAAAATAATAGCCCATAGGCTTGACTAAAAGGAATTGGTGGAGAAATTTATTTTGTGTATATTAACGTATAATATGTATATCTTATATATATTTGACTAGCCGTTGTCATTATTTTCGGTCAAGCAACAAAATGTGTTAACGTCCAGAGAAATTAACTTAAATAGCTTAAATAGACACCCACCCAAAAATATAATTGGCAGACGTGTAATATATGCATAATTAACGTATATATTAGCTAGCGACTGCAAATATTTTTGAACGAGCGGAGAAATGCCTAAATTGCCCTAATTTAAACCATATTTTCTTTCAGGGTCCATCCAGGCTAATTGATTTGAAGCAGGACCAACACTTGCAATTGGATCACATGATGTCAACAAAGATGTTACAAAGTGAAACAACATGGCCATTTTTTGTATTTCTAGGTGGTTCAATGTTTTGTCTACTTTCAAGTAGCATTTGCCACCTCTTCTCTTGCCATTCCCACAAGCTAAACATCCTCTTGTTGAGAATGGACTATGTTGGCATCACAGTCATGATAATCACTTCATTCTTTCCACCAATTTACTACATTTTCCAATGTTCACCACATTGGCAAATTGTGTATCTAAGTTGTATCACAATCATGGGAATTTGCACTATTTTCACCCTCCTATCCCCTGTGTTTTCGACCGGGAAGTATCGATCTTTTCGTGCTGTTTTGTTCATGGCCATGGGACTTTTCGGCCTGATACCTGCGGTCCACGCGATAGTACTGAATTGGGATGAACCCGAAAGAAACATCATACTGGCGTACGAGTTGGCTATGGCCTTGTCTTATTTAATTGGGACTATGTTTTACATTATGCGAATCCCGGAGAGATGGAGGCCTGGATTTTTTGACCTAGCTGGTCATAGTCATCAAATATTTCATGTATTTGTGATTTTAGGTGCATTGTCACACTATGGTGCTGCACAAGTTTTCTTGGAATATAGGAGTCGATTGGGGTGTGACACACAATAAATTAAAATGCACTATTTATTTATGAAAGGGGGAAAAAAAGAAAGAAAGCACATGATTGTCATACTTATACTTTATTAATTTGTATTTTAAAAAATTATTTGATTTAAGGTATTGCTTTGTGTTATAGAAGGGGTATATGTTTTTCTTTACCCTTTTAGATATATGAACAATCATTCATTTGTTGTGTAATGAAATTCTAATGTATACAAGTGTTACAAGATGAATTGATGAAACATTAAGATTTTTTTTTTTTTAGTGATTGTCTCATTATTAAGTTTTACTATTTCATCTCAAGAAATATTGGACTTGTTATGAATGAATTAGCCTCTTGGAAGGTAAAGTTTTTTAAAAGGATTGCATTGGAAGTTTTTACCCTTGTGCTGTGAATTTTAGTTCGTTACATAGACTCAGTTTTGTTTTCAATTATGATGTTCTTCATTTATACAAAAAAAACAACAATATCAACAACATATATATATCTAGTGAAATCTCATAATTGGAGAGGATAGAGTGTATGCAGATTTTATCACTATGAGATAGAGAGGTTGTTTCTGAATTTATAACGAATGAAAAATACTTATTGCACCTAAGGTATATGAACTTACTAGTAAATTACGGAATTTTCAGCGTTATAAAATGAAGAAATAATTCTAAATATTAGAGGCTGCAAGCAGAGACCTCTTGGACAACATGTTTTGGTAAAAGCTGATGGTATTGTGGACTTCTCGTATTATTTATTTGTGTCATGATTTGCATGCCTTTTCAATTTTTTACCACAACCTTTATATGTCACATAATTCATTTACACAATTTTTTAGCTGAAATAGTTCCAGAACGAAAAGGCATGCAACTTTTAAGTATGAGGGTTAATCTTTTTGTAGTTTATCTAAAACAACAGAATATATATGGTTCGTTAAATAAAATGAAAAATGGCTCTAATAACATTTTTATAACTGCTCATCCAATCTCTTACGTTTAATCGATTGCGTATCTTTAATAATAATATCACCCATCCCTACTTCACATGCGTGGCCTTTCAAATTATGCATACCTCATATGCATGGCTCCGATGGTTAAAAATGTATTTGGATAGACATATATACTGACCAAATTTATTGTATACAATATTAGGTAAAAGCTATATCATGTATAAACTTAGCATGCCTGCTATCATATATTATGAGCTAATAAATTACTTGAACATATTAGTAAGTTTGTTCAAGTGTCTTTAATAAGTTAGGCATACTAAAGACAGTCGTAACATAACATCAATGATATAGAGGTTATGAGGAAAAACCAACGGAGAAGATTATAGAGGTGTGAGAGTTAATATCATAATAACGAAGAATAATTGTGGATTTATTTCTAGAATAGTCAACATCCACATTAGCTATTCCTTAGGTAGCACAATTGTTAGTGTAAGTTAAACTACTACAAAAAGGTCAAAAAATCGATGGTATCAACGGACAACCTCGTGAAATTAGGTACAAGTTACCTAGCAGTTTCTAAATAAGGTATCTCCTGAAGTTTTTACCTTTTATTGTATCAGGCATAAAATGAAATATTTATCCATGATCGAAAGAATCCAATACAAGTCATGTTGAACAACTAATTGGGTCAATCTTGGGTTTAAATTATGGCTGTCAAGTGGGCCGGGCCGGGCCAACCCGGAACCAGCCCGTGTTATTTAACCGGGTTGAGGGTCGGCCCGGGGCCGGATTGGGGTATAAGTGGGCCGGGCCGGACCCAACAGTAAAAAAATCAAAAATCACCCTAACCCAGCCCACTTAACCCAACCCGGTCAAACCCACCTAAACCCGGTCAAACCCGTTTAAAAAACAGGTCAAACCCGGTCAAAAATATAAAAAAAAACTTTTTTTCAATATACATTATATATACTCACCTATATACATTATAAATACGTTAAACAATATATATACACACTATATATAGTATATACTACATTAGAATTTAAAAAATATATACACATATACACAATTACACATATATACGCACCATCCAAATATATATGTACTACTTTAAACTTTAAAGTTTAAATAAAATATACTAATATATATATATATATATATATACACATGTATACGATAAATATACACGTCTATAGAAGATCTATTCACATATATACACTCTAATCTATGTATATGTAATACTTTAAATGAAATATACTATAATATATAAACATAACAATATATATTTGTATAGTTATATACTAATTTATAAAACATATACACATTTATATGTTAAATATACACGTCTATAGAAGATCTATTCACATATATACACTCTATTCTATGTATATGTAATACTTTAAATAAAATATACTATAATATATATACATTACAATATATATTTGTACAGTTATATACTAATTTATGAAACATATACACATGTATACGTTAAATATACACGTCTATAGAAGATCTATTCACATATATACACTCTATTCTATGTATATGTAGTACTTTAAATGAGATATACTGCAATATATATACATTACAATATATATTTGTATAGTTATATACTAATTTATAAAACATATACACATGTATACGTTAAATATACACGTCTATAGAAGATCCATTCACATATATACACTCTATTCTATGTATATGTAATACTTTAAATCAAATATACTATAATATATAAACATTACAATATATATTTGTATAGTTATATACTAATTTATGAAACATATACACATGTAAACGTTAAATATGCACATCTATAGAAGATCCATTCACATATATACACTCTATTCTATGTATATGTAATACTTTAAATCAAATATACTATAATATATATACATTACAATATATATTTGTATAGTTATATACTAATTTATAAAATATATACACATGTATACGTTAAATATACACATCTATAGAAGATCCATTCAGATATATACACTCTATTCTATGTATATGTAATACTTTAAATCAAATATACTATAATATATACATTACAATATATATTTGTATAGTTATATACTAATTTATAAAACATATACACATGTATACGTTAAATATACACATCTATAGAAGATCTATTCACATATATACACTCTATTCTATGTATATGTAATACTTTAAATGAAATATACTACGATATGTATACATTACAATATATATTTGTATAGTTATATACTAATTTATAAAATATATACACATGTATACGTTAAATATATACATTTATAGAAGATCTATTCACATATACACACTCTATTCTATGTATATGTAATACTTTAAATGAGATATACTACAGTATATATACATTACAATATATATTTGTATAGTTATATACTAATTTATAAAATATATACACATGTATACGTTAAATATACACGTCTATAGAAGATCTATTCACATATATACACTCTATTCTATGTATATGTAATACTTTAAATGATATATGCTATAATATATTTGTATAGTTAACTAATTTGTAAAATATATACACTTGGATACGTTAAATATATACGTCTATAGAAGATATATACACACCATTCAATATATATGTACTAGTTTAAATAAAATATATACTACAATACATATATATATACTACAATATTTATATATATATATATATATATAGTTATATATTAATTTATAAACCATATATATAACGTATACATTAAATATACTCATCTATAGAAGATATATACACGTATATATATATACCATTCAATATATTCACTACTTTAAATAAAACATACACTACAATATATATATATATATATATATATATATATATATATATATATATACACACACTAATTTATAAAACATATACACATACAACAACAACAACAACAACAACAAACCCAGTGTATTCCCACCTGGTGGGGTCTGGGGGGGGTAAGATGTACGCAGTCCATACCTCTACCTCTAAAGAAGTAGAAAGGCTGTTTCCGATAGACCCCCGGCTCAAGACACAAGATACCAGGCAAATACATATTAAAGCACCGAACAAAGTTACAAGACTACATAACATAAATAACATAACATAAATAACATAAATACGGCAGCCATAAATAGAAAGAAACAGGGGAAAGCACCCAGCCTCTTACTAAAACAAGGAGCACGGAATCATAACAAGAATACTACCCCCAACAAGTAAAACCCTACACTAGCGACCCAAACTGGCCCTAGTCTTCTGCCCTAATTCGCGTCCTCCAGACCTTCCTATCTAGGGTCATGTCCTCGGTGAGCTGCAACTGCTCCATATCCCGCCTAATCACCTCACCCCAATACTTCTTCGGCCTACCCCTACCCCGCCTAAAACCATCCAACGCTAGTCTCTCACACCTACGAACTGGGGCATCCATGCCCCTCCTCTTCACGTGTCCGAACCAGCGCAATCGGACTTCCCGCATCTTGCACTCCACTGGAGCCACACCAACCTTCTCCCTGATAGTCTCATTCCTAACTCTATCCCCTCGAGTCATCCCACACATCCAGCGCAACATCCGCATTTCCGCCACCTTCATTTTTTGGATGTGGGAGTTCTTAACTGGCCAACACTCCGCTCCATACAACATGGCCGGGCGGACTACCATCCTGTAGAATTTGCCTTTAAGCTTGGGCGGCACCTTCTTATCACACAACACCCCCGACGCGAGCTTCCACTTCAACCATCCCGCCCCGATACGGTGCGAGACATCCTCGTCAATCTCACCGTTACCCTGTATCACGGACCCGAGATACTTGAAACTATCCCTCTTACATACCTCCTGCGAATCCAGCTTCACGACCACCTCGTCCTCCAACCTCACGTCATTAAACTTGCATTCCAAATACTCTGTCTTGCTTCTGCTCAACCTGAACCCTTTAGACTCAAGAGTTTGTCTCCACACCTCTAATTTGTCATTCACACCCTTTCGGGTCTCGTCAATCAGAACTACATCGTCTGCAAAAAGCATACACCAAGGCACCTCTCCTTGAATACGTCGCGTCAATACATCCATCACCAAGGCAAACAAAAAAGGACTAAGAGTAGATCCCTGATGCAATCCTGTCAAGACAGTGAAATGCTCTGAGTCTCCTCCCGCCGTCCTTACCTGAGTTTTCGCTCCATCATACATATCTTTAACTGCTCTGATATAAGCCATCGGGACTCGACTCACCTCCAAGCATCTCCAAAGCACCTCCCTGGGAACTTTGTCGTAAGCCTTCTCTAGGTCGATAAACACCATGTGCAGGTCCTTCTTCCTTTCCCTGTACTGTTCCACCAGCCTCCGTACCAGGTGAATTGCCTCCGTCGTCGAGCGCCCAGGCATAAATCCAAACTGATTTTCCGAAATAGACACTATCCGTCTCAGCCTTCCTTCGACCACTCTCTCCCAAATCTTCATAGAGTGACTCAATAACTTAATCCCCCTATAGTTATTGCAACACTGGATGTCACCCTTATTCTTATAAAGAGGGATCACGGTACTCCACCTCCATGCCTCGGGCATCTTTGCCGTCTTGAAGATTTCATTAAACAGACCAGTCAACCACCTTACCCCAGCCTCTCCAACGTACTTCCAAAACTCCACCGGAATCTCATCCGGCCCCGTCGCCCTACCCCTCCGCATCCTGCGAACAGCCTCTCTAACCTCTTCTACCCTAAAACGTCTACAATAACTAAACTCCCGACACTCCTCTGAATGCTCCAGTTCCCCTAGCACAATAGCTCTATCCCCTTCGTCATTCAAGAGCCTATGAAAGTACGACTTCCATCTATTCTTAATAAGTCTGTCCTCCATCAACACTCTGCCATCCTCCCCCTTAATGCACCTCACCTGATCGAGGTCACGGCCCTTCCTCTCCCTAGCCTTAGCGAGTCTAAACAACTTTTTCTCCCCTCCTTTCCCCTGTAACCCCGCATACAGGCTCTCAAACGCGGCCGTCTTAGCTGTCGTGACTGCTGACTTAGCCTCCTTCCGTGCTAGCTTGTACTCTTTCCTGTTTATCCGCTTCTCTTCTTCGTCCCTGCTCTCCACCAACTTAGCATACGCCTCTTTCTTGGACCGTACTTTCTTCTCCACCTCTTCATTCCACCACCAATCCCCCTGGTGGTGCCCGGCCCGACCCCTAGAAACACCCAACACCTCACTTGCCTTCTCCCTGATACACCTAGCCGCCCTATCCCACATACTATCCACGTCCCCCCTACACTCCCACACCCCCATTCCTGCCAACTTCTCCCCTATCTCCCACGCATTCCCTGGCGTCAAACCGCCCCACTTAATTCTAGGTCTACACTCCTTACTCCTCCTCTTACTATTCGTCTTTATACCCAAGTCCATGACCAAGAGCCTATGCTGGGTCGAAAGGTTCTCACTCGGGATGACCTTACAGTCCCTACACAACACCCTATCCCCTTTCCTGATCAACATAAAGTCAATCTGGGTCCTGGCCATCGCGCTTCGAAAGGTGATGAGGTGATCGTCCTTCTTCGGGAAGCCCGAGTTCACCACCACCAGCCCAAAGGACCTTGCGAACTCCAAAAGGGTAGCCCCCTCTTCATTTCTCACCCCAAAACCAAAACCACCATGCACATCACCAAAGCCTCCCGGTAACGCACCGATGTGCCCGTTGAAATCTCCTGCTACAACAATCTTCTCCGAGCTAGGCACGCCTCTCAGCACCTCCTCCAAAGCCTCCCAAAACCGCAACTTCTCCTCCCCCTCCGAGCCCACTTGCGGCGCATAGGCGCTACACACATTCAGGGTAAACCCCCGAATGACCAACTTAATAGTCATCAACCTATCGTTGATCCTCTTAACCTCTACTACCTGGCCTCTAAGCTCTTCATCTACTAAAATGCCAACTCCATTCCTCCGCCTCTCGCTCCCAGAGTACCACAGCTTGTAACCATCCACATCCCTAGCCTTAGACCCTACCCACTTGGTCTCTTGAATACACGAGATATTGATCCTCCTCTTCTTAAGAATCTTCACAAGCTCTATAGACTTACCCTGAAGGGTCCCTATATTCCAAGAACCAACCCTCAGCCTACCAACACTATCCCCCCGCCCTCCCCTACCGCCCCCGCAGCCATACCTTGGCCTCCCTCCCACTCCCGCCCTTACCGCATCCCCCGCCCCCACAACTGCCCCGCACCCCAACCCCCTCAGACATGACCCTATCCAACCATTACCGCTCACAGCCACTATATAGGAAAGTATAAGAAAATATACTCAAAGGCAAGAAACGACCACAACAACAGCAACAACAGACAACAGTCACAGCAACAACAAACAACAGACAATAGCAACAATAAACAACAGATAATATCAACAAATCACAAGCAGATAAAACTAGCAGTAAACGGGGAATAAAATGAAATAGCGAGAAATGAAATATCAAAGGTTAGAGATCACCGGGTCGCGCTTGTAGACCAAGCCGGAAAACCCGAACCCAGCGTTGACCGGGTTCCGGTGAGTTCCGGTGCTGAGATGGAGCTGCGGCTGCTGGGAGGCCGGCTGAACTGGTCGGCGGCGTCTGGTCAGTGTCCGGGTGCTGCAGCTGTTGGCGGCCGAGCAGCTGGCCGGTGAAGGCGGAGCTGCGGCGGCGGCGGCGGCGGCTGGCTGGGGCCGAGCTGCGGCTGCTGGGGGGGAGGGGTCGGTCGATCGGCGGCTGCTGGAGGGGGGCCGGTCGATCGGCGGCTGCTGGCGGGGGGGGGGGGGGGGGTCGGTCGGCGGCTGCTGGAGACCGAGGGGGGGGTTGGGGGGGTGGATCTCGCCGGATCCGGCGGTGGGGGGGGGAGAGGGAGGGGTCGGGGGTCGGGAGGGGTCGGCGGGCTGACGCCGAAGGTCGCTCCGGTGGCCGGCGACCGGAGCCGGAGATCGGGTCGGGTCAACGACGACGGTCGACCGGAGGTCGGCTCCGAAGGTCAGCGACGGCGCCGGGGCCGGGGACCGAGGAGAGAGAAGGTAGGGAGAGGGAGAGGGAGAGAGGGAGAGAGGGAGAGAAGGTAGCGCGCACATGCCAACCAAAGATTTTCATAAAAAAAAAACATATACACATGTATACGTTAAATATATACTACTTTATATTTAGAAGATTACACACACACATATATATATACCATTCAATATATACACTACCTTAAATAAAAGTATAAAACATATGCTACTTAATATAATAAATTAATAATACTTGATAGTAAATTAATAATGTATTAAAACTAAGTTTTTAATTTCAGTTTGTAAAATTCTGAATTTAAAAAAAAAAAAAAAAAACAAACTTAACCGGACCGGACCGGCTGACCAGCGGGCCCAAATCGGGTTGGGTCCGGGCCGGGTTAACCGGACCCAAATAAAAAATCCAACCGGATCGGGACCCGAACCCCTAAAGCCCTAGGGCTTACCGGGCCGGGTTAATTACGAGGGCCGTGTCGGCCCGACCCACTTGACACCCATAGTTTAAATACAGATAGACTAACTTCATTATGCATTTCCCGGCCTACTTGACACCCATAGTTTAAATACAGATAGACTAACTTCATTATGCATTGAGATGCGACCTCTATTATTGATAGGGAAAAGTTATAACAAATTAGGCTCACTAATTAGAAAGCATTGTGTGCAATAAAATTTTAGTAAATTTAAATTTGTACGAAATTTAGATTATATTAAATTTAAAATATTAGTCACGTGTACGTGAATTGCACGTGTATATCGCGTCAAACATTATTTATTAGAAATCGATTAAAAGTAAATTTTGTCAAAAGTATAAATTAAATGTTGTGTTAGCGCAAATTACTCCTTCACTAAAAGAAAATTGTAAAACTATCAAAAAAAAAATAAGGAATGATATGTATTCTAATTTTTAAAAAATAAATCCTACATTTTATATGAACAAGACTCAAACAATAACTTATATATGTTATGAGAACTATGTAAATATAGTACTTTTTAATCACCTCATGTGATCATAGACTCTCTTACAAAATTAAACCTTAAAACAAAATAAATAGGTAAATGAAAGATTTGAACACACATCTGGTGTTAAAAAATAAATGAAACTTAGAAACATTCAAGTCCTTCTCAAGAGTCAAACACATTTTTGATGTCAAAAAATAAGTCAAACTTTGAAACTTTTAATTCCTTTTAATTGCTTGCTTGATGTATTTTTGGTGAAAAATAATAGAATGACTAATATGATATTGCATTGGCTTTAATACACTTATTGAAATATCTGTTTGCACTTTGAGATTTTCAGTTCCCAGCACACAATTATAGGGGTGATCTGGAGCAAGATGTGCGTTGAAGAGGATTATCTATTAGGACAGATCACTAATGTTTTGGATGTGAGCAAATAAAACCTAGACAAATTTTAAAATAAAAAATAAATTTTACATATATTTTAGTACTTCTAATTTAAGAAGTTTTTTTACCATATATATGAAAATCTAGATTCAATGTTATAAATAATTAAATGATAATTTAAAGAATATAGTAATTGATAGTATTATCGAATTATTGTCATTTTTAGTGGATAAATACTTTCACTACATAAGTAGCAATAGAAGTAATTTCATATTAAAATATAGATAATAACGAACGTATTCAAAAACAAACGACGCTAGCGGCTAAATGCTTTTGAGTGAACACATTAAAAAAAACAGAAGCAACAAAAAGTAAAAGAAAAAAAAAAATTAATAAAACAAAGGCAACAAAAAGTAAAAGAAAAAAAAAAGATTAAAAAAACAGAAGCAATGAAAAGGAGAAGAAAAAAAATAATAAATACTAATTTATCATAAACTACAACCAAACAACACGTAATTGAGATATCAACTTTTATATAAAAAAAATTTCAAAGTCCATCGATATTTATCTACCACTTGTAAAAAATAATAAAACAATATGATAATAGAGAAATCAAAATAATACAATTAAACTTAATCTTTGCATAAAAATTTTCACAAATTCGATCGACATTCATTATCTACGACCTATAAATTACAACAAAAATAATATGATAATAGAGATATCTTTTTTTTTTTTTATTGGAAGGGATAATATAGATATCAATACAATACCTTAATCATAACCTTTGCGCAAAAACTTTCTCAAAACCGAATGACATTCCACCAGTAAATTACAACAAAACAATACAATAATAGTATAGTCATTATACAAAAACTTCAAATATGAAGATCTCATGAAGCCACAAATATGAATTGCTAAAAGAAGCCTTCTTTTAAAAAGTGAATACAATACCTATCCCTCAAGTCATAGGTAATTCAGATGCTTTTATCTCATAAATACCCTAGAACTTAGTGGAAACTGTCACAAATTGCAAGGATTCTGTTTTTTGGGTCTTGCATAATTTTTCTGCCCACAATCAATTGATAAAAAATCTCCTAATTTATTTTTCTCTTTACAAATAATTATAATGCAACAACATAACTATTTAAATATATATATATATATATATATATATATATATATATATATATATATATATATGTATGTATACTAAATGTATACAAAAACCTTATTCCCATAGATTCTTGAATCACAAGAAATAATTATTAAATAATAACATACTCAGTATGGTAACATACCTTATCCTTACCTTTATGAAACAGAAGAGCCTACTTTTGTTAGGTAGAAAAATTGTTCTCGATAGATTCTGAAACAAATAATTACATTAACCAAAAAAAGAGAAAAAATTACCAGATTAAGGAGCCCAACTTTTCTCCATGGACATCAATTGCATATATGAAATTATCTTCTGTTTTGATTTTAGATATGACACCTTTCTTCATAACTCTTGACGACACTCAAAGAACCAAACAAAATTTTTTTTTAAAAAACCTATTTCTTGGATCTATATTTTGTGATCTGTTTATATAAGGAATAATATAGTGGCTAATGAGGACAACAAGCCCTAATTGACTTTCTATTACAAAAAACTAAATTAAATACTTCATGTATTACTTCAACTGTGATTCTACTTACAAAAGAAAAACGTATCCAACAATATAAGAAAAATGTAGATAAACACTCTTACCATACATTAATCTCCTACTATATATATGTTAGAATTTCATTATGAATAATTCTTCTAATATTTTTTACCCTATATTTTTATTTTATCATATTCTTAGGACTCTTAAAATTTAAATAATATAAATAATAAGTTAAAATAAAAGGGTGAAAAGATGATATTATTTATTCCAGAGACTTTAATGAAGGGTAAAAAGTTCAAATCACTTTTCTAAAGGTCTTCACACTTTTAATATATCATAGATATAGATATTAGTCTCAAATAAATATTGTGGATTACTATAATTGAATTAATTATTTAAGTCGAAACATGTATGGATATAATTAGAATCCAATTTTTATTGGGCCAGCCCATTAATTTGGGTTACAAACGATGGGCCCACTTTGCTAAGCCTAAGAAATCATCTTATACTAGAGATCCAATTTCATGCCATATGTCGAATAACATGACATGGCAAAGTCAAGTGAAAGAGTCAATAAGACCATGCCAAATGTTAAAATGATGCAGCATGCCTAGTGAAATCAAAGGTCCAATCAAATGTCACCACGTCACTTAAATCTGATTAGCCAAAAATATTCTATTTTCACCATGACACTTTTGTAGTGCCCCGAGACTACCCCTGGACGTCACACGGTGCTTAGAACCATAAATTATTTTAAACTAACCCATGATACTGGCGTTACTCGTAAGCTACTGAATAAAATACATAAAACTAGAAGTAATAAGTGGAACAAATGTTTTTAGCTGAACATGTTAAATACAAAACTGTTTAAAACATTTACACCTTGGTTATACAAAACAAAATTGAAATTAAATACTCATCTCTAACCGACTGTCCATGAAACCTCTACTAATACTGACTATAGGTAGCCGGGACATGACCCTTAGCTATCCTTAATCAATACAACTGGATAAAAATGATATTGGAAATAGTTGGCTCGAGTTTCCCGAATCAAAAAAACTATCACCTATTGGCCGGAAGCTGCGAACTATCTGATTATGATATGTAGGCTATAATTGATACCTACATTATGAAACAATGTAGCCACACAGACGTATATATGGTCAGTACGTATGAAACGTACTGAGTATGTGGGGGTGAATGCAATAAGTAAAACTGAAGCTGAACATACTTTCAAATCATGCATGCTAAATGTAAAAGGAGTCCTCACTTTGATCATGAATAAAACTGAAAGTTGAAATATCATAAAACATGAATAATAAAGCATAATATGATAATCTTAGTGAGTCATTACACTTCGTTTAAAAGATCTGTACTTGTATGAGAGATTTTTATAACCAATATAAACTATGTGAGCTATCATGGAGTCCAACATCTTACCCACATTGAAGAGTGTTGTTCTACCCTTACCATCAAAATAGAACCTTAACTTAGAGTGATCATTAAACTTAGCCCATATTGGAAAAATGAGGGGACACTCTTTGGTGAGGCCCTAAACTTATGGTGGCATGTAATTTCTGAAGAATAGGATACGCTACACCCACATTTCTTTCTAGGTGCTAAATACTACTCCCAAAACATATACTTATACTTATGAAATCCATCTTAAAAGAACATATGGGTTTATAAACTGAAAACCAACTATGCTTCTCTTTCTTAAATTATATTCATGAGAAAACTTGTGGATTTCATGTCTTATCTGAGATCATAAGATCAAAACTAAACTTTAATCATGCTGTAAAACTTTTATCTTGAACTTATAAGCTTGAACTTTTTGTAAAATTAAAAACTCATGCTTAAACTTGAAATCATTCATCATCTCATAGAAACTTCATATCAAAATATCAAACTCAATTCTTAAGATCACTTTCAGGGATAAAAACATAAGTAAATATTAAATCATATACAAAACAATGTTCGATTCATGAGGAAGTATCAAAATCTCAAAGCATACGGAAAGTTGGTATAAATCCTAGTAAGTTAATTTCTTTAAAATCAATTAAAAATCAAACATTTGGGCACAAGGACAAAAGAGTATCCTTGTTCAAACCTCACATACCTGAATTTCTTGATCTCTGAAAGAAAAATTTAAATTTGGATCATTGGAAGTTGAACTTTAGGAAGAAACCCTAGCTTCTTTCTTTTGAGAGTGGAGAGAAAATGAAAGTTAAAAAGTTGATAGCTGATGAGTACATAACATTTATACGGTTATTTAAGTTGAGGGGGTAGGATTTGAGATGAGAAAAAGACTAAAATACCCCTAAAGAAATAGGATAAGATTGCAGGAATTTCTTAGTTGACAACCCATCAGTTTGTTGACAACTCGCCAACCTAGTCGTCAATATTTTAGCTAGATTTCGCCATTTACTAGTTAAGATTGATGACTTGAGTTGACAGCTAGTTACCTAGCTGATGACTCGTCAACTTAGTTGTCACCTAGTTGACAGCTAATCAACTTAGTCGTAACCTTTGGGCAGACAGACACTCCCAGGTAAAATGAGCATAACTTTCTACTCCTATATTGAATTAAGGTAAAATCAGATGGGTTGGAAAGATGACTAAAAAATCTTTCAATTTATGGGTCTTAAGCTCCAAAACTCTATATATTCTAGAATTTACAATCATTTAAAGTTTACCCTTGTAGGATCCAATACTAAAACTCAACCGATTCGAATTCTTTCAACTCAACTTTGCTCTAAGTACTTCCTATGACCATAATTGCTTTGAAAACACTTTACCCACAAGGTGAATGGTCATGAAATTTATTTATGATTTGAAATAATCTCTTTGGGGCCCTTACACATATGGTGAATAGTTGAAAACTTATCTAGGAGATTGTGGGGTATTACACTTTCCTTCCTATAACTATAAGTCTCGTAATTCAGAAAAAGAGAATAATTCTTACAAAAAGCAAGAGAAAACTCATGGATCAAATGCATCAGATTTCTCTATAATCTACCAATTCAAGCATTCAAGATCCAGTTCATCAAGATTCACGATAAAGACCACAAAATTTAAGGTCAAGCTTGAAGCCTTTGAATTTATATTTGAAAAGGAAAATCAAAGAATTTATAGAGATTGTAACACTCATATATTGAAATCAATAAAATGATTATTGCATTATTTTTCTTGTCCCAATTACTATTTTTTCTACTCAAAGTTTACTGTCTAACAAATTCTGGCACCCCAGTGGGATAATTTCTATCTCTCATCTCAAATTTTTCAACATCGAAGTTTAAATATACAGAGATGACTTCCAAGAAGGTTAATTCTCAATCAACTGCCTCCAAGGCTACTAGTTCAAAATTCTCCATTGAAGTAAAAAACACTTTTAGTGTCTCTTTCAGAAGTGTTGGAGCTGTCAAAAAGAGCAAGGATAGAATGTTAGGACAACAAACACATTAAGTATCATCTACACCAACTCTAATTTTTAGATCTTCAACCCCAAAAGGAGTGAGGTCCCATGTAAGTGCTTCAGAAGAAAGAAACAATAGGGCCGAGACAATTAAGATGACTCTAGCTCTAGTTGAGTACGTTGGTTCAAAATACTCTGACACAAAGAACAATGGTCATTAAACCAATGTGTCATCTCCACTTACACCACGTAAGCTGAGCATTCAAAGATTAACTTATGCAGTAATTCGTGTTACTCTCAAATATCTCTAATAATCACGCAAGAAATGATAACCGATGACTCATCTATCGAAGAGTAGTTTGCAAACCTAGCAAAGATAATTAATGGTCTAACCAAATATGTGCAAAATTAATACGCTCTAATTGATAAGTTGATGGATAGGATGGAGAACTTAATAGATGAAGATTCTGGATATGCATATGGGAAAGCCCCAGAAGTGCACGAGACAGAACATCTCATAAAACAAACGCCACCTACTAAGGAGGTAAAAGTCCTTTTTGAGAGAATGATCCCGATTGATCAGTTAAAAGAGTTCATAGTAGGGACCCTCAAAGACATGTATGATTTTTTCACCAAGACTTCTCTGATATAAGCCCAGCCTTACACTACAAGAATTGATAGCTTCAAAATGTCTGTCGGCTATCAAGCCCTCAAATTTCAACAATTTAATGGAAAAAGGAATCGAAAGAAACATGTCATACACTTTGTTGAGACATGTAATAATGCTGGAACCTACTATGACTATCGTGTTAACTAATTTTTTCATTTCTTAAAAGGGAAACACCTTTAATTAATACACGAACCTTGAGCCTAATTCCATTGATAACTGAGAGTAATCGGAGCATGAATTTCAAAATCATTTTTATAACACAAAGCATACAATAAACATGGTAGAGCTCACAAATACTCGTCAAATAAAGGATGAGCCAATTATTGACTTCATCAATCGATGGAGAAATATGAACCTAAAATACAAAGATAGGTTCAGTGAAGATTTTGCAATAGAGATGTGTATCCAAGGAATGCACTGGGAGGTTTTTTACATATTAAAAGAAATCAAGACAAAATCCTTTTTAGATTTGGCTACCCATGCTCACGACATTGAGTTGAGTATGTTCTCTTCTATAAAAAGAGTAACGCCTATTCACGATCCTAAAGCATAGAAGATGGAGCAAGTTATCTCCAAAAATAAATATAAAAATACATGAATGTCAATGTGTCTCCATTGAAGTTCACCCCAAAGGTGAGCAAAAACCAAAGCATGAAAATGACTCCTTAAGCACGTCCAAATCAGAAGTTGATTTGAAGGAAATATAAAAAAAGAAATACCCTTTCCTTAATTCTGATGTTTCTAAAATTTTTGATGAACTTCTTAAGCATAAACTCATTGATCTACTCAAAATGAAGCGACCCAACGAAGCTAGGAAAATCGACGGTCCAAACCATTGCAGGTATCATAGACTTGTGGGTTTTCCTCTGGATAAATGTTTTGTCTTCAAGGGTAATTTCATGTAACTAGCTAATGAGAAGAAGATTGTGCTTTATGATGAGTTTGCCATTTCTCATTAGTTTTTCATTGCTTTTGGCTCGCTCAATCTGATCCAAATATACAACTTTAAAATGCATGATGAAGAGCCATTAAATCATGACAAGGCTTTTATTACCGAAGGTAATGATGAAGACTAGATTTTGGTGACTAAGCGAAGATGAAATAAGAGAAGTCTACTAGAGAAGTCATCGGAGCTGGCACCTAGAAGAAATATGGTGAGGAAATTGAGAAAACAAAAATTAGTTGAGCTCCCAAAGAAGGTGAACTTAGTGGAGCACTACCATCAAAACTATAATGTCCTGTCACCTTGGAGGAATTCTTGCCAAGTTAGTTCTACGCTAAGACTGCTCAAGTCAACATTGAGGCATCTTGCTTCAATACTGAAAAAGAAAAACCAAAGTGTGAAAGCCTATTAGTGGAACCCCCTTCTTTTGAAAAGCCTACCAAATCTCTTCTCCAAGAAGCACATGTATGTGATACAAAAATCACATTTATACACGATGATCTCCTATTTGGTGAAAGGCTACATAATCGTCCCTTATATATAGTGGTTTATGTTCTAGAGAAGAAGATTAACAAAATCTTGATAGATGAGAGGTATGGAATAAACATCCGGCCTATTCACATAATGAAGTAACTTGGCATCACAACCGAAGAACTTATTGAGAGTCCCTTGATGAGCCAATGATTTAATATAGGGGGGGTCATAGGGCCATAAGTTTCATTAAGCTAGAGATTCATATGGATGAATTGCGATCAAATGTATTGATCCATGTGATCGATTCCGAGACTTCGTATAACATATTTCTTGGAAGGCCTTGGGTACACAATATAAATCAAACTATGAAAACTAGAATCAAATAAGAAAAGTAAAGAGATAATCAATAAAGGATAGAAATTAGACACAAGAATAAGAAGTAATTAAGAACAAAGGATATACTAAACCTTGATATCCTTAATTACAAGCTTAATCAAACACCTAATTCTTACAGTGACCAAGAGGGAGATGATCGCCCTCTAAACCTAATACAGTCAACAAAATTTTACCAATTCTCTCACTTAATGGAGAAACATTCATCAGTAATCAAGCAGAAACTAAGAAAATAACCTAAGTTCCCAAGTATTTATAGTATTGGGTCATTTATTGCACACTTGGGGCCAAAAAGTAACCCATTAGCAAGACAAAGCCCATTAAATCCGCGTGAAGAAGATTTGAGACAATTTGGGTGTATCCTAGGTGCACCCTGGGTGCATGAGGGACTGTTTTAACATGCTCTTGATCCGCTAGAGCAGATCCAAGACAGATCCGGTGCACCTTGGGCGCATATCCCTTTTAAGGGGCTTTTTGCTCTATTTTGTATTCCCTCGACTCCTCCAATGACCCTCCATCTAATACACGTGCAATCACCATAAACTGAAACCATTTTGATGGAAATAAGACGTCTTCAAGTACCTCTCATTTTACGAACAAGCCTTGGGTCATTTGAAGCTCCCGTGCTTGGCTTCTAGTAAAGGGCCTTGAGCTAACCCAGGTTGTATTATCCTATCCATCTTGAGAAAAAATAGACTTCAAATTCAAGGAGTGATCATATTCTATCATGTCAAAGAGTGAAATGTCACACACATTGAAGGCATTATGTACTTGATATTCCGGAGGAAGGTCAATTTTGTAGGCATTGTCGTTTATCCTCTCAAGTATTTTGAATGGACCATCACCTAGTGGCATAAATTTAGCTTTTATTTTGGTTGGGAACCTATTTTTTTAGAGGTGTACGTACACCCAATCACTTGGTTCAATCATAAGTTTCTTCCGTCTTTATTTACTCTTTTGGCCGCTTGTTGATTCTTCTTCTCGAGGCAAATCCTTACCTTCTCATAAATTTTTTTCATTGCTTCTGCTCTCTTGTTATCATCTAAGCTTATCACAATATCACTAGAAAAAGAGTGAGATCTAAAAATGTAAGGGGGTTAAAACCCTAAATACTTTCAAAGAGAGTCGTACCAATAACTGAATGGATAACACGAGTATAATCAAATTCGACTAGAGGTAGGTGGTCCTCCCAAAAGGCAATTTTTCCTTTGACTAAGGTGCATAGCATAGAATCCAAGGTTATATCTGTCATACCCTATTTTTGCCAAGGTTAAAGCAAACACTACTTACGGACTCTAAAAGAACTAAAATTGGTACAAAGTCGCCACCTAATTTTTAAGGAAAATAAGGAAACCTGTTTATTTATTAAAAAGTATGATTGATGTTTTTGTTTGCGAAAAAATCAACTGAGATTCTAGGTAAGAGTTCAAATTATCCTGAAGGAAAGGGGTTAGGCACCCTTCAGGATCCACAAATGTGGTACCTGGCAAGACTAAATTTATCAAAGAGGGAGGAGGTATAGTTAAAATGATGTAAAAGGTGTATGTATATTAAGTATAAATTAATTCTTTTGAGAAATACGAATATTTAAAACTATGTAAAAGTATATATATATATATATACATATATATATATATATATTAAGTGTATAAAAAAATTCATTGTTATGAGAAATGTAAAAGATATGTATAAAATATATAAATTACATGTAAAAAAGAAAAAATATTTTGTGATGTATGAAAAGAAAGTGTCTTTATATACTATAAAAAGAAAACGTATCTTTATACATAATACTACGAATTTGATCTAGATTATGGGGAGAAAGATTTTATTTGAAAAGAAAAATTATATAATGACGTAAACGTATAGATTTACTTAATTTAATTTATTTTTATCGGTGTTAACGATTGTCCTGAGTCGGGGGTCTATCGAAAACAACCTTGCTACCTCTCCGAAGGTAATGGTATGAACTGCGTACATTTTACCCTTCCCAAACCCGACTGTGTGGGGATATAACTGGTTTGTTGTTGTTGGTGGTGATGGTGTTAACGATCTAAGTTCGCCTAAATAACAAAAGGAAAAAAAGAAAAGAAAAACAAATCTATATAAATATAAAATATATATTAAAATAATATTAATACATATGCTGTTGTAAAATATATGTAAACAAAAGTGTATAAGTATATGTATGTAAAGAAAAGACAAGATAGAATAAAAAAAACCTGTTCTAAAGGAAAAGGCTACGTAATATTATTTTAGTATAAAAAGTATAAATTAGTTGATTAAATAATCTAAGTCAATCTAATATTTTTATATAAATATTAACGACCTAAATTTGCCCAAATGCGTGATGAAGATTAAACAAAAAATATCCCACCCAACATCCCACAAATAAAGCTTTCACTATGATTAACATTTATACAAGTGTAAGAATATAAAAATATAAACACACAATTTAAAATCTTCTTTAATTGTTATATTCGATAAGTATTCCCAATAACCTATATAAACATTTATAATAAAATATTAATAACAAATAAATAATAATTAAAGTAATTGAAAAAAATATCTGTGCATATACATATTTAAAAATATAATTTTTAATATAAAATAAATAACTTGAGAGTAAAGATCTGTCTTTTATCTGACAAAAAGATAAATGTCATTGGTGAGTGTTGACTTTTGATATGAAATAATAAATTTGAAAAATAAAATCTGTCTTTTGTAATGGAATAACCTCAAATATCCGATGAAAAGATAATGTCATTGGCCATATGTCGACCTTTGATATAAACCTCAAATATTCGATGAAAAGATAATGTCATTGGCCATATGTATATAAATATTAAATTTAAATAGGATATTTCATTGGCCATGTGTCGGCCCTTAATATAAATAGTAAATTTGAAAATGTAAAGTCTGTTTTTGTAATGGAATGACCTCAAATATCCAGACAGAAAAATAATTTCATTGACCATGTGTTGGCCTTTGATATAAATAATGAATTTGAAAATAGAATGACCTCAAATATTCGGACGGAGAAATAATTTCATTGGCCAAAATATGTAGTATATTGTTCATTATCAATATAATAAATATAAAGGGACAACACAATCCAAAATTTGGATAACAGTAGCAAAGCAGAAGTATTTTCAAAGTAAATTTTAAAATCAATCCTAAATTAACAAATAAGGCAGTGAAAAAATAACAGAGTATAACAACACATATTAATGATGGAGATAGCCAAAACACAAAAATATAGCAACAATTTAATATTAACAGTAAGCAAAACTTAGCAAAGAAAAATAAATAAACGCAATCAACAAAATCACGAAGAAGAAAAAAAACAAAGAAACAGTGTTGGCTTTAATGAAGCTTCACTGGAATACGACTAACTCCGGCCAAATCTTCCTTAGATAATAGATCAACAAAAAAAAATAATAACAATTATACTAGTCGAAAACAGAGACAGAAGCCGAAGTAATAGTGGCAGCGACGCTGCTTCAACGGATTTTTCATTGGAGCAACGTCGGAAAACATGTAATCAGCCAGATCTGGCTCATTTTCATGCTACAATAGTGAGCAACGAAGACGGGAAGGGGAAGAAGAGAGAGGTGGCATGGCGATGGTGGCGGCGGCAGTCCAGCGATGAGAAAAGAGGAAAAAGTAGCGGCGCCGGTGGGATCATTGCGGTGGTTGTTGGGTGGTGGTAGCCGTGACTGGTAGATGATCGTCCGATGATAAACCCAGCGGCGGCATCGGTTGGTGGCGCGAGGCGGCTGGAAAGATCATCGATGGCTAGATCCGGCGAATTCCGGCTGGAAGAGGGGAGAAAGAGAGAGATCGGAGGGAGATGCGGTGTTGGCTGATGGGTTTGATCGCCGGCCGTCCGATGGTAAAACCGGCGGCGGAAGATCGACGATAAGGAGGAGAAAGGGGAAGCGGGAAAGGTGTTGATGGCCGTTGCCCGTTCGCCGGAGCTCCGGCAGCGACGGTGGCAGTGAAGGATAAAGAGACAGAGATGCGTATGTGAGAGCTCTGTGTGTGTGAATGTTTGTGGTGTGTTTTTGTGCGTAAATTCTATGTTGGGGAATGAGTATAAGGAAAAATAATGATAAAATAAAAGAAAAAAATGTATTTAAGACTTAAATTATAAAAAATAATATTGTTTTAATAAAATTACATTATGTAACAAATATATTATTATTTTAGCATGATCCCCTACTTACTTCCTTTGAAAAATTATCAAGGATCCTTTTTAGTTGATTTTTACTTTTATCATTTATTGTTTGAAATCTTAGATTTTCTTTATATTTTTTTCCATATCTAAAAATTACTCTTATTTAAATTAATAGATTTCTTTTTTAAATCAAACTCAATTATGATAATTATTATTTTCATAATATTCATAATATTCAAAATTTTAAAATATCACTCTCTTATCTTTATTATTTTTTTCTTGCTAGTTTTTTAATTGTTTTTATTGTTTTATTTTATTTTTTTATTATTTTATTTTTCTATTTTATTTTCTCTATTCTATTTCTCTTCATTTTTTTCTTTTTTCTTTTTCTTATTTTTTTCCTTTCTCATATTTTTTTTTTTAATTTTTTTCGCTTTATTTTTACACTTCTATTTCTAATTTCTATTTTTTTTTTTCACTTTTTTTTTAAAATTTTTATTTTTGATTGTGGTCTTTTTTTTTTTCTTTTTATCATTTTTTTTACTCTTCTTTCTTTGTTTTTTATTTTTAAAAGATGAATATCTTTATCACATATACATATTCAAAAAATATAAAAAATAAATAGATATACAGATCTGCATATGTATTTACGGTAAAAAATATATATATTTGTATATGTATTTACAGAAATACATATCTGACTCACATGTATATATAAATATATAAGATATGTATAATATATTTCTTGATTACCTATATGTATATAGTTGTTCTTTTTGTTATAGAGATTTTGTGTCTTATATATTTATATATACATATGAGTGAGATAGTATTTTTGTAAATACATATGCCGATGCATATGTATGTTTTGTACTGTAAATACATATCCAGATCTGTATGGCTATATATTTTGTATATTTTTTGAATATGTATATACGATATATATATTTGTATTTTCAAAATAAAAGTTAGAGATGAAAGAGTAAAAAACGAAAAACAAAACAAAAATAGAAAAAGAAAAAAACAAAAAAAGAGAAGTGCAAAGGAAAAAAATTGAGTTTGAGCAGCTTGAACAATCAATTTTGATCACTATATTGTTCGATCAGTTTAATTTACTGTTGCATTACTTTTTTTAAATTCGTTTACAAAATATTTAAAAATAATTTAATGAAAAAAATTATTAACTTGTACAACATAACGGAAAATTGATTTTGATTACACTAACGAAAAATTGTTAATGGCTCAAAATATTTAAAAATAATTTAATAAAAATCAATTTTGATCACTATATTTGAACGAAACATCAGTAATGGATCAAAAAAGTTTGAACGAAATAACATTAGTGGTTCAAAAAAAATAATTTAGAACGAAAAAAATTTGATTGATTTCAAACAACAGATGGAATTCATATAAGAAAATAATATTATAATTAAATACCTTCAACAAAAGTAATAGTTTAATTTGAGTTTTTGAAGATATTGAACAGAAGAAGTTTCAGTTGAATTTGATCTTTTTTAGGAAGAAAACGATAATGTTAAATTGAAATTTGAATTTTGATTTTAGTTGGTAACAAATAACGAAAATCATGTTAACCTCTTTAATGAAAAAGGAATCTCCACATTTAATTCATGGCTAATTATATCATATTTAACTCAACTGATTTGAGTTAAATATGAGCTGTAAAATGATTTGTATATGTATTTTTATAGGACCAGTTTGTTCAAATGCAAAATACAAGTTGGTAGTTTAAGTAATTATGAAAGTATTGTTATGAATCTCAAAATTATGATCTTAAGTATGCTATTTATGAATTTTACCCAAAATAAAATATCAAATCTATTTTTTCCCAACACATTTCTTAAATTATGGATAGTAGGTGAAGGAAAAGTCAAGTGTCATAATGATGACGAGACCTTGACTTAACTGATTTATTGCTCTATGTATTAAAATAATTGACTCGACTCAACTTTTACGGATTGTAATAAATAGATAAAAATGCAGGTATTGATATGTAATTACAGAAAAAATGTAAAGAATATTGAAATTATTGAAATGTAATTAATTTGAAAAAATTATAAAAAATGTGACGTTATGTCGTGCACGTGTGCGGGTAATTGTAAAATGTTAAAAATGATAATGAATTCATAAAACTCCTAAAATAAGTAAAATTATTAATAAATTATGAAAAATAAAAATATGACAACAAATTGATTAAAATCGTAAAGTAAGAATGATAATCAATATTTTGTCAAACAATTGTAAAAAGATGTAAAAAATTATATTTTATGCCTTTAACGATCAGAAAGCCTGAATACGTTAATTTTAGGCACGGATAGCAAAAATTGAGTGTCAACAATATCATCATCTCTATTTGACCATCGATTTGTGGGTGACATGACATTGAGAAAAATAATTTGGTGCCAAGCCTACCCCACAATGACCTCTAAATGTGACTAAAGAACTTCGAGTCCCTATCACTAACAGTGGTTTGAGGAATTCCGTGTATTTTGACCAATATACTCAATAAAAAAAGAAGCTACACCGGAAGCATCATCACTTTTATGACACAAAATGAAATGGGCTATTTTAGAAATTGATCAGCCATAACAAAAATGCAATCTCTACCCCTACCCATCCTAGGCAAACCCAAAACAAAATCCATAGAGATATCAATCCATGGACGTTGGGAAGTGGGCAGTGGGGTATGTAATTCTTGAGGGAGAAGGTGGGATTTCACACTTTTACAATTTATGCATTGGCCACAAATTCTAGCAACGTCTTGACACATCTTTGACCAATAGATTTCTTCCTCTAGGATTGCAACCTAAGTAACCCATTATACCACCTTCGTGTGCCTCTCTTACAAATATTTCTCTCCACGATCTAAAGGGCACGCACAATATTTTCCCTTTAAACAGGAAACCATTAAACTTGGAATAGGGTATAGAAGTCCTGTCCCCCATCCACCTTTCCCTACTCCATTTCTCACAGTCTTGGAATATTTGAGAAAATGTAGGGTCCCAGTGTACATTGTCTTTAGACTATCAAAACTCATCAACTTGGAAGACAACATAGTGATTAGTATATGTTTCATAGACAAAGCATCGACTACTACATTTTTCTTTCCCTTTTTATATTGAATTACATAAGGGAAAGTCTTTAGAAACTCAATCCATTTAGTATGCCATTTATTCAATTTATCTTGGGCATGGAGGTGCTTCAATGATTCATGATCGGTTCGGATCACGAACTCCTTAGGCCACAAATAATATTGCCAAGTACCCAATGCTTCAACCAAGGTGTATAACTCTAGATCATAAGTGGAATAATTTAGAGTTGCACCCTTGAACTTTTCACCAAAATAGGAAATAGGTTTATGATCTTCCATTAAGACGACACCTATTCCTGCCTTACTTGCATCATATTCAATCTCAAACATTTTATCAAATTTGGGTAATTGCAATAAGGGGGCAGAGCTAAGCATAGCCTTCAATTTGTCAAATTCATTGGCTTCCTCATCACCCTATTTAAAAGGCTTGTCCTTGCGGATCACCTCAGTCAAGGGAGTGACTAAGGTGCTAAATCCTTTGATAAATCGCCTATAAAAACTAGCCAACCCATGGAAGCTTCGTACTTCATTAATGGATTTTAGAGTTAGCCAATTCTTGATGTAGTTTATCTTAGATTCATCCACCTCAACTCTTGAGCTTACAACAAATCCCAAGAATATTACTCCATTCACACTAAAAGAGCACTTTTCAAGATTAGCATACAATGTTTCTCATCCAAGCACTTCAAACAAACTTTTCAAATTTAAAACATGCTTTTCAAGAGATTTTTTTATAAGCGAGGACATCATCAAAATATACCACAACAAACTTCCCAATAAATGGTTTCATCACATGGTTCATCAACCATATAAAAGTACTAGGAGCATTGGTGAGGCCAAAAGGCATGGCCATCCATTCATATAGACCAAACTTTGTCTTGAATATGATCTTTCACTCATCACAGGTTGCATCCGGATTTGGTGGTACGCGCTTCTAGGATCTGTTTTATAAAACACATAAGAACCATTCAACTCATCAAGCATATCTTCCAAACGAGGAATTATATGGTGATACTTTATAGTTATTTTATTGATGGCTCAAAAATCAACACACATGCACCATGTCCCATCTTTATGTGGCACTAGCAACTCCGGGACCACATATGGACTCATGCTCTTTTTTATGTATCCCTTGTTGAGAAGTTCCTCAACTTGCCTTTGCTGATTTTTTTCGTCTATTGGATTGCTTTGATAAGATGGTTTATTGGGAAATTGATAACCCAACATGAAATCAAGTTTAAGCTCAATTCCCCGAAGTGGGGGTGATCTTTATGGAAGTTTCTTTGGGAACACATCTTCATAATCCCGTAAAACAAGGGAAATAGAATGAGGAATAAGAGAAGTAGAGTGGTTAGCATGAAAAACACATGCTAGGAGGAGCATAGGTGTTTTTTCATCAATCTCCTTGAAAATATCTTTGTTCCTAGCCAACATCACCAAGGGACTCTCCCCTTTCAATCTTCTTTTTTTTTCATCCCCCTCCTTGGTTTGGTCCTCCTCTTCACCTTGTTTCTTATCCTTCTCTTTTAATTTTCTCAAATTTTGGTGACTCGTATCACTTAAGATGGTGAAAGTTGATGGAGAGTGAATTTCCAACCATTCAACTCAAAAGAATACCAACTGGTCCTCCCGTCATGCTTGGTTAAACGATCATATTGCCATGGCTTCCTAAGTAAGAGATGACAAGCTTGCATGGATATAACAACACAATGAACCTCATCATAATAATTATCAACTTTGAACTGAATCACCACTTATCTAGTCATCTTCAACTCTCTACTTTTATTTAACCATTGGAGTTTGTATGGTGTGGAATATTTGGTTGTGGGAAACTTCAAAAAATCAACCAAAGTAGCATTAGCCACATTATCACAACTCCCACAATTAATGATCAAAGAGCACATATTGTCCTTGATAAGGAATTTAGTATGGAATAATTTTTCCATTATTCTAGGATCATCTGTTGCCTTACTAATCATTGCACGCCTCACAATAAAGTTTGGAACCTCAAACTCTCCATTTTGTAGCCAAGTGTCTTCATTATCTTCCTCTACTTGCTCATCTTCTTTGGACCCCTCTTCATCTTGGGCTTTTTCATTATTCTCATCTTTCAATCCCACTTCTTCTCTAAGGTAATGCAAATTTCCTTCCCTAAGGATAACATTTCTTTGGTTGGGACATTCACTTGATTTATGTACCCATCCTTGACATTTAAAACATTAAAAACCTTTATGATTGGGAGTAGGATATTTGTTACCTTCATTCCTAGGCGGGTACCTTGTGTTGGGTTCGAAATCGAGAGGGCGTCACATGGAAGCAATTAGTTGCCAACTATGAGACGATAAATTAGACAACAAAAAAATAATACTATTTTGGCCAATTGGCCTACATATTATAAAACCTAATATTTAAAAAAAATACAAAAACTAATGAGAGAGAAAATCTCCCCCTAACCAAAACTCTTAAACGACTACATTGTGGTTGCTATTGTATTATTGTATGAGAAGGAAGGGCCTTCTATTTATAGAGTTCCAAAACCTTTCCTTTTAGAAAGAGGTTGGCTAAATATGAATTTTTTTTATCTTTTCCTCTCAGGAAAAGTAAAAGTAATTATAGTATTACTTTTATTTTCCTTCTTAATAAAATAAAACTTAAATTTGGTAAGAAAATTAGGGCAAAAATCCTAACAAATCTCCCCTTTTTAGGTTGATTTTCTTCACTTGATCCTTCTTCTTCACATTACATGCATGAACTTCGTTCTTGATATAATCTTTATAACTGCTGCTTTTCATGGTTAAAAATAAAGTTTAAGATATCATGATTAAAAATTGGTTAAAAAATTAATATTTTATTTTTATTTTTAAAGATGCAGCAACATTAATGTTGAAAATATGATTGAAACTTGTTCTCTATATGTAGTTAGACAAAAATCTTCATTATCGCCAAACTGTTGCAGCTTGATTTTGAAACCGCTTTGAACCTGTTTCATCTTGTTTCACCACACCATTGGACCATTGAACCATAAGCTATTATACCAATTGTTGGGTTCAAAATCGATAGGGCGTCATGCGGAAGCTATTAGTTGCAAACTATGAGACGATAAATCAGACAACAAGAAAATATACTAAAAAGCATAAAATTATAATATGTTTTGGCCAATTGGCCTACATATTATAAAACCTAATATTTAAAAAAAACACAAACTAATGAGAGAGAAAATCTCCTCCTAACCAAAACTCTTAAATGACAACATTGTGGATGCTATTGTGTTATTGTATGAGAAGGAAGGGTCTTCTATTATACAATTCCAAAACCTTTTCTTTTAGAAAGAGGTTGGCCAAATATGGAAAAGTTTTATATTTTCCTTTCAAAAAAAGTAAAAGTAATTATGGTATTACTTTTATTTTCTTTCTTCGAAAAATTAAACTTAAAATTGGTAAAAAAATCAGGGCAAAAGCCCTAAAACCTTGGAGTGGTCTTCTCTATGGGCTTTTTTTCATTAGACTTATAGTCCTTGTTCTTGTTTTATCCAGATGACAATTGAGCTACCTCTTTATTCTTACTCCAAGTTTTGATAGACGATTACCCTTTTGGTTTGTAAGTTGCCTTCTCTTTGAGATCTTTCTCAATTTCCAAGGCCACTTGAAAGATTTTTTCTAAAGTTTAAATTTGTGGATAGTCATACGTGAGGATATATATTTGTTCAACCCAACCGTAAAGTGTACGATGGCATGGTTTATGTTCTCATGATACTCGAGCATCAAGATCAATTGTTGGAATTCATCATAGTAGGCCAAGACACTCATGCTTCCTTGCCTCAAGTTGTATAGCTTGGCAAGTAACTCATATCTATACCTTTCCGATATGTACCTTTGTCTCATAAGTCTCTTCAATGCATCCCATGGTGGTGGTTTTCCATAATTCAACGCATTTCAAACCTCTTAGCATAATCCAACCACGTATTGGCAAATCTCTTAAAATGGGCTATGACATAGTAACTCTTCTTCTTATCGGTGAGGTTATTGACTTGGAAAATTCTTTCACAAGAGGACTCTTAAGAAGATAATCTTTCGGATCACTCTCTTCTTTGAAAGTTGAAAGACTAAACTTTATTGAATTGATACCTATATCTCGATCCCTATTACCATATTGGTTCCATTGATCATGACCTTGGAGTCAGTTTCCTAAGTTTCTCTCCCATTATCTTCTTGTTGGTTCCATTGATCATGACCTTGGGGTTAGTTTCCTAAGTTTCCTCTCCCATTAGGAATCAGACTAAATATTTCTCCTCGACCTTGGTAAACTCCTTGATCCATTGGTCTATGCCTCATTTTACCTACCAACATGCCATCTTTATCAAATGCTCCAAACTCTTCTTGTTGTTCTTCTTTCTCTTTTTCTTCTATCTGGATGGGTTAGTTTTTGCTAAGACGTTCCTGGAATGGGAGAATTTGGTTTAGTGAAGGTTGGGGTATTTAGTTTTGAGATTAATCTTGTTGTATTTGGTTTAATTGAGGTAAGAGTGGCCGGACCAGTTTTTGATTTTGTGTATGTGTAATGGCTTGAGGAATGGGACCATGTACTTGTATTGGTGGATTGATCATTTGGTGAAGGTTTTCTGGGAAACAGTAATGGAAGTATTTGGAGTATGGTCAATTGTCGAGGCATGTTAATGTTGACGTGTGGATAAGAATGAGTTTAGTCAACCTTCCATATTATCTATCATTCCACCTATGTTGGACACACTCTTTTCAAGTGAACCCACCTTAAGGTTAAGTGATCCTATCTTAGCATCCATGGACTCAATATTATGGTTGAGAGTATCATGCCTCCTATCCTATTGAGATGGACATGCACCCGATACCCTAAGGGCTCAAGAGAACCAACTTATGCCTTGGGATTACTATGTATGTAACCGTAATAATTATAAGTCCCTACCAAGTATAGGTAAGTCTCCTTGACAAAATTTCAACATAGATAGGCCCATAATAGATAAACATGACTTGGTCGTTGGGGCCTTGATTACTAGAGAATAAGACATCACCATGCTTTACTTTAATAATAGTCTACAAAGCCTCTAAGAGATAGACATCACTAGTTTAGATCGGGATAGGACCCCGCCATTCACTTAAATATAATACAATATCAAATACATGTTAAAAAATTGGCAAGGCCTCGAATTAACCTAGAGCTCTCACCAACAACCGCTGAGTACAATGTGCTTTTTTTAGGGAGATCTATTAGCTGGAATACATGTGCCTACAATATAAAACACAGTGTCCCCCAGAAGATACGTCAGTACAAAAGAATGTACTGAATATGCTAGGCATAAAGTAACCAAATGTAAAACAAAAGCTCAAGTAAAACCAGGTACAACTGTATAGATAATGATAGAAGACCACCTTCGCTTATCCTTATGGAATCATGTACATTACATCCTTTGCTTTGATTTACTGTTCCTTGAATTAGTAATTTTATAAGATATTACAAATGACTAACTGATCAGTGTAAAGTAGACAAATCAGGATCGGCCTATGCTAGGCTTACGCCCATGAGCTGCCACCCATATAAACATTGGGATTGGCCCATGCTAGGCTTTTGCCCCTGATCTTCCACCCACATATAAAGGTATCGGGATCGGCCCATGCTAGGCTTACGCCCTTAAGATGCCACCCACATAAATATTGGGATAGACCCATGCTAAGTTTTTGCCCTTAATTAAGATTGTATTACTTAGTTTATTTAACCTTTCAGATTGTTATTTAGTGGTCATTAACATTATTGAGCTTTAGAGCTATGGACCAATAGAAGAAGACATGTGATCGAGACAAGAACAATGATATGGCAAATAAGTGTAACATCAATGTAGTAATACTTTGGAACTTATATGATACCATAAACCTCAGTAGGCATAAAAATATTCACTAATGATCCAAGAATACATATGAAATGTGAAGAGATAAAGACATGCAACAAATGAGTTGGTAAGGTGTATAACTAGTGAGCAAGTGACATTACATAGCATATATAGGTTGTGGCATATTCCAGTGATCTTACGTATTGTATAACAATTATGGCAATTTCAAGTGTAGAAATTTAGATGTTTCAAATTGGGGAATATGTGCATACCTAGTGGAGACATGTAACTCCTCAACTAAAGAGGTTCATATAGTACAATAAATACTTACTAGATTATACAAATAGAAGGGTACGTGAGAATGGGTACTATTAAGGCACGTGGGCGGATTCTAATTAGGAACAAACGTGTATCCCATGTAAGGACATATAAACTATATATTGAATAGGTAAGGACTCTATAAGGTCCCCAAAAACGATGAGAATGATATTAAAAAGGAACATGTGTAGATGAGTTTACTGATACTGTATAACTGATAACTGAGTGACTGTATCTGACAGTCCTGATTCTGTAGAACTGATCTGAGTTCTATACTGATCTGAGAGACTATATTTGATAGTCATAAATCTATAGAACTGATCTAAGTTCAGTTCTTATACTGAGCTGGGTGACTGTATCTGATAGTCCTAACTCTATAGAACTTATATTTTGAGACTGAAACTGAAATTATGGGAGGTAATCATCTAACCGACATGCCCCAAATCTGAACTGATGAGGTCCAACCTGTGACCCTAATTAGAAGGGTGCTAATACCATGCCATGGGTACTAACACTGGAAAACCAGGATGCCAAGCCTAACTGGCGGGTGACACCTGGGCGGAGGCAATCCTAATCTAACGAGTGACCCCTAGGAGGTAGTCAAGCCTTGTCTGACGGGTGACTCCTTATCCTGCGCTGGCTACGCAGTTTTAGAGTACAGGGACTACTACTAACAACTCTGCCTCTCTGATGGGGAATCCGTCATCCCTGCACTCGCTCGGTGCTAAATCTGACTCCCAACTAAAAAACACTGGTTATTAAATTGGACTAAATTGGACTGATACTAAGCTTTACTGAGTTTGAAAACTGACTGAGTTTATTGAATTTTGCTAACGGACTGAGTATTACTGATCGTTACATGACTGATACTACTCTAGATAAACAACTAGATTTTCGAGTATTAAATACCCCCAGGACTCGATAGCATGAAAAGTAAAATATGGCCTGATTATAATAGCATAACAATAGTAGCTTGTCAAAAATGCTTTCACTTAGAAATTTTGTCAAACACTTGATGTAAATGAACTCATGCATGAATAAAACCACATAATACATGTCTTGCTCTCATGAGTCAGTTTGTATAAGCATCTTAACAAATATTTGAGAGGTATGAACTTGTACATACGCTGACATGTCGTGATTTCCCCATTTAATTCACATAAGCAATTTGTCACACATTGGGGGACATAATCTATACCCACGATACAAATAATATGTAGACATCATAACATCAATTACCACATTTACAAATTCAATGGCTTAAACATAAATTCATATGATACTAAACAAATGATAATCAATTCCACATGAAGCTTGTAATAGACCATAATTTAGAAACTCAATTATCATTCAAAATCATGAATATACTTAAATCCAATCATGGAAGTCATGTAATAAAATTACTAGTAGTTTTAAAAGAGTTTCTTCGGCTCCAAGGGTGAAAGGAATCCTTGGATGAACACTTCACATACCTGAATACTTGAATTCTGAAAGATAAATGGTGAAATTCTTGGGATTTGAACTTGAATTAAAAACCCTAGGTCTTGTTCTTGAGTAGTGATTGAATATGATTTGCTTACGGAGGTTTGAATTGTATGCTTTGGGGCTTAATAGTCGTGGAAAAATATCCAAATACCCCCAAGGATGTGGAATCTTAATGACTGAAAACTGACTTAGTGATGCGCAGATCAATGTGCTGCATCGATGGGGTTGACGCGATGGACGATGCATTGCGCTAAGTCCGCGTCATCTCACTAGAATTTGACACTGGAAGCCATGGAAAAATATTGATCAACGCGATGGGCGACGCGGCGCGTCGAGATCGCATTGATACACTATTTTGGATTCCCAAACATACTTCAAACGGTGTTCGAAAAATCTGAAACTCGTCCGAGAACACCTACTGACATTCCTGATCCCGAAGGAACTTAAAGATCGACATTTAATGGTCGTAAGGGTCTCGAAATAAGATCGCCAACTATAAAGGCTAAAATAGCTCTATGTGTAAACACTTAGCTGAAATTTTCTAAGTATGGGACCCCCTGATCAAGCTCTAAGGACTGAGTTAAGCTTAGAATTTTGCGGGGTCTTACAGAAATAATTCAAAATTTGAATATATATAATTCGAGAATTTTTTGATAGATTTTATTCTTTTTATTATTTTCTAAATATATATATAATTCAAGAAGACTATTTAAGGACAAATCTTAGTTATTATAATCCAATAGAAGTCAATCTTCATAGTTTTTATCCAATAGAAGTTAGACTTAGTAAATTTTTACCACAATATGAAATAAATATTAAATAATCTACAAAATTATTTTTTTGTCAAATCTCCTCCATTAAATATATATTTATATATTATGTATACATACATAGATACATATTTAAAATAATTAATAATCTATAAAATTAATTTTTTTGTTGTGAAATATCAAGTAGCTAGTCTCAAGATGTCCATTGGTATAATTATATGTTAGACAAAATTCTCTTTTATTATATATGTAGATTTGTTTCTTTTTCTTAGTTAATTTTTACCACAATATGAAATAAATATGGAACAATTAATAATTTACAAAATTATTTTTTTTCAAATGTCCTTTACTCTCTCTCTGTCTCTCTCTCTGTCTCCCTCTCTCTCTGTCTCTCTCTCTCTCTCTCTCTCTCTATATATATATATATATATATATATATAGACACACAAACACACACACACTAACGTCGAAGGGCACATGCTAGCACAAGCCCAATATATGTTATTTTCTTATTTCAATTTATAGGACACAAATATAATTTAGATAATTAATCATTAAAATAATTAAAAGATTTAATTACTATTATTTATTATACCTTTTCACCTATTTTAGTTTAAGTGACACTGATATAATTTTGAGAGTTATCGAATATTTTATATGTCTTATATTTTTTAAGTTGTTAATTATGTAATTTATAATGCTTTTAGCATAATTTTTAAATAAGATATTAATACTCTATCCTTCCCAGTTTAAGTGTCTTCTCATTTTTAAATAATACTAGTTTAGGTGTACGCGATTTGCACGTGTACCTCACTTTAATGGATTCAAACATTATACTGATTACGATATTTGTTTAAATAATAAAGACAAATATAATAATTAAATTTAATATCTTATGAGTATGTAAGCAATAACAAAATAATACAATAATAGAGATATCAAAATAATACAACTAAACTTAACCTTTAGTTAAATTTTTTTCTCAAAGCCGACCAACACAAGAATATTTCTCAAAGCCAATCGAGATTTTTCTACGAACTGTAAACTACCACAAAATAACAAACTAATAGAGATATTATGATAATACAATTAAACCTAATCTTTACCTAATTTTTTTTTCAAAGCTGACCCATATTCATCTAGCATCTATAAATTAAAACAAAATAATAAGATAATAAAGATATCAAAATAATACAATTAAACCTAACCTTTACACAAAAATTTCTTTGAAGCCAACCAACATTCATCTACGACCTGTAAACTATAAGAAAATAATATAATAGTAATCACAAAGCTTCGATTTTTATCCAACTAATTCTTGTTTGAGCAAAAATTTTGACCCTAAAGAATGATTTTGAATAAAAACAAAGAAGATATATATATACGCACATGTTGAATTCTATTATACTAAAAAAAACAGAGAAGAAGTTGAGGTTTAGAAAAGCATCCACCAATTTAGACATGCAATCGAATCAAGTTAGATGAGCATCAATCATATTCTCCCAATAGCCAAACTGGTTTATTTTCTAATTCAACGTACATTTCAATATTTATAGAAGTATTTCCTTAATTAATAGAGTCCTATTTTAGGAGTATTTTTCTAACTGAACAGTAGAAAGGAAAATATTAATTAATTTCCCTACCATTTATTTTAGAAGTCTCATATATTTTAGGAAGTCTAGTTAATATAATAAAAAATAATTAAATAATAAATTTTAAAAAATAGTGAAACGACAATTTTGTCTAAAGAAGATTCGTTTAATGAAGGGCAAAAAGTTCAAATCACGTTTCTAAGGGTCTTAACACTTTTAATATATTATAGATATGTCACTTTATGCTTTTCGCTGTCCCATCGTAATTTCTGTGACACTAATTTAATTTCGATAGTCAATCAAATATTTTATGTTGACATATCATTTTGTGTGTATTTTATATTTTTTATAAGATATTATTAATTTTTTAATGCTTAAATGGCCACAAAAATTAATTAGGGGTGATATAATAAAAAGCACGATTTAAACAACAAAGCAGACATGTGTTAAATGACATATAACAACTAATTAGAAGCGATATAATAAAATAACTATAAAAAATACATGTGGAAAAAATTGAAATGGGTTTCATATAAGACATCAAGTTAATTTAAAACATCAAGTGTTAATCTATCATTTTATATCCAATTTATCTTTTTTATTAAATATTATTAATTTTCTAATAGTTAGATGACTCATAATAATTAATTAGGGGTTATATAGTACAATTATGATGGAAGTAGCTGAAGAAAGAAGAACAAAACATCAAGAGTTAATTTATTATTTTAATTATATTTTATCTTTTTTATTAAATATTATTAGTTTTTTTAAATATTTTACGACTTATACTAATTAATTAGGGCTGTTATAATAAAATTACGATTGAAGTAGACGAAGAAGGTAACACAAAACATCAAGAGTTAATTTATTAGTTTATTTCTACTTAACCTTTTTAATTAAATATTATATATTTTTAATACTTAAATAAATTTTATTAATTAATTAGGGATGATATAGTAAAATTATGATTGAAACAGCTGAAGTAGATAACACAATCATGCATGTTGAAGATGTACCTACTTATTGCCCTTTTTGCTGTCAAATATTAAGTACCTAGTTCTCAAGATGTCCATTGGCATACTTTAAGTTAGAAAATTCTCCTGTATGTTATATATAGATTTGTTTCTTGTTTTCTTTATTGTTTTTTCTAATATTAGTTTAACCGCACATGTAACGTTTTATAATTTAAAATTAAATAATTTTATCTATTGTGGAGATTTTTAATAAAGTGTAAAAGTTTAAATCACTTTTGAAAGATTCTTCACACTAAAACATAAACATATACTTCAGTGTAAGCAAATATTTATTTTACCACCAGAAGTTCTAAGTGATTGATGGATCATTAATTTTACGTTTGTCATGCAGTACCTCTTTCCCTTCTTGCTAGAGGCTAACAGAGACACATAAATTTGAACCATATTTGTGGTATAATTATTTTTTTTACTTTATATTTAAATATTTATTTGTTTTAAAGTCAAATATTTACAAAATCATTGATTACATTCTTACTACATACTTAAAACTTTTAAAAATTGAATCCTAAATAAATTTTTCTTATTATAATACTTTTATATTTATTCTAGATTTTTTAAATCTTTTTAAAATCAAATTTAGTTTATTTAGAATTCTCAAACTAATGGAAAAAGTATTAGTTGTCATTAATTCTGATGACTTCTAATAAGGAAAAGATTACCTTAAATATATTTAAGTAATTTTTAACTATTAAATTTTAGGAAATAAAAAATAATGAAAAAGCGGTTTTATCTAAAACAAAGACTCTTAATGAATTGCAAAAATCTAGTTCAAACAACAATTCTGAGGCCCTTCAAACTTTTAATATATTATAGATTATAGATTATAGATATATAATTCAACAAGACTAATTAAGGACACATTTTAGTTATTTTCATCCAATAGGAGTCGATCTTAATTGTTTTAATCCAATAGAAATTAAACTTAGTTTTTTCTTACCACTGTATGAAATAAATATGGAATAAATATGAAACAATTAATAATCTACAAAATTGTTCTTCTTGTCAAATCTCCTTTATTATATATATATATATATATATATATATATATATATATATATATATATATATATATATATATATATATATACAGAATAAATATGAAAAAAATAATAATCCATAAAATTAATTTTTTTTTGTCAAATCTCCTTTATATGAAATAAATATGGAATAAATATGAAACAATTAATAATCTATATATATATATATATATATATAGATATAAAATAAATGAGGAACAAATCTGAAATAATTAATAATCTATATAAAAAAAATTATGTTGTCAAATCTCCTTTATTATATATATAGATATGAAATAAATATGAGATAATTAATAATCTACAAAATTAATTTTCTTGTGGTCAGTCAAGTAGCTAATTCTCATGATGCTGCTTGGCATAATTATAAGCTATACTATTCTCCTTTATTATATATACTAGTGTTATTTGGCCCGTTGTCACGACCCAAAAATAAGAGTCATGATGACACTTTTTGCAGTGTACCTTGACAAGGCCTATCGCCTAAACTAATACCAAAGCAAAAAAGAGAGAAATACCCTAGGTAAGACTCCTAGAACGAAGCCGAACCATACAAGTATTATAACAATGCGAAAAAAGAATATCCAAAATCATAATTCCCAAAATCAGGTGTCAATAGTGTAAGAACTAATAATACAATCCATGAATCAAATACATCAAAAAATAACCACAAGGAACCATAACTGTCTCCAAATACTAATAAAGCCATAACTACTACAAAATGATAGATTTGAACTCTGAAGATATGAATGTCTAACCGCTACCTTGAGTAAACTAAAGGCGCCCAAAATCAACCAATTTAAGGCGCACCCAAACCTGAATTTGCACCGAAAGGGGAAGTAGGAGTGAGTATGATCCATTTCTACTCAGTAGATATCATAGGCTGATCAAGCAAAGTAGAAAATGAAGCATACAAAATACACACTAAGGGCACGTCACCTGCAATCAGAAAATGTCCCATAACGGAAGCCTACTCCGCTTACGCTAAAAGCTCTACAATATCCACATATTATACATCAACACACCAAATAGGGACACAAGTATACACCATCTCGCATATAAGAAGGACAACAGAAAACCAAGTATATACAAGATTATCAAGTATAATTAAGGAAGAAAGAACTATTAGATAGATACAAGTTAATATGGCAAATAAAAGTCACAACACAAACACAATAAAATAAGTGCAATGTATATGACGATGATGATATACGTGGTCGTTGCACAACATCCGTATACCCCCGCAAAGGCAAGCCTCTAGACGTGGGACCCATGATGGTTCGCCAACCCATATACGATTCATATATCCATATCTATATCTTCTTCCCGACACATCCCTCGGGAAAGGTTTTTATAAGATATCACATTTTTTGTCATAAAAAGGTGTTGCTAGTGTTTCTCAAGTGTTGCCACAATGATACCATTTGTTCCATGAATGTGTATGATATGATGAAGTAATGCTCACAACTAATCACAATGAGTATCTCCACAACCAACCACATGATATATTACCAAAACCAACCACAACGATATATTTTCATAACCATGTGAGCCAATATTTACTTACTATTTCTCTTCATCCATGTACTTCGATGGGGTGATCGAAATTCGTTCAAAGTTCGATATATATAAATGAACTATGTACCCACACTAAATTCAATATTTTGGACACGTTGGGAAGTCAAATTTTTTACAAATTATCGTTTTCATAGAGTTGACCCCAAAAATATAAAATTATAATTTTTCAAATCGAGGATCAAAATGAGATTTAAAATCTGTAAAATCAAACCAAACATGTTACCACCCTAGAATCGATATCCTAGAGTTGCTGGCACAATCAGATTTTCCATTTGAGGTCTTTTCAACCAAATAAGGGTCCTACACTCATATTTTCAATTTTTGAACTTTCCGACCAATAGGTCGAAATGAGGTTGGGTGCTCCAGACCTGAACCAAATGTCTATCTAGTCTAAAATTGATATTCCAGAGATGCTGGCGTAGTCTGTTCAATAATCTATCGTACGGCTCAAAAGGTATTCACATAAGTCCAAAATAAGGCTCTCGAAGCCTTAACAAAATCACAATATTACATAAATGGTATCAAAATGCATAAAAAACTATGCCAATCACAACCATACCCTAAAAATATCATAATGCAACTATGGGGAGGGGTAAATTAGTCAAATTACACAGAAGCACACATTTCACATATTTCGTCAAAAAGTTGGTCGTTACATCATCCACCATTAAAAATCTAGTTCATTCTCGAACTAAATACAAAAGAAATACCTGAATCAACGAATAGCTGGGGATAAGAACTACATATATCAGACTTGACCTCCTATGTAGACTCATCTATAGTTTGATGTCGCCACTGAACCTTAACCTTAGGGATGACTGTGGAGCACAACTGCCTAACATCCCTAGTCAATATGGAGACCATCTCCTCAACAAAAGACAAATGCTAATCTAACTAAACTAACTCCCGACGAATAATATAAGAATCATACAAAATGTAACGACGAAGCATAGAAATATGAAAAATTGGATGAACAACATATAGATCAGAGGAAAAAGCTAACTCATAAGCTATATCACCAACAACTCAAAGAATCTCAAATGGACCAATATACCTGGGGTTAACATTTCCCCCCTTCCCAAACATTATCACACCCTTCATGGGTGGAACTCAAAGAAAAATATGATCACCAACACTGAACTCAAGGCACAAAGTTTACAAATAGAATAACACTTTTGCCTATTCCGAGCTGGTCTAAGTCTATCCTCAATGATGTGAACTCTGTCCAAAGACTTATGAAGCAAGTCCGTACCTCAAGGCCTAACCTCAAAAACATCAAACCAACCCACTGGTGAGCGACAATGCCTACCATATAATGCCTTAAAGAAGTCATATAAATAATAGAATGGTAGCTGTTATTATATGCAAACTTTGTTAAAGCCAAATTATGCTCCCATTGACCACTAAAACCTATCACACACGTATGGAGCATATTCTCTAAAACTTGAATAGTTCGTTCTGATTGACCTTCATTTTGGAGGTATAACGTCATGCTAAGATCAAGCCGAGAACCCAAATAATCCTGTAAAGTCTTCCAAAAGTGATATGTGAACATAGAATCTCAATCTAAAATAATGGACACTAGCACACTATGAAGTCTCACAATCTCATGGATGTAAGTACGGGCCAACCTCTCAGTACTAAATAAGACCTAAACTAGAAGAAAATAAGATGAATTGGTCAATTGAGATGACCCATACAGTATCAGAACCATGAGAAATACGACGCAACCCATTCAAGAAGTCTATTGTGATATGGTCACACTTTTACTTGGGAATGAGTAACCTCTGAAGCAAACCACCAGGTCTCATATGCTCGGCCTTCACCTACTGAAAACATAGGTAACAAGCCAAAAAATTTGATACATCTCACCTTATACCACCCCACCCGTAGTATTGTTTCAAGGCATGATACATCTCAGTCACTAATACAAGAATAATGGCCGCCTTAGCTTTTAATGACATCATTCAATGTCACTATATGGGGAATTAAGCTTTGGTTGTATAATGGGCACGGGATCATACTTGGAGGGGACGTTTTGAGCCTACCTTTATTAAGGGAATTTTGGACAATTCATATTATTTTCCAACAAACCAAGGCCACCCTTAGTTATTAAGGGTAGTGTAGTCTTTTTTTCCTTCTTTTGTAATATACTATAAGTAGAAATTCTTAGGTCTTCTCTCATTAGTTATGAATAATTAATGTATGACACATTGAAATCCTCTCTCTTGAGAGTATATCACCTTAGAGTAGTTCTTAGTTAGGGATTGAAAAAACCACCTTAGTGTAGGGCTTGGAAAAGATAATTGATCTTTACTTGCAAACGGTGGATCTTGAGGTGCGTCAATTACCTTGGCAGTCACCGTAAGAGTGTGGTTTTTGATTATTATATTCATTACGTGTTGGTGTTAAAATACACTTGGTTCTTAATTTTGTAATAATCTTGGTCTCACTATCTATCCTTTTCTTTCTTGCATTATTGTGTTTTTTCTTGTCCTCTACTCTTGGTTTGTGTTAGTTGTTTTTGGCTGAATGATTGATCATATTTTTTATTATATTGTGTTGCTAATATTAGTTTGGGTTGGCTATTTTGGTGTTCTAAACACCTTGTTCATCTCGTTATTATATTGTATTGTTGAATTTGAGAGTTGGTTACCAAAGAGGTCCTTAGTTTCTTGAGCTTATGGACTAATTTTGGTGTGTGTTTTTGTGTTTCCCTTGTGCTTATTGTATCATTTGGTATCAAATTATGGCTTGATTTTGTTCTCACAAGATCAATCTTGGGCTTGATTGCAAAAAAATCAAAAAAGAAAAGTGTTGAAAGTTGAAAATTCCAAAAAGAAGCAAATCTGTCCATTCTTGTGTCTTGGCCGAGATTTTTCTTGTTTTGAATCTAGATCTAGGAGTCATTTTATTTGTTTTGTTGTTTCTAGTGTTAGTTTTTCACCTCTAACACTAAAGAAGTCTAGATCTAGATTTGAGCTTTAAAAGTTGATGTTGTTGTTATGAATCCAAAGTGTGGTGGATTGTTGTTGGTATTGTTGTGGTTGGTTCAAGTTTTGAATGTGTATTATGAGGATTGTGTTGTGTATTTTAATCTTGAAAAGGTGTTGTTATTTGATAGGTCTTACTTAAACCTTAGAACTTCAAGACTCAAAGTTTGTATTCTTGGTGTTCTTAGTGTTCTTCACCATCTCCATATAGTGTTGAAGTAAGAAATGGCTGTTGATCTTAGAAGTTGAAGAAAAGGAGTGTGTATTGTGTTAGTCTTTCAAGACATAAATCCAAGATTTAAAGCGTATTACTTGTGACTCAAAGACTTTTCCTACACACTCAAGACTTTAACCACTTACAACCACCTTCCATGTTTTAAGGGCCCATGTTTTAAGGAGAAGTACCAAGAAAGTCAAGTCTTCCTTTTTAAAATTTGAAAGAGGATTCCAAGACTTATATTCCCTCCTTTTAACCAAATTTCACCAATCCAAATTGAGAAATTGACCAAGACTTCCAACTTTGGAAAAATAAAAATTGTTTAAGAACCGCCGAATACGTGGCTGCCACATCACATTTTTACTATTCACACAACAATTTTAGGCTTAAATTTTAGATTCTTATTTTCATTTTAATTGTCCATTAGTTTCGTTTGTTTGTTCGAATATTAATTAGCAACTAGTAATCACCTACTTAGTTGTAGATTAGTTGTTGAGTCCGTTTCTTCCGTGTCTTCGTTATTTATGTGCTTTTCTTATTTTTAACTCGTCGTAACTTCTTTGTTTCAAGTTTGTGAGTGGATTTTGTTTTGTGTCTTGAGATCAAACAAGAATCTATTCCGGCTGCCAAGTAGAATTGACATCTTATTGACTACCGGAGTATAAGTAACTTTCAATAATCATCGCTCCAATTGTGAGGATCACAAAAGTGAGTGAATACGAGTGTTGGTGAGGACATTTTACTACTATTCTTATTTGTTCATTTTGTAGGTTTAAAAGGTGATATAAGGGGAACATGTTCGATTGCCGGGGATTATTGTGACTACACCATGGGAGACTATGATTGTAGTGAGGGGTTTTATGGCTATGAAGTTAAGGAAGATTGCGGAAGCTATGAAAATAGCCATGGTCAAAACTTGGGCAGATTTAAGAGTTATGGTTTTGAGGAATAAAATGAGGTGAATGAAGTGCCTAGTAATTATGGGGAAATTGGAGATGATGTAGGACCTCGTGATGGATCTTATGATGATGTTGGGGGATATTAGGAGTCTTACAATTCTCACTCCAAACCTTGATTTGGTGTTAGGTATAATCCTTTCCTTCGTAAAGCTTATGAGAGCTATGATGAGAGTACACGCGTGGAGTATGAAGATTCATATTCTCCACCTTGTAATACTTCTTATCAAGGTATATATAATGTGAATGGTTATACTAGCTCTGGTGGAGGTTGTCCAATGAGAAGAAGAGGGTATGCATCTCCAAAATTGAAAAGTACTGTGTGCCTTACAATGTTGATCCGAGAAAGAGTGTACACTCCGGAAAGGTGACCATTTGTGGTATACCGGGATGCCTCTTTGTGTTAAATGATAGGTACTATAGGAACTACATCCTTTCATCCATGGTTGGATACTTGGAGTTGTTTCACGAGCCTTTACTTATTCCATACTTCTTGGCCGTGTTTAAGGTTATCGAGAGGGTCAAGGTTGTCTTTTCCCAATTTGAATACCATGAGGAGGTGTGGTGCAATATTTTTCCCTTTACATACGGTCATGTATGCTTAGGTGTCAATTGGTTTGCATAACATAGAGTTTCAAATGTGCAAAATTGGCCTAATATTGTAAGAGACCGGTGGGGAAATCACCTCGTGACCTATATACTGTCCGAGCCGCAAAGAGAAGTGAATACTTACTCTAATCCAAATTCTTATGAGAGATAAAAGATTGAGAGGAGTAAGGGTGTGCAAGATGGTAATTCAAGAGTGGAAAAAGGAGAGGTTGTGTGGAGTGAAGTGAGGGGATTGTCATCAAACTGAGCTATCATTATTTGTCCTTCTATTTCCAAGGACATTGGTGTAGGTACCAACATGGCAAGCGAAGGAGAGAAATGCCAATTTGCTGCCCACGCTTGTGGAGGACCTTCACAACATGGAAAAAGAGGGTCTACTCAAGAGCTTCAAGGTAAAATAGCTAACTCTTACACTTTTGTGCATGTAAATGATGATTGTGTGGCTAGTAGCCCATTGAGTTTGAGTAGTAGCTTAATTACTTGTGATTCTAATGATTCTTTGCCTTTTGTTGATGATGTACATGAGTATGGATACACTAGTTGATCCTATTGATGACCAAATTGACTCTTCTTGTAAGATCAATTTATGTCCACCTAGTGTTGAAGCCTATATATTAAACGAAAGTACATCGTCTTGTTTAATTGGTGTTGATCAACTTATTTGTGAAAATTGTCCACCACTTGAGTGTGTGTGATGTGATTAATAGAACTCAAGTGACTGAAGTACTTAAAAAGTTTTTCAACGAATAAGTTGATTCCTGTGTGTCATTTTTTGGAATTCCACCCACCATTTCGTAGATCATCGAATAAGTTTTCCAACGATATATGGATCACCCAAAACGGACACTCGAGCGATGAGTTACGACCATTCCGATCAAACTACGACCATTCCAATCGAACTGTAAACAGTAAAATGTGCAGGAAAAAAAATACTGCAGCCAGGCGATTTTTTTTGGTCAACTTCAAACAATCATAACTCCTTGTGCGTAATGAACTGTGTGATCTGCTATATATCAACGGAAAGTCCTGAGAGTCTTCTTTCCAATAAAATTGGTTTCATCCAATTTGGACATCGGAGTAAAAAGTTATGTCTAATTTACTTCAGCCTATCGGATAGATTACTGAAGGACAGATTCAGGTTTCATTTGTTTCTTAGGGGCATTTTGGTCTTTCACCACTCTTTTAAACCTCTATAAATACCCCATTCAGCTGAGAACTTGTATTATTTTCCTCTCATTTCTCTTATATGTATATATATATATGTATACATATATATACATATACATATATATATATATACATATACATATATATATATATATATATATATATATATATAAATATATATATATATATATATATATATATATATATATATATATATATATGTATGTTAGGGTTAGGGTTTTGAATTGGGGGAAATTAATTGAAGGCTTTGATTCAAGAATTCCTTTCGTCAATCTCTTCCGGCCACGAAATCTAAGGTATGAAAGTGTTTATCTATGGGATCCTTTCGTCCATAGAGCCCACAAATCCCTTTTCAAAGGCTCAAGATACATGTGTGTATATATATATATATGATTATACTTTCTAAATTTTCATTGTGTATGTGTGTAGTATTCAGATGATGGTTGAGATATATGTGTGGGATGATTATGTGTGTTGGTTGAAGTATATGTGTGTAGTATTTGTGTGATGGTTGGTGATTATCTTGTTGAAGTTGATGATATCCAAGAAGGGATCTTTGTATGTTTGTGGAAACTATGGTGGTGTGTGATGTATAAATATATGAAATGGGTGATTGAATACTTGTAATCCCGATGAATCCACCTATGCCTAAGAAGTGCATGTAAGGTGTTTGTGAAAATACCTAAGAGACTAGAGATTTTGTTTTTATAACATAATAGGTCCAAAATCAATTGATTATAAATATATGATGATTTAAATTGTTAAGCCTTGATTTATACTCTTATTCCATTATTTCCTTGTTATGACTTGATAATTTTTATTGGGAATTATATATCCCTACTATTGATTTATATGTCAAATATTTTTTAAATGTGAGTTGGATTGTGAATTGAGAAATATGGATGTTGAAGTTGAAGGATGATGGTGTTGTGGTGCATGAAATTGAGCATTAAACCTATACCCTAAATGGTGCAAGTAAGGTGATTGCTAAAATGCCTATGTGAAGAAGAATTAAGTATTTGACATGTTTGTTATCCAAATTATGATTTCATGCCATATCCATATGCTTAACGTATGTATACCATATGTTTGACAAAATATTTAAGAGAATAGGAAACTATGCATTGTGGTTCATTAGGTCTTAAAAGATAAATTCATGCTTTGTTCCTATGGATAGTTTATTTTCTTGAATTTGTGGTGCGTTATGGGTGTATGATGGAATGCCATGATGAATTGTTGAGGTAACTATGATGTTCGTGCATAGTATTTGCTGTGGACCCGAAGCATGCTCCCCACGTGTTTGATTTGATGCTTATATGAAGAAATGAGGCCATTTGATTTGCTAAGTGTGAAGTCCTCAACTATGTGTTGCGTATGATGGCCTATGGGCATGTTGTGTATGAGTTATCTATATTGTGTTACTTTATGCTATTGTGTGCGGGGGTTACGTATGCCCGAAATAGTCTGCTAGTCTAGAGCCGAGTCAGTTTCACGGTGATCTCAATTGAGCGATTAACAATGAACTAGCGGTTAGTTTCAAAACTTGGGGAAAACTCAGTAATCTCGAAAATCATTCTTTATCGAATACTCGGGCCTTGAAGCTCTACAATCTTACATATCAATTCACTCCGTTACAGGCCTCTGTACATTTTGTGAGGTAGTAAGCTTATCTTAAAAGTAAGTGGCATTTAGAAATACTCCGTCAGAGAACGGAATCAAGAAAACTCTGTCATATTGATAAAGTATCATAATACGAGAACAGATTCAGTTCAGTTGAGTATAGTTAAGAACCGGTTAAGTGTCTTTCAGTGGGAGTAGGATTCAGCACCGAGCGAGCTAAGGATGGGAACATTCTTGCGAGTAGAGGGTTTGATTCCTGGTAGCAATCCTTATGCTCCAGAACTACGTCACCAACGTAGGTTGAGACATCTATTCTGCGAGTAGAGGGTTAGATGAGGTGGTTGTCCTGCGAGTAGAGGGTCCCACTATTCTCGTTTGTGGTCCTGATAGTAGAGGGTCCTATGTAGTTGTCTTTACTGGTGGCGCGGTATTGACACCCTTCTAGCTGGGGTACAGGTTGGATCCCACTTGTGGTAAGTAGGGCATGTCGGTTAAATGGTCACTCCCACAGTTTCAGTAACAGTCTCCAAAAAGAACTTAGTTAATGTGCAGAAGTTGAGGCTGTCAGATATAGGCCTTCCAGTATTGCTATCATTATCATTGAGTAGAGAGACTTCCTGTGAGATGAGGGTTGCTCTCGAACTTATTTACCCATTATCATTATCATTGAGTATAGAGACTTCCTACTAGATGAGGGTTGATCTCAGATTCAGTTGTTCAGTGTTCCAGAGTTGGTGAATTTGAATATCAAATATCAGTAATATCAATTATCCGATTTCTCAGTATGGATAAGTACAGATGTCAGCTCTAGTAGCTTCAGATACTCAGTATCTTATTGTCAGTATTATTATTTTCGGGTGTCAGTGTTCAAAATGTAACATTCGGTGTCATGATAATTTCAGTTGTACTTTATGCATCCATGGGTGTATTGTTGATCAGACATGTTTCAAAATTGGTAACTGCAGAGTTTCTATATATGTTTATTCCAACGATTACATATTATTCAGATTGTTATGTTTATGCATAAACCTTATATTTCACCTTACCCTATCCTTGCATACTCGGTACATTCTTTGTACTGACGTATTCGCGCTATGGTGTTTTCCCCACCATAGGTTCAGAAGAGCAAGATTCAGAGTATATTTAGCTGTTAGATCTTGAAGCAGTGGGTGCAGTAGTGAGTCCTCATCATCCGAGGATATTCTATTTCAGTGTTTTGATGATTTTAGTAGACGGAGTTAGTTGGAGAATTGTCCCTTCAACTCCACAGTTCAGACATTGTAGAGGCTTTTCAGACAGATGTATTGATATTTAGTTTTCAGTACTGTATATTTAGATGTTTGAACCTTATGGCCAGATTTAGCTAGTTTCCCCATTTATTGTATTATATTATGCAGTGAATAAATACGGATATCAGTGAAGGATTAGCTTGTGGTCCCTCAGGATCACAAGCACTGTGTGGCATTCCAGTTCATGGGAATCGGGGTGTTACACATTCTTGGGACAATCTTATGCTTGAAATCTCTTTGAAACATGATATCGATCTTTTAGAGAGTGATGAACGTGTTTGTTCCGAATTTGCCCGGGAAATAGATCATGCTCTCTTTAGGTATAATGTCTTGTTTTAAGATGATTTAAACACTCCTAATGAACCTAGTGGTGAGAATGAAGGTATAGCTTTTCCTAAAGGTTATAGCTAATATGCTAACCACTATGGTGTGACAACATTCCTCCTAAAGATGTAAATCTCTTTTTGAAAAATGATAGTACTCTTAAGGGTAAGAATTGTGTAGTTCTTCTTGAAAACCCGAGGGCAAAGATGTCATTGACTCCTTGGGGTAATGTTCCTAAATATGCATCCTTGTTTGACACACTTGTGCCTAAATTGCATGAATTCCAACTTGTGGATGCCAATTTGTCTGGTTGTTTGAATGAAAGAATGTGTATGTGTTTAAATGCTTATTCTTCACAAGTGAATGCCTTTGCATGTGATTCTTTCCTATACTACCTTTTTGCCTATGATGACGTCCATGCTAGTTTTGGATTTGTTTTATGTGGAGGTAGGAAGTTTGTTGGTCTGTCCATGTGTGTACGTGATAATGCTATATGGATTTTAGAACCAATTTAAACACCCCTTTTGGTGTCGTATTTTGACGAGATAAAGAATCAATAGTGTCTTATGGCTCATAAGATGAAGGAAGTTCTACCTTGTGGATTATTTGATACCATTAGGACCTATGTAGTTTCATTATCTCTTGGTGATTCCCATAACCAAATCCTTTGTTTACCTTTTATTAAGCTTTTACTAGTTAATTCAAAGGATCCTTGGTTATATTGCAAATATGTGCAACCTTGGCATGTTGAGATGATTTGTTGTGCTAACCCTAACCCTCATGCCATGAGGATTTTGTATTTGTTTGCCCTCTCTTCGATTTTGCAAGGTTTGGATTCGAGGTTGAATCCTTTTCAAGAAGGGGAGGATAATACAAGAATAATGGATGCCTTAGCTTTCGAAGACATCATTCAAAGTCACTATGTGAAGAATCAAGATTTGGTTGCATGGAGGGCACGGGATCATACTTGGAGGGGACGTTTTGAGCCTACCATTGATCAAACCCGAGTGTGGAAGATTGCTTGGAGCTTTGAAAACTTAAGGACTCTCATGTTTGGACCACCTTTGTTGGTTCATGGTTTTGGTTCCCTTTATTAAGGGAATTTTGGTCACTCATCCTTGAGGGCATTTTAGACTATTCACATTGTTTTCCAACACACCAAGGCCACCCTTGGTCATTAAGGGTAGTGTAGTCTTTTTTGCCTTCTATTGTAATATACTATAACTAGGAATTTTTAGGTCTTCTCTCATTAGTTACGAATGATGAATGTATGAAACATTGAAATCCTCTCTCTTGAGAGTAGAACACCTTAGAGTAGTTCTTAGTTAGGACTTGAAACAGCCACCTTAGTGTAGGGCTTGGAAAAGCTAGTATTGATCTTTGCTCGGAAATGGTAGATCTTGAGGTGAGTCGATTACCTTGGCGGTCACCGTTAGAGTGTGGTTTTGATTATTACATTCATTAGGGGATGGTTTTGAAATACACTTGGTTCTTAATCTTGTAATAATCTTGGTCTCACTATCTATCCTTTTCTTTCTTGTATTATTGTTCTATTTGTTCTTGTCCTCTACTCTCAGTTTGTGTTTGTTGTTGTTGGGCGAATTGTTGCTCATCTTGTTTATCATATTGTGTTATTAATATTAGTTTGGGTTGGCTGTTTTGGTGTTCTAAGCACCTTGTTCATCTTCTTATTGTATTGTATTGTTGAATCTGAAAGTTGGTCACCAAAGAGGTCCTCGGTTTCTTGAGCTTGTGGACTGATTTTGGTGTCTGTTTCGTGTTTCCCTTGTGATTCTTATATCAGTCACACCTGGATGGATGGAATATCTGGAACAATGTGCCTCCTCCAAGATCAACCAAATCCAATCACCCACTCTCGACACACAAACTCGGCCCCCAATCCTAAAAATCCATTCGAATCAAGTGAGGCTTCCTTAGCCTCGCCACACAACACCTTATCTCGAATCAACCTCAATCAACATCATCAAACTAGTGAGCTTGAATCTACTCCATTAAAGAAGATCTATCCTCCACAAATACCAAAATGTGCTCAGGTGTCTAAATATCAAGTCTAACAATCTGGCTAGCCAAAGACTTAACCTGTAAGGCTAAAGGTCTCTCCTGAGTCAAAAGATGTGCCTAGCTACTCATGCTAGTCGACTTTCGGCTCAAGGCATCTACAACTACATTAGCCTTGCCCGGATGGTAGAGAATAGTCAATTCATAATCCTTAAGCAACTCAAAAAAACAACACTGCCTCATATGAAGATCTCACTAGGTGAAGAAATATTGAAGGCTACGATGATTTGAGAAGATCTCACAACAAACTCCATACCAGTAGTGCCTCCACAACTTCAAGGAAAACACCACTGCACAAAACTCCAATTCATGAGTAGGATACTGAGGTTTCAACTTATGAGATGCATAAGCAATTATCTTGCCCTTCTACATCAATATAACACCCAATCAAATACCAGAAGCATCACAAAACACTGTAAATCCCAAACCCTCCTTACACAAAGCCAATATAGTAGCTGAAGTCAACAAATCCTTGAGCTCTTGAAAGCTTGCCTCATAAGCATTAGACCAATGGATGGAGATCTTCTCCTGAGCTAACTTAGTCAAAGGAGCTGAAATAGAATAGAAGCCTTCAGTGAAATGTCGATAATACCCAGCCAAGCCAACAAAACTCCGAATCTTGATAGGCGAAATAGGTATAGCCCAATCATGAACCAATTCAATCTTGGTTGGATCAACCATAATACATTTCTTAGTCACCACATAACCCAAGAAACAATAGACTCCAAACAAAACTTGCACTTAGAGAACTTTTCTTACAACTTCTCATCCCTCAATCTCTGAAGCACAACCCATAAATGCTCCTCATGCTCAGCCTCACTCTTGGAATACACCAAGATCTCACCTATAAATACAATAACTAAAGAGTAAAGATACGATTGAAACACCTGGTTCATCAACTCCATGAATGCGACAGGGGAATTGATCAAGCCAAAGAACATGACCAAGAACTCATAATGTCCATTTCGAATTTGAAAAGTTGTCTTCAAAATATCCGAAGCTCTAATCCTCAGCTGGTGATATTTTTACCTTAAATCAATCTTCAAAAACACTGCAATACCTTGAATCTAATAAAACAAATCATCAATGCGAGGAAGAGGATACTTATGCTTAACTGCCACTTTATTAAACTGCTGATAATCTATACACATCCGCATAGAACCTTTTCTTTTCTTCACAAATAACACAAACGCACCCCAAAGCAAAATACCAGGTCATATAAATCCCTTAACCAACAACTCCTACAACTGATCCTTTAGTTTCATCAACTCTATTGGGGACATCCTATGAGAAGAAATAGAAATGGGCTTGGTGACTGGCTCAACATCAATATAAAAATCAATATCACGATGCGGAGGCATACTAGGAAAATTCATAGGAAACACATTCATAAACTTACGAATAGAACAAACAGAATCTAAGGAAGGATAACAACACTAGTATTACAAATATGCTGCAAATAAACTAAATATTTCCTTTCAACCAATCAATGAGACTAAATATAAGATATGACCCTCTTGAGACCCAAATGAAGTGAACCATTCCATCCATGGCACACCGACGAAGTTAAAGTCATAGTCTTAGCAAAACATCTAAGATAGCATGATAAAAAGCCAACCAATTTAAACCAAAATAACATCAAAATCAACCATATCTAACACAAGCAAGTCTACCAAAGTCTCATGCCCAAAAAATGTCACAACATAAGATTGATGTACCCGATCCACCACTAAAGAATTACCTACTGGTGTAGATACATGAATAGGCATTGCAAGAGTCTCACTAACAAAATCAAAAGAAGTATATTTTTTAAACTAGTCATTGTCATAACAGACATGACAGTGTGCACCAGAGTCAGCCCACCAACCATCAATATTCTCCAGCATGTTTATGTTTGTTATCACCGTAATACATGGTTCTTTGGTAATTTTTACCTAAGGTGTAGGCCCATATTATCAAAATTTGCAAAATCAAGCAATATGCCCCCTCTTGCCACAGACAAAACTCGGTCCCTTTTCTTAAACATGTTAATTTTTTGCTCGATTATTTTCACCATTATTTTCCTTGGGATGTCTACCATCATTTTTCTTGAATTTTTTCTTCTTAGGCTTCAAAGTAGTATTTTTGTTCATTTCAGGGGTATCTTTATTTGAAGTAGTGAAATTTACCTTCGGTGTGATGTTGTTCTCTTCTATTTGTATAAGTGCATCTTGGCCCCTTGCCTCTTTTTCCATGTATATTCTCATTACAAAGTCTCAAGAGAAGTTTTTTTTTTTGCTTGTGGTGCATGATTTTTTGTAATTCCTTCTAACAAGAAGGAAATTAATATATTATGCCACAAACAATAAGGTTATATTCAATTTGACTTCCTCAGACCTAAGCTCTCCAACAATTATTATAAAGTCCTGAGCTTGATCTATCACTGACATGTTGTCCATTATTTGTAAACAAAAAAATCTGCTAGCCACATATTTCCATCCTCTTCAGTGACATTCTTTACTATGCAATGCTTTCCTAATTTTCTTTACACTAAAGTTAGTTCTATCATAATAATCATAAAAAATATTAGATAGATAGTTAGAAAGAAAATACCGACACTTGTAAGGGTTACTATCGTATTTTTCAACTTTCTTCTTGGAGAGAAATAAGTTCTTCATCATTCATGGAAGAGTTCTATACTTTGTTTGGATTCTTCCCAGTTAACACATATGAAACATTGACAAGACTCAAGTAGAAAAATACTTTACCCTTCCTCCTCTTGAAATGAGTACCGTTGAACCAGAATGTCTTGTTAACATTGAATCTCCTTAAAATTTTTGGTGAAATTGCAATAATATTACAACAAAAAACTTACAACTGAAGAGATTAACCAGTATGCACCGTCAGTGCAAACAAAAATTACACGATCAACTTATTTTTAGTATGCTCTTAGAGTTTAAATGGTATGTTGTAATTATTTTTATTTCTTTTACATTTGAATTATTAAAAATAAAAATAACAGTAAAAGGTAACTTAGACTCTATATTATTGTATGATTATATTTACCAAATATACAAAGGATTCCATAGCTCTTTCGTTTTATTCTAATTTACATCATTGAAGATACACCAATTCTATCCTTAGTATACTCTAACTTGTTTTTAATAAAACTATAGAGATGGAGAAGTTTTGTGGTTAATCTACAATTGTTAACTTTAAGAGTAAGAATTTTTTAAAATTAATTACCCTGTTAAGAGTTTTTTAAAATTAATTACCCTGTCATAGAAAAATTATCAACATTATTTCTTTATTATGAGGTCGAAAAGATTCTTCTGTCACACTTTGAAAATAACTGTCAAAAGTTTAATATGATCTCTAAATGATATTAAATTACATCTAAATGTCGAGGGCAAGATTTTATCAAATTCTCATCATGAAAAGAAACAATAATTTATTTTTAGTTAAAAAATATTAAGTTATAATTTTACCATCTAGTCAATAAAATTGAATCCAAAAAATGATTTCAAAATCTCAAAATAAATTAATGGGTCAGGATTAGAAGATGGTTTCAACATAAGAGAGAGAGAGAAGTGAAAATCTGGAATGACAGAGAAAGGGGGGATTAAGGAGGGAGTGTTTAAGAATTAAAAATAAGAAAAGAAAGAAAAGCTGAAAATTAGGTGGTAACATATTAGTAATGGTAATTGTCAATTAAGGGGAGACTTTGTCAAATAGAACTTTTAAGTCTATTTTTTTAATTAAATGGACCATAAGTTTTTTTATTTAGGGAGATGACCCATTTTGTGAATAATTAAATTTTTTGGTGATTTTTATTTTTTTACAAGTTTTTATAATTACAAACTAATCCACAAAGGGACAAGTCAACAACTGAATTAAAAGGGAAAAAATCTCCCACCAAAAAATCTTTCGCAGGAATTCATGACCATATGTGAAGCTGATGCATCTGTCCTAACAAATATATTATGTATCTATCTAACATATTATAGATTTATGGGCAATTATATGAAAAAAATATGAGGTATATTCATTTTATTCAAAAATAAAGCAAAAACAAAATATATTCGATTCTATAAGGGTCAACTTCAAATGTGTATATCTCTTAATAAACATGAAAATTTTCATCCCAAGACCTATAAAATTGTAGATAATTGATTTATCTTTCTAATGATACCAATTTTGCAAAAATTCGATACCCGAGCGAAGAGTTATGCCCATTTTCGTGAGAGGCAATAAGGGTGTGCGATGGGCAATGCGCCGACCAATCAAATGTGTGCGATTGGGAGTGCGCGGCATACTTAAATGTCTGCTATAAGGTGTGAGACGCACATCTTAAGGTCTGCCATGGGTTGTGCGCCGCATACCTCACTTCCAAGTGCCAAAATCACCCCTATATATGTCTATAACACGGGATTAAACTCCCATAACACCAAAATAAGTTTACTTTATCTCAAAATTACCAAGAACAATCATTAGGGTTTCAACCTAAAAATTCAAATTACTCAAGATTCAACCATGAGTTTTCAATAATTCTTCGAGATTCGGAATTCCCATTCTGAGGGCTACAAGAAACGCTCTTTATTTTCACGAATAGAGTCCCAAGTTCAAGAGTTCATTCAAAGCTTCAAGTTTAAGATATGTGGGGTTTTTCAAGAAGAACATCCTTTTGTTCTTGTGCCTTAAATTTGTATTATTTTACAAAGATATATGATTTTACATGCTTTGATATGAATTTGAGATAGAAACTATTATCCTATGTTCTTGTTCAAAAGACTATTATATTTTTATGAAGTCTTAAAGATAAATTCCTTGAGTTTTGATGTTAATATCATGTTTGAAGTTGAATCTCCAGATTTTCATATGAATTATACATGTTTGCTACATAAAGTGTGAATCTTGAAATATTTTGCTCAAGTATTGATATATGGGTTTTGAAACCTATTTGAGAATTATGATTTTTGTGAAAGTAATGTGTTATGCACACCTTAATATTTGAATGATTTGACCTTTTGGTCATGAAAGAGTTATTTTTGAACTTGAATGAGAAAAGAAATCCATATTCTGATCTATTATGAAAAAGGAGTATCATGATGGCTCTCGTTGAGAATTGCTGAATTATTTTGTGGTGGATTTTCTTTGAAACAATCTGAGCTAAGTATGGGAGTAGTCTTTGGGACCGAGTGGGAGGTATAGCTGTGTTGGTACTTTCCTAGAACTCTCGTAGGAGCCAAAATTGAGGCTGATTATATATAGTGATCACTAGTTTTTGGATTTGATACTTACAGTCCTACTCTGATGGCAAGGATAGGATGGCTCTCCCCAACGTGGGCTGTATGTTGGACTCTATGTGGCTCACATGGTTTATGTCGGTTATGAAATCTACCAATGTGTGTGTATTCTCCTATCTAATATGAAACTCTTATTCTTCTATCTGAGATGAAAACATATTTGTTTGAAAGATTGAGTTTGAGAAAGTCATTGTTTTCAAAAGATTTAATTAACATATATTCCAAAGAGAATTATTATGAGATTTGATTGCTTTGATGATTTGGAATCGAGATGGAAGTGAATTGAGATTTATTATGATGACTCACATGTTTCACCCGATATATTTTACTCTCTTATGGTTATGATGATTTTAATTCGAGCTGAGTTATTTATATTAGCTTGCATAATTTTGTAAACTATGATGATATTAAGATATTATTTTATATATGCATTGTACCCCCATATGCTCGGTACGTTTCTATGGTACTGACCCATATATTCGTATGTGGGCTACATTTTCTCGGAATTTAGGTACAAGGTATAGTGTACAATCTCTAGATCAAGTCAGTTCGCGGCATCCGGTCAACAAGTGATGAGTCCTTTTGATTCAAGGGCTTGAGTTAGTTATACAGTTCGAGAAGTGTTGTATTTTCTTTATCTATCCGTATTGAGTTGGGATAGTCGGGAGTCATGACCCAGCTATCTACAGTCAGTACTAGTAGAGGCTTCATAGATAGTCAGTAGAGGTTGATGTATTCCATTTCAGCTTTGGTTGAAAAAGCAGAGTTGTAGTCTTGTAAATTTAGTTTTTTATCTATCATCTTCAGAAAAGAGTTATTTTCTGCAGATTTGTATAGATTTATACTTTTTGTTCAATTGCTTATGAGTTATGCCAGTTGAAGGGTTATCTTGGGGTCACTTGTGATCCTAAGCACCATGTGACATCTCGGGACCCGATTTTAGGGCGTTACAAACTTGGTATCAGAGCACAGAGTTCAAGTGTCCTAGGGTGTCTGTGAAGCCGTGTCTAGTAGAGTCTTGGAAAATGGTACGGAGACGTCTGTACTTTTCTTCGAAAGGCTACAGGGAATTTAGGAAATGTCTTCATTCTTTTAAGTCTTAAATCATGCTATAGAAAAGTTCTCCAGGAAACTTATACAGATTCTCATCTTACTCTAGTCAAGCTATCTCTGCCTTATTTCCAAGGTATCAGAATCAGTTGAGCTTCATTCTCCATAGCTAGTTATGGGACTGTAAGAGAGCTAGAAAGTATCCTGTCAGTACTTTTGAGTTCTGAAAATTAAAGTACTTTATCAGGCTTGTAGAAATCGTGCACAAAGCCTGAGTCAGATGTGCTTTCAAATTTTTCCTCACAATCCAAAATGATAATCTGTACTTCTCTATCTATGTATTGTTCTTGAGGTAACATGTTCAGAAAGTTTCAATTTCCTCCCCAGATAATGCTCTTAAATTTGCTGGCAGAAGTTTCAAAAGTTTCATAAAGTGGCTTGAGAGAAGCCTTCTAGTATGTTATAAGTCCATCAGATTTGAAGTTATACCCTTGTTCTTATGAGTTATTTAATTAAGAAAGAGTAAGGTGTATTCTTAGATCGTTGAATGTTGTGTGTCAAGTTTCTATCTCTTGTATTATGTAATCTTATTATCATTATGTTTGTGAATAATCAAAGTCTAGTGAAGCTGTGTGAGGCCTTTTTTGATTCACTAGCATAGTTGCTTTGTTATTCATATAATTTTCTTAATCAAGACACAAAACCAATGTCTAGTGAAGCCGTGTGAGGCCTATTTCGATTCACTAGCAACTTGTTGTTAACTTATTGTTCTGGTGTTAGTTGAAAGTGTGGGTTTCTGTGTAGTGACAGAAGTAGTAACATTTAGTTGAAAGTCTTGTGTTAGTTGAACTTGTGGGTTTAGAAGTGTAGTGGCAAGAATGATGGTAAGGGCGATTTATTGAATATGTATAGCTGAATTTTTGCTTATGATTGAATTAGTAATGAAGTGATATACCCTTGTTTGTTAGTTTAGTGAAGTTAGAGAAGGAGATTATTAGTTAAGGTGGATTGTTGTTTGCTTGAAGTATGAAAAGAGTTATTGATGGTATTTGTTGTGCTAGGAAAGTATAGGTTTTGATGAAAGTACTTGGTCGTTGAGTATTGTTAATTTAGGTTTTCCTTAGATTGCAAGAGGAAGTTTTGTTGAAATTTATAGAGCTTTGAAAGTAATTTAGGTGTGAAGATGGGTAAATAGTAATAATGTGAAGAAGGAGGATGTGTTAACAGATTATGAATAAGATAGGCTATATGATTATGATCGATTGTCATTGTGTACTAGTTTTTCTTAATGTTGTGTTCTATAGTTTTGAAGTGAAAATTATGTATGAGATTGGGTTGTAAATCATGTTTAGCCCTAGACATTAAGTTTGAACAGTTGATGGTTCGGTGGTTGATGCTAGTTATATGAAGGTGATCTAGTAGGCCTGAACAGTGTATGCAAGAGTGTAAGATCATGTGTTCGTAATTAAGTATGATGTAGAGGTGTGCCCAAGGTTCTATGGGGCTGCATTATTTTTTAGGATTATTGCATATTGTTTGGTTAGTAGTAACGTTGAGTTGCTAGGTGGATAAAGGCTAGTTAGATAATTTATGTTGTTCTTAAAAGCGAAGTTAAGGAGTTATGATTGAAGATGTTGAGTCTTTTTAGTATGATTTTATTCTCATGGTTTGGGAAAAATATAAGTATAGAAGTGTGATCTTGGTAGGCTATGATTGTGTGATTAGAGATGTAGATATGGTTGCAAATGAGAGTGTAAGTCTTTGATGATGATTATTGAAGCTAGGAATTAAGGATGACATATGGATGGGTTGTTCAAGAATGAAGTCAGTAAGTTCGAAATTAGTTTATTCTTGTGAGTTTAGCTTTTATGTGTAGATAATAGAATGATGAAATTATGGCTTAATCTCGAGAATATGTGGAGTATGCCTTTAGGGGTATTTACCTTAAAGTTATATGTGGTTTTAGTGATAGGCTTGAATGTCATGTTGGGTGTAAGATGATGTATGCAATATGCACTAGTGAATCCATATCAAGAGTTTTAAATTAGTCATTAAAGTGGTAAGGCATGTTATGCTTAGGGTGTGAGCTCTAAGAAGATAGAATATTGAACCTTGTGGTTTAGACTAGTATTGTGGTTTAGCATGTTGTATCTGGTGATTTAGTGTTAGGCTTGATCATGGTGAAAGAACATAGTTTAGTTTAGACCTTAGTAGAAAGATTTCGCAGTGCCAATATGAGAATTATAAGTTGAATCTAATGAGTATGGTATTTAAGGGGAATAGTATAGTTGAGAGAGAATTTGAGAAGTGATGCTCAGCTTGAAAGTAAGAAGTTGAGTTGCCTACGGCCTAGCAATCCTATCCTAGTTTATGAGTTATTTAATTATATTTCATGCTATAGAGTTATATCAATGTTGTAATTCCTTAGCCAAATGTCTTGTTCAGAGCATGCCCAAAATTCGTTGCTCCCTAATGTCAATAGAATTTCGTAGAAAAGTGCTGAAGAAATACTCCATTTGAGTATGGGTATTCAGTATGATGCAGTCCATATAGCCTGTAGTCTAGTTTAGCAAGCAAGGAGATAACCTCCTATAGATTCTTAATTTTCTAGCTAGTCTTACTAACCGACGTCTTATACGTATGTACATTCCAAGAGGCAATGTGCTTGTGTCCAATTAAATTATGAATTCAGCTCAGTTCATGCATCAGTTTCAGTTTCAGATATTAAGTCATGATTCAGTTCGTAAGTATCCTGTGTAGTATCACAGTCTCTTCCTAGTATTTTCATCAAATTATTATCATTCGGGGACGAACGATCCCAAGAGGGGGATGTTGTAGTACCCCGAGTTTTCATGTCATTAACCTCTCATCCATTCTCATGAGATCAGATCCAGTGCAAAGTAATGGTTACTCATAAGTTGACACTCTCATTTCTATCTTAGCCATATAGTTATTTTTCTTGAGGATTCATGCACTTGCAGACCAGCTCAGTAGCTCATTATTCTTGAGATCCAGTGATTCAGTTCTATCAGTTGCACGTGATAGCTTGAAGACTAATATTCCTCTATGTTTCAGGTTAATTATCCACATTCGAGGATGAATGTTCCCAAATGGGAGATAATGTAATACCCCGTATTTTCGTGCTAGAATTCTGACAGTCGTTCCTGCGCATCTAAGCTCTAATACAAGTGATTCTCACGTGAATAAAAGTTTCATGATCATTATCCTAGTCTATGGAGTAGTTTAAAGGTGAAAAATGTTCATAGCAATGACCTAGAACAAAGTTGAGCTAAGACCAATTGATTCATCCAAAGTTTGACATTCGATTCTACAAGGGTCAACTTCAAACTAGTATATCTCTTAATAAACATGGAATTTTTCATGACAATACCTATAAAATTTTAGATAATTTAATTAGCTTTCCAACGATACCAATTTCGCAAAAATCCAATACCCGAGCGAAGAGTTATACCCATTTTCGTGAGAGACAGTAAGGGTGTGCGATGGGCAATGCGCCGCCCAATCAAATGTGTGCGATTGGGAGTGCGAGGCATACTTAAATGTCTGCCATAAGGTGTGCGACGCACACCTTAAGGTATGCGACGCACACCTTAAGGTATGCCATGGGTTGTGTGATGATAGGCGAATTTACACGCCTATATCAATATATTTTGCCCATATTTGTGCCATGTTTTGAGAACAAATTATATATTTCATGCACTTTTAGTCCTTTTTCCTGTAAGTGAGCTAAAGAACATGATTATCAAAGTTTCAGGTATAAATGATGTAGAATTCAACATTTTGTGGACAACTTGACGCCAAAGAAAGCTCACGAAGGAAGGAAATGGAGCTTGGACGCCTAAAGGACCAAAAGTGATGCATGGAAAATATGTCCCGGGCTAAAACAACATTTCTAAAGACTTTGGGGACTAGTAGTAACTTATTACGATTAGGATAATGATACATTAACCTAGTACAATTGGGTTAAGTATTTCATTAGTTTAGTAGGATTTGGTTAAGTATTTCATTAGCTTAGTAGGAATAGGATATGGGTATTATAAATACCCTATCTTGCTAGAGATTTTTATTCATTCACTTACTATTCCAACAATTCTAACTCTTCCATTAATTCTATTTTTATTCTTTTTCTATTCTTCTATTAAATTCCACAACAAGAGAGACGTTACTTTGCAAAGGACTTCACGCCATCCTCACCCTTACACCTAACGTGCAAATCTTTATTGGGGTACAATGATCATGTTTATTGTGACTTCCTTCGCACTCATGGGTAACTAAACCTCTCTGTTGGGGTTATGGAAGCCGAATGAGATACTATCTATTGCTGTGAGTTTGTGAGTTCGTGACACGTATGCTGCTTATATCATTATTCTCTTCATCTTAATGCAAATTCTTGTGGCTGCAGACGCATAGAATAACGCCAGTATAACATTTAACTTGTTCGAAAGAAAGGTTATCTGTCTGGAAAAGAGATAATGTCAAGGTAGTAGGGTCCCATCCCCTATTAAAAAGTTAGTGCCGTAACTGGATTAACCTCTTGGAGAATTTGTACCGTTAGACACGCTTTAAGCTCGAAAGAGTTAAAGTGAAATAATCCTCGAATAGGTCAAAAGACGCCTAGATTTACCATCGAATGCAATTCTCTATAAGCACATGCATGTCTGAATTCCGCACACTCATAGCCAATAGAGACGTATAACTCAGAAGGTGGAAATAACCCCAACTCCTCAATTCTCATTGTTTCACAACCTACGAAACATTCTTTCCTTTTTACTTTGCTATTTTCAGTTTTTACTTTAATATTTTGGTTACACATTACAATCCCCCCTTTTTACGAGACTTGCACTAAAAGTCTAGTAATCCTTGCTTACTTTTTGGCCAAGCTATTCCCTGTGGGATCGACACCCAACCCAGGTTGGGTTCTATATTTGCTAACGACCGCTTTACACTCTTACGAGAGCTGTAGATTGAGCGTTATCAAAAATTGGCGCCGCTGCTGGGGAATACGGTTGTCAACTAAGTTTGTGATAATTACTAGACCTTTTGGTCAAAGATTCTCATACTTTTACTTTTAGTTATTGTTTTTGTTTTATTCAGGTTTGTTCAGTGCATCAATGGATGCACAACGTGAAATTGAATGGATAACTGCTCAAGTGCATCAACAGAATTTTGATAACCCAGGTCGGGCAACAAATCCTGATGATGAGGACCTGGGCGATGAGGAGCTACTAAACCCACGGCGTACTGCTGAGATGGCGGCACCCATGCAGAGGAGAGATCATCAAGCGAGATTGAGGCCTGATCGCCGAGCTATGCAAATTCCTTTTGATGACGATGTGGACGATCTGGACGGACCTGGTGCCACCGGAGCTATTATTCTTCCGCCATTGGCACCCGGAGCAAAGTTTAATATCACTAGCACCATGATTCAGCTTTTGCAACTCAAGGGATTATTTGGTGGACTAGCAGGCGATGATCCGAATATGCATCTGATCAACTTTATTTCTACATGCAAGTCATTCGACAATCCTGGCGTTGGACAGAATGCAATTTGACTATGCTTATTTCCATTGTCTCTGTCTGGGGAGGCAACTCTATGGTTGAATGGGCTGATTCCTGATTCTATTACTAATTGGAGGAAATTGAAAGTCTCTTTCCTAGAAAGATTCTTTCCGCCATCCAAAAGAGCACAGTTGAGAGATGAGATCAAAACTTTTCGGCAGCTTCTAACTGAAGCCCTCCACGAAACATGGGAGAGGTTCAAGACGAAGCTTATGCGGTGCCCAAATCACCATATGACCAATGTCCACTTGATGGAGATATTATACAGATCTTTGAATTCGGTGACTAAGCCAGTGGTAGATAATGCAGCAGGTGGATCATTTATGGACCTCACCTTTGTGCAGGCAAGCAATATGCTAGATCGGATGACAAAGCAAAGTAGAGCTTGGTATACCTGGGATTTTGAGGTAGAAAGCTCTACTGTATCTTTTGGCATGACTGCAGAGCAGAGGCGAAGACAAGAGGATCGTGACCAAGACATGGCTCACATGAAAATGCAGATGGATCTTCTTACAAAGCATCTATTATCAGGGAAGACCGAAAAAGTTAAAGCTGTTGCATCAAAAGGAAGAGAGGAATCCAATTCCGAGGAAGAAGCCAACTACTTGAACAATCATGGGGGTTTCTGAGGCAATGCCCAAGGAAACCAAGGTCGGAACTATTATGATAATTCAGGATATAAGGACCGTGATCAAGGTAGTTGGAAGGATAAGACTGACAGGAGTGGTTTGTATGATTCTCTTGGAAGACGTGACGCCGCTGCATCTGGTTCTGGAAATATGTCAATGGAAGATATGATGGCTAAACTATTGAAAGGAGTAGAGGCAACTAATACGGGAGTGAATGAGGTGAAGAACGACTTGTCCTCAATGAAGCAATTGGTTGACTCACATTCCACTTCAATAAAACAGCTGGAGCAACAATTGAGTCAATTATCTGCGGCATTCAATCAAAGAAAGGCTGGCACTTTACCTAGCAACACTGTGCAAAATCCAAGGAACGATGGATCAAGCATGACTATTACTACCAGGAGTGGTAAGGTGCTGGAAAATTCATCCCAAAGCAAGCAAGTGGCCGAAAATAAAGAAGATGAGGACGCCATAGACAATGACCAAGAAGTCCATGACGTTAACCCTAGTGGTTTGCAACCTAAAAAGACCAAAATTCGAAAGAAAGAGGAGAAGAAAGCCGTGGAGAAAATAATTCCATATCCACCACCACCTTTTCCTCAAAGATTAAAGAAGATTGCGGATGATACAAAGTTCAGCAAATTCATGACGATGTTAAAGCAGTTGACCATTAATGTTCCGTTGGTAGAGGCACTAGAGCAAATGCCTGGGTACGCAAAATTCATGAAGGACCTTTTAACAAAGAAGCGGGCGGTAAGCTATGAGCCGATAGATAATGTTCACCATTGCAGTGCAATCGCTACAAGATCGCTAGTTTAGAAAAAGGTAGACCCCGGTGCCTTCACTATTCCTTGCACGGTTGGATCTATGAATTTTACTAAGGCATTGTGCGATCTGGGTGCTAGCATCAATTTGATGCCACTATCCATCTACAAGAAGTTGGGGTTAGGCGATCCGACACCAACCAATATGAGGCTCGTGATGGCTGATAGGTCGATAAAACGACCTGTGGGTATCTTGAATGATGTGTTGGTGAAGGTTTCTTCATTCATATTTCCTGCAGACTTCGTTATTCTAGATTGTGAGGTGGATTCTGAAGTTCCCATAATCTTGGGACGTCCTTTCCTCGCAACTGGAAGTGTGCTTATTGACATGAGAGCTAATGAGCTTTTATTTCAGTTGAATGATGAAGTGGTCTGCTTTGATATATGCAAAGCAATAAAGCAGCCCAGCGACATGGATGTGTTCTCCATAGCTTATGAGGATAAGAAAGCATTATCTGTAAAGAAACAGCTTACTGTTGAGCCATTGTCTGCTGCGCTACTGAATGTTGAGCATGAGGATGATAAAGATTATGAAGAAACTACGTGTGCTCTAACAGAAATAGGGTCCTATTCTCATAATCCTAAACAGCCGGACCTTGATCTTACGAATCAACCATCACCAACAGCAAATACCTCCATCAAAGAGCCACCAATGCAAGAATCGAAAGATCTCCCCGATTATCTAAGGTATGGAAATACACTTCTGGAGAGTGTTGCGGATGATTTAAGTGAACAGCATGTAGAGGCTCTCATCTCTGCTCTGATGAGGTACAAGAGAGCTATGGGTAGGAAGATTGATGATATAATTGGTCTCTCTCCTGAGATATGTATGCACAAGAGTCATCTCAAAGAAGATTTCATGCCTTCAAGTAAGTATCAACGTCGTCTGAATCCATTCAGAAAATGATGCCCCATCTATCTCGATGAAGACTAAGTAATCGAGATAGCTATGTCGTGCCGCGACAATAATTAAGGCGCTTGGTGGGAGGCAGCCCATCATTTTTAAATGTTCTTGTTTTTGTTTTCTTAGGATTTTGTCGAGCCACGACCAAAACTAAGGTGCTTGATGGGAGGCAACCCATCGTTCTAATCGTTTTTATTAGTTTTGAGCAAATGTAGGTGCAAGAGGTATTCAACGAGGAGATTGGTTTCAAATGACGATTTGGACGTATTGCATGGTAAAATGTGGTAAGTTAGGAATTAAGATGCATAAGGCTATGGATTGAGCATTTCTCATGACAAAATAGGCATCGAGCAAGGCTAGGCCTAGGTAAAACTAGGCCACGAACAAGGCAACACCTATACTATAGCCTAAGGTCTTGGAATCTAGTGTGCAAAGACATAGGCGCCGCCCATGCTCAGGTATGCCATATTACAGGCGCCGCCTATGCTAAAGCATTTGGTCTCTGAATCACATATGCAAAGTGAAATGAGCCGCATATGGTCACCAAATGCTAAGATAAAGGCGCCGCCTATGGTCACTAAATGCTTTTCAAAATGCATGGCATATGCTATGGCATTCTGCTCAACTAGGCAAAGCATTAGGCACCGCCTATGGTCACTTTTGGTCTCCAAATCCGATTTTAATGGGTCAAAACTCGACGCAACCTTTTCTTATAAATATGAGACTTAGTCTTGAACCAAAAACACATTGGAAACCTAGCTTATGCACCACCTATAGTCTCCAAAACCTATCGTAAAGTTTCCTTTTGCTCTTTTTCGTCACAAGAACATCATCCAAAGGCTTCAACCAAGTAAGTACTACTTTGTTCTTCATTTATATTTTGTAAGTACTACGTTACTACACCAATTATGAATTGCTAAATCTTGAAAAAGTATTGGTGATGTGAATGTGCTTGAATTAATATGATACAACTAAGTGAGTGAATGAATACGTAAGGATGATCTTCACTTACTTCCGACTTGAATCTGATTTTAATGCATTGTTATACTACTTGCGAAATTGCTATAGTCATGAACATTGCATAATCCTTTCACTTGAATACTTGCATGTTAGAAGATCCCGTTCACCGGAATAAGACTTATAAGTGCCTACCGACATAGGAGGTTGAGATTATTGATAGAAACTTTACCATGATGTAATCCCTATGTAGTAGTCTTGTTATACCTAACATGAAAGTATTGCAAAGGTTCCAAGAAGTGATACATCTCTGATTTTCTTGTCGGAATTTAGCCCCTAAAACGTATGTCGATGAAGTCTAAGTAATCGACCACTTTCACTTCACTAGTTTGTGCCAACAACCTAAGTGTGGGGTGGTACCCCTACTGCTTGTTCATAGATTGTATCCATTGAGATGATGCTAACATGACTCTATTGAGATCTCAGGTACAATGGCACCAAAATACAAGGCAAATATAAGGCTACCACTTCACAAAAAGGCAAGAAAAGAGGCCAAAAAAGAGCAAGGAGAACCCTCCTCGATGCAAACACCTCGACTCACTCTTGGAATTAAGTGGGATACTTATGAAGAACTTCTAAGGATGACTACTCTGATGATGATTCCGATGCAAAGGGGTATGACCCCAGACATAGAGAATGAGTCCGACTAACCAGGTTCTTCTTATTTATTTTCCACTGAGGACAGTGTGTCCCGTCTAAGTGTGGGGTGATGGTATTTGCATGCTATACTTCTCCATCCGCATTTGCGTTTATTCATGTTTGTTTTCTCGTTTTGTTTTTTTAGTAGTAAATTTTTTTTTAGCTTCGCATGAAATTATTCTAATAGGCAGCATGAGATTATAACAAGAGTATGTGCTACAATTATGACTATTGAGACGTTTTAGGCTCTAGTTGTGACTCATTATGTGATATTGTGTGGTTCAATTCCTTCACCTGTTGGGTCAAGAGTCTATATTACTTCCAATAAAGTCGACCATGTGCCTTGTGTGTGTGAGATTAATAGTATATTCTATGTTTGTGGCTGATGCTAGAACTTTCCTCGTTTGTATGCAAAGCGAAAATAAGGAGTGTAAGTTTAGGAGATGATTTAGGCATTTCTTTGGCAACCTATACATGTTTACCTTCATTTTACCTACCCATGGACATCATCCTAGTTAAACCCTTTTGAGCCTTTTGCCTATTTTCTTTGACGAACCTCATATGTAAGCCTAATCCATTTTTTCAAGACCGTAAGTTGATCCAAAATCCTAAGTGCTTTAAAGTGAAAAGGTTATGTGACGAAATAAGAGGAAATTAGGTGAGTATGATGCTCTAAATTGTAGTGGTGCTTGAATGAGTTATGAAAAAGAAAGTGCTATCATAAGAGGTATGTTATGAAAAGAAAAAGGAAAAAGAAAGCTGAAAAGTGAGTTATGCCTAAAATGGAAAAACAAAAGAGGAGAACAAGGGTGGTAGAATAAAAGAAAGAAGAAAGGTTGAAAGAAAAAAATGTCAATGATACAATGTGATGTATTAAAGTGCTTAGGAACTTAGTCACTATTTCTGGCCAAAATAGTCCTACCCGTCCCTTAGCCTACATTACAACCATCAAAAGACCTATTTGATCCTAATCTTAGCATTCTGACATTTAGTGGAGTATTACACTAAGGATAAGCCTATGGTCATCAGTTGCTGCATACGAATTCTTTGTGAGAGCGAGAGCAAGGATATTTTGATACCCATGTTTGAAAAATATGCTATACTTGTGAGTGACTATGGGTAATATATTGTGAGACACACAAGGTTGATGAGTTTTGGATAGTTGTACATGATTCTTTGTGCCTTAACTTTTGAATATGAGTTGACCACCATCACGAGTCTATGCTAGAGGTTAAATGGTTTCTACTAATGATCAGAAAACTACTCTTTGTTGATAATTGTTGTGCTTGTCTTGACGAATGTTTTGTGTTGTTGCTGTGAAACCCTAAGTTGATGTTTAGAGGGACATGATATATTGTTCGAGGACGAACAAAGCTTCAAGTGTGGGGTGTTGATGATAGGCGAATTTACACGCCTATATCAATATATTTTGCCCATATTTGTGCCACGTTTTGAGAACAAATTATATATTTCATGCACTTTTAGCCCTTTTTTCTTGTAAGTAAGCTAAAGAACATGATTAGCAAAGTTTCAGGTATAAATGATGCAGAATTCAGCATTTTGTGGATAACCTGACGCCAAAGAAAGCTCACGAAGGAAGGAAAGGGAGCTTGGACGCCTAAAGGACCAAAAGTGATGGATGGAAAATCTGTCCCGGGCTAAAACAACATTTCTAAAGACTTTGAGGACTAGCATTAACTTATTAGGATTAGGATAATGATACATTAACCTAGTACAATTGGGTTAAGTATTTCATTAGCTTAGTAGGATTTGGTTAAGTATTTCATTAGCTTAGTAGGAATAGGATATGGGTATTATAAATACCCTATCTTGCTAGAGATTTTTATTCAGTCACTTACTATTCCAACAATTCTAATTCTTCCATTAATTCTATTTTTATTCTTTTTCTATTCTTCTATTAAATTCCACAACAAGAGAGACGTTACTTTGCAAAGGACTTCACGCCATCCTCACCCTTACACCTAACGTGCAAATCTTTATTGGGGTACAATGATCATGTTTATTGTGACTTCCTTCGCACTCATGGGTAACTAAACCTCTCTGTTGGGGTTATGGAAGCCGAATGAGATACTATCTATTGCTGTGAGTTTGTGAGTTCGTGACACGTATGCTGCTTATATCATTATTCTCTTCATCTTAATGCAAATTCTTGTGGCTGCAGACGCATAGAATAACGCCAGTATAACATTTAACTTGTTCGAAAGAAAGGTTATCTGTCTGGAAAAGAGATAATGTCAAGGTAGTAGGGTCCCATCCCCTATTAAAAAGTTAGTGCCGTAACTGGATTAACCTCTTGGAGAATTTGTACCGTTAGACACGCTTTAAGCTCGAAAGAGTTAAAGTGAAATAATCCTCGAATAGGTCGAAAGACGCCTGGATTTACCATTGAATACAATTCTCTATAAGCACATGCATGTCTGAATTCCGCACACTCATAGCCAATAGAGACGTATAACTCAGAAGGTGGAAATAACCCAACTCCTCAATTCTCATTGTTTCACAACCTACGAAACATTCTTTCCTTTTTACTTTGCTATTTTCAGTTTTTACTTTAATATTTTGGTTACACATTACAATCCCCCCCTTTTACGAGACTTGCACTAAAAGTCTAGTTATCCTTGCTTACTTTTTGGCCAAGCTATTCCCTGTGGGATCGACACCCAACCCAGGTTGGGTTCTATATTTGCTAACGACCGCTTTACACTCCTACGAGAGCTGTAGATTGAGCGTTATCATTGTGCGCCGCATACCTCATCTCCAAGTGCCAGAAACACCCCTATGTATGTCTATAACACGGGATTAAACTCCCATAACACCAAAATAAGTTTACTTTCTCTCAAAATCACCAAGAACATTCATTAGTGTTTCAACCTAAAAATTCAAATATCTCAAGATTCAACCATGATTTTTCAATAATTCTTCAAGATTCGTAATCTCCATTTCGAGGGCTACAAGAAACACTCATTATTTCCACGAATAGAGTCCCAAGGTCAAGAGTTCATTCAAAGCTTCAAGTTTAAGGTATGTGGGGTTTTTCAACAAGAACATCCTTTCGTTCTTGTGCCCAAAATTTGTATTATTTTACAAAGATATATGATTTTACATGCTTTGATATGAATTTGAGATAGAAACTATTATCCTACGTTCTTGTTCAAAAGACTATTATATATTTATGATGTCTTGAAGATAAATTCCTTGAGTTTTGATGTTAATATCATGTTTGAAGTTGAATCTCCAGATTTTCATATGAATTATACATGTTTGCTACATAAAGTGTGAATCTTGAAATATTTTGCTCAAGTATTGATATATGGGTTTTGAACCCTATTTGAGAATTATGATTTTTTGTAAAAGTAATGTGTTATGCACACCTTGAGATTTGAATGATTTGACCTTTTGGTCTTGAAAGAGTTATTTTTGAACTCGAATGAGAAAAGAAATCCACATTTTGATTTATTATGAAAAAGGGGTATCATGATGGCTCCCGTTTAGAATTGCTGAATTATTTTGTGGTGGATTTTCTTTGAAAAGATCTGAGCTAAGTCCGGGAGTAGTCTTTAGCACCGAGTGGGAGGTATAGCTATGTTGGTACTTCCTTAGAACTATGTACCCTCGTAGGATCCAGAATTGAGGCTGATTATATATAATGATTACTAGTTTTTAGATTTGATACTTATAGTCCTACTCCGATGGAAAGGATAGGGCGGCTCTCCCAAACGTGGGTTGTACGTTGGACTCCATGTGGCTCACATAGTTTATGTCGGTTATGAGATCTCTCAATATGTGTGTGTGTATTCTCCTATCTAATATGAAAAGTCTTATTCTTCTATCTGAGATGAAAATATATTTGTTTGAAAGACTGAGTTTGAGAAAGTCATTGTTTTCAAAAGATTTAATGAACATATATTCCAAAGAGAATTGTTATGAGATTTGATTGCTTTGATGATTTGGAATCGAGATGGAAGTGAATTGAGATTTATTATGATGACTCACATGTTTCACCCGATATATTTTACTCTTTTATGATTATGATGATTTTAATTCGAGCTAAGTGAGTCATTTATATCAGCATTCATAATTTTATAAACTTTGATAAACTATATTAAGATATTATTTTATATATGCAATGCATCCCCATATGCTTGGTACGTTTCCATGGTACTGACCTACATATTCGTATGTGGGCTACATTTTCTCGGAATGTAGGTACAAGGTATAGTGTACAATCTTCAGATCCAGTCAGTTCGTGGCATCCAGTCAGCAGGTGATGAGTTCTTTTTGATTTAAGGGCTTGAGTTAGTTATACAGTTCGAGAAGTGTTGTATTTTGTTTATCCAACCATATTGATTTGGGATAGTCGGGAGTCATGACCCAGCTACCTACAGTCAGTACTAGTAGAGGCTTCATAGACAGTCAGTAGAAGTTGATGTATTCCGTTTTAGTTTTGGTTGTAAAAGTTGAGTTGTAATCTTGTAAATTTAGTTTTATATCTATCATATTTAGAAAAGAGTTATTTTTCGCAGATTTGTATAGATTTATACTTTTTGTTCAATTTCTTATGTGTTATGCCAGTAGAAGGGTTAGCTTGGGGTCACTTGTGATCCTAAGCACCGTGTGACATCTCGGGACCCGATTTCAGGGCATTACAAGTTTTTTGTGAATTTAGTGGAATTCGAAGAGAGCTCACCACTACTTATACACCACAACAAAATGGTGTATAAAATAGGAAGAATAGAACCATTCTCAATATGGTGCAGAGTTTGCTGGCCAAAGGAAAAATGGAAAAGACTTTCTGGCCAGAAGCGATAAATTGGAGTATTCATGTGTTAAATAGAAGTTCAGCATTTGCTGTTCAAAACATCACTCCATAGGAGGCTTGGAGTGGAAGAAAACCAGCTGTGGACCACTTCCGAATTTTCGGTTGCATTACCTATGCATATATTCCAGATGAGAAGAGAAAGAAGCTTGATGACAAAAGCAAAAAATGTATCTTTCTCGGTGTTAGTGAAGCATCAAAGGCATATAAATTGCTTAATCCACTGACGATGAAGATTGTAATTAGTAGAGATGTTATTTTTGATGAATAAAACACTTGGGATTGGAGTATGCAGTAGTATACTCCAATCATATTTGACACAGGAGCCGAAGAAGTAGATACAATACCCGAAAGTGCAGCAAATTCAACTCCCGAAGATGCTGAAATTTTACCAACTCTTTTGAAAGTTCACCATCTGCTGAAACTTTACCAGGAAACTTTAGAAGAAACTACTGCAGCAGCTCAGTCTCTTCGTTGTGCTCGCAAAAATCCTGCATCGATGATGGACTATGAGGTAATAGGAATTAATGCAAATAATGATGTGGTTAACCATTTTGCGTTGTTTTCAGACTGTGACCCAATTATTTTTGAGAGTGCTGTTAGAGAAAAAAAATGGAGAAAGGTGATGGATGCTGAAATTGAAGCAATTGAAAGGAATGATACTTGGGAGCTTATTGATCTTCCTGATAAGCTAAAATTATTGGTGTCAAGTGTATCTATAGGACGAATCCTAAAGAAAATGGCAAAATCGACAAGTATAAGGCACGATTGGTGGCTAAGGGATACAAGCAAGAGTATGGTGTGGATTATACTGAAGTTTTTGCTCCAGTTGCAAGGCATGACACTATTAGATTTCTAATTTCCTTGGCAGCACAAAATTCGTGGCTGATCTTCCAGTTGGATGTCAAATATACTTTTCTACATGGATACTTGGAGGAAGAGGTATTTATCGAACAACCCCCTGGTTATGTTAAGATTGGAAGTGAGCATAAAGTTTATCAATTAAAGAAAACACTTTATGGACTAAAACAAGCCCCACGGGCTTGGTATAGTCTCATTGAGGCTTATTTTCAGAAAATGGGTTTTCAAAAGCGTCCTTATGAGCCTACACTTTTTGTGAAAATTGGGGAGAATGGGAAAATGCTCATTGCGTGTTTGTATGTAGATAATCTCATCTTCATGGGGAATAATAAAGGCATGTTTTCTGATTTCAAGAGGTCTATGATGAATGAATTTAAGATGTCTGATCTTGGTAAGATTTATTACTTTCTTGGTTTAGAAGTAATGCAATCTAATGATGGTATATTTGTTTCCCAAAAGAAGTACGTGGGAGAAATTTTAAATAGGTTTAAGATGCAAAATTTCAATCCAACCAATATTCCAGTTGAGTTTGGCTTGAAACTAACCAAAGCTGGGAGGGGAAAGAAGATGGATAGTACTTTTTACAAGCAAATTGTGGGTAGTTTAATATACCTAACTTCTACAAGACTAGACATCATGTATTCTATTAGTCTTATCAGTAGATATATGGAGTGCCCAACTAAAATTCATCTCTTACCTATGAAGAGAATTCTTCGTTACTTACAAGAAACCAAGGATTTTGGAATTTTCTACGAGAAGGGAGAAAAGGCAGATTTGATTGGCTTTACTGATTCCGATTATGCAGGAGATCAAGATAGTATAAAGAGAACTTCAGGTTATGTCTTTATGCTAGGCACATGGGCTGTATCGTGGTCCTCCAAAAAGCAAACAATCATCACATTATCAAGTACAGAAGCTGAAAATTTGTAGCTGCTACAGCTTGTGCTTGCCAAGCTATTTGGCTTAGGAGAATCCTTAAAGAGATGCAATTAAAGATGGAAAATGCTACTATAATATTTTGTGACAACAACTCTGCAATCAAGTTGTCAAATAATACTGTGAACCATGGAAGAAGCAAGCACATTGATGTGAAGTATTATTTCCAGCAAGATCTCAACAATGAAGGAACAATAGAGCTTCAATATTGAGGAAGTGAAGATCAATTGGCGGACATTTTAACTAAACCTCTCAGGTTTCTCCCTTTAGGAGGTCAATGGTTATTGGTATGATGGAAACGTTCAACTAGCTAATGTTAACCTGAAGCTTGTGAGCTTTCAGTTTAAGGGAGAGTGATAGCAAATAAAGTCAGCAAATAAAGTCCTATTTTTAGTTTTGTCCTAGTCTTTTGGAGAGTAGTTTATCGTGAATTTGTTTCTTATTTTTTAGGAGTTATATTAGTTAGTCATTCATGTTTTTTGGTTTATTTGTTTACGTATTTCTGCCTATAAAATCAGCAGTCACAGACTATGAATAACAGTCAAGATAGTTCCATTAAATTCAGTGTGTTGACTCTATCTTTAACCCTTTACTTTCTGCATATACTTCTCTATTTCACATCAGTTTGCATTATGAAATAATAAGCACCAAAACCAAGAATTCATGACCATATGCGAAGCCAATGCATATTTACTTACAGACAGATTACAAATCAATCTGACATAGCATAGACTTGTGGGCAATTATACGAAAAGAAATATGAGTTACATTCAATTTTATAAAAAATAAAGCAATTATATGATTTATTAATGAGTATCTTGGACTTATAAACAAGAAATCCGAGAATTCATGACCATATGCGAAGCCGACATATCTCTTCTAACAAACAGAGTATGTTCGACAGATTATAGAGTTGTGCGCGATTATCTAAAAGAAAAAATGCCGTACATTAATTTTTAGGTCCCATACTTTTTAGTATATTATTATGGTACATTTTTAATTAGTTTTTTTAATTTTTAAATGATAAAAAAACAAGGGGGTCATTTTGCGAATTGAGAACTCAAAGAGGCTTCTCAGCCAAAATTTTCCCCTATTAAGCTACCTGACCCTGTAAAAAAAAATTTACACCATCGGTGTATATTGTTTAAACTCTTGAAGAAAAATAAAAGCTATCTTCTTCTTTGGCTGAGGCGCGGATATCTCACTCTCTTTAAGGAGATTCAAGCCTACTGCAACAAATTGTTTCACCGATCAAGCAGTAATCTTTTTGAATTTTTCCCTCCAGGATGCAACAACCTTCTCACAAAGAACAACTCAATAACTCTAGAGAAGAGTTTAGTTCCATGCTCCACAAAAAGAACACCTTCCTTTAACTAATAAAATCTCCTTTTTACTAACTTTTGTGAACTCTATATTATCTTATACTTGAAAAATATGCAAGACCACCTCTATTTATAAGAGGAAGCCTTCAAAAAGAATGAATGATGGTAGTAAAGGAGGAAGATCAAAGGCATTTAGGTTTCAAGAGTTACAAGAGTAATGAAGAGAATAATGGTAGAAGTTACATGAGTTATATCTTACTACTAACTCATAAAAGTAAATGCCATAAAAAACATGGAAGTAAAGTGGGAGTAACACTGTTGCATGTTTTGGCGGTGAAAGGTTAGAAGTGAATGCAACAATTGCATGCCTACTTCAAATGTGCAAGGATAGTAGTTAATGGAACAAATTAGATGTGCAACTGATGGAGTAATGTTACTCTTCCTGCCAAACATTAATGTGCTAGTAAAGCACAATACATTAACACTACACTAGGCCACTTAATGCCTAAAAATCCACTAACATAAGAGGAAAAAATAAGATAGTAAAAAGAGACACTAAAATATTATACAGATAATATTAGGATGCTCATAAAATTCAACATGTTTTCTTCTTTATCTTATAAACTACTCTTCTTCTTTTTATTTGTTTTTCGTAAATCAATATTGTTTCCTTCTATGACTTTTTTTGTTTCTTTCTTTGGTTTCTTGTAATCTTACTTCTTCCATCTGATAAAGTTTTATGCTTCAGACCTTGAGAACTAGAAAGGAAGGGCAGTAGAAGCTACTTTAGAAAGTACAATCATGGAAAAAAGGGAAAAATGGAGAAAAGAAAGGTGAAAGCAAACAACTCATCCGGACGTCATACAATATTCATTCCTATTAATACTAACATTCCCAGAAATATTCTCTGTCCCTGTCAAAAGCAGAACCCGTCATTACTTCCCTTAGCTCCTCTTTGCTCAGTTTACCTTCTAGTAGTCGTGCTGCTGGTATGCCTTACATAATGACTTTTATGCCACCGAATGCTAGCGACTGCAACTGTAAGTATCTTTTTGAAACATACATAGAGTTGCCAACTCTTTTTTACTGGGAAAAAAGTAAGTGGAAGAAAATGTCGGCAACCTCTCTTCTATATGAAAGTTATCCTATATCTTTGTTTTTCTCAAGGTTTCTATAAATCTTTAAAAATACCATCATCACAAATATGTGAAAACATTTCAGGTACTGAATTCATTGAGAAATTCCAATGCAACATGAAAGTGGCATCTCTGCCTATAAGAAGTTATAGTTGTTATTTATAGTTGTCATGCAGCTGGTGGAATAAACCATTGAAAGCGTTTGGTGTTGAAGGCTGATGTATATAATTATCAAGATATTTATATAGCTGAGAACAAAATTTAGGCTCATGTGCAACTGCAAGTATTATTAAAAACCCTCTTGTGCCTATTAATACCTCAATCAATGTGAATTAAATGCGTCTAGGGTGATAAGGTTCCAAGAATATCACCTTTTTTGAAGGTTAATTCTTTTCTACAGGTGTTACCTTTATTTCTGCAGGGATTTATAAAGTCAAAAAATAACTTAATGGCAAAGTTTAAGAAGTTACCAGAAGATGGTTCCAACTCTAAGCTGTCAAGCACATACTATGCAGAGGAAGATTTTAAGACCAACGTAAAAATTAGTGAAAGCCTATCTCATTCAGAACCCTTATGTAAATGGTTATGTTGTTTCAAATAGGTTTTCTTACAGTGTTGTCTATGGTTTGCCAATAAGTATAATGTTTAAGTATGTTATTTCTCAGTCACTTTGATCAATTAATGATCAGCTTAAACTTTCATGATTAAAAATCCTCTTGTGCCTATTAATACATCAATTGATTGGAATTGAATGAGTCTAGGGTAATGAGGTCCTAAGAATATCACCTTTCCTTCCTGAAGGTTAATTTTTTTTTAATGTTGGATACTCTCATTTTCATCTAGCTCCTTTCCTAAAGGTTAATTCTTTTCCAATGTTGGATACTCTCATATTCATCACTAATATCTTCTAACATAGTTTCTTTTCAACAGGTGACATCTTTAAGTTCATTAACTTTGGTTGGAAAACTCTAATAAATAAATGAGGTGAAGTTTAAGCAGGTATCAGACTGTGGCCCCAATTTTAAGGTGGCAAGCACATACTACACATAGGGCAATTTCAAGAAGTCTATCTCCTTCAAACCCTGATGCATATGGTTAGTGTTCTGAGAAATGCTATCTGACTTTATTATGTAACTTGATTCCAAGTGTGTTATCTTCAGTTTCATAATCATGCTAAGGGTCTGATGATCAATATATCTATATGTACAGAGAGAACTAGTTAATTGTTTAGTGCTTTTTGAAATACAATTAATCTGACTGTGGTGGAATGTAATTATTGTTGCAGTTAGCTGCTACTATTTAGATGCTCATTAAAAATCTAATGCAGGAAGGGTACGGATAAGGATGAAAAATCTGTTGCTCATAATTATTCAAGAGCAGCGCAGATATATCACCCGGGCATCTGCCAAGACTATCAAATAAGAATCCACTATCATTTTTACGTCAAGCAATACACGAAGTTACTCCTGATGTAACAGTAAAAGCAAGATATGCAGGTGTATTGACTCTAAGAGATTTGATATTGTTCCAAGAGCCCTTTTGTAATGACTCATTTCATTGTTATTAAATTATCCATAATAAATTCATGAAAATTCATTCCTCAATATTAACATGGATCCAAAATAGCAAATATTTTATTTGTTATGTCACCTCGAATTTTTCGGCGATGATTTTAGCCTTCGGATGTGTCTAGATAGACTCAAGCTTGAATAATTTAATTCATGAGTTCTAATATTAATACTTTAGTTTTAAAGTTCTTTTATAATGAATTAAAGTCGTACAATATCCTTAACACAAATTTAAGCTTATAACTTTCTTTCCAATACAATTTTGATATGGGTTTCTATTAGGGATAACTTCAAACGACCATATCTACTTTAATATAAGGATTTAGGGGTCCCACTACCTACCAAATCAAAAATATCTGAGTCTTCTTTCTAACTCAATAAACCTTTCCTCAATCCGAATTCAGAGTAAAAAGTTATGACTATTTTAGTGAGCACTAACCGGGATAAAATGAGATTTCGCTGTAGCAAAAATTCTAATGATATTTAAATCAGATTCAACCATATTTTAGGTCTAAAAACCCTAAATTTCATTCCCTAATCCTAGAGAGGTGATTTCCCAAAGCTTAAGGTGAAATTCCTTCGTTGAGGTAAGTTTTTCCAATATTTTCATCTTTTAATTCTTTAACATCTTAGAATCCTCAAAAAAAAACCTTTAATGGTGGAGTTCTTTGGGAATACTCATGGGTGTTTTTAATATGGATTAGAGCTGATTCTAAACTAAAAATTAAATATTCCTAAGATGAATGTCATAAACTATATTATGAATTTTGATGGTTAGGAACCTTAAATTCCGTAAAGATGAGACCTATAACCTAAAAACTCCATTAATGGAGACAAGTTAAGCTTGAAAGATCTAATTAGTGATTAATTGAACTTGAGAAATGATATAGAACTTGAATTAAGGGTAGAATTAGTGGGTTTTAATCCCCAAGATATTTGTTTGAAGAGTAATTATTTAATTACTTTTATAATTACTTGACTTTTAGATGATTGATTATTCCAAGGTATGAAGGGAAGGAAAGAGCAGCTTTGTTGCAACTTGTTTCTTCCAAAAGCTTGGCGTCCAAGTTGGTTATTTTTAATGAGTAGAAGATTGTGTTATTTTATATTATAATAATTTAGAATTGATAGGAGAAACTATGTCTAGGCCTGCAGGCATGGAGTTGAGGTGGATAAAGACACGAGAACTTAACTTTAATCTCAAAAACTATATTATTGATTAATTATGTGATATTTGTGATATTATGTGATATTTGTGATATTTGTGATATTATGTGCTATGTGCTACAATAAGATTGTTGTGAAAGAAGGATATGGACATGATAGTTCTTAGTTGTTCTGGTGATGAACCTAGTTGAGTTATAATAATATTAAGTTGTATGTGTTGGACAATAATATGGTGAGGAGAACCATGCTAGGATTAAGTACTGATGAGCATAGTAATTTCTAAAGGATAGATGACTTGAATTAGTGTGATGATTGTATTATATAGAAAGAGGTAGTGACATTTTAATAATTAATGAGTAAGTAATACTCCAATAGTGACTTGCATGCTTAAGTGTTAAATTGTGATTTATTTTATGATTATCTTGTTTTGGTATTGATAAAAGAACTTTATCTATTGGATGCCCAGGAGAGGCTAAATTATTGATAATGATGATTTATTGAAATGTTCCTATGTGATGCTTGTTTGAAAATGATAACTCCTTGTATTAATGCCATGAATGGATTATTGATGTTTGGATTGTTGATGCGTGTATAAATGATTATTGAAATTTACTTGATGGAATTGTCTCATGACTTTAAGTGTACTTGTAAACTTGGTATATTATGTTGTATGTTGTGAGGAAGTGTAAATTTGATATTGATATTACATGTTTATAGTGGATCGAGTGCTACGACGGTACATATATTATATGTTAGATTGGGTACCACATTGGTGTATATGTATATGATAGATCGGGTACTACACCAATACGGATATGTATATGTTGGATAGGGTACCATACCGGTACGAATATGTATATGATGGATCAGGTACCACGCTAGTACGGATATATATGTGTTGGATCGGGTACCACGCCGGTATAGATATGTGTGTGTTGGATCGGGTACTATGCCGGTATGGATAAATATATATTGGATAGGGTACCACACTAGTACGGATATGTATATGATGAATTGGGTACCACACCGGTTCGGATATATATATGTTGGATCGAGTACCATGCTAGTACGATTATGTGTATATTAGATCAGGTACCATGTCGGTACAGATATATATGATGGATCGGGTACCACGTCGGTACGGATATGTATATGGAAGATCAGGTACCATGTTGGTACAGTAAATGAACATAGATTGTTCCCTACAGGTCATGACTATTTAGGCAAATAAGTCCCATAGCATGTGTGTACATATTTGTGTTGAGTCTGTGGATGTTTATAGTATGGTTGATACTCTTGATGGTTATGTGGCTTATTTGTGAGCACTGTTTGACTTATTATTATTGTATTGTTCATTCATTGGGTATTTGATTGTGTGATATGTATTTGAAGAAGTGAAACTTTGTTCTTATATGTTGGTTGACTTGCTTCATTTATACGTGTTTTAATCGTAGCTTACTAGAATGTCTAGTTATTATTCTTTAATATTATAAGAGAGCATTTGGTTGTTAGCTCGATATTTTAGTGTAAGTTGTCTATGATTACGGGTTTGTTCCTGTGACTATGAGTAATGAAAATGATAAGGTGAATAAAGAGGAATAGTGATGATTAGCATTGGATTGTGGTTGATTCTGTGAATAAATGAGGTTAGAATATGTTAATAGTGAATATAATACTGATGGAGTTGGAAGAGTAATTGGATGATCTAACTTATATAGGTAAAGTAATAATGTTATTACAGCCTTGGTTGAATTGTATTCCATTTAATATGTCATTATTTATTTTCCTTAATTCTATTTTATGATTATATTAACTAACACGGTCGGCCAATGATGCCTACAAGTACATGTGGTTGTACTGACCCTACTCTTCTACATTCCTTATTGTGGTGTAGACTGAGTGCATGTTAGGTTGTAGTTACTAGATGGATGACAATATTCAGCACTAACTTTTGCACTTTCTTCCTGGCAGATGTTAGAGTCCTTGTATTTTATTTCATTGTCAGTCTATGTTGCAATAGGTAGCTCTTGTACATGTCTGTCCAAGTCTTGGGATAGTGAAGGACATTTGTAAGAAGTTTTTGAAAAAGTTTATTTATTAGTATTTAATTTACTTTATATTTTCTTAAAAACAGAAGTCTTCTGCATATTTTTAGTTGGGTAATGATGGTTCTCCTATCTACTCAGAATGGTATAGGTTTCCGCACGGTCCGTTAGTCTGGGTCGTGACACCTTTGTCTGAGGCAACTTGCCAAGAAGGGTGCAACCTCCTAACATGACCATATTCCAAGAAGGGTGAAATTTATTTAATTGTTCTGCAAAACAAAGAGCAAGACCATCAAGTTGCTTTGAAACAAAACTACTTGATAGGACCATTTCTTATTTCAAAGTAATATCATTATTTGTATATCATTACAGGGTGTGCAATAAATATTATATTTGTATCATATTTCTTGTCTACTTGTGAGGGATTAATAAGATAAGATCTAGCCTAATTGGCTTGTACTTTTCCTTTTGAATATTTTTACTATTGCTAAATGTCCATGCCTAGAGGCTAATCTAAGATTTAGTGAAAATTAATCCTTGTTTCTAGGTAAATAACTCAACATTTAACCTACTGCCTATTCAATCTTCTTTAGGGCAATGAGAGACAACAGATAGTATTAGATCAATTCTAAGGAATATATACATAAAATGCACATTGCTATATTTTTTTAAAAATAAAATTTCAGATATTATCATACTTTGGAACCAGTAAAAATAGAATACGTTCTTCTCCATTCTTACACTATATTTTTTCGATCCACAATGTGTTTGATGAAAGTCTCAAATGAATTATTTGTGAATGTTATTAAGTACAAATTGAGTAGATGAGCATTTGTGTTTTTCTCCTTGTTACTTTCAACGTATTACTTTTTTAAAAGATGGAGGAGATCGTGTTCAAAGTCTCTTTCTTTTATCAAATTTCTGTAATAATGGAGAAGAGCAGTAAATCATTATACCATTTCCTTAAATAGGTACTTCTCCATTATTACACCATTTTTTTCTGCATAGAAACCAAAATATATACACGTCATTCTTATTGTTGTAGTGGCAATTGTTAATGTTAAAAGATGTCTGCAATGTGTTTGTTAAAAGTCTCTATTGAACTGTCTGTTTGTGAATATGAAGTAAAGAATGATAGATGATATGATCTGTTTCCGAAAAATGTGTTTTTATGTCTCATTTTTTAAAATATTTTTCTAGTATAAAAATGGGGTAGATTCCCTCCAACTCAGAAATGTAATTTAATATGTCTAGAGTTGTAATCCAACTGTTTGGTTCTTATTTCTGTTGGTGCCCTTTCAACTACTTCTTAGCCAAATATTTTCACAATTGATCAATCCTTATCTCCATAATTACTAAAAATTATAGATACAACAACATAGATAATACAGTACCACAAGTACGGTCTGTGAAGGATAACATGTAACACTTCAAGTGTCTTGATGCACAAATAGAGCTAAGAACGAGCCTATATGACCCCTAGATTGAGTATAAATTACTTTACGACGCGTTCACAAGTGTTTGGGGAAATTTTAGGCAAGAATATAGGACATGCGTTACGAGGGGGACCCTGCGCTACGGGAGGACACTACCTCAACCATGAGAAGGGCTCTGCGATGCAACGGGGCCACCTGCAATGCGATCCCCCTTTGCCCCTGTCAACCCGATGGTTTTCCAAAATCTTTAAGTGTCCATCGGATTATTCTGGTCCTTATACACCTAAAATTATCACCTAATATTCTATTATATTTTCCATATTGGGATTGACCCTCAATCAACATTAGAACATTCTCTTCTCCTTATCTGAGTCACGAAATTAGTAAGATGTGTAGAAGAGCCTCAAGGTTAACTTTTGTTCAGTTTCTTTCTATCAAAGCTATGTAGAACGACCCAAAATCCATGGGGTTTTAATTTACAATCTTTTAAACTCATTTTAGTGTATATATTATGGGATTCTATTTTACTACAAGAACATGTTTTCAGATTCGCACTTATGCCTCAATTATGCAATTTTGTCAAGTGTGTGTGTATATATATATATATTGTGATTGATGAAATGAATGAGGTTGTGAATGGCTTCCTTTACTTAATTATTCATGTGAATAATTTTTGAAGAGTATTACTCGTGTTGATGTTGCTTGTTCTTTTCTATGATGGTTATTTGAATACAACAAAAGAGGTGTGAGTTTTCTCCTAATGCTTTTACAAGATTCATAAATGATAAATATTTTTACCTAAACCATCATATTGACTTGAAGAGCTTTACTATTTAACTTTTGAAATACCTTATTGTGGTCAACAATTCATGACATGTAAGAGATTAAATAGAGTATGAAATATGGCATATGAGACTTGCAAGTCTTAATATGATGGTACCAAATCAGACTATGTTTTAATAAAGATTTAAGTTTCTAAAATGGGTAAAATATGATCTTAATGAGTGTTAAGTGGCTAACCGAGAAGGCATGAGTTTGAAAGGCCCATAACCCAAAATTGTATTTTGCTAACGTCGGATTGACTCTATCTTGAGTATGGATAATTATTGTATACTTGATTTTTTGATTGGTATACCAGACTCAGACACTCCACTCTCTACGGCATACTTGAATTGGAGGCTTGATCAACCAGTCAAAGTCGGACCCGGCATAGCCCCTAGATTTTTTCAAATTATGTCGGGTACGACACCTTGCTTAGAATTATATGAATCAAAATTAAGTCTTAAAAATCATCTTTTGAAATAAAACCTATGTCTACATGTTATTACGATATTTTTAACCCCATATTATGTTTTGTACAACATTTTCACTATACATGCCAATACATTCCAAGTATTGATAGTCCTAGGGAAGCTATATTATCTCATACTGTAGGTTCTGAGGCTCAGTCACATGGTCTAGCATTTGAATTTCCTGAAGCATTAGATTTGGTGAGACGTCCATCCTTTATAAGGCATTCAATTTAGATATTCAGTTTTCTTTTAGTTTTATAACCCGACTGAGGGCCTTGTCCCGGCCTAGATAGTTATTCATTAGTAGAGGCTTTGTAGACTAGATTAGATAGATGTTTTGTTATGTTGTCGAGTTAAAGCTTATTTTTAGACTTCCTTGAGTTTCCTTTTATTTTTTGCAATTTATATGAATTATTCTTTTGATAGAATGCTAAGGGACCTTCTCAGGTCTTCATAGTTTGGGATGACCGTTGTGGACAGAGCCTCATCTTGGTTTGTGAGAAGTTTGGTATCAAGACAAGATTTAGAGTCCTAGGGTTTCTACAAAGCCTACAAAGCCATGTCGAGTAGAGTCCCTTTTATTGGTGTGTAGCACACGACACTTATAAGGGGGAGGCTACTAGGCTTTTATGAATATTTCATATTCTTCATGTTCTAGTTCTTGCTTGAGAATTATCTTAACTAAGAAGGTTCGCCCTACCCATGGGATGTAGACTCAGTTTAGAGATCGTACTCTTGATTTTACTTCTCCTCCTAATGTTCGACCAGCCCTAACCAGTCTTTCTCGGGCATCTAGGACTGGCATTAAATGTACTCAGTCTCCACATAGAATGGTCTCAAATGCTGAGTTCTATCTATCCATTCATGTGATTACTCATCTTATGGCATTGCGGGCCTACCATTCCGGTAATATTAGTTCTATAACTAGTTCATCTAATGTCACTCAGGTTAGCTAATTCATGAGGCTGAATTCCTTGAATTTACAGGTTCCAATGTCGAGGAATATCATTATGAATTTATGGATGAGATGGAAAATAATTTAGAGTTATGAATGCTAGTGATATAGAGAGGGTAGAATTTACAACCTACCAGTTGAAAGGGGTGTTTTATCTATGATAAGTGGGAAGCATTTAGAGGTGAAAATGTAGAACCAGCAGTGTGGGAAGAGTTTTCTGACGCTTTTCTTGGCCACTTCTTTATTTAGGAGTTAATGGAAGCTAAGAATGAGAAGCTTGTGAATGTAAAGTAGGGTAAGATGTGTGTTAAAGAGTGTAACTCCCCGAGTCTGCACCCCAGACGCCATACGATGCTTACGACCCCGAAGGACCACAAGCTAACCCATTACTTGTACTTGCTGTGAGCACTGAATAATAATACTAAAATAATATGGAAAATAGGCTGAAATTCCATAAGGTTCATAATCTGAATACTGATGAACATAACAACTGAATAATAACATCTGCAAAACTGATTAATGTCTGAACTAGTTTAGTCTGAAAAGCATCTAACTAAACTGTCTGGATGTGGAGGTTATAGGACAAGCCCCTAACTAACTCTGACTACTAAAATACTGAAGCTATTGAAATATTGAAATAAAAGCATATCCTCAATAGATGAAGACTCACTACTGAATCTGCGACTGCTGACTGAATCTGTCTATGCATGGTTAAGAACCCGAGCGTTCGAACCTATGATATAAGACATCATAGCGCAAACAAAAAGTATATATTAGTACATGAAATGTACTAGTATGCTAGGTGAGGTAAGGCTGAATGCAGGGGTTCATATGCATGAACAGTAACAGACTGAATGATATAGAGTAACTGAATAAGAATACATGGACAACTGAAACTGCTGTAAAATACTGAGTATGCAATACTGTGCATATACGTGTATACTATATCTGAGTTTTTACTGAAGCTGAATACTAATTTATGATACTGAGTAACTGATATCTAACATTACTGATAGCTGAATTACTGATACTGAGTGATTGTGTCTGACTGTCCTGATTCTGTAAAACTGAACTGAGTTCTATTCGGAGACTGAAACTAAAACTGTGGGAGGTAATCATCTAACCGATATTCCCTAATCAAGATAACTGGATTCCAACCTGTAATACAAGTTGGAAGAGTATCTGTACCATGCCACGGGTAAACACAAACTGAAGAGTCACCCTCATCTGGTAGGTTCCTTGAATGAGAATGGTGGTACCCTCAACGGTCAGGTAAACCACCTAATCAACCCTCAACTGGCAGTTTGATATCTCAACCTACGTTGGTTACGTAGTTCTGGAATGTAAGGACTATTTCTAAGGATCACACCCTCAACTGGTGGGTGAGCCCCTATCCTTGGGTTCACTCGGTGCTGAATCCTACTTCTAAATGAAGACATGGATTACTATACTAAGCTGAACTAGACTGATACTGAGTTTCACTGAGTTTTCTTTTGTAATTGACTGATTACTATTGATCGTGATATTATTGAGACTATTCTGTAACTACTGTGGCTTTAGGTAAATGTAATGCCCCGAATCTGGTACCCGGAATGCTACACAGTGCTCATGACCTCGAGGGACCACAAGCTAACCTATGACTGATATCTATACCTGAAGTCTGCATAGAATATTGTATAAATATGAAAATAAAGGTTGAAAGGCCAAAAGGTTCAAAACTGATAAAACATAACATCTGAAAGTACCACCAAAACAAACTGAAACAAAATTGTCTGAACATACTGTAGTATGAAAATCCTCTAAAACTAAACTATAAGAATAAGGAGTTGAAGAGATATGTCCCTAACTAACTCCAACTATTGAAATAAACTAAGTAATGAAGAAATAAAGTAATGATCATGTCCTCGAAGTCTGAGGACTCACTGCTAACTCTGACTACTGAAGTGCTTCTGAACCTATGGTATAGAATAAAACACCATTCCACAGATACGCCAGTACGATTGAATGTACTGGTATTCATGTGAGGTAGGCTGAATGCAAAGGTTTTAAATGCATGAACAATGCTAACTGACTGTATGATAGGAAAGTGAGAATATATGAATGAATAACCGATTGTTACTGAATTTATGATGGTATTGACTACTAAGTTTGATTACTGATAACATAAGTTACTGATAACTAATATAACTGATACTAAGTGACTGTATCTGACAGTCTAGGGTCTGATGGAACTAGCTGAGTTCTGTACTGTGCTGAGTTAACTGTATCTGACACTCATGAAATCTGACGAACTATCCGAGTTCTTTTACTAAGACTGAGGCTGTAGGAATTAGTCATCTAACCGACATGCCCTAATTAACACATTATAGTAGACTTAGGGTCCAATCTGTAACCCCAAATGAAAGGGTATCAATACCGCTCCACTGGTAAAGACAAGCTGTGGGTTACCCTTATCGAGTAGTGTCCCTAAAAGAGAATGGTGGGACCCTTATCTGAAAGTGTTTATCCACCTCATTAGCCCTCATTTGTCAGTGTTGATGTCTCAACCTTTGATGGCTATATAGTTCTAGAATGCAAGGATTGCTTCTAAGGATCACACCCTCAACTGTTACTGTGTGTCCTCATCCTTGGGTTCACTCGGTGCTAAATCCTATAGCAGAATTATTGCATTGAAAATGGGTGTAGGTATTCTCTATTTGTAAGTTTGGGCTCAGCTTAGTGAAAGAAAAATAGAAGTGGGCGCGGGTGGAATGCTAGATCGGAGTTATCGATTTGCGATTTTGGATTGAGGTTCGACTCGAGGTCTTTCGAACGCGGACTCTGTTCATTCGAGTAATGCTGAATTTGAAAGCTTCAAATAAGGTCTGATGTTTCAACTCCTTTATATTTTACTCAATTTGGTATGTTAATGTTGTGATTTGCGTGTTTCGTGATGATTGATGATATAAATTTGATCCTATGTTTGAACATCTATGATTGTCGTGGCTCTGATGGGTTATTTCTATATTGAAATTGATTGTTTGATCGAAAAATGAGAGTTGGGGGTGGAATTAAAAATTGATGAAAAGATTAGCGCCGGATCAATTTTGATTCATTATGATGTTTAACGAATTGGATAGGTAAAAATATTTAGGTTCAGGTAGGCAAAATTTAGGAATGATGTGTTGTTGAATGCATTGAATGTTTGAAATTTTGTTGAATGGTTTGATTTCATTGCATTGAAAATATGTATTCATTTAGCCGGGGAATGCCCCGAGGAACATTGTATTTTTTTACCGGGGAATGCCCCGACGTATTATGTTGGCAAAAGACGTTCGTGATGAAGGCCCAAGGCATCGGATAAAGCACAGGAGAGTAATTAGGTCTGTGTAGGTTAGAATATGATTTCTTTTCTCACACTCTTTATTTGGGATTGTATAATTGGATTGAACACTATATTTTGGATTTGTTTTGTTTTGTGCGTTCGATCGATTGTTTTATGTGTATTTTGTGTGGTTTATATATTCATAATGTCAAATTAGCCGATACTCTCCACCAAGCGATCGTGGTCTAACCACAGGGGTGAGGGGTGCCTAACACCTTCCCCTCGATCAACAGAATTCCTTAGCCGGAATCTCTGTTCGCGGATTAGTCTTAGAGTGAAATTCATTTTTTGAAAAGCATTTTCTAATGGTGACTTGGCACACCAGATTATGACAAGTGGCGACTGTGAGCTTTGAATATAAAAAGTTCTTTTCGAAAATGAATTTTCATCTTTTGTCACTTTAATAATTAAAACTCTTTCGAACTATGAAATTAATCTTTTGTAGTACGACAAAAAAAGGGTGTGACAGTGAGGTCTCACTGGAATTTGAAAATAGCTAATTAAACCCTCTCCGCGATGCGCTAAACACCAGAATGACGATGTTTTACGACTAGCACATAAAATAGCCATAACTTCTTTACTGAGTGTCTATTTTGGACGAATCTTATATCGATGGATATTCAGTCATAAACGTAATGAAAATTTAACATCTATGGGATTCCACAGGGAAATAAGTATAAATCATTCTAGAAGCCAATGCTTGATATTTTTGGGACAAAATTTAGCTAAGAAAAATTTGAGGCGTTACAGTACATGAATAGGACCTTATGATGACATGTCATGATTCTCCTATTCAATTCACATAAGCATCTTATCAAATACTTGGGTAGCATGATTATTTCACATAACATTATTAAACACATGAACATCATGGATATAATAATCAATTGTAAATTCAAGGGTTTAACATAAAAAACATATAATTCATCATACATACTATTTTAATTTCATGAAACTTATAATAAATCATGGATTGAAACCCAACTAACATTTTGAACATGAGTATAATCAAATTTTAGGCATTGAAATCATGAATCTATAACTTGTAATTTAAAAAGAGGTTCTTGAAATCCATGGGTGAAAGGAATCCATGAATGAACACCTAACGTACTTGAGAATATTAATTCTTGAAGGTCCTTGAAGGAGTTCTTGTGAATTGTTCTTGATTTCTTAAAGCTAGGATTTTGTATTTTGATAGAAGCTCATGATTTTGGGGAAACTTTAATAAAATAATGACTAATTGGGTTATTTAAGACATAAATCTCGTGTTTAGGATGATTAGGAGTTCTGGAATCTGTCAGGATGGTACCTGAAGTAAAATCACGAAAGCTGAAAATCATGATTTTTTCACTCCGGCGCAACGCGGTACAATCACGCTGGCTTACCAAAAAATAGAAAACTAGGAACTGGACTAATTATGAGACGTGATGCCATCGCGGTGCCTCATTGAATACAAATTTGGTCCTTGGCACGACGCGATAATGGCCCTTGGAGCGATGCGCTGTTATTGCTATGGACCATTGGAAAATGAAAATTGCCATTTGGACCCTTAGCGTGGTGCAGTGATGTGCTAGTTGGTACACTGTTTTACAATAACTCTATAACTCTTCACTCGGGTATTAGATTTGGGTAAATTTTATGTCGTTGAAAAGCTGACTGAATTTCTTACACAATGGCAGGTCTTAAACTGGAAAATTCTAAGTATTTTAAAAATTTTATATATGAATACACATATATTGAGAGTTAAACTGAGCTAGAGAAATACGGGGTATGACAATATCTCCCCCTTGAAAACATTCATCCTCAAATAAGACCGATTAAGCTAAGAAATACTGATAGACTGAGTTTACATACTGTATATGCACAACTGAATCATGGAACACATGAATGAAACTACTAATAAGCTGAGTTTTCTTACTAAACATACATATCTGATACATGATTACATGGATGAACTGATTCATGAATGCATGACTGTCATAAAGATGATATACAATGGTAATTAATACCAAGTTTGTTACTATAACTGAACATAGAACCAAGTAAATCTAAAGAAGATTGTTACCTTATGTTGAGTCTAAGTTTGTGGAGAAGAGGTGAGTATACTTTGACCGCATATCTGCTTCTGCTTCCCAAGTATATCCCTCAACAGACTGATTTTGCCAAATAACTTTGACCAAGGGAACTTTTTTTTTCCTCAGTCTGTGAATATGATGATTGAGGATTTGGACTGGGGCCTCTTCGAATGAGAGATCATTCTAAATATATACTCCCTCTAAGGGAACTATGAGTGCTGGGTCACCAATGCCTTATTTAGAAATGAGACGTGGAATACTGGGTGCATTGAAGCTAGATTTGAAGGTAACTCAAGCTCATAAGCTACCTTTCCAAAATGGCTAAGAATTCTATTAGGACCGACTTATCAGGGACTGAGTTTCCCCTTCATGACGAGCCTCTTTACTCCCTTCATGGGAGAGATTTTCAAGAACACAAAATCACTAATCTCAAACTCGAGATCCTTTGTTCTTATATCTGCATACAATTTTTGTTGGCTTTGGGCTGCCCTAAGCCTTTATCTGATCAACTAAACCTTCTCTAAGGCATCAAACACTAAATCAGGCCCTACTACCATGACCTCACCTACCTCGAACCAACCAATTAGAGATCTATATCTCCTACCATAAAGAGCCTCAAATGGATCCATCTGAATACTGGAATAATAGTTGTTATTATATGCGAATTCAATCAAAGGCAAGTGGTAATCCCAACTGCCTTTAAAATCAACAACACAGGATCTTAACATATCTTCCAGAGTCTGAATGGTCCTTTCTACTTGACTATCTGTCTGAGGGTGAAAAACTGTACTGAGATGAACTTAGTACCAACACCCTTTTGGAATACTTTCAAAAAATAAGGGTAAACTGGGTACCTTTATATGAAATGATGTATACTGGGAGTCTATGTAACTTGACCAACTCTCAAATATAGAGTTTGGCATAGTCATTGGCCTAATAGAAAGTATGGACTAGAAATAAATGGGCTGATTTGGTCATCCTATTAACAATGACCCAAATAGAATCATGCTGATGACGGATACGAGGCAAACCCGTCACAAAGTCCATGTTCACTTCTTCCTATTTCCATGTGGGAATATAAAACTCCTGCATGGACCCACTAGGCTTCTGGTGCTCAATCTTAATCTGCTGATAGATAGAGTACTTAGCTACAAACTCTACGATATCTCTCTTTATTCCACTCCACCAATAGATCTCCCGTAAAGCGCGGTACATCTTAGTGGCCCCTGGATGAATTGATTAATGTGCACCATGCGCTTTTGCAAGAATTTGTTGCCTCAAGTCAGTTATAGCTAGAACGTATAACCAACCCTGGCAAAGCAATACACCATCTCTCTCTTTGGAGAAAACCTCTATTTTCTGATCTTTGACTGACTCTTTTAACATAACAAGGTAGGGATCTATATCTTGCTTTTCCTTCACTTCAAAAACTAAAGATGATTCTAAACTATTCTGCACCCATACACTACCTCCTTCTAAATTGACTAAGTTGACACCTAGTCAGCCAACATGATGAACTTCCTAAACTAACTTCTTCTTACCATTCTCAACATGAGCAGCACTACCCATAAAAAACCTATTGAGATCATCAACCACTACATTGGCCTTGCTCGGATGATACATGACACTCATATCATAATTTTTCAACAATTCTAACCACTTTCTCTGATAAAAATTCTAATCTTTCTTAGAGAAAACTTACTTCAAGCTTTTTGATCTGTAAACACATCAACATGCACCCCATACAAATAGTGCCTCCAAATTTTTAAGGCAGACACTAGGACTGCTAATTCAAGATCATGAGTAGGATAATTCTTCTCATGGGGATTAAGCTGTCTAGAGGTATAGGCTATGACCTTTCCTCTCAGCATGAGGACACAACCCAAACCTACTCTGGATGCATCATAGTACACAACAAACCCATCTAAACCATCTGGTAGAGTCAAAACTTGGGTTATGGTAAGTCGAGTCTTCATTTTGTAAAAACTCTTCTCATAAGAATCTGACTATTGAATCTTAACTTTCTTCTGAGTGAATCTGGACTTGGGGGATGCAATAGATAAAAAACCTTCAACAAATCAATGGTAATAGCCAAGTAAACCCAAGAAAATCCTGATATTTAATGGAGAATTAGGTCTAGGACAGTTTCTCATTACTTCAGTCTTTTGAGGATTAACTCTAATGCCATCACCGGAAATAATGTGACCGAGAAATATTACTAACCTTAGAAAAAATTTGCACTTACTAAATTTGGGAAAAAACTAATGGGCTCTGCGAGTTTGAAGTACGATTCTGAGGTAATCTCCGCGATTATACTCGTTAGGGAGTTGATAAAAATGTCACCGATGAAGACTATAACGAACATGTCCAAGTACTGCTTGAACACACTATTCATTAAGTCCATGGAGGCTGTTGGGGCATTAGTGAGACCAAAGGACATGACTAAAAACTCAAAGTGACCTTATTGGGTTTGAAAAGCTGTTTTTGAAATGTCACATTCTCTGGCTCTGAGCTGATGATAGCCTGATCTGAGTTCTATCTTAGAAAAGTAAATGGCTCCCTGAAGTTGGTAAAACAAGTCATTAATTCTAGGAAGTGGGTATTTATACTTGACTGTAACTTTGTTCAATTGACGGTAGTCTATACACATTCTAAGAGAACCATCTTTCTTCCGCACGAATAAGACTGGTGTGCCCTAATAGGAAATACTGGGTTTTGATGAAACCCTTGTATAAAGGTCCTTTAACTATTCTTTCAACTCTCTGAGTTCGAATGGAGCCATTCTGTATGGAAGAATAGAAATAGGCTGAGTATCTAGAAGAAAGTCTATTTCAAAGTCGATTTTGGAGGAACTCTAGGAAGATATTCGGGAAACACATCTGAGAATTCATTTATTGATGGAACTGAATCAAGACTAGGATTTTCTGAACTAGCATCTTTGACTCGCACGAGATGATAGACACATCCCTTGGATATCATTCTTCTCGCTCTAAGGTATGAAATTAACTTACCCTTAAGTGTTGTAGTACTACTCCTCCATTCAAGGTCTGATTAGTTTGGAAATTATAAATGAACAATTCTATGTCTACAATCAACTGAGGCATAGCATGAATAGAGCCAATCCATGTCGAGAATGACGTTGAAATCCATTATCTCTAAGTCTACTAAGTCTGCTGAAGTGACTTTCTAAGATATCATAACCAAACAGTTCCTGTATACCCGCTGGGCTATAATAGACTGAACCACTGGGGTAGAGACTGAGAGGGGTTCTATTAAGACTTCTATTTTGACCTTAAAGTTGACTGTTACATAAGGAGTAACAAAAGACAAAGAAGCTTGTGGATCTAATAAGGCAAAAACATGTAAGTGGAAGATCTGTAACGTACTAGTGGCCGCATCATGAGAACTTTCCTGATCTTGTCAAGACTGAAGTGAATAGATCTTGTTTGGGTATTTCCCACTAGTGGCACTAGAAGTGGCACCCTGATGATTTAGGCGACCGGACTGAGCTAAAGGGCAACTGTACTGACCCTAGAAACCTGACTGAGGAAAATCTCTGATCTTATGTCCTGGCTTGCCATACCCAAAACAAACATCACTGCTAGCCCTGCAGATACCCTGATGGTTTCTTCCACATTTATAACAAAGGGGATTTGTTCGAGCATTGTTGACACTACCCTGTGATTTAGAGTCGGACGCCCTATCCTTGTACCATTTTTGAACTTAGGGACTGGAGCACTGGTTGAGGATGAAGTTGGAACTGAAGACTTTGGACAAAACTGGGAACGGTTACCGTCTTCTGACTTAGGCTAGGTGAAATTAAAGCTACCAATTCTAGCCCTCTTGTTTTATTTCTCTCTCTTCTTATTCTTAGCCTCATCTATCTACTGAACATGACTATGAGCCTGGATATGTCCATCTCCTTAATTAACATCATAGTTCTACACTCCTTAACCACACTATCAGACACCCCAGACATAAACTTACTAATTCTGGACCTGTTATCTACTACTACATGGGGAGCATACCTGGCTAACTAAGTAAATGTAATTCCCCCAAACTTTTCCTAGCTAAATTTAGTCCTTAAAGTGTCAAGCTTAGGATTCTAGAATGATTTACACTGATTTTCCTATGGAATTCCATAGATTTCAACTTTGTATTATGTAGATGACTGAATAAGCTTTTCGTTGATGTAAGATTCATCCAAAATGGACAGTTGGTGAAGAAGTTACTGCTATTTTATGTGCTAGGCGTAAAAAATCATCATTTTGGTGTTTAGTGTGTCGCGGAGATGGTTTAATTAGCAATTGTCAAATTCCCATGGGACCTCGTGATAGTGGTGCATTGCGGACGATCCCAATTTTGCATTCGTCAATTTCGAGTGAGCCATCGCGATAGTAGCGCGTCGCAATGGCCCATAAAATTGGGCACCAATAATATTTTTACTCCATCTCAGTAAGGGTAAAATGATATTTCTCCAACCCCTTATCATCTCTAACACGGGATTTAATTCCAAGAACACCAAAGTAAGATTATTTTCATGAAAATATCTCAAGAAACTCCATAGGGTTTCAAACTAAAAATCCTCGTAACTCAAGATTCAACAGTGAGTTTTTGAAGATAATTAGAGATTTGAAATCTCCAATCCGTAAGCTTCAAGAATCATTCATTATTCTTCAAAATATAGGTACGTGGGGTTTATCCTCAAACCTACATGGGCTTGAAATTGTTAAAGCATGATTTAAAGGTTTTGATGCATGTATTTTATGGGAGTTTTGAAAACTATATTATTCATTATACATTTCAAAAGTTTGAATGCTACTATTGCTTTGGCCTTGTGGTCTTTTTCCCTAAATTGATTTACATATATATGTATATGTATGAATTTGAGATTTAAGATTGTTGAGAGCATAAATTATGAACTCCCTCTCTTGTATTGAATTAAAGATTATGGTTTAGTGATTTGAAAGATGTTTTTGCTATTTCCTGGCATTTAAACATGATTCGGAATTGTTGTGAGGGTATTTGTTGATGTCAATATGTTCTTGTGTGTATGAGAAAGAATTGCATGTGTTTACATGAGGTTAGAAAAAAAAGAAAGATTCATTGAATTGAATTATTGAAATACTGGTCTCAAAACTTGTGTTTTGAATACAGAGATTTATGATAGATTAATAATGGCTCAGAGATGTGACTTGCAAGTCAATGGTATGACGATACCATATGTATTTATGCCATAACAGATTATGTTTTTAGAGCATGTTTTAAGTGTATGTTTTTAGAGACTGCATCTTTTGATAGAGTTTTAAGAAGGGGCTTAAAGAGGGTTACGTGGTTACCCGAAGAAGGTGCGAGTTCAAAAAACTCTTAGCCTGAAACCGTATTTGCCGATACAGGTATATTATTATTGTACGCTGGCGATGGCCGTGTGGCATAGTAGATTCAGATACTCCGACCCTTGTGATACACTTGGGTTGGGGGCTTCGCTGGTGAGTTAATGGTAGTTACCATATAGCCTATGGAATTTTTTAGAGTTGTAGGGTATACCACCTAGCGCAGAAGTAACATAGATTTCTCAGAGCTGAGATGATTTTACAGAGTCTTTAAAATGCCCGTGTGAATTCTTACTACATGATATACTTATGAACTGTTTTAAATTGATCTAATATATATTGGATAATAAATGATTATTTAGGATATGCTCTGCGTACCAGTACATTTGTATTGAACCCCTCCCCCTCCAATCTCTCAAGTTTTGAGGCACAGTCTAGAGGTCCAGATAAGCAGTAGATAATTCAGACAACTGATCAGATTGTGCAGTGGTGAGCCTTCTCTATTCTAGAAGGCATGTCTTTTCATATTATGTCACTTATTTTAGATTTGGTCTACTTGGGGCCTTGTCCCAATTTCAGGCAGTTGTCAGATTTTCATGTAGTAGAGATTTTGCAGATTGAGTCAGATGTTATTTAGATGTTGTTGAATTATAGTTTCCATAATTATGTTGAATTTAGAATTTGGCCATGTTTCCATAGTAGATTATGTTTCTGCATCTTCTTTTATTATATGAATGTTGTGCATGATTACCAGATAGAGAAGGGTGTTCCGGGCCTTAATGGTTTGGGAAGTCCTCATGGCCAGGCACTAGTTTGGGTCGTGAAAAAATTGGTATCCGAGCATGGTTCATGGTCTCAGGGTGTCTGGAAAATTACGTCGGGTAGAGTCTTATTTATGGGTGTGTAGCGTGCCACACTTACAAGCAAGAAGCTACTGGCTTTTAGAAACGTTTCTCTTCCTTGTGATCTAATTCGTGCTTCAGAATGTAATCTGTCCCCCAATCAATGATCAATTGCTTTTCAGAAAGTCAACTATGCCCCCCGCCACACCAACGTTAATGCTCTAGATGATGAGGTTCGTCCCACCAATAGGATGCGGACCCATAACAGAGATCATACCCAGAACCTGTTCTTAATTCAGAAGTACCTCCTTTACTGACCAGTCCTCCCAGAGCTCCCCGAACGGGGGCCAATAGCACTTAGCCTCATGAAGGAAAGATGTCTAAGGCTGAATTCAGATAGTCTATTCATATGCTTTCATAGCTGGTAACCGTACAGACTCAAAGGTTAGGGGATATGGGGTCGGTTTCATTACTTCTGAAGTTACTAGAGTGGGCCAGTTCATGAGAATGAACCCGCCCAAGTTCTCTGGCGCTAAGATAGAAGAGGACCCGTAGGAGTTCGTAGACGAAATGAAAAATATTTTCAAAGTAATGCATATTGATCAGGTGAAAGGTGTTGATCTAGCAGCATACCATCTAAAGGATGTTGCGAACCAATGGTACAACAAGTGGGAAGATGCGAAGGGTGACAATGCTGAGCCCACAGTTTAGGATGAGTTTGTGGAAGCATTTTTTGACCGATTCTTTCCTCTGGTGCTAAGGGAAAATAAACTAGAGGAGTTCATGAACCTTAAGTAGGGTAAGATAAGTGTTCAGGAGTATACTTTAAAGTTTAATCAGCTGGCCCGTTATGCCCCTGAGATGACGAGAGTAAGAGGGCCTGAATGAGAAATTTTGCTTCCGACCTTTTAGACTATCTGCTGCTTGAGTGTCAGGGAGCTATGATGAACAGGAATATGGACTTTGCTAGACTGACATTCCACATCCAGCAAGTTGAGGAGAAGAAGAAGAAGATAGCGGAATCCCATGGGAAAAGGACAGGCAGGAAAAGAGATCCAAAGCGACAGACCAGAGTCATAGTCAGAAGAAGAGCGGCAATCGGGGTGGCAAATGGAAAAAGAAAAACAATTAGGGTAATGCTCAGTCGGCATCTAGTGCTCTAGTGTCTAGAACCGCAGCTGAGTAGCGCACGCAGAATTTCCAGTCTAGTCAGGGGCTGAGGATTTAGGGTACGTAGTCATAGGGAAATATATCCCAAACCTCTCGGTCCTATCCGTGCTGTGAGAGATGCGGGTGAAATCATCCAGGGAGATGTTAGTTTGGAGCTTTGGTGTGTTATTCATGTAGCTAGCCAGACCATATCCAGAGAGACTGTTCGGCAGCAAAGAGTAATATTAGAGGAGCCAATTCGCAGGCAAATTTATCTTCACCACCATCTCAGAAGGATGCCACTTCAGCCTTCGGAAATAGTCAGAACCGATTGTATGCTTTGACCAACTTCCAGGAGGCAGAGGCCTCACCAGATGTAGTCACCGGTACGTTGCAAATCTTTTCTCATGATATGTATGTATTACTTGATCCCGGGTCTACCTTGTCTTATGTGACCCCATATGTGGCTGCTGGTTTTGGGTTTGAGCCTGAGGTGATTGCTGAACCTTCTTCGGTTTCCCACCCCGGTGGGAGATTTTGTAGTGGCTAGAAAGGTGTATAAAAATTGTGTTATGTCTATTTTCAACTGGGATTCTGAGGCAGATCTCACATAACTTGATATGGTTGATTTTGATGCCATCTTAGGGATGGACTGGCTCTATTCGTGCTATGCCACCCTTAATTGTAGGATCTGAAGAGTCACCTTTTCTTTTCCAAATGAGTTAGTGATAGAATGGGAGGGACATTCTCTAGCACCTATAGGGCATTTCATATCTTATCTCAGGGCCCGTAAACTTATTTCCAAAAGTTGCTTGTATCATTTTATTCGAGTTAAAGATTCTAGTGCCAAAAATTCTTCCTGTTCAGTCTGTCCCCGTAGTGAATGAATTTATAGAAGTCTTTCCAGATGATCTCCCAGGAATACCACCTGATAGGGAGATAGATTTTGATATTGATTTATTGCCAGATACCCATCCAATTTTTATTCCGTCATATAGGATGGCTCCTGCAGAGCTAAAAGAGTTTAAAGAACAGCTAGCAGACCTTCTAGATAAAGGTTTTATCCACCCCAGTGTGTCTCCCTAGGGTTCACCTGTACTTTTTGTGTGAAAGAAAGACGGTTCCCTGTGTATGTGCATAGATTACCGCCAGTTGAATAAGCTTACGATTAAAAATAAATATCCCATTCCTAGGATTGATTATCTTTTTGACCAACTTCAGGGTTTTAAATGTTTTTCTAAGATAGACCTTCGTTTGGGATATCACCAGTTGAAAGTTAGAGAGTCAGATATTCCCAAAATAGCTTTCTGAACCAGATACGACCATTATGAATTCTTAGTCATGTCCTTCGGGTTGACTAGCGCCCCTACAGCTTTCATGGATCTAATGAATATAGTTTTTCGTCAGTTTCTAGATCTGTTTTTCATTGTCTTCATTGATGACATTTTGGTATATTATAAGAGAGAGGAGGACTATGCCAATCACTTCTGAATCATCCTTCAGACTCTTAAAGATCATAACTTGTATGTAAAATTTTCCAAGTGTAAATTTTGGATGACTGCTATTTCGTTCTTGGGGCATATTGTGTCCATTGAGGGGATTAAGGTTGATCCCCAAAAGATTGAGGTAGAGAGAAAATGGCCCAGACCCATGACTCCAACCGACATTCGAAGCTTCTTGGGTTTGGCGGGTTATTACAGAAGATTCGTCGAGAGTTTCTCTTCCATAGCTGCACCATTTACTAAGTTGACTCAGAAAAAGGTGAAGTTTTGATGGTGATGGTATTTTGAGATACCAGGGTAGGTTGTGTGTGCCAAATGTAGATGGTCTAAGAAAGAGGATCCTTGATGAATCTCACACGTCGAGGTTTATTGATACAAAAGTGAGTGTGTATCAAGAGAGTCAAGCCAACACAAGAACACAAGAATAACAAGATGAATATCAACAATGCTAGTGAATCGAAATAGGCCACACATGGCTTCACTAGACATCAAGGTTTACAAAAATGACAAGATGATAAATATTACAATAATAACAACAAGAGCAACAAAGTGGCATCAACTATAGTGAATCAAAGATAGCCCCACACGGCTTCACTATGTTACCATACAAACAACAAGATTACAAAAATAAAGATAGTAACTTGACATATAATATTCAAGAATCTAAGAACCCTAACAACATGAAAGGACCCTAAGATTAAAGAATATTATCACCAAGCTCTTAGTTGGACCAAGAGGAACTCAATGACCTCAAGATCCTAGTTTCTAGCCAAGATTCAACCCAAGTGTCACTCCAATTGGGAATTTTGGCTTTGAGCTTCTCCAATGGAAGAGAAAAGTTCAATTTTCAAGCACGCCTCACTACAAAGTTTGGAGCCACACTCCCTTTCTTGCAGATATGCATCTCAGAATCATCATCATTATCATGTAGCTCATTTTTAGGTTCCTCTCCATCTTGAGGCTTGGCCCTATTCTCTTCATTTTTAAGATCCACTTCCTCACCAAGGTAATACAATCTCCCTTCCCTTAGGATCACATTGCGTTTGTTTGGAAATTCATTGACTTTATGTCCCCAACCTTGGCACTTGAAACATTGGAACCCCTTAGGATTAGGATACTTGTAAGCCTCATGCCTTGGTGGATATTTTTACATTGCCTTGGCCTCAGGTTGCCTTGTAGTGTTGGGTTGGTCTTTGTTTTTGTGCCAACCCGTGGCGGAGGAAGCAACTTCCTTACCCCTCGGCCAACCCGAGGGTGCTTGAACCTTGGCTTTGTAACTTGTTCTTTCCTTAAGTTATTTTTCAATTTCAATGGCCGCTTGAAAGATGCCTTCAACGGTATCAAATTTATGGAGAGTCAAGTGAGTAGCAATCTCCTTATTCAACCCACACTTGAACCGAATCATGTCATGGCCGATTTGTTTTCCCGATGGTCAAGCTTCAACATAAGTTATTGAAACTCATCATAGTATGCCATAACAATTTTATTCCCTTGTTGCAAGTTGTACAACCTCGCAAGCAACTCATGACGATAACTTTCGGGAAGGTACCGTTGCCTCATTAGATACCTTAACCAAAACCATGGTGGTGGTTGACCATCTATCAACTCGTTGCCAAATCGCTTGATGCATTCCCACCAAGTGTTAGCATAGCCTTCAATGTAGGCTATGACATAACAACTCTTCTTATCCTCCAAAATATCATTCACTTGGAATACCTTGTCACATGCCGATTCCCAAGCGAGATACACCTCGGGGTCACTTTCACCCTTAAAGATAGGTAGACTCAATTTAATGGTATTGATGCCCACGTCTCTCTCTAGGTGCCAGTTTACCCTTTCTCCATACCCTCAGTATCTCTTTGGATCCATACTACCCCCTCTCATCAACTCTTCCATCATGTAGGCATCGTCAAAGGCTCCATACCCTTCATAATGACCTCTACCATATTTCTCAAGATGGACAGGATGGTTTTGGACATTTGGAACTTGATTCGGAAGAATTGGATTTTGTGGAGGTGGTGGTGTTTGGTTTAGTGGAGCTTGGAAAGGGGGGTTCGGGTTTTGTAGAGGCATTTGACGTCCGAGTACCTCTTGTGGAACTTGAGGAATTTGGGAATGGGTTGGTCTATTGGAGTCTCAATTTAGAATGTTATGAGTGGTTTGGCTTGCGGCATTTAGGGGAGCTAGTGAAGAAATTAGCAATTGTGGCCATGTTTTGGGAGTAATGGTGGCAGAGGAATTTCTATCATGTCCACTTGATGAAACATTTCGAGGAGTAGAAGGACGAGAGTTCCTTTGACTCTCTACTTGTTCTAACCTCCCACTAATAGTCGTCACTTCTCCCCTTATGGCTCCCACTTCCGTACTCAATCTTTGAAGAGCTCGGGTCATAGCCTCAAGAGTGACCCTCATATTCTCGATTTCATTAGAATCCACAGTTTGAGATGTGGTTCCCTCTATTGTCAAGGTATCACCTACACAAACAACAAACAAGTTAGTTGAAATCCCTCTTCTCACTTACACTCTTTCGGTTCACTCACACTTGAGCTCCACAAGTGTTGTAGATTGTATAGTTGAATCCTTAAGGTATGTGTATGCTCTTGTCCAGAGTAGATATTTTTTGGAAACTCAAAGAATTCTCATCGGACTAGAGTAAAGAGTTAAAACATATTCAAACGACAAAAGCACACAAACAAACGTTGACACGAACACAAAGCTTCAAAGGACTAATTAACAAGCTAGTAGGAATGTACTAGGTTGTCAATTAGTGTTTGAACCAGCAAACGAAACTAAGAAACAATAAAATGAAACTAAGAAATCTAAAATTTGAACTCAAAATATTGTGTGAACAGTAATTTAGTGATGTGGCAGTCCACTATTGGCCTCGGTTTTGTCAGAATTTTACTCTCCAATTTCAAGTCTTGACCAATCTACAATTTTGAAATGGTGGAATTGGTTAAAGGAGGGAAATTTGGTATTGAAGCTTCCTTTTCAAGTTCAAAACAAAACTTGACCTTCTTGGTACTTTCTCCTTGAAACAAGGTCATTAAATCTAGGAAAGTAGGTGAAAAGTGGTTGTCAAGTCTTTTGAGTGATGTGATCAAGTCTTTCATCAACAAATACTACAACTTGGTGTTTCACCTTTTGTGGATCTAATGTTCACTTTTTGTTTTTACAAATATGAAAAGGGTGAAGATAAACAAGAACAAAATAACAAAACCAAGAACAAACAACAACAACCACGGCCAAAACAATCCACCACAACAACAATGTTCAACAATGGACAGCCAAGTTCAAGTTCACAATAACAACATCAATTTTTAGAGCTCAAATCTAGATCGACTCAAAGTGTTAGTGAACAAGAGAACTAAAACTAGAAACAAAACTCAATACATTGAAAAATCTTGCCAAGACACAACAAGAATACAATTTTTGGCCAAGAACACAACAACGGACAAATTTGACTGTTTCTGGAATTTTTCAGTTTTTAGTATTTTTTTTTTGTAGTTTCAAGTACCAAGCCCAAGATTGATATTTTCTTAAAAAAATCTAAGATGGATTTGATACCAAATGATACAAAAGTGAGTGTGTATCAAGAGAGTCAAGCCAACACAAGAACACAAGAATAACAAGATAAACAACAACAATGCTAGTGAATCGAAATAGGCCACACATGGATTCACTAGAATTCAAGGTTTACAAAATGACAAGATGATAGAGATTAAAATAACAACAAAAAGAGCAACAAAGTGGCATCAACTATAGTGAATCGAAAATAGCCCCACACGGCTTCACTATGTTACCACAAAAACAACAAGATTACAAAAATTAAAGATAGTAACTTGACATACAATATTCAAGAATCTAAGAACCCTAAAAACATGAAAGGACCCTAAGATTAAAGAATATTATCACCAATCTCTTACTTGGACCAAGAGGAACTTAATGACCTCAAGATCCTAGTTTCTAGCCAAGATTCAACCCAAGTGTCACTCCAATTGGGTTGGTTTTGAGCTTATCCAATGGAAGAGAAAAGTTCAAAATATTACAAGTCTTGTGTTCTAAAAATATCATGAATGAACTACCACAAGACTAGCCCTAACAAATGACTTATATAGTTAATTACAAAGGAGGGACAAAAGACCAAAATACCCTTGGAATTAAGTGGGTGGGTTTGGGGTGTTTTTTTGGGCCTCTTCACATTTTAATAAGTATAGTCCCTTGGATGTGCTCACAAGGGCCTCACACAAGGCCAAGGATGTAAACAAGGCTTGGCGTCATTGCAACTCACGCGCTTGGCTTAGTATCATATATTGTTTACTCTGGCTTTACTAAGATGTATCAAGATGTGAAAACTATTTATTGGTGGAATAATATGAAGTGTGATGTGGCTAATTATGTTGACAAGTGTTTGAATTGTCAACAAGTTAAAGTGGAACATTTGAGGCCAGGTGGTTCTTCTCAACAGATAGCTTTGCCCTTGTGGAAGTGGGAGATGATTAATGTGGACTTCATTATAGGACTTCCAAGGTCCCGAAACCAGTATGATTCTATTTGGGTGATTGTATATTAGTTGACCAAGTCAACTCATTTTCTACCTGTCAGGACTAATTATTCAGGAGAGGATTATGCCAAGTTATTCATTGCAGAACTAGTTCTTTTGTGTGGGGCACCTTTGTCCATCATATCTGACCGAGGTACACAGTTTTCTTTGTAGTTTTAGAGATCGTTTCAAAAGGGTTTAGGTACCCAAGTGAATTTGAGCATGGCTTTCCACCCTCAGAAAGATGGGCAAGCTGAGTGCACCATCCATACCTTTGAGGATATGTCGAGGGCCTGCGTGATTGATTTTGAAGGTAGTTGGGTAGAGCACTAGCGATTAATAGAATTTGCATATAATAATAGCTATCATGCCAGTATTAAGATGGTTCCATTTGAGGCCCTATATGGGAGAAGATATAGATCTCTGATAGGATGGTATGAAGTAGGTGAGATGCAGATGTTTGGGCCTGATCATGTTTATCAGGCAATAGAAGATTTAAAGTCATTAGAGAATGACTTAAGATAGCTCAGAGTCGCCAGAAGTCCTACGCCGATATTATGAGAAGAGATATAGAGTTTGAGGTTTGAGATTGGGTGTTTCTCAAGGTTTCTCCCTTAAAGGGAGTCATGTATTCTAAAAGAAAGGTAAGCTGAGTCCTCATAATATAGGACCATATCAGATTGTGAAAAGGATAGGTAAAGTTGCTTTTGAGTTGGAATTGATAGCTAATTTGGGTTTTGTACATCCGGTGCTTCATATATCTATGTTGAAGAAGTGCATTGGAGACCATTCTTTAGTGTTAACTGTCGAAGAAATCAAAGTGACAGACTCCTTATCCAATGAAGAAGAGCCTGTAGAAATTTTTGATTGCCAAGTTAGAAGATTGAGGAACAAAGAGATAGCATCGGTTAAAGTATGGTGGAGAAACTAAAAAATTAAAGGAGTGACTTAGGAATCAGAAGTTGACATGAGCGCTAGATACCCAAACCTTTTTGATCTAATAGATGATAAAATAGAAGGTACAACCCTTTCTTTATTCTTTCTATGCCTTAGTATGCTTGAAATTATGCTAGTTTATGTCCCGCATCAATATTTGAGGACGAATGTGTAATACCCTGGGAAATTTTTCATTCAAATTTTGTGTGTAAACATGTTGTGTTTCATCTTCTAGAATGAATTATAAATTTTTCGTGTGGAATGTCTTAGAATATGACCCACCATTGCGTAGAGTATCGAATAAGCTTTCCAACGAAATGTGGATAATCTAAAATGGACACTCGAGCGACGAGTTATGAACATTCCGATCGAACCGTGAATAGTAGTGAACAGTAAAACGTGTAGGAAAAAGTACTAAGGCCTAGTGTATTTTTGAGTCTACTTCAAACAATCATAACTTCTCGTACACCATGATCTAGGTGAGATACTATATATCAACGGAAAGATATAAGAGTCCTCTTTCTAATGAAATTGGTTTCATCCAATTTTGATATTGGAGTAAAACGTTATGGTTGATCTACTTCAGACTATCAAAACAGTCCACCAAAGGATAGATTCCAGATTTTTTTTTGATTTTTAGGGGCGTTTTGGTCATTCCGCCTCACCCAAAATCCGTCCAAACCCTATATTAAAGCCTATTAGAAGCATTATATGTTATATTTCATCAAATTCCCTAAAAAAGAACCTCCAAAGTTCACCATAAATTCTGCAAATTTAGTCAAGATTCCAAGTTCCAGTTCAAGAACTCCAAGAACCATCATTCAAAGGCACGATTAACATCTCCAAAACGAGTATCAATCTAAAGTTTATCATTCAAGGTATGTGGGGTTTTTCAACAAGAACTCTCTTTCGTTCTTGGGCCCAAAAGTAATTTTCTTTACAAAGGCATGATTTTTTTTTTATTTTTACGAAATTGAAGCATGAACCCATATCTTATGATGATTATTATGAAATTTTGATGTTTATAATTTTGAAAGATGAATTTACATGTGTGGAGATATAAAGCACAAATCTTGAACGATATTTATCATAATTTTGATATTTGGGTCGTGAATCCCTATTGAAAATTGTGTTTTTTAGAAAATGTGTGTTATAAGCACGTTGATGTTGAATATTTGAGATATTTTGAATGATTTGACCTTTTGGTCTTAATGGAGTTGTTTTGAACTCGAGTGTGAAAGAAATCCACAACGTGTTTGATTTTGATAGATGGGAAGCATGATGGCTCCCAATGTATATTTATATATTAGTGAAATTGTTTTGTTGTGGATTGTCTTTAAAATGATCTAAGCTAAGTCTGGGAGAAATCTTTAGTACCGAGTGGGAGGTATAAAGCGACCTTACTTTCCTAGAACTATGTGCTCCCGTAGGAGTGAGCCTAAGGCTGATTTATATAGTGATCATTAGTTTGTGTGGATTTGATATTGATAGTCCTACTTCGATGGAAAGGATAGGACGGCTCTCCCTAACGTGGATTCTACGTTGGACTCCATGTAGCTCATATGATTTATGTTGGTTATAGGATCTCCCCGTGTGTGTGTTTCCTTATGTCTATGGTGAATGGTGAAGTGATTTGAAAGTGGAATTGTGAAAGTTATTCTTTCGAAAGATTTAAATGATATTCACATTATGAGAATTGATATTCTTGATGAACTGAAAGTGATTGAAAAATTATATGATGACTCACATGTGTTATTGTACTTATTTCATCCTCTCATGATTATGATGATTTTCTTCGGGCTATGTGAGTCTTTCATACATCCTGCATATTTATTATAAATATTTATGATGATGATGTTTATACAACTGTATACACCCGCATATACTCGGTTCCTTTCCATGGCACTGACCCACATCTTCAGATATGGGCTGCATAGGTTTAGGTGCTCAGTTCTAGGTTTGACAGTGATTCTTTGGGCACGCTATTCTACATGCTCTGTTGTGGTGAGTCCTCGTGTTCCGAGGACGTGATGTGTAATGTTGGTTTCATGGAATTGTTTACATTTGATAACTAAGTATGAGTCAGTTGGGGTATGTCTCAATGGCTCGCTGGTTTTATTGATTTTCTTATAGGCTTGTCAGACTAGTATAGATGTTGGGAGTTGACTAATAAGTCGTATTTTGTTATCTTTCTAAAATTCTTTTATTCTTGGATGATTACTCTGTTGATATTTGAGGGTTATTTATGGAAACCCCATTTATTTGTATTGAACTGAATGAAAATGGCTCAAAGGTTTAGGTTGGGGCTTCTCGTAGCCTCAAGCACCGTGTGACGCTCTGGGACCCATTTTTGGGGCATTACAAACTTGGTATCAGAGCCTAAGGTTTTAAGGTGTCCCAGGGAGTCTGACAAGCTGTGTTAAGTAGAGTCTTGATCATCAGTGTGTAGCACGCCACATCTATGAGCAAGAGGCTGCAAGACATTTTAGGAAAAAGTGTGATTCTTTCTTTCAGAAGTCTATCGTGCTTAAAGTGTCTCTCTCTGCTATTGATTCGTGCTTTCCTCTTTCAAAAATATGCCTCCATGTCGAGCGAGAAGAAATAATGATGGTCAGGAACCTTAACCCGCTGACCCATTGAATGAAAACGTGTCTCATGTTGAATTTTGGGTGGCCTTTCAGGCGTTGGCCTAAGCTGTTACTGCAAGTGTTCAGACCATATTTGGATATGTATGTCATAGTGTTTATCGATGATATACTGGTGTACTCCCGTAGTGAGGAAGAACATTCTGATCATCTCCAAACTATCTTGCAAACCCTTAGAGATCACAAATTGTTTGCCAAGTTCTGGAAGTGTGAGTTTTGGCTATGGTCAGTTGCTTTTCTGGGTCATATCATTTCTTCCGAGGGTATTAGAGTTGATCCCTAAAAGACCGAAGCTATTAGAAATTGGCCTAGACCTATTTCTTCAACTGTTATCTGAAGTTTCTTGGGTTTAGCTGGCTATTTCCACCGTTTTGTTGAGGGTTTCTCCTCTCTAGCATCTCCTATGACTCGGTTGACCCAAAAGAAAGTGAAGTTCTTGTGGTATGAATCTCGTGAGAAGAGTTTTCAGGAGTTGAAGACTCGACTCACTTCAACCCCTGTTTTGACTTTGCCTGATGGTGTCGATGGTTTTGTGGTGTACTGTGATACTTTGAGAGTTTGGTTGGGTTGCGTATTGATGTAGAAGGGAAAGGTGATAGCTTATGCTTCTAGATGGTTGAAACCCTATGAGAAAAATTACCCTACCCATGACCTTGAGTTGGCTGATGTTCTATTTGCTTTGAAAATCTGGAGACACTATTTGTATGGTGTCCATGTTGATGTTTTCACTGATCATAAGAGTCTACAGTATGTGTTCACCCAGAGGGAATTGAATCTTAGGCAGAGACGATAGTTAAAATTGTTAAAGGACAATGATATGAGTGTGTTGTACCATCCGAGCAAGGCCAATCTTATGGCAGATGCCCTAAGTAGAGTGTCCATGGGTAGTGTTTCACATGTGGTAGAAGGTAAGAAAGAGTTGGCTCATGATGTACATCGTTTGGCTAGATTAGGTTTTAGGTTGTTTGACTCTGCTGAAGGTAGTATAGGGGTTCAGAGTAGTTTCGAATCCTCCTTTGTTTCAGAATTGAAGGAAAAGCAATACTTAGATGCTAGTTTGGTCAAACTGAAGGAGTCAGTCAAGGACAAAAAAGTAGAGGTTTTCACCTAAGGGGGAGATGGTGTGTTGAGATTGCGGGGTAATTATGTGTCCTGAATATTGATGATATGATACAGAGGATTATGGCTGAAGTGCATGGGGCGCGATATTCTATTCATCCTGGTGCCACTAAGATGTATCGAGACTTGTGGGAAATCTATTGGTGGGGTGGCATGAAGAAAGATATAGCAGCGTTTGTAGCTAAGTGTGCAACATGCCAACAGGTTAAGGTTGAACACCAAAGACCTGGTGGTATGATGCAAAATTTTAGTATTCCTACCTGGAAGTGGTAAGAGATAAATATGGACTTCATGATTGGTTTACCTCCTTCTCGACGCCATTACAATTCCATGTGGGTTGTGGTTGATAGGTTGACTAAGTCTGCTCATTTCTTGCCTGTTCATACTTCATATACTACTGAGGATTACGCTAGATTGTATATCCGAGATCTAGTCAGACTGCATGGAGTTCCCTTGTCTATCATTTCGGATAGGGGTACTCAATTCACTTCGCAATTTTGGAAAGCTTTTCAGAAGGGACTTGGTACCTATGTGATTTTGAGTTCTGCTTTTCATCCACAGACCGATGGTCAGGCTGAGCGGACCATCCAGACCTTAGAGGATATGTTGAGAGCTTGTGCACTTGACTTTAAGGGAAGTTGGGATGATCAGTTACCGTTGATAGAGTTTGCTTACAATAACAGTTTCCAGTCTAGTATTGGCATGGCTCCATTTGAAGCCTTATATGGGAAGAAGTGTAGATCACCCATAGGTTGGTTCGAGGTGGGTGAAGCGGCTGTGAGTGGTCCTGATTCAGTATTTGAGGCTATGGAAAAAGTTAAGTTGATTAAGGAAAGGTTGAAAACTGCGCAGAGTCGTCAGAAGTCATATGCAAATGTTAGAAGGAGAGACCTTGAGTTTGAAGTTGGTGACCTAGTGTATCTGAAAATTTCCCCCATGAGGGGGGTGAAGAGATTCGGAAAGAAGGGGAAGCTTAGTCCCCGTTATGTTGGTCCTTACAAAATTTTTAGCAATGTTGGTAAGGTAGCTTATGAGGTCGAGTTGCCTTCCGAGTTGTCCTCTATATATCCAATATTCCATGTCTCCATGCTTAGAAAGAATATTAGCGATCCTGTGGTAGTGGATTCCTCTGTGAGTGCTGACATTCAAGAAAATCTTTATTTTGATGAGATTCTTGTTGAGATTCTTGATTTCAGTGTCCGAAGACTAAGGAACAAAAAAGTTTCCTTGGTCAAGGTGTTGTGGCGAAAGCAATCTATTGAGGGTGCAACTTTGAAAGCTGAGGTGGATATGCGATCCAAGTACTCGCACCTATTTTCCGCAAACTCCGATCAAGCCGAAGGTACCATTATTTCCTAAATCATGCACTTTTGATAAAAGTTGCAGCAGTTCAGCTGTTATTTATTATGTGTTCAGCTGTAGTTTCTTGAATTTATGCATTCTATGTTGCATTTGGAGTGAGAAACGATGTCGTGATGAGTCTAACGAATGGTTTCAGCTGTATGCTCTATTCCCTATCTAATCTTGGGATGTCTAGCATCATTCGAGGATGAATGTTTCCAAGGGGGGGATGATGTAATACCCCGAGAAATTTTTCGTTGAAATTTTGTGCGTAAAGAAGTTGGGTTCTATATTCTAGAATGAATTATGAATTTTCCGTGTGGAATATCTTAGATTATTACCCACCATTGCGTAGAGTAGAGAATAAGCTTTCCAACAATATGTGGATTATCCAAAACGGACACCCGAACGACGAGTTATGAATATTCTGATCGAATCATGAATAGTAGTGAACAGTAAAACGTGCAGAAAAAGTACTGAGACCTGGCGTATTTTTTCTTCAAATTTAAACAATCATAACTCCTTGTACATAATGATCTGGGTGATCTACTATATATCAACGGAAATCTCTACGAGTTCTTTTTCCAATGAAATTGGTTTTATCCAATTTGTCTATCGGAGCAAAAAGTTATGGTCGATCTGCTTCAGCTTATCAAAAACGAATTTTTAGGTCAACTTCAAATGATCATAACTCCTCGTACACAATGATCTGGGTGAGATACCATATATCAACGGAAATATATGAGAGTCCTCTTTCTAATGAAATTGGTTTCATCCAATTTGGATATCGGAGTAAAACATTATGGTTGATCAACTTCAGACTATCAAAATAGTCCATCAAAGGAAGATTCAAGAATTTTTGTTGATGTTTAGGGGCGTTTTGGTCATTCTCCCTCACCCAAAATCCATCCAAACCCTATATTAAAGCCTATTTTGGTCTTGATGGAGTTGTTTTGAACACGAGTGTGAAAGAAATCCACAACGTGGTTGATTTTGATAGACGGGAAGCATGATGGCTCCCAATGTATATTTATATATTACAAAAATTGTTTTGTTGTGGATTGTATTTGAAATGATCTGAGCTAAGTCTGGGAGAAATCTTTAGCTCTGAGTGGGAGGTATAAAGCGACCTTACTTCCCTAGAACTACGTGCCCCCGTAGGAGTGAACCTAAGGCTGATTTATATAGTGATCACTAGTTTATGCGGATTTGATATCGATAGTCCTACTCCGATGGCAAGGATAGGACGACTCTCCCTAACGTGGGTTGTACGTTGGAATCCATGTAGCTCACATGGTTTATGTCGGTTATAGGATCTCCCAGTGTGTGTGTTTCCTTGTATCTATGGTGAATGGTGAAGTGATTTGAAAGTGGAATTGTGAAAGTTATTCTTTTGAAAGATTTAAATGATATTTACATTATGAGAATTGATATTCTTGATGAACTAAAAGTGATTGACAAATTATATGATGACTCACATGTGTTATTGTACTTATTTCATCCTCTCATGATTATGATGATTTTCTTCGGGCTATGTGAGTTTTTCATACATCCTGTATATTTCTTATAAATATTTATGATGATGATGTTTATACAACTGCATGCACCCCCATATACTCGGTTTCTTTCCATGGTACTGACCCACTTCTTCGGATGTGGACTATATTTTCTCGGAATATAGGTTTAGGTACTCAGTTTCAGGTTCGACGGTGATTCTTCGGGCACACTGTTCCACATCCTCTGTTGTGGTGAGTCCTCATGTTCCGAGGATATGATGTCTGATGTTAGTTTCATGGAATTGTTTACATTTGATAACTGAGTATGAGTTAGTTGGGGCATGTCTCAATGGCTCACTGGTGTTATTGATTTTCTTAGAGGCTTGTCAGACTAGTATAGATGTTGGGAGTTCACTAATAGGTCGTATTTTGTTATCTTTCTGAAAATCTTTTATTCTTGGATGATGATTACTCTGTTGATATTTGAGGGTTATTTATAGAAACCCCATTGATTTGTGTTGAACTGAATGAAAATGGCTCAAAGGGTTCACTTGGAGCTACTCGTAGCCTCAAGCACCGTGTGATGCTCTGGGACCCATTTTTCAGGGCATTACAGAATGTTCCCAAGGGGGAGATATTGTAATGCCCCCAAACTTTTCCTAGCTAAATTTTGTCCCTAAAGTGTCAAGCTTTGGCTTCTAGAATGATTTAAACTTATTTTCCTATGGAATTCCATATATTTCAACTTTTCATTACGTATATAACTGAATAAGCTTTCCGTTGATATATGATTTGTCCAAAACGGACACTCGGTGAAGAAGTTATGGCTATTTTATATGCTAGGCATAAATCATCGTCATTTTGGTGTTTAGCACATTGCGTAGATGGTTTAATTAGCAATTTTCAAATTCCAGTGGGACCTCGCGATAGTGGCGCATCGCGGAGGATCCCAATTTCATATTCGTCAATTTCCAATGAGCCATCGCGATAGTGGCGCATCGCTGTGGCCCATAAAATCGGGCACCAATTATTTTTTTACTCCATCTCATTAAGGGTAAAATGGTACTTCTCCAACCCCTTATTATCTCTAACACAGGATTTAATCCCAAGACCACCAAATTAAGATTATTTTCATCAAAATCTCTCCAGAAACTCCATAAGGGTTTCAAACTAAAAATCCTCGTAACTCAAGATTCAACCGTGAGTTTTTGAAGATAATTAGAGATTTCGAATCCCCAATCCGTAAGCTTCAAGAATCATTCATTATTCTTCCAAATAGAGGTACGTGGGTTTTATCCTAAAACCTACTCCATCTCATTAAGGATAAAATGGTACTTCTCCAACCCCTTATCATCTCTAACACGGGATTAAATCCTAAGAACACCAAAGTAAGATTATTTTCATCAAAATCTCACAAGAAACTCTATTGGGGTTTCAAACTAAAAATCCTAGTAACTCAAGATTCAACCGTGAGTTTTTGAAGATAATTAAAGATTTTGAATCCCCAATCCGTAAGCTTCAAGAATCATTCATTATTCTTTGAAATATAGGTATGTAGGTTTTATCCTAAAACCTACATGGGCTTTAAATTGTTAAAGCATGATTTAAAGGTTTTGATGCATGTATTTTATGGGGTTTTTGAAAACTATATTATTGATTATGCATTTCGAAAGTTTCAATGCTACTATTGCTTTGGCCTTGTGGTCTTTTCCTCTAAATTGATTTACATATATATGTATATGTATGAATTTGAGATTTATGATTGTTGGGAGCATAAATTATGAATTCCCTCTCTTGTATTGAATTAAAGATTATGGTTTTGTGATTTGAAAGATGTTTTTGTAATATCCTGACATTTGAACATGATTCGAAATTGTTGAGAGGGTGTTTCTTGATGTCAATATGTTCTTGTGTGTATGAGAAAGAATTGCATGTGTTTACATGAGGTTTGAAAAAAAAAGATTCATTGAATTGAATTATTGAAATACTGGTCTCAAAACTTGTGTTTTGAATACAGAGATTTATGATAGACTAATAATGGCTCAGAGATGTGACTTGCAAGTCAATGGTATGACCATACCGTATGTATTTATGCCATAACAGATTATGTTTTCAGAGCATGATTTTAGTATATGTTTTCAGATACTGCATGTTTTGATAGAGTTTTAAGAAAGGGCTTAAAGAGGGTTAGGTGGTTACCCGAAGAAGGAGCGAGTTTAAGAAACTCTTAGCCTGAAACCATATTTTCTGATACGGGTAGATTATTATTGTACGCTGGCGATGGCCGTGTGGCATAGTAGATTCAGAGACTCTGATCCTTGCGGCACACTTGGGTTGGGGGCTTCGCTGGTGAGTTAATGGCAGTTTCCATATAGCCCATGGACTTTTTAAGAGTTATAGGGTATACCACCTAGCGTAGAAGTAACACAGATTTCGCAGATATCAGTGACTTTCTGAACCTAATCGAGGACCTTCTATGGATCTTCTTTAGATTTAAACCCCCAAAATAGGGGAGGATTCATTCGAGTAAAGTCCCGAATCCTGACTGCAGAAATATTGGCCACTGGGTTGGCGTGAACAACAGTTAACCGTTCATTTTGAGTTGTTATGAAATTGGCTAGAGTGGTGAATGCAGCTCTAAATTCTGCATGAGAGACATACTCATCCAGGAGATCTGCCTGAACGGGCTGAGGTACTGGCAGGGTTCCTATTCTTCTTTTGTTGGTCTTTTTCGGAGACATGTTCCATAAACGGAAGGAAGAAAATAATTAGACTCAGATTTTAACTTGAGCTCATGCTCACTTGCACAACATAAATACTGAAAGAAAGGAAACTTTTCCTAAATGTCTCGTAGCCGCTTAACCATAAGTGTAGCATGCTACACCTCATGCACAAGACTCTACTTGATGTGGCCTTCAGATTCCCTAGGACTCTGTTGAACCTTAGGCTATGATAACTAGTTTTTAACATCCTGATTCTGCACCCTCGACGCCACACGGTGCTTACGACCCCGAAGGACCACAAGCCAATCCATAACTGGCACCTACTGTGAGCACTGAATAATAATACCAAAATAATGCGAAAAATAGGTTGAAATGCCATAAGGTTCATAATCTAAATACTGATGAACATAACAACTGAATAATAACCTTCGAAAAACTAAATAATGTCTAAACTAGTCTAGTCTGAAGAGTCTCTAACTAAACTATCTGGATGTGGAGTTGATGGGAAAAGCCCCCAACTAACTCTGACTACTGAAATACTGAAGCTACTAAAATACTAAAATAAAAGCATATCCTCGATAGATGAGGACTCACTACTAAATTTGTGACTTCTGACTGAATCTTACTATGCACAGTCAGGAACCTGAGTATCCAAAACTATGATATAAGGCATCATAGCACAAAGAGAAAGTATGCGTCAGTACGTGGAATGTACTGGTATACTAGGTGAGGTAAGGCTGAATGCAGGTGTTCATATGCATGAACAGTAACTGACTTAATGATATAGAGTAACTGAATAAGAATATAGGGACAACTGAAACTATTGTAAAATATTGAGTATGCAATACTGTGCATATACATGTATACTATATCTAAGCTTTTACTGAAGCTAAGTATTGATTTCTGATACTGAGTGACTGATACCAGAGATTAGTGATAATTGAATTACTGATACTGAGTGTCTGTGTATGACAGTCCTAGTTCTATAGGACTTAACTGAGTTCTATTCGGAGACTGAAACTGAAACTTTAGGAGGTAATCATCTAACCGACATGCCCCAAACAAGATAATTGGAGTCCAACCTATAACCCCAGTTATAAAGGTGTCAGTTCCATTCCACGGGTAAAGATAAATGGAAGAGTCACCCTCATCTGGAAGGTTCCATGAATAAGAATGGTGGTACCTTCAACTGGCAGGTAAAACACATTATCAACCCTCAACTTATAGGTTGTTATCTCAACCTATGCTAGCTATGTAGTTTTGAAATACAAGGACTGCTTATAAGGATCACACCCTCTACTGGTAGGTGAGTCCCCATCTTTGGGTTTACTCGGTGTTGAATCCAACTCCTAACTGAAGACACTGATTACTATACTGAGTTGAATAGGATTGATACTAAGTTTTACTGAGTTTTGTTCTACAACAGACTGAGTACAATTAATTATGATGTTACTGAGACTATCCTGTAACTACGGTGGCTATAGTTAAACAGCTAGATTTTTGGGTATTGAATACCCCCAGGACTCGATAGCATGAAAAGTAAAGCAAGGCATGATCTTGAAAAGCATAACAATAGATATTTGTTAACGATACATTCACCTAGGCATTTTGTCAAACACTTGATATACATGAACTTGTACATGACTAGGACCACATAATGATATGTCATAATTCCACTATTCAATTCACATGAGCATCTTATCAAACACTTGGGTAGCTACATTATTTCACATAACATTAGTAAGCACATGAACATCATGGATACAATAATCAATTGTAAATACAAGGGTTTAACATGCAAATCATATAATTCATCGTACATACTATTTTAATTTCATGAAACTTATAATAAATCATGGATTGAAACCCAAATAACATTATGAACATGTGTATAATCAAATTTCAAGCATTGAAATCATGAATCTAAAACTTGTAATTTAAAAAGAGGTTCTTGAACTCCATGGGTGAAAGGAACCCATGAATAAACACCTAACATACCTGAGAAGATTAATTCTTGAAGGTCCTTGAAGGAGTTCTTGAGAATTCTTCTTGATTTCTTGAAGCTAGGGTTTTGTATTTTTAGAGAACGCTCTTGATTTTATGGAAACTTTAATAAAATAATGACTAATTAGTTTATTTAAGGCATAAATCTCGTGTTTAGACTGATTATAGGTTTCGGAAATTGACCAAACAGTCCATGAAATAAAATCACAAAAAATCAAAATCCCTATTCTTTTTACTGCAGTGGGACGTGGTACAATCACTCCGGCTTACTGGAAAATGGAAAATTGGGAACTGGACTGATTGCGCAATGCGGTGCCATCACGGTTCCTCACTAAACGCGAATTTGGTCCTTGGTGCGATGCGATGAAATCGTGGAGCTTCACTGGAAAATGACAATTCTAAAAATGGTCCTCGGTGCGATGCGCCGTTATCGTGATAGACCACTAGAAAATTACAAATGCCATTTGAACCCTTAGCGTGGCACGGTGATGTGTCATTGGTACACTGATTTACAATTTGGCGAATTTTATGTCGTTGGAAAGCTGACTGAATTTCCTATGCAATGGCAGGTCTTAAACCAGAAAATTCTAAGTATTTAGAAATTTTTATATTGAAATACTCATGTACTGAGAGTTAAACAAAAGTTCACCCAACTGTCTCGTTATGACCTAGAGTTGATATCTAATATGCGATCTCGTATAAGAAAGTTTGTGTTTAATTTTTCTGATGATATGATGCTAGAATATAAGGGGATAACATTTAACAGTGATATGAATATATCTAGGTTGGTAGTATATATGCAGCAAGTAGAGAAAGAGAATAAGAAGAAGGTAGAGATAGAAGACAGGTAGACTAAGAGGGTTATGTCGGCAGATCAGGATGTCAGCCAACAACAAGGTGGAAAATGGGGCAAGAAATTTTCCAAGCAAATATTTTGAGGTAATGTTCAGTCATTAACTAGTGCATCTACACCTAAGCCCCTAAGCAACCAACGATTTCAGTCTATTAATGGCCCAAGGATACAAGGCCCTCAATCTCAGGGTAGTGTAGCTCAAGCCAATTAGGTCGCATCCTCATTGCAGCACCTATAGGAAATTTCACCCAGGGAAGTGGTTATATGGATTTTTGTTTCTATGGTTGTAGTCAGGCCAATAATTTTCAAAGAGATAGTCCCTCAGATAAGGGACCCTTTTGGATAACAATGTTGAGTGCATAGATCCACCTCAGATCATTTCTCAAGAATTAGCATAGAAGGTTTAGTACATCTAAAGTTCTAAACTCTAGTTGTATATTATTGCCTTTGCATTTATCATTCATTTTGCAACAAACTCTGGTTCTCTTGAGTTGTTTTGTTGCTTACCAATTTTGGTTCGCAACTGTATTTAGCAAATCTAGGTGGGATCACCAAGTTCACGTGAACCCATGCTCCCCTTCCCTAGATCATATATAGTAGCATTATATTTTTCTAAAATTATTTAAATATATATGTGTGAATACGCGCTCGAAGTACATATTTTCATAATAGTGTCCATCCTTTTGAAATTCTGGATAGAGCTGGATGTGGTGGTGGTGTTGACCAGATTGACCATTAGTTGCTTGATCGGATGAAAAAATATTTATGACTGTTTCAATCGTAATTTTTCTATACCGTTGTTAACTAACTTTTATACAAGTACTTTTTTTTTATAGTAATTTTGCTATGTCGCTTCTAATTAGTTATTATAAGTCACTTAAGACATGTGTGCTTCATTGCTTTCAGCGTGATTTTACCATATCACCCTTAATTAATTGTTATGATCATCTAAGTATTGAAAAATTGATAATATTTCATAAAAAAAAGGTAAAAGAGACATAAAATGATATGTCAACATAAAAAATTTGACTAACTATCGAAATTATTCTAGTGCACATATATTGACATGGGACAGAGCAAGACATAAATAACGTATATTATTTGAAATTAAAATAAAAAGTATTATAAATCACAATAATTGAGAACTTAATATAAAAGTATATATGTAAAAAATAATTGATTGACTATAGAAATTTTATCTGTGCCACATAAATTGAGACAATTTTATCTGTGTCATATAAATTGAGACAATTTTATCCGTGCCACATAAATTGAGATAGGGAGAATATTCATATATTATAGAAAAATAATGTAAAAGACATTATAAATTGCATAATTAACTACTTAAGAAATTTAAAAATATAAAATATTTGACTGACTCTCAAAATTATACCAGCATCATGTACGCTGAAACTGACGAAAAATATATTATAAATCAAAATAATGAAAAACATAAATTATTTTAATAATTTAAGTTAAGATAAAAAATAATACATATTGGGCCTTTTCTGGCATGGGCAATCGATATCTAGTATTTCATATAAAGGAGATTTGACAACGAAAAAAACTCAACAATTTTGTAGATTATTAATTATTTCATATTTATTCCATATTTATTCCATATTTATTTCATATTAGGGTAAGAAATAACTAAGTCTAAATTCTATTGGATTAAAATTATTAAGATTGTTTCTTATTGGATCAAAACAAGTAAGATTTGTCCTTATAGTCTTATTGAATTATATACCTATAATATATTAAAAGCGTAAAAGACCTTTGAAATGTTGTTTGAATTTTTTTCATTCATTAAGAGTCTTTGCTTTAGATGAAATCACCCTTTCACAATTTTTCCTAATATTTAAGATTTAAAAATTAATTAAATATATATATGGTAAAACCTTTTCTTATTTGAAGTCATCAGAATAAATGTCAACTAATACTTTTTTCATTAGTTTAAGAATTCTAAATCAACTAAACTATATTTTAAGAAGACTTGAAAAGTCTAGAAATAAATATAAAAGCGTTATAATAAGAAAAATTTAAGAAGTATCAAATTTTTAAAAGTCTTAATTACGTAATAAGAATGTAACAAATGATTTTGTAAAAACTTGACTTTAAAACAAGGAAAGATTTTAAATAATGAAAAAAAAAGAAAAAAAACTGCACCACAAATATAATTCAAATTTATGCGTCTCTCTTAGTCTCTTGCAGCAAAGGAAAGAGTTAGTGTTTGGCAAACACAAAAGCGATGATTCAACAATTACTTGAAAATTCTGATGGAAAAATAGATATGTGCTTACACTAAAATATATTTTTATGTTTAAGCATTAAGAATCCTTTCAAAAGTGATTTAAACTTTTGCACTTCATTAAAAATATCCTCAATAGATAAAGTTATTTAATTTTAAATAATTAAACGTTATACGTGCGAGGCACGCGCATTTAAACTAGTATTTTAAAATAATAAGAAGAAGGAAAAAAAAGAAAAAAATTATATATATAATAAAGAATAATTGTCTAACCTATAATTAAGCCAATTAACATCTTGCACCAGCTACTTGACATTTGACAAACAAATAAAATAATTTTATAGACTATTAATGATATTTATTTCATATATATATATATATATATATATATATATATATAATAAAATAAAGGAGATTTGACCAAAAAAAACAATTATATAGATTATTAATTTTTTTATATTTATTCCATTTTTATTTCATATTGTGGTAAAAAAACAACTAAGTCTAACTTCTATTAGATAAAAACTTTTAAGATTGACTTCTATTGGATTAAAATAACTAAGATATGTCCTTAGATAGTCTTATTGAATTATAAACTTTTTAAAAAATAAAAAGTAAAAAATATATCAAAAATTTCTTGAATTATATATATTCATATTTTTAATTATTTCATATTTATTTCATATCTATATACATAATAAATGAGAATTGGTTAACCTATAATTATGCCAAGTGACTTTTTGAGAATTGGCTACTTGTAATTTAACAAAAAATAAATAAATTGTAGATTATTAATTGTTTTATATTCATTTTATATCCATATATATAATAAAGGATATTTGACCAAAAAAAATTGTAGATTATTAATTGTTTAATATTTATTTCAAATCTATATATATAATTAAGGTGAATAGCCTAGCCTATTACTATGTCAAGTGACTTCATTGGAACTAGCTGCTTCACATTTGACAACAAGAAAATAATTTGATAGATTGTTAATTGTTTTTCATATTTATTTCATATCTATATATAATAAAGGATATTTGAAAAATAATAATTTTGTAGATTATTAGTTGTTTTATTTTTATTCTATATTTATTTCATATCTATATATAATAAAGGACAATAGTCTAGCTATAATTATGCCAAGTGGCTTTTTGGGAACTAGCTACATTACACTAGACAATAAAACGTTCATTTTTTAAATTATTAATTGTTTCATATTTGTCCCATATTTAGTTCATATCTATATATAATAAATAAGATTTGGCAAAAAAAAATTGTAGATTATTAATTGTTTCGGATTTATTTCATATCTATATATATGTTATAAAGGAGAATAGTGTAGCCTATAATTTTGCCTATTATTTTTTTTTCTTTTGATTTTCCATCTAGTGTCCGGTACCTGTATTGGAACCCGACTAATTTGAATTCGTGCTGGGTAGGGCCCCATTCGGGGAGTAGCGCTCCCTACCAAGGATTTTTTCATAGCCAGGGCTTGAACCCGAGACCTCTGGTTAAGGGAGGATCAACCCCATCCACTGCACCATATCCTTTGGTGGTTCCAAGTGGCTTCTTGAGAACTAGTTACTTGACATTTGACAACTAAAAATATTAATTTTGTATATTATTAATTATTTCATATTTCATATGTCTTGAGCCGGGGGTCTATCGGAAACAGCCTTTCTACTTCTTCGGAGGTAGAGGTATGGACTGCGTACATCTTACCCCCCCCAGACCCCACTAGGTGGGAATACACTGGGTTTGTTGTTGTTGTTGTTGTTGTATTTCATATTTCATATTTATTTCATATCTATATCCAACAAAATTCTTGATTTTACTACTATTTTCTAGAGGGGGATATATTGCTACTTTTAACTTTTAAAATAAATTCTTTTACTATGGGAGTCATACCACCCTATTTAATGATTTATGGTCTTTTGAAAATAGATGAGCTATTTTGTAAATTAAATCAAGAATGATTTTGGTCCATTATTAATTCACTATTTTATCACTACTATTTACTTCGATCGAGAAAGATCAGACCCTTCTACGCTATTATGCCAAAATAGTTTTGAACTTGATTTCGTGCAATGGATTTACAGGTTTACATTCTTTTGGTCACGGTTCAAGTCTGTATACTTATTATACTCTCCAGTACTAAATAAAGTAGTTTGATTATGATCGTTATTAGAAGTCCTAGTTTATGACCAACGAGTGTATACAGATATTTCGAGTCTCCTATGGGCCCCTTCATCCGTAAGACACATCCTTTGATAAGGATGATCGCCATAGGTCCTACCTTTGAGAGCTACTGAGTCAGAGAAGGTGTATAAACAGTTCATTATGGTACACAAATTAGTTATGGTATTATCGATTTGTCTTGCATTCATTTATTCATATGCATTGGCTATCACCAGTATAATTTCTTGGTGCTTATGTCTATTAGTCTTAAGGGGAGGGGGGGTTGTATACGTATATGTTATTATCGTTGTTTTTTGAGTTCTTGCTTGCACCTTTCGGGCTTATGGAGGCCCGTGTTAGGTTATAGTTTGTCCAAAATAGTCAGTTACTTTATTGTTGGTTATTATTGTTAGTTCATGACAGGATGGCTATAAAATCGTACTTTGGTACATTTCTTAATCCATTCTTTCTCATAGTAAGATATGTTATTGATAGATTATCTCATGTTTAGTCATCCTTCGATTGGATTTTTTGTTATCCTAGTATTATCTTTCATTCTTGGTTATGAGCCCTGAGATGTTAGGTTGGATCTTTCAAGTTATTACCTTTGAGTTTTCTAATTGAGTGCTCTCATTCGGGCCATTGATATCATACGCTCTACTGAAATAAATTTTGTATTAGACCAGCTAACCCTTAACTTGTAACAATGCATGACAATAAGCTCCATCCTAATTTTGTTATGACTATATATATTCGTGTTGTATATGTATCTCTTGGCCTTGTATTACTACTATATATCATTCTTTCACTCTTTCACTCTTTATTTGTATATTTACGAATGATGTATGGTATTACACTTTTGTTCTTGATTAATGTTAGAGTAGGATAGTTTATCCTTACTGATGCATTAGTATTATTACGTTTAGTTTTTTTGGAAAGTTTTCTGTAGTTATATTCTTGATTTATATGTTATTTATACTTGCATCATCTTTGGAGCTCAGTTGACTGATACCAAGTGAGAATCACGTGTTTAGTACTCATAGTATACTTCTGCAGCCTACAGAACCTAGTACGAGTTTTTGTTGTTGATGTGTACATCATGTGGAGCAGCCATGGATAAGAGATTTGGGGTAAGCTCCTGACGTTCGTAGTATTCTTGCTCTCCCTGTTATTTTCAGAATGGTCTCACTTTTGTATTCAGAGACATCTTTGTATATATATTTATTTTGTATTTCACTTGTACTTCTATTATATTAGAATATCTTATAATGACTTCACCAGGTTTTGGGAATACATTTACCTTCTTCTTTCTTTCTTTATCCTTGTTATTTAGTTTTTCTTTCACCTCTCTTATTAGTCTGTTACAAGTTGTTCCGAACCATGGGTTGACTTACCTACTCGTGAATTATAGTAGGTGCCATCATGATCTAAGAAATTGGATTATAATAGTTTCATTCCAGTTGAATGAAAAAAGTATTAGAACTTATTTCATTGATGATAGCCCTCCAAATAGCATTTGTGTACTTTCACAAGGATTGTGAAATGGAGGAAATTTTCATAAATAAATAATGTTATTAGAATTCAATTTTTATAAATATAATAAATGTTGGGGAAATTACAATAGACTTACAACTGAAAATTACAAGTGAAGAAAATAAAAAGAATATCTTTTTCTTTCCCTGAGACGTGGATATCTCGTTCTCTTTAAGGAGATCCAAGCCCACTGCAAAAAATGTTTCACCGGTTTGACTTATCCCCTCCTGGATACAACATCCTTTCTCACTAAAAACAACTCAACAACTCTGGACAAGAGTTGAGTTCAAAACTCCATAAAAAGAAAACCTCCTTTCAACTAATAAACTTTTTTTTTACTAACTTTTTTGTGAATCTTATGAGTCCCAAAACCATGCAAGACCACCTCTATTTATAGTCGAAGAAATCTTCCATGCAATATATAAGATGAATAAATGGGAAGATTAATAGAATTGAGGTTACAATAGTTACAACACATAAAGAGTAGGGTAATGGAGGAATAAAGAGTGGAAGTTATAAGAGTAACACACAACGTGAAAGAAATGTTAGTATATGCCTTCAACAAGGCAATTAACTCCAAAGAAGTAACATCTTATAATTTCATAGTGCATAAGAGATGTCCAACAATTTACTACATGCTTTCAAACGTTTCTAGTGATGCATTACAAGAAAACTTTTAATAGAAAGAGTAATGCACCATTATGCTACATAACCTTCAATACCATGCATAGTAATATTAAATAATAATAATAATGTTAAAATGCTAAAATAACATCAATCTCCCACTAATTTTAATATTTATAAGAGAGTCTACTAGTCAAAGGAAGACTACCATGCATAATGAAGGTGTGCTCTGCATTGAACCTCCAATCTGTAAAGTAGTATTTTTTATTCCAGAGTCATAGTTGTCTCATACTTGAACTATGACTACTTAAGGGAAATAAAAAGTTACTGCTTACACATAATAGTCAAGGTGTTGACATAAGCTTCATAGCTAACACATTACGGCCTTGTGCTCTCCCGATTTTAATGAGTGCCATTTTGAGAATGAGCCTAATTCTCATAGGAAGCGACCTACCTCTATACTCACATAGGTGACATCCATTGAGAGTGCCCCTGTAATTTAGCACCCTACTCATATGAGTTACAAATTTTCATTTAGAGTTTTTTAAACTCAACCTCACCATCATTATAGGTTAATGCACTCACACCATAGGGAGGGATAAAAAAAGTGCAGCTTTCACAATAACTCATCATGTGATTCGTTTTCCCATTGAAACTAGTTATAGGATTTCTAGTCCCTAAGTTGGGCATCCTCACATATGACTCAAGATTTAATAGGCTTCAATCCCATCCCTCTCGATGCTCTCTAGACCTTTTCTCTTGCTAAGGCCTTAGTTAATGGATCTGAAAGATTATCACAAGATTTGACACAATTAAAATTATAGGTACCATTTGTCAAATATGATCTCACATTACTGTTTTTTCTCTTATAATTTGTTTTTACCGTTATAATAATGGTTTTGAACTCTACCAATTGCAATGATGCTATCACAATGAATTAATAGAGGAGAAATTAGTTTTTCAAAATAAGGCATTTGTAATAACAAATCTCTCAACCAATTCGCTTCCTCACTAGTTAAAGCTAAAGAAATTAGTTCAGCCTCCATGGTAGAGTTAGCAATAATTGTTAGTTTTTTTAGATTTCTAGCACCACCACCCAAAGTGAATATATAAATAGTAGTAGACAAGGAATTACCTGATAAAGTGTTCCAATCCGCATCACAAAAGCCTTCAAGTACAGTAGAATATTTTTTATAGAACAAACCACAATTTTTCATTCCAATTAAATAACTCATTACTCTCGTTATAGCATGTCAATGTACATTACCTGGCTTGCTAGTAAATCTTCTAAGTACTCCTACTGCATATGCAATATCAGGCCTAGTGCAATCAGTCACATATCTCAAACATCCAATTATGCTAGCATATTCATTTTGATTTATAACATCATTTTCACTTTCAACGGGAAACAAGTGAATACTAGAATCAAATGGAGTTACAACATGCTTGCAATCAAGAAAATTATATTTTTTCAATATTTTGTCAACATAATGTGACTGGTCAAGGAAAATTCCATCACATGTTCCATCATATTAAAATGGTTTCTAAGAATATTTTTATTCACCAATAAAATTCATGTTAGAGTCGTAGATCAATAAATCATCAACATATTGGCAAATAATACATGCAAATTATTCCAAGACATATGATATATGCACTTATCACACTCATTTATTTTAAAACCATTATCAATCATGCAGGAATCAAACTATTTATGCCATTGCTTTAGTGTCTGTTTCAAGCCATATAGGGATTTATTAAGTTTACACATTTTGCTTTCTTGGCCAGCCTCAACAAAACACCCGGGTTGTTCCATGTAAATCTCTTTATTTAGGTCTCCATTTTAAAAAGCAGATTTTACATCAAATTGGAGAATTTGTAAATAAAAAATTGCTGCAATAACAACTAAAATTCGAATGGATGTAATTCTAGTTACTGGTGAAAAATTATCAAAAAATTCTAGGCCTTCTAATTACTTAAAACCTTTAGTCACTAGCCTAGCCTTATATTTATCAACAGACCCATTTACATCCATTTGTTTTACAACCCGGTGGTAAATCAACTAGCTTCCAAGATTTATTGGAAATTAGTGATTCCATTTTATCATTTATAGTCTCTTTCTAGAAAATAGCATCATGTGAAAACAAAGCTTCTTTTAAAGTTAGAGGCTCATCTCCAATGTTAAAAACATAATAATCAGGACCAATATCTTTTTCTACTCTAGATCGTTTACTTCTTCCTAACTCAAAATCATCATTTTCTTTATTTTTTAGAGTAGAAGTAGAAGAACTAGGTAGTGACAAAATACTTTCTTTATCCCTTAGACCCCCACTATTCTTGGAATCAAAAGATAATTTATTTTCATGAAAAATAGCATCACCAGATTCTATTATCACATTATCTTCAAGAATAAAAAATCTATAGGTTGTACTATTTGAAGCATAACCAAGAAAAGCGTAAGTAGTAACTTTTTTATCCAACTTAGAAATTTTAGGGTCCATTAACCTTACATAGGCTAAGAAACCCCAAACTCTTAGATATCTCAAATTTGTCTTATGACCTTTCTACAACTCAAAAGGTGTTAGTTTGGTCTTTTTATGAAGCACACGATTTAGCAAATAACAAGCAGTCAAAAGAGCTTCACCCCAAAAACTTAAAGGTGCACAAGACTCAATTAACATGACATTGGTTAACTCAACCAAAGTTCTATTCTTCCTTTTCAGTACACCATTAGATGCGGGAGAATAAGGAGGAGTAGTTTCATTAATTATACCCAATGATCTAACAAAGGAATTAAATTAATGTGACTCATATTCACTGCCTCTATCACTTCTAATTCTTTTTATTTTTCTTTAAAACTGATTTTCAACCTCATGGGGAAAAGATTTAAAGTTATCAAAAGTATCACTTTTATTTTTCAGTAAGTAAACATATGTAAACTTAGAAAAATCATCAATGAAAGTGATAAAATATCTATTTCTTCCATGAGTTAAAATTCCTCCAAGTTCACAAATTTCAGTATGAACTAATTCTAATAAATCAGTTTTTCTTTCAACTTGAAAATGAGGCCTTTTTGTTATTTTATCTTTACTACAAGCTTTACATTTTTAAAAATTCCTTTTTATCTCTGGAATTAGCCCTAAACTATTCATGATTCCCACATAACGATCACTTATATGAAACAAATGAGCATGCCAAAAATTAGTAGAAGAAAGCATATAGACAAAAGTAGATGTTTTATTCATTTCAACATGCAACTTGAACATACCATCACATGCATACCTCTGTCCCACAAAAATATTATTTTTAACAATTACATACTGATCAGATTCAATAACCTGTTTGAAGCCCAAGAAGAAAACTAGACATCAAATTTTTCTTATGGAAGGAGTATAAAGTACATCTTTTAATATTAATACCCTTTCAGAAGTGAAACTCAACTCTACATCTCCCATTCCAAGAACTTGAGTTGTATGTGAATCATCAAACATGAAGGTTTTAGGTTTCTCAAAATTATTACATTTTTTAAACAAGTATTTGTCATAACAGACATGTGTTTTGCACCAGAGTCAGCCCACCATCCATCAATTTTTTCCATCGTGTTTATGTCTGTTATCACCGCCACAAATGGTTCTTCAGTAACGTTCGCTTGAGGTGTAGGCCACATTTCCAAAATTTGCAAAATCGAGCAATATGCCCACTCTTGCCACAGACAAAGCACGGTCCTTTTTGTTGTACATGTTGAATTGTTTCGTGGTTGTTTCCACCATTTATTTTCCTTGGGATGTCTACCATCATTTTTCTTGAATTTTTTCTTCTTAGGTTTCAAAGTAGTATTTTTGTTAGTTTCAGGGGCAGCATTATTTGAAGAAGTTAATTTACCTTCGGTGTGATGTTGTTCTCTTTTGTTTGCAAAAGTGCATCTTGACCCTTTGACTCTTCTTTCATATGGATTCTCATTATCAAAGTCTCAAGAGAAGTTTCCTTTTGCTTGTGGTGCATAGTTTTTTGAAATTCATTCATGAAGGTGTAAGTTTATCAATTATGCCACAAACGATAAGGTTATCACCAATTTTGAATTCCTTATACCTGAGCTCACCAACAATCATTATGAAGTCTTGAGCTTGGTCTACCATTGATTTTTTATCTATCATTTGGAAATGAAAAAATCTATTAGCCGCATATTTTTTCTCTCCCGCCTCCTCAGTGTCATACTTACTCTGCAAGGCTTTCCAAATTTTCTTTGCACTAGAGTAAGTTCTATCATAGGAATCATAAAAATTATCAGATAGACAATTAGGAAGAAAATACCGACACTTGTAGGAGTCACCGTCATACTTTTCAAAAGAGAGATAAGTTCATTGTTGGTCATGGAAGAGTTATCTACTTTGTTTGGGTTCATTTCAGTTAACACATAAGTAATGTTGAGAAGAGTTAAGTAGAAAAGAACTTTACCCTTCCACCTCTTAAAGTGACTATCGTTCAATCGAAATAGCTTGTTGAGATCTCCCATCTTGACATCCGCTGGTTTTTCAGTTGTTTCCATTGAATCTCCTTAAAATTGTTGGTGAAATTACAATAAATTTACAACTGAAAATTAAAAGTGAAGAAAATAAAAAGAATATCTTCTTGTTCGGCTAAGGCGCGGATATCTCGCTCTCTTTAAGAAGATTTAAGCCCACTGCAACAAATTTTCACTGGTCCAACAGTAATCTTCTTAACTTATTCCCTCCAAGATACAACAATCGTTCTCACTAAGAACAACTGTCACGACCCGAGCTGAGGCCCTGGCCGCGATGAGCACCCTAACCATGAAGGCCCCAGAGCCCTTCTATCTAGAAATCATATGCAACGTTCACATACTATAAAGAAGTGCGAAAAATAAATGGAAACATGGTCACTTTAATATTTCAACTGAGTAATGCGACATAAGTTCAATAAAACTCAAACCATTAACTACACGTCTATGAAATCTCTACTATAACCAGAAATGACAATCTGAAACTAGGCCAAGGCCCCCAGCCGCACCGTAAACTAAAAACAATGACAATCTTTATAACCAGGACTTCCTAACTAAGGGAGGGTTACCAACTGCAAACTTTCAATAGACCAATCTACTTCTTAGCGCGACTCCGAGACTATGCCTCAGATCCTAAAATATAGAGGGTTAATACAAATCTAGTGGCATGTAGAACAATCAAAAAATAAGATGCATTTATATACAACATAGGTGAGAACGTTTCATAAAAACATGTCATCTTAAAACATTTGAAAGCACATGGGCATAATTTGATAAATTTCAAAACACATTCTTGAAATCATGACTCTACTCTTTATTTCTTTTTTTGAGATAGATGTTACACCCTATAATCTATAATTCCACGAGCTATTTGGAATCTTTCCTTGACTCGGCGACCAAGCTCCAAATCCAAATTTTCTGCAAGAATTAGAGTATCCATAAGGGGGACACGCAAGATCACACATCAAGGTGCCAAAATTCCCAATCAAATCAACATTTCATGGTAGTGCACAAGATCATAAATCAGAGCTTCTGACCATAGTCCCAATTTTGGACGACATGAATCAAGGTATACAAGATCACAAAGTAGGGTACCATAATCTCATGTCGGCAAATCACGATTTCTAGCATAGAGTCTTTCAACTTGTACTTTCTTCAGGTAACCATCTAATTCTCTCTAAGCCCATTTTTAATTCTCTTATAAGAAAATATACATCATGCTTACAAACCACTCTTTTCTTATTTTGTTAAGGGAAATTCACAATGGGGTATCGTTATACCCTTACTTACAAGTCATTGTATTGTATCATTCCACAACCCTTCTCATTCAAACTATTTATAATGTTCTACTTTAGATTTTTCAATCGACTCAATTACTTGACCACTAAAAACATTTAAACAATGCAAGGGAGTCCTTATTTCAAAACATGTGCAAAATTATGCAAAGATTTTTCCTTCTCAATATTTCAGTACACGATGGTCAATTCCTTTTTAACAATTCATGCAACTCTTTCAATTATCACATTCAACATTTATAAATAACAAAACATCCTCTCTTCAGTTCATAATCAATATCAAGTCCAAAATAATAGTAAAACACTTATTTTATGCTTCAAAACATGCAATTAAACAACTTATTACATGTGAATCAAGAGGTATCATAACAACAGAGGGGTTTGGTCATTCATGAGCTCGATTTAATCTTTGCAAAATTGAACATGCATATGTATACGTGATTATAGTTCAATTCTATAAAAAGGGGTTCAAGACAAAAGTTTACTTTCATCAAACAAGTTCATATTACATACTATTCAAAACCATGTCAAAAACCCTCTTTGTAAACATGATTGTATATATTTAAACTTGATAAAAACCATAAAAATTATGCCCAATGATTTTAGAATATCCCCACATACCTTAATGATGAAGAAATTGTGCAAAGATTGAACCTTTAAACTTGAATGCCTAAACCCTAAGTTGTTATTTTCCTCTTTTATTTTAGATGATGAACTAATGATTTAATAGGGTTAAAAAGTGTTTTAGGGACTTAAATCCTAAGTAATTATGTTTAGATAAAGTTATAGGATGCAAAAAGACTTTGTTGCCCTTGAATTAACTCAAAACAAAGTTTCTACCCCACTTGGCCATAGGGTTTGCGACGCCATCTCCATGGAAAACATTGAAGTTTGAGGCGCCAAGTCTATGGTATACATTTAGATTTGCAATGCCTACCTTATGGAAAACCTTTTACAGAGAACGTTTGCGATGGTTTGGTGATGCCTAGCCATCGCCTAAGCTCTAGTTTATGACATCAACTTAGTTTTGAGGTCCTTAAACACTCCCAACACCCCCACAACTTCAATACATGATCTACAATCACTACAGGGGTCCCAAAGATCATTTTAGAAGTATCGAAAGAGTGTTACGACTACAGGGTGTCACAATCGCACAATCTGGATAGTGCCTCACTCAAACACTCCTAACTTTCGACTCCATATTCGGATTGGCGAACGGTCGGTGATGTTGGAAAGAAGACTTGAAGGGATTTAACTTGATATATAGTAGTCCACATGAATCCTTATATACTAGGAGAAACAATCGCTGGAAGTTGACCAATGCAAAATCGTCAACTATACATTAATAAATAGGAAAATACTCAACTTAATTATTGAGCTAGGAGATTCTTATGGTACATATTCATCTCCTAGGATGTTTCCACACTAAGGTAATATAATTCACACTTATTTCTAACTAGAAACCATTGAATTTGATTCCATATACATCGAAAAGACGGTTCAACTTTATTCTGAAAGTGAGGGGTGTTACAACAACTCAACAACTCTGGAAAAGAGTTGAGTTCAAAGCTCCATAAAAAGAATACCTCCCTTCAACTAAAAAACTCTCTTTTTTACTAATTTTTTTGTGAACTCTATATTATATAATGTGTCCCAAAATCATGCAAGACCACCTCTATTTATAAGCGAAGAAATTTTCCATGCAATGAATAAGAAGAATAAATGAGATGATTAATAGAATAAAGGTTACAATGGTTACAAGAGTTACAACACATAAACAGTAGGATAATGGAGGAATAAAGAGTGGAAGCTACAAGAGTTACATGAAACTTATGTCCACATTTTATCCCATTAAATATTGTGATTAAAGACACAAATAAACTCAAATGAATGGAGGTTAATAACTCAAAGAAACAGTCATGCAACGTGAAAGAAATGTTATTATATGCCTTAAACAAGGCAATTAACTCCAAAGAAGCAACAACTTACAATTTCATAGTGCAGAAGAGATGTCCAACAATTTACTACATGCTTTCAAACGTTTCCCAGTGATGCATTACAAGAATAATTGTAATAGAAAGAGTAATGCACCATTATGCTATATAACCTCCAAAAACCATGCATAGTAATATTAAATAATAATAATATTAAAATTCTAAATTAACATCAGTAAATTTTTATTCCTTCAAAACATTACGAAATATTTTATATTTGTACTCATATAAAATCTAATTTTAACTAAAATTACATAGGTATATCTGATTATAATTGCATGTTGTATATGTGTGATCAACTGTACTATAGGTATGCATGTGTTTTTGAAGAAGAAGTTGGAAGTATATATGGCTAAATGTATGTGCATTTATGTGTTTCAAAGCGAAATTTAAATATATGTATTTATATGAAACCACAAACTATGTTGTCCGCCAAATTCAATATAGTATATATGTTTTCAAACTGTATTCGTACATTACAAGCAAACTATATGTAAAATGCATGTTGCATATGTTAAGAGTTCAACATTTAGAATGTATGTTAAGTATTTATTCTTATCTATGATCATACATATAATGCACAATATTTTTCATTGATATGAAGTGCAATTGTAATACAGAATAGAAACTGAAGAAGACAAGGAGACAACTGCGATAGAAATCCAACAAAGAAAGAAAGCCTCAACTTTATGACCAATTAATTGTTTATATATTTTTAGTTAAATTGTGAATTTTGAGAAAGACCTTTGTGTTAACCTTCAAATATGATTTTTCTCTACCATAAAATAATCATTTTTTTCAGTGGTCAATTCAAATGTTGAAGAACTTCAACAACGATAAATGAGTATTGTTAGGATGAACAGTAACAAATGAGTAAGTTAAATAATTAAAAATATCCTTGTAAAGAAAATAAAAATATAAAATACACATTAGACAATTTTACTCATATGTGAAATTAGTATGTGTGGTTGGGGGTGGGGTGGGGGGTAAGAGACCCTATATGCATTTTTTGGGGGTCCAATAGTTGGTCCAGATGGAATATACTAAATTACTAGCCAATGATAAATAACAAAGAGTCCTTAATTAAAGCCAAGTTTTACAATTGTAGGGTTGTTAATAACTGTCCCATGACATATTAATCAATTTGATAAATGGAAGCCGAACAGAAAGGCAAAATAATTTTTTGTCTTCTCCGATTTTATTTGGAGGTCATTTGATATGATGTATAAGAATAGTGTGGAATATAATCGATTAGTATTTTTTTAATTAGTAAAATTGATATTAGTTATGGTGAGTTTCTTCTTATGTAGTGTTTGGTTTGGGCATTAAATTTAACATGCATTGCATAATTTCTTTTAAAATAATATTTGTTCACAAAAATATCCTTCATAAATATGGTAGAAAGGATATGAAAAATATTTTAAGGGACAATTAAGTCCTTACATCATATTAATGCATGCATTAAAACCTCTTGGAATACTAATACCATAGATTTTCATATATAAATTGTTATACATGTTAAGAAACAATAAAAAATATAAATAATTTTACTACATCATTCTTTAAATATAATAAATTTAATATCTTAAAAAATGCATCAAATGATAAATAATATTTAGTAGCAACGATGAAATGAGTAGAAAAGAGTAAATTATCCATTGATTTTTCTGATCAAATATTGTTGAACATCTATTTTTAATATAGTAGATAAATAGTTTTGAACATAGGGAGTTATGGAAATTTGAAAAAAAAGGCTACACATTTTGTCTTTTCCGAGTCTCATTAGGAATAGAGTGGTGGCCAGAGTTTGAAAATTGAATAGTTTAGGTAAATTGTATTTGTTGGACTATATTTTAATTTAGCTTTACTTATCTATATTTTGTGCTTTATCAAAGAAAATTTTATATATTTTTTTAGTTATTAAATAAGTGATTTTAAATTTTAAATTTTATTATTAAACAAGTTGTGTTTTAGAGAATCAAGATGTTAAATATGTTCCTTTTTTAAATAAAGAGAGTTTTAAAACTACTAAATTGTTACATATTTTTCAACATATTTATTAATAGTGAGTTAGTAAACATACTCATTATTATACTTTTTATTTTATAGAATAAGTATTTTGCTAAGGGGTGTACCAATTCTAACACAACTGCTTATTTATAAATCGCGGGAACAACAATTTCACCTTCAAATATTTAATAACCAAAATCTCAACCTTTCAAAAAATTGCAAAAATAAAAAAAAGTATTTATGTTGTAAATATAAGAAAGTTTTGAAAATCTAACTAAAATAGTTTATTTGTAAAATAAAGTAATTTATTGAAGGAAAATTCGAAGATGTGACTTGAATTGAATAAATGTAACTCAAGTTTCTTCAAAAATTAGAGTCATAGTATGATTTGATTTAAATATCTTAAGAAATTACATAATATGCAATTAATTAATTAATAGATTAAATTTTACCATGAAGTAGAAAGAATATTGTGCCAATAAATTAAACATTTTTCTTCTCAATGTTTAAAACATCTTCTTTCTGCTCCCTTTCACAATTTTGTAATGGCAAAAAATAAGAGAGTGTGCGAAAAAATACTGAAATAAAGGTGTTAGATTCTGAAGTAGCACGTTTTGCAACTTTCAAAAAGGGAATAAAAAGACTTATCAAGAAAGCAGATAAGCTTTCGATTACAATGGGAGCATGTGTCCATATGGCATTTATGCTTATGATTCCTTTAACAATATCGATGAATTAATAGATAATTTCGTAAGTCACCGCAAGGATCAAACCACAAGCACCAATGTTGTAGCTCTTCTTCACTCTTCATCTCAGGAAAGCAAAATGATGAATAACTTGAATGTTGTTCTTGATCTTAATGATGAGAAGGACTTTCCAGATAATTAATTTACAATTAAATGGAGGTTATAGATTTTGTTGTCATCAAAGAAGAGTTTATCAATCTTATTTTATTTACTTTTGAATTGTCAGTGAAGTCTGTGTCTTTTAATATATGAATCTTTCTATTAGTCGGTTCTTGTCCTTTTATTTTTAGTCGTTTAATAAGATCTTAACTATGACGTATAAGGTCTTATGGTGTATTTTTCCCTTTTTCTTATATGGGTATCATAATAAAATAAACTCTTCTCTATTAGTAGCCTGTAATGACTCTCAAGGTTATTTTGTAAGTTTTTACTTTTTGTTCTCATGTTTGACCCTACCTATAACTTTGGCGTTTTAGATAGGTGATATGATTCCTGATTTATCTAATATATTATTGATGAGTTTTTGATGTTTGAAACTCAAAAGTTTAGCCAGATTCAACAATTGAGACTGATGAGGTAGATTTTTAGTTTTGGCAATTTCACTAGGTTTGGGGTGTAATTTATTGTTTGGTTGGGTGGTTTGCAATGTCTCGAGGCACCCGAAAGTGGTTTGGACCCTTGAATTGAATTCTAGAGTAATTTAAGATTAGAATTGACCATGAGATATATTTATAACGTCTCTCAAGGTCATTTTGCTATGTTTTTCTTCTTTTTCGTTACTTCCCCTCCCCATAGCTATGGCTAATGGTTAGCTACTTATGTCTTGTGGAAATAGGTGACATGATTTTCAAGGTGATTTAATGTATTTTGGATAAGTTTTTTTTTTTAACAAACAACAACAACAAACCCAGTGTATTCCCACATAATGGGGTCTGGGGGGGGGGGGTAAGATGTACGCAGTCTATACCTCTACCTCTAAAGAAGTAGAAAGGCTGTTTCTGATAGACCCCCGGCTCGAGACACGAGATACTACACAAATACATAGTAAAGCATAGAACAAGATGTCATAACATAAATACGACACCCATAAGTAATAAAAACAGAGAAAAACAAATAGTTTCGTAATAAAACATGGAACAAGGTATCATAACAAGAATAATACCCCCACCAAGTAATTCCCTACACTAGCGACCTAAACTGGCCCTAGCCTTCTGCCCTAATTCGCGTCCTCCAGATCTTCCTATCTAGGGTCATGTCCTCGGTGAACTATAACTGCTCCATGTCCCGCCTAATCACCTCACCCCAGTACTTGTTTGGCCTACCCCTACCCCGCCTAAAACCATCCAAACCTAGCCTCTCACACCTACGAACCGGGGCATCCATGCCCCTCCTCATCACTTGTCCGAACCATCTCAATCGGACTTCCCACATCTTATACTCCACTGGAGTCACACCAACCTTCTCCCTGATAGTCTCATTCCGAACTCTATCCCCTCTAGTCAGCCCACACATCCAACGCAACATTCACATTTCTGCCACCTTCATTTTTTGAATGTGGGAGTTCTTAACTGGCCAACACTCCGCTCCATACAACATGGCCGGACGGACTACCACCCTGTAGAATTTGCCTTTAAGCTTGGGTGGCACCTTCTTATCATACAACACCCCCGACGCGAGCTTCCACTTTATCCATTCCGCCCCAATACAGTGCGAGACATCCTCGTCAATCTCACCGTTACCCTGAATCATAGACCCGAGATACTTGAAACTATCCCTCTTACATACCTCCTGTGATTCCAACTTCACTACCACCTCATTCTCCAGCCTCACGTCATTAAACTTTCATTCCAAATACTCTGTCTTGCTTCTGCTCAACCTGAACCCTTTAGACTCAAGAGTTTGTCTCCACACTTTTAATTTGTCATTCACACCCCTCGCGTCTCATCAATCAAAACTACATCATTTGCAAAAAGCATACACCAAGGCACCTCCCCTTGAATACGCCGCGTCAACACATCCATCACCAAAGCAAACAAAAAGGGACTAAGAGTAGATCCCTGATGCAATCTTGTCAAGACAGTGAAATGCTCTTCACCTGAGTTTTCGCTCCATCATACATGTCCTTAATTGTTCTGATATATGCCAGCGGGACTCCACTCACCTCCAAGCATCTCCAAAGCACCTCCCTGGGGACTTTGTCGTATGCCTTCTCCAGGTCGATAAACACCATATGCAAGTCCTTCTTCCTTTCCCTATACTGTTCCATCAGCCTTCGTACCAGGTGAATTGCCTCCGTCGTCGAGCGGCCAGGCATAAATCCAAACTGGTTTTCCAAAATATACACTATTCGTCTCAGCCTCACCTCGACCACTCTATCCCAAAACTTCATAGAGTGACTCAATAACTTAATCCCCCTATAGTTATTGCAACTCTGAATGTCACCCCTATTCTTATAAAGAGGGATCATGGTACTCCACCTCCAAGCCTCGGGCATTTTTGCCGTCTTGAAGATTTCGTTAAAAAATCCAGTCAACCACCTTACACCAGCCTCTCTAGCAAACTTCCAAAAATCCATCGGTATCTCATTCGGCCCCGTTGCCCTACCCCTTCGCATCCTGCGAATAGCCTCTCTAACCTCTTCTACCTTAAAACGTCTACAATAACTAAAATCCCGACACTTCTCTGAGTGCTCTAGCTCCCCTAACACAATAGCTCTATCCCCTTCGCCATTCAAAAGCTCATGAAAATATGACTGCCATCTATTCTTAATATGGCCGTCCTCCACCAACATTGTACCGTCCTCCCCCTTAATGCACTTTACCTGGTCGAGGTCACGACCCTTCCTCTCCCTAGCCTTAGCAAGTCTAAACAAATTTTTTTCCCCTCCTTTCCCCTGTAACCCTGCATACAAGCTCTCAAAAGCGGCCGTCTTAGCCACCGTAACTGCTAACTTAGCCTCCTTCCTAGCTAACTTGTACTATTTCTTGTTTACCCGCTTCTCTTCTTCGTCCTTAATCTCAACCAACTTAGCATACGCCCCTTAAAATTTAGGAAATTTGACCAAACTCAACATTTAGAGTTGGCCAGGTCAACTTCGTATTTTGATGATTCCACTCGTCCCAGAGGATGATCTATAATATAATTAATAAATGATATATCACCATATCCTTATTTCCTACCTTCCAAATTAACTCATAACCCCCTCCTCACTGCTTGAGGTCAAGGTTACTCCTCTTACCCAACTTCACAATATATAGCACTCAAAATTCTTAATCAGATACATATTATAACTTTGATCTCTCAACTTTTGATCACCATTCAATAAGTTTTTTAGTTTACCAAATGACATAAAAGTGCTCTCATAAACTCGTCGGTTAAGAGGCAATTCACATGTAAGCTCTTACAATGTATCCTTGATTACAATTTATACATGTAATAGTCAACCTTGGGGATCCTTCGCAAATTGTCAGTACTCCAATCATTTTAAAGGATGAACTATGCCCACTAATCTTTACAATTCATAAGTTTATATGTGTTCTTCTTATTGAAGGGAATTGTCATTTATCTAATTGAACTAAAAATTGAACCGCTCTAGGCAGTTGTTGTAGTGAAGAGTAAAAAGTTTTCTTTCTATTTGACGATATCAGCTTAGTGAAAAGTCAACAATTTAATTAGCTTCCTTGAAACAGTGAGTAATATAGAAAATAGAGTCATTGTTATGATTGATATCTTAGATAATCTTTTTCAGCTTCAGATATCAATATCTCTGTTCGTTATCATATTTGCCACCACCAAAGAATTCAATTCAATATTTTTTTCAATTCGATACAATAGTTGCTCAAACCAGTATCGTTAATGTTTTTATATATTTTTGGAAAATGGGTTTTTGATTCTTATTTTTTGAAAACTAATTAAAGACAAAAATATTGAATATAGAGTTGTCTCTTAATTCTTAAAAGGAATTTCGAAAACTTGATCAACGTAGAAATATTTTAACTGAGGAATCCATTAGAAGTTCAAAGATTTGAGTAAGAGTTCTAATAACATCTTTAAGAAAGTTGTAAAGACACTTAAAGAGTGTCTAAAAAATCATATATATATATATATGTATATATTTATATATTCACACACACAAACATATGTATGTATATTACCTCTTGTTTTTATATTACCCCTTGTTTTTGGGAAACTAATTAAATAATTGACTTTTTGATAATCTAACATCGTCTAAGAAAAACAAAACCTTTTTTCTTCTCTACAACAACTGCCTAGAGAGGTTAGATGTTTAGTTTAACTAGATAAATGGAAATTCTCTTCTGTAAGAAGAATACATATAAACTTATAAAGTGTAAAGAATTATGGGCCTAGTTCATCATTTAAAATGATTATCGCGATGACCATTTTCCAAGGATCCTGAAGGTTGATTATTACATGTATAAATTGAATTCAAGGATACATTGTAAGAGCTTTCACGTGCATTTCCTCTTCACCTACGAGTTTATGAGAACACTATTATGTCATTTGATAAATTAAAGAACTTATTGAATGGTGATCAAAAGTTGAGAACTCAAAGTTATATATGTATTTGATTAAGACAGTTGAGTACTATATATTGTGAAGTCGGGTAAGAGGAGTAACCTTGACCTCAAGTAGAGAGGGTGTGTGTGTGTGTGTCATGAGTGCATTTGTGAGGCGAGAAAGAAGGGTGTGGTGATATACCATCCTCCGAGCCTAGTGGAATCATCAAAATACGGAGTGAACCTCGTCAACTCTAAATGTTGAGTTTTTTTAAACATCCTAAATTTTTAATTTTCAAGATAAAAATGGTATTTATTATAATAGATTAAAAATGCCACCTATTTCCACAAGACATAAGTATCTAATCACATGTCACAGCTATGGGGAGGGTACAGTAACAAAAAAGAAGGAACAAAATTATAAAATGACCTTGAGAAACTTTATAAATGTTTGTCATGGTCAACTCTAATCTGTAAGTAGTCTAGAATCCAATTCAAGGGTCCAAACCACTCTCGAGTGCCTCGAGATGTTGCAAACCACCCAACCAAACAATAAATTACTTCCAAGACCTAGTGAAATTGTCAAAACTCAAAATACTTCCTCAATCTCAATTGTTGAATCTAGTCAAACTTTTTGATTTTCAAACATCTAAAACTCATCAATAATACATTAGATTATATTAGTAAAAATATCACCTATCTTTACAAGTCACAAGCAACTCACCAAAGTTATGGGTAGGGAAAAATATGAGGAAAAAAGCAAAAAATTATAAAATAACCTTGGGAGTCATTACAAGTTGCTAATAGAGAAGAATTTATTTAATTAGGATACCCATATAAAAAAAAAGGAAAAGTACTCCATAAGACCTTATACATAATAGTTAATATCATGGAGAAATATAGGACTAAAGACACGACCAAGACCTATAAAACGACTAAAAGTAAAAGGACTACAACCGACCAATAGAAAGACTCATATATTAAAAGACACAAACTTCACTAACAATCCAAAAGTAAATAAATTAAGATGGATAAACTCTTCTCTGATGACAACCTTATCTATAACCTCCATTTAATTTTAAATTAATTATTTGGAGAGGCCTTCTGATCATATGTTTCAACAACACCATTCAAGTCATTCATCGTATATCTTTCACAGAAGAAGACAAAAGAAAAGCAACAACATTGTTGCTTGTGGTTTGATCCTTGCGATGACTTAGGAAATTATCAATTAATTCATTGATATTGTTAGAGGAATCATAAGCATAAATGCCATATGGGGAAAAAAATAACAAAAGCAACATATGCTCCCGTTACAATCAAAAGTTTATCTGCTTTCTTGATAAGACTTTTTATTCCCTTTTTGAAAGCTACAAAGAGTGCTGCTTCAAAATATAAAACCTTCATTTTTTTGGCACGCTCTTTTATTTTTCTCCATTGCAAAAGTTTTAATGGAGTAGAAAAAAGACATTATGATTATTGAGAAGAAAAATGTTTAATTTATAGGCATAATATTCTTTTTACTTCATGGTCAAATTTAGTCTATTAATTACTTAATTAATTGTATAGTACGTAATATTTTTAAGAAATTTAAATCAAATCACACTATGACACTAATTTTGTAAGGAACTTGAGTTATATTTGTTCCAATCAAGTCACATCTTCTAATTTTCCTTCAATAGATTACTCTATTTTAAAAGTAAACTATTTTAGTACTTTCTTTACAACATAAACACATTAATTTTTTTCATTATTTTTGCAATTTTTTGGATGGTTGATAGTTTGGTTATTAAATATTTTAAGATAAAATTATTGCTCCCTCCATTTTTAAATAAGCAGTTATTTTAGCTTGGGCACACCCCTTAACAAAATACTTATTCTATAAAATAAATCCTCTTTCGGCTTAGACCCAAAGAACATTGGAGGGTTCATTTAAGTGAAGCCTCAGACTCTAGTTGCTGTTATATTCACAGTTGGGTTGGCTGGTGCAACCACCTATCGATTATTCTTGGTTGTCATTGACTGGGCTATGAAAATAGACCTAAACTCAGCATGGGAGACCTGTTCATTTAGAGGGTCTTCTAGGACTAGTGGTGGTACTTATTTATTCTCATTCCTCCTTCCATTAGTTCTCTTGGGAGGTATGTTTTGTAAATGGGTAGAGGACGAGTTAGGTAAAGAGGTTTAATAGAGTTCACACTCTATCGGACAAAATGTATTCTGAAAGAAGTAAAACTTTTCCTAAGATATTTCATAGCTTGTATTATTTATTTACTACTTTACTTGATCGGCCTCTGATAACCACTGAGTCCAAGTAGACCGTACTCATGCCTACTGCGTCGTTTTGGTGCAGGTCCTAGCTCGAGTGCGCCTCAGCTTGATTGACTAGGGCGATTGTTGGAGCTTCCAAGGTAACGTTTGGAAATTCATGCGTATGAAGTCCACCTCTATCTTTCTATAGTAGTTATAACTTTATTAGTATTCGAATACAGTAATTATTCCTTTGTGGTTATTTTTCTGATGTAGTTGACTCTCGAATTGTATTAGTTATTCTTTCACTATTGACATCTGGTTTTGGGAATGATTGATATTTTGGATAAGTTTTTTCCGCATTGTTATGATTACTATTATGGTTTAGCTTAATTCTAGAAGTGTTACCTTGGGATATTTTTGTCTTTTCTTCTTTTTGTATCAGTTTAGGAGATAGGCTTACTTTTCAAGGTAAGCCGCGACAAGTGCCATCATGACCCTTATTTTTGGGTCATGGCAAATTGGTATTAGAGCAGCCAGGTTTCATTGGTATCAATGGTGTAAGAACGGGATGTCTAATAAAGTTTCGCAGATCGATACACAGACATGTGTATCTATCTTTGAGAGGCTATAGGATGTCTTTAGAAAACTTTTCTCATTTTACTCTTTATCGTGTAAAGTTCTTTCACACCTTGTATTTTGAGTTGTGTTTCACTCTTCCTACACAGATGGTGTCGTCTAGGTCTTGCAAGAGTAGAGAGGTAGAGCCTTCTCCTAGAGGCCAAACCTCAAGTCATGGATGGACTCAAGGAAGTGGATGGGCTGGTGGTGTAAACCCGTCTAGGAGGAGTGCTACAGGACTCTATCCTGAGTGGGTATTACTCCAGTTCTTTAGAGTTCATTTACCCCAGTGTTGGAGGGATTGTTGGTGTGTTTACTGACCCATCTAAAGGGTTCTTTTTTGGTTATGTTGGGTGTTCCTCCAGTTCAGAATGTGGATCCTCCTGTTGGACCTGCTTCTGGTTTGGGTACTCCTCAAACCATGTGTACTATTCTACCTTCAGTGCCGACATCTGACTATAGGGTTTTGAGATCAGGGGTTCAGCCATCATATATGTTACCTCCTTAAGTGGGATCTCAATCAGCTGTACTTTTCATGACTCATACTTTTTGGTGAGCCACATCTCAGATAGTTGTGTTTGGCATGTTAAGGTTACAAAGGATATTCCTTGGGTATCTCAGGGAGGCGCCAAGAGGGTACGCTATTTTGGTAAGTTTAGAGGTCAAAATCCCTGAGGAAGAGATTTTTGAGGTTCTCGTGGGTCTTCTAGTTTAGTAGTACAGGGTGGCCGTCAGGGAAAGCTTAGAGCTTGCTATGTATGTGATGAGACTGGCCATGTGGCCAAGGATTATGCTCACCAAGTATTTTGAGCTACTCCTATTCAGCTGTAGAAGGTAGAGGTTTCACCGAAGGTGCGAAATGTAGACGTAGTGGAGGCTGTGATGATGGTCGTGGGTCTACTTAACCAGTTTTTAGTCGTGGACAGTTTAATACTAAACCAGCAAGACCTGAGGCAGAGGCTTCTGATGTTGTGATTACAGGTACCTCTCTCATTTATTTCAGACCTCCATCTGTATTATTTAATCCCAGAATGACTTTCTCCTATGTGTCTATGTATTTTAATTCAGGTTTTGATTCTGTTAGTGAGCCTCTTGCCATGCCTATTTATGTATCTACACCGGTAGGTGATTATTTAGTGGTGGATCGAGTGTACCGATCTTGTGTTGTGACTTTTGCCGGGTGTGAGACTTTGGTATACTTACTTATATTAGGCATGGTCAATTTTGATGTTATTTTAGGCATGGATTGGTTAGCTCCTTATCATGCTGTCTTAGATTGTTTTGCTAAGACTGTGACTTTAGCTTCGTCGGCTATGCCAAGGATAGCTTGGAAGGGTACACTTCATTCGGGTCCTAAGAGGATCATATCTTATGTCTAGGCACGTAAATTGATTGAGAGGGGATGTTTATCTTACTTGGCTTATATTCATGACACCAGTGTTATTTTACTTTCTTTCTTGGATTCTGTCCGTATCGCCCGTGAGTTTATGGATATGTTCCCTATGGACTTGCCTAGTATGCCTTCGGATTGAGATATTGATTTTATTATTGATGCTGAGCTGGGCACCAAGTCCATTTCTATTTCTCCTTATAGGATGGACCCAGCAGAGTTGAAGAAACTAGAGGATCAGTTGCAGGAGTTGTTGGATAAAGGATTTATTCAACCTAGTGTTTCACCTTGGGGTGCACCTGTCTTGTTGGTGAAGAGAAATGATGGGTCTATGAGGATGTGAATTGATTATTGATAGTTAAATTAGGTAACAGTCAAGAATAAGTATCCTCTTCCTTACATCGATGATTTGTTTGATCAACTTCAGGGTGCTGTGGTGTTTTCAAAGATTGATTTGTGGTTCTGTTATCACCAATTGAGGATTAGAGCTACGAATATTCTAAATATAGCTTTTAGGACTCAATATGGTCATTATGAGTTCTTGGTCATGTCTTTTGGGTTGACCAATTCCTTCGCCTCATTCATGGAGTTGATAAATTGGATATTTCGACCATATCTCGACTCCTTTGTTATTGTGTTCATGAATTGTGCTTCAGAGATTGAAGGATGAAGAGTTGTATGTTAAGTTCTCTAAGTGAGAGTTTTGGTTGGAGTCTGTTTCTTTATTGGGCCATGTGGTGACTAAGGAAGGTATTATTGCTGATCCAACAAAGGTTGATGCGGTTCGTGATTGGGCTAGACCTACTTCGCCCATCGAGATTCAAAGTTTTGTTGGCTTGGCTAGGTATTATTGGTGTTTTGTTAAGGGTTTCTCTTCCATTGCAGCTCCTTTAACTAAGTTGACCCAGAAAAAGATTTCTTTTCAGTGGTTTGATGCTTGTGAGGTGAGCTTTCAAAATCTCGAGGTTTTGTTGACTTTAGCTCTTATATTAGCTTTACCCAAGAAGGGCCTGGGTTTTATCATCTTTTGTGATGCTTCAGGTGTTGGGTTAGGTGTTGTGTTGATGCAGGATGGCAAGATAATTGTGTATGCATCTCATTAAGATTGAAGCCCCATGGGAGGAATTATCCTACCCATGATTTGGAGTTGTGCGCAGTTATGTTTGCTTTGAAGTTGTGGAGGCACTACTTGTATGGAGTCCATTGTGAGATCTTCTCAGATCATCGTAGTCTTTACTACTTGTTCACCCCACGAGATCTTAATATGAGGCAGCACCATTGGCTTAAGTTTTTTAAGGATTATGACTTGGCTATTCTCTACCATTCGGGCAAGGCTAATGTGGTTGCGGATGCCTTGAGCCGGAAGTCGACTAGCATGGGCAGCTTGGCGCATCTTTTGACCCAGGAGAGGCTTTTGTCCTTAGAGATTCAGTTTTTACCTAACCAGATGGTTAGGATTGATATTTCAACACCGAGGTGTGTTTGGGAATTTGTGGATACTAGATCTTCTTTAATGGGGCAGATTTTAGCTCATTGGTTTGATGATGTTGGATTGAGGTTGATTCGAGATAAGATATTGAATGAGGAGGCTAAGGAAGCCTCACTTGATTAAGATGGAGTTTTGCGGGTTAGAGGTTGAGTTTGTGTGCCGAAAGTGGGTGGCTCGAATAGGTTGATCTTGGAGGAGGCCCATTATGACTAAAATGTATCGTGATTTGAGACAGCACTACTGGTGGGGTGGCATCTCCCCTTAAAAAAAGACTCTTTAAAGACTACATTGTGGATCCTATTATGTTATGGTATGAGAAGGGAGGTCTTCTATTTATAGATGTCCAAAACCTTTCCTCCAAGAAAGAGGTTAGCCAAATATGGAAAAGTATTATATTTTTCTTTCAGGAAAAGTAAAAGTAATTATGGTAACTTTTATTTTTCTTCTAAGAAAAAGTAAAACTTAAATATGGTAAGAAAATCAGGGCAAAAACCCTAACAGAGTTCGATATGCGTAGTCCTTATCCCCAGCTCTTTGTTGAATCAGGTATTTCATTTGCCTTAGTTCGAGGATGAACTAGATTTTTAGTGGTGGAAGATGTAGCGACCTAAAAATTTGATGAAATATGTGAAATTTGTAATTTTGTGTGATTTAACTATTTTACCCCTCCCCTTTGTTGCATTATGATGATTCTAGGGTGTGGGAGTGATTGGCATGATTTTTGATGCATTTTGGTATCATTTATGCAATATTTGTGGTTTTTGATGGCTTCGAGAGCCTTATTTTGGACTTATGTAGATATCTTTTGATCCGTGCAACGGATGGCCGAACGAACTACGCCAGCAGCTATGGAATATCAATTTTACGCTAGGTAGACCTTTGGTTCGGGTCCTGTGCACCCAAGCTCATTTTGACCTATTGGTCGGAAAGTTGGAAAGCTGAAAATATGGGTGTGGGATCCACATTTGGTCGAAACAACCTCGGATGGAAAATTCGACTTCGCCAGCAGATCCTGAATATCAAATTTAGGGTGTTAGCATGTTTGGTATGATTTTACAACTTTTAAATCTCATTTCAACTTTCGGTTTGAAAAATTATAATTTTAGGCTTTGGGGGTCAACTCTGTGAAAACGGCTTTTTTTAAAAAAAAATCTGATATAGCCAACGCTTCCAGAACGTCGAATTTAGTATGGTTGAATAGTTCCTTTGCATATATCAAACTCCAAATGAATCTCGGACATCCCATCGAAGTTCGTTTGGACTTGAAAAAAAAACTGGTACCATTGCAGATTTTCTACTATATATAGCAGACTTCACCCTATTTTTTTATCCAGTTTGCTCATTTTTCATTTTGCTTTTTGAGAGTTAAACCCTAAAATAGTATGAGAGTTAAAAATAAAGTTTTTGAGAGCTTGGGAAGCTAAATTAACATCTATTTCTTTGTTTTATTATGGATTTAAGGTAAGAATTCACCCCTTTTCTTAGTAATTTCTTGATAAAATCATCAAAATTTCAAAAATCTTAGGGCATGATTTTAAACCCAAATTTCACTCCTTTCACTTGAATAATATTTTTGTCTTATAATTACTAGTTTTTCATCAATTTAATCTTCAAAACATCTTTGATTCTTGATTTTAACCTGGATTTTTAAGATTTTACCAGTAAAGCTCAAAAATGGGTTTCCTTCAATTTGAATCCTGTTTTTGACTCGATTTAACTTCAATTTTCAGCTGTAGGTTCCTAAAAATATGGGGAAAATATTTTTAAAGTAAAGTTCAGATTTTGCCCTTTTTTTTGGAAACCCGTTTTGGGGGTTTGTTTTGACCTCAAACCAAAAGTAGTCAATATGGGTGTCGTTGGTTTTGTCTTGATGCATATATTTCATATTTGATATTTTTAGTAGAGTTTGGGATTATTTGTGAAAAGTAAGGTCGCTGGTTCAAGTGTAGCGGATCCGTTTCGGCTTTTGAGGTAGGTTATGGCTTAACTCTTTCAGACTGGGTTGGGTAGTAAATGTTGATACAAAATGCATGTTACTATTTATGTGTTGTGCCCGTGTGGAGGCCTATATGTGATGTAATTATCAAAATTGAGTTATTATGTGATATGTGTGACCGTGTGGGGTCCTATGTGATATTAATAGCCTTGAATACATGTGAATAATTGTATTGTGTTGTTAAAATGCTTAATGTGGCACCATTGGTGTATTTTGATTATATTCATACCTTACTGACATATGATACATGTGGAAATTCATGGATGAAACAAAAATAATGAGTGGATATTGACTCATGTGATTGTGGAAATATATCATGTGGTTGGTTGTGGAAATATTCATTGTGATTGGTTGTGAGCATTACATCTTCATATCATACTCATTCATAAAATATTGGTACCATTATGGCAACATCTGAGAAATACTGGCAACACTTTTTTAAAAGATATTGTAACACCTTATAAAACCCTTTTTGAGGGATGTGCCAGAAAGGAGATATAAGATATGTGGATTGTATACGGGTTGACGAACCCTCCATGTGTACTGCGTTGGGAGGCTTACCTCCGTAGGTGTATACGGGGATTGTGCGATAATCCCGGAGGTTGTGGGATGACCTTGTGCATCATCATCATCATCATCATATGCATTGTACTTACTTTATTGTGTTATGTTGTGTTGTATTGGCATATTGACTTGACATCTATGTATTTATCGTATCTTCTTTTACTTGTGTTTGATGATCTTGTATATGCATGTTCCCCTTGTTTTTTTTATATGTGATATATTACATACTTCTGTTCTATCTTGGTGTGATATTGCAATGTATGTAAGATATATTAGAACTGTTAGTGCAAATGGTGTGGGCTACCATTGTGGGATATTTTTTGATTATAGGTGACGTGTCCTTAGTGTATATGTTGTATGCTTTATTTACTACTTTGCTTGGTCAGCCTATGATACCTACTAAGTACAAGTGGACCTTACTTATGCCTACTGTGCCCTTTCGGTTCAGGTCCTAGCTCGAGTGTACGTCAACTTGATTGACTTGGGCGATTATTGGAGCTTTCAAGGTAGTGTTTGGACATTCATGCGTCCGAAGTTCACCTCTATCTTTCTATAGTAGTTATGTCCTTATTAGTATTCGGAGACAGTTATTATTCCTTTATGGTTATTTTTTTGTTGTATTTCACTCTCGGATTGTATTGGTAGTTCTTACACTATTGACACCTGGTTTTGGGCATGATTGGTATTTTGGATAAGTTCTTTCTGTATTGTTATGATTACTATTATGGTTCAGCTTGATTCTAGAAGCCTTCTTTGGGATATTTCTGTCTTCTCCTCTCTTCGTATTAGTTTGGGTGATAGGCTTACTTGTCAAGGTACGCCACAACAAGTGCCATCATGACCCTCATTTTTGGGTCGTGACAATGGTCGCATAAGCAACTAACTAGGAGGCACATCAGTGTCGTCTACACAATAATAATAACTAATGAGCGACAAGCTTGACAATCTATATATACAATAAAGGAGTTGACAAAAAAATAATTTTGTATATTATTAATTGTTTCATATTTATTCCATATTTATTTCATACCTATACATACATACATACATATATATTATATATATATATATATATATATATATATAGCTGGACGTGCCTCGGATGTGCCTCGCACGTGTAACATTTGATTATTTAAAAAATTAAATAATTTTATCTATTGTAGAAATTTTTAATGAAGTATAAAATTTCAGATGACGTTTCAAAGATCATTCACACTTTAATTTAATAATGTAAACATAAACATATATTTTAGTGTCAACACATATATATTTTACCTCCAGAAATTCTAGTTTTTCTTATTTAAAATCTTTTCTTTTGTTTTAAAGTCAAATGTTTACAAGATAATTAATTACATTCTTATCACGACTTAAAACTTTTAAAATTTTGGTACTTCTTAAATTTTTCTTATTCTAATGCTTTTATATTTATTTCTAGGCATTTCAAATTTTCTTAAAATTAAATTTAGTTGATTTTAAAATTTAATTAATAAAAAGGGAATTAGTTGTCATTAATTAGGATGACTTCTTATAAGAGAGGGTTTTACCATAAATATTTAGTTAATTTTCAACTCTTAAATATTAGAAAAAATAGTGAAAAGACGACTTTGTCTAAAGTAAAGACTTTTAATAAAGGGCAATAAGTTCAAACAATATTTCTAAGGCTTTTCACACTTTTAATATTATATATATATATATATATATATATATATATATATATATATATATATATATATATTATAGATGAAAAAGAATAGTATAGCCTATAATTATGCCAAGTGCATCTTGAGAATTAGCTACTTGACATTTGACAACAAAACAATTATTACTGTAGATTATTAATTATCTTATATTTATTCCATATTTATTTCATCTATAATACATACATATATATATAAAGGAGATTTGACAACAAAAAAGATCAATTTTGTTTATTATTAACTGCAGTATATTTGTTCCTTATTTGTTTTATATCTATATATATATATATATATATATACTAAAGGAGATTTGACAAGAAAAACAACTTTGTAGATCATTAATTGTTTTATATTTATTTCCTATTTTATTATTTATAAGAGGGAGCTGAGCAGCTGAAGCAGGGAGGAGGTCAACATGCCTGCTTCAACTGTAATTTTATTATATCATCCCTAATTAATTATTATAAGTCATTTATGTTTTAGAAAATTAATAGTATTTAATAAAAAAATAAAATAGACATTTATCACATGTCTGCTTAAATTGTTTTAATCATAATTTTACTATATCATCCCTAATTAATTATTATATCCCTAATTAAATATTATAAGTCATTTATATATTAAAAAAACAATAATATTTGATTAGGAAAAAAAATTAAAATAGACATTTATGACTGTTTCAATCATAATTTTACCATACCATCATTAACTAATTATTATAGAAGTATTTTTTATAGTAATTTTGCTATATCGCTTCTAATTAGTTATTACAAGTCACTTGAGACATGTGTGCTTCATTTCTTTCAGCGTGATTTTACTATATCACTCCTAATTAATTATTATGATTGTTTAAGTATTTTAAAATTGATAATATTTCATATAAAAGGTAAAAGAGACATAAAATGATATGTCAACATAAAAAATTTGATTGACTAGCGAAATTATACTAGTGCACATAAATTGAGATGGGATAGAGCAAGACATAAATAGCTTATATTATTTGAAAATAAAATAAAAAGTATTATAAATCACAATAATTAAGAACTTAATATAAAAGTATATATGTAAAAAAAATAATTGGCTGTCGAAATTATATCTGTGCCACATAAATTGAGTCGGGGTGAATATTCATATATTATTGAAAAATAATGTAAAAGACATTATAAATCACATAATTAACAATATAAGAAATTTAAAAATAAAAAATATTTGACTGACTCTCGAAATTATACCAGCATCATTTACATTGAAACTGAAGAAAAAATTATTATAAATCAAAATAATTAAAAACATAAATTATTTTAATAATTTAAATTAAGATAAATATATATATATATATATATATATATATATATATATATATATATATATATATATATATATATATATATATATATATATATATATATATATATATATATATATATATTATATATATATATATATATTGGGCCCATTCTGGCACGAGCAATTGATATCTATTATTTCATATAAAGTAGATTTCACAACGAAAAAAATAAATCAATTTTGTAGATTATTAATTATATCATATTTATTCATTATTTACTTTATATCTATATATAATAAAATATATTTGACAAGAAAAACAATTTTATAGATTATTAATTATTTCATATTTATTCCATATTTATTTCATAATAGAGTAAAAAATAATTAAGTCTAATTTCTATTGGATTAAAACTATTAAGGTTGACTCTTATTGGATGAAAACATCTAAGATTTGTCCTTAAATAGTCTTCCTGAATCATATACCAATAATATATTAAAAGCTTAAAAGACCTTAGAAATGTTGTTTGAATTATGTTTCATTCATTAAGATTCTTTGCTTTAGACAAAATCATATTTTCACTATTTTTTTCTAATATTTAAGAGTTAAAAATTAATTAAATATATTTATGGTAAAACCTTTCCTTATTAGATGTCATCAGAATTAATGTCAACTATTACTTTTTTCATTTGTTTAAGAATTCTAAATCAACTAAACTATATTTCAAGAAGATTTGAAAAGTCTAGAAATAAATATAAAAGCATTATAATAAGAAAAATTTAAGAAGTATTAAATTTTTAAACGTTTTAAGTACGAAAGAAAATGTAATCAATGATTTTATAAAGATTTTATTTTAAAACACAAATATGATTCAAATTTATGCGTCTCTCGTAGCCTCTTGCAGTAAAGGAAAGAGTTAGTGTATGACAAACGCAAAAGTGATGATCTAACAATTACTTGAAACTTCTGGTGGTAAAATAGATATGTGCTTACACTAAAATATATGTTTATGTTTAAGCATTAAGAATCCTTCCAAAAGTGATTTAAACTTTTGCACTTCACTAAAAATATCCACGATAAATAAAGTTATTTAATTTATATTGAATGAGCCTAATTCTCATTGAAAGCGGTCTAACTCCATACTCACATAGGTTAAATCCATCGAGAGTGCTCATGTAATTTAGCACCCCACTCATACGAACTACAGATTTTCATTAAGAGTTTTTACACTCAACCTCAACATCATTTGTAACGATCCTCTCCGTCATTTTTGAAATTTTCTCATATTCCCTATTCTAGTTCTCGTTGTAGTTTGTATACTAATTTATGACTTACGGAGATGAGTAGTACCAATTTTTGAGGTGTTCAGAAGTAATTTAAGTCATTAGTTGGATTATTGAATTTTAATAAATTTAATCTTGATAATGATCAAGTTCGATCAAGATGATCCCGAATTAGTATTTTAGTGACTCCAATAAAATCGGAATATACTTGAAGTCAATTTACATATTTAATGTATTTCTATGTAAATTCCGAATAAATATTCAGAATTTATTAAAATTTTGGGCGGATATTTTAGATGATTAATCTATTTAGTGGTCTAATGGGTTAGAACCACAATCCTTTCACTATAAGACATTATGTGACTTTCAATTAATAGAGCTTAACCTTTTATGGATGATAACCAAAAAAAGAGAAGAGATAGAAGTTTTAATAGCTGGTGCACTGTTATGGCATCGAGAAGAATGCGTGTCAGGTGAGGAGTTAAGTTTCAAAAGTTGTCAACATATGCAGATGGTGTTAATTAATATTGTTAATACTTACTAAGTAATATAAATTTGAGAGGTGGAATGAAAACTTTGCCTCAATCATTATCCAATGATTGAAAACTAATAATAGCCAATACAATTGGCAAGTATGGCAACATTGCAATAAGCCATTAGTGGCATTGTTATGAATAAGTTGGTCAATGTTATATTGTTATTGTTTGCACAGAACATCCCTACAACTGAATATGGCTATTTATTTATTTTATCTTTTCTTTCGGTTCTTTTCTTTTCCTAATTTGCTTCATATCTTGGGGTTAAGAAAATTGAGGTTTAGGTGTAGGATTTTTAAGAATAAGGATTTTTAAAAAAATGGGTGTCACTAGATTTATATTCTTATGGAGATTATGTGATGCATAGATATTGATCGTTCGGAGACTTTACGGGAGGGCAAAACTCTTGCAAGTTATCTTGTATTTGGAATCTTCGGTTGAGGCAGGTTACAGTTTAATTGGAGTTTAGACTCTATTTAATTGTGTGTATGATCCTAAATTGGATACTTACTGATCGGTATTTGAACATGCTTGAAATTGTTGTTGTTTGGATTGTTAATGTATCTATAAATGATTATTGAAAATTTTACTTGATGGAATTATCTTATGACTTTAATGTACTTGTAAACTTGGTATATTGTATTGTAAGCTGTGAGGTTGTGTTAATTTGATATTGTTAATACTAGTATATGTTGGATCGGATATGTATATGTTGGATTGGGTACCACACCAGTATGGATATATACATATTGGATCGGGTACCATGCCGGTACGGATATGTATATGTTAGATCGAGTACCACGCCGATAGGATATGTATATGTTGGATCGGGTACCATGCTGGTACGGATATGTATATGTTGGATTAGGTACCACGCCGGTACGGATATGTATATGTTGAATCGAGTACCACGCCGGTATGGATATGTATATGTTGGATCGGGTACCACACCGGTATGGTATATGAACATAGATTGTCCCCTGTAGGTCATGACTATTTGGGCAAAAATAAGTCCCATAGAATGTGTGTACATATTTATGCTGATTATGTGGATGTTTAAAGTATGGTTGATACTCTTGAAGGTTATGTGGCTTTTTTGTGTGCACTGTTTGACTTGTTGTTGCGGTATTGTTGATTCATTAAATATTTGTTATGTGGCGATGCCTGTCTACTTTTTATTTGATTTATGTTGTATACATGCTATTAAATTGAGTTGGCCCATGATGCCTACGAGTACATAGTGGTTTGTACTGGTACTACCCTATACTTTTCTTTTGTTGGGTGCAGAAAGCATTCTCGAGGCTCAGACATGACCTTACCTCTAGAGTTTGATAGCAGATCTTGATCCAAGGGTGACTACTCCATTTCCTAGCTGCCACGGGTCATCTTATTTATTCCTGTCCATCTTTTGAACAATGAAACATTTTTTATTTACTTTATTTTTGGATATATTCTTAGACATGATCTTGGTTAGTAGTTCTTGTATGATGACTTTTGGGTCGTTGGGGATTTTAGTAAGTAGTTTGACTTCCGCATTAATAATAATTAGTTCTGTATTATTCTTATTATATGATTTTATAATAATATCATCTTAATATTGACTAAGTAATTGGGTAATGGTTCGGTTTAGATGGTTCTCCCACAGAAAGATTAGTTTGGGTGCCACTTATGGCCATTTAGGTCGTGACAAAGTTGGTATCAGAGCCCTAGGTTCGTCTAACTCATCGTACAAGAACATGTCTAGTAGAGTCTTGGGAAATGGTACAAAGACATCTGTACCTTTCTTCGAGAGGCTATAGGACACTAGGAAAAATCAAATTCTTCTTTCTTACATGCTATTACTTGATTTCAATTGGTATCTAACTTTTTTTATTCTTATTCTTGAATATGGGTACGGTGGAATGAGTTACATTAGGAGGTTTTGTCCTAATTTTAGGCATTATGGTTAGTTTGCCCATCAGTAGAATCCTCGAGCTCTTGTTCTAATAGGTTGAGAGGTGGTGGTAATGGTAGAGGTTGTTCACAGAGTATTCATGGTGGTCATTAGGTAGATAGGGGTGGTAATCAACCTCATTAAGGTGGTTCTCAACTTGATAAAAATGATGCTCAAATTGGTGGTAGGTCTCAACTTGATAAAAATGATGCTCAAATTGGTGGTAGGTCCCATATCTATGTATTCCAGGAAGGCCCGAGGCAGAGGTATTAGACGTTGTTATTACAAGTACTATTCTTGTCTGTGATCAAATAGCCACTATATTATTTGATCTTGATTCTTCTTTCTCATATGTGTCTGTCAATTTTGTTGTGGGTTTGGACATGGTGTGTGATTTACTTGACTTTCCAATTCACGTGTCTACTTCTATTAGTGATTCTATTGTTATTGAAAGAATTTATCGTTCTTGTTCTGTAATGTTTATGGGGTATCAAACTTGGTCTAATGTTGTGATTCTAGACATGATAGATGTTGACATAATTCTAGGTATGAGTTGGTTATCTCTGTATCATGCTATATTAGACTGTTATACTAAGATAGTGACTTTAGCTATGTCTGAAATAGATAGATTTGAGTGGGAGAATGATTATAGTCCTACTCCAATGAAACTTATTTCCTTTCTGAGTTCAAGGAAGTTAATTGGGAGAGGTTGTTCATCTTCGAAACACTTTTGTAGAAGTCCCATCTATTGAGTCAGTTTCTGTGGTGTAAGTTGCAAGAGTTTTTTCTTGAGGGTTTGCCTAGTATGCCACCAAGTTGTGACATTGATTTCTATATTGATCAAGAGTTGAGGGAGCTAAAGGCTTAGTTGAAGGATTTAAGTAAGGGTTTTATCCGTTCTTCATAGGGTGCTCCTATCTTATTTGTGAAAAAGAAGGATGGTAGTCTTTGTATATGTATAGACTATAGGCAGTTGAACAAGTTACATTTTGTAATAAGTATCCTTGTCCCGTATCGATGATTATTTGACCAGTTGCAGGGTGCATCCATATTTTCTATGATTGATTTGAGCTTCGGGTATCATCAGTTTAAGATTTGGCTTAACGATATTCTGAAGACTGATTTTTGAATCTGGTATGGGCATTATGATTTTCTTGTAATGTCTTTTGGACTGACTAATGCCCCAACTGCTTTTATGAGTTTGATGAATGAGATATTTAAACCCTACTTGAATTCTTTTGTGATTGTCTTTATTGATGATATTCTGGTTTATTCACGAGTAAAAAGGAACATGAGAATCACTTAAGGATTGTTTTGTGTTTGTTAAAAAAAAAACTTGATGCAAAGTTTTCTAAGTGTGGGTTCTGGTAGGCTTCTATCTACTTTTCTTCATAGATGATGTGTGATATATGCTGTGTGTGGGTATGAATGTTAGGCTTGATTATGATTAGGATGACTTAACCTCGATTGTTGATGTTTGGAGTTTTGATACGGGCCTGAGACCCATAAAATGGCATATTTTACCCCTTTTGAATCCTATTACTTTACCTCTCTAGTTTAGATTAGTTGTAGTGTGGTTATGATGCAAACCGATGTTTGGGATGTGGTTTTAGCATTTGAAGCATGATTTGTATATTTAGCCTTATTGCGTTGTATGGTAGTCTTGAAATCGTAAGTTGGGTAGAGTTGACTTGAGTACCCTTGTTTCTAATCGAAGTTGCTATCTTAGGCTTGAATATGGCTTACTTGACATCTAAAAGGTGAACTAGATATTTGGGGCATAATGTGCCTAATTATGGAAATTGAGGATTAGAAGTGGGATCGTCTAGCCCACTTAGGCATAAACTTGTGTTAAGTTTTGTGGACTTAGTTGCAGATGTTAGACATAGATGAGGCTGGCAAACCTTAGAATAAGGTTACTTCGTAACTTAGTAACTTGTATTGATGTTCCCAGATTGTGGATTTGGAGTTATAGTTATAATACTTCTTGTGGAAGTGATATTGGGTATTTAGAGATGATATTCCTCCTAGATATGTTATGTGGCCTATAGAGATACTATTTCTTCTTTGACTTGATGATTGGCCTATAGAGATAATATTTCCTCTTAGATAGGCAAATTGGCCTAGAGAGGTGATATTTCTCATAGTCATGATGTACGACCTATCGGTATAAGATATCCTATAGACTATTTCATGTCTATCTATATTATGCCTCCTATATGTGAGATGATTAGAGCTACACTATGGCTTAGAAATATGATTGTCGATATGAGTTTCGAATATGTATATGGGCCTAAGTCCGTGATTATTGTATTGTGATTATTCATGGGATAAGGGTTGTGTTATGATGATGATTAAATATTCGAGGAGTGTTTATTAGTGTAAAGGACACGATTACAGTTTACGAATACATATATGTTTGTATACACATATCTACTATAGGGGACAGAGGATGAGGTGATATGTTGTTATGACTTTATTGATTGGATACTGGTGATGGCATGCATTGATTTGGTACATTCATGAGTATTATATCAGTAATTGATGTGATTGTAGCTAAAATATGATCTTATGATTGTTCTACTTAATTAGTAGTTAAGCTATGTGGTAACTAGTTGTCTATTAGGGGACTATAGAACTTGATGGCTAGGAATCTAATGTATCAGTTAATGAATCTTGCTTAGATGAAACATGGTGGCTAGTGATGGTTAGTATATGACTTATGGTGAGGTCGGGTCTAGCATAGATAAAGATTAGTTGGTATTGATGACTAAGTTCGTGATGTCAATTAGCTGAAAAACGAGGAGTTGTATGTTAATGAGGCTAGAAAATAAGAGATGTTGGTAATAAGAGATGACTAGTTTATAACCTTGAATAGTTGCTAAATGGTTAACTAATGAATATTTAAGCAAGGATTAGTTGGTAAACGATGTCAAGATAATGAATGATGCCAGTTAATAAAATATGGATAGGTGACAAGTAGTAATGTGTTGTCTAGTAATGATTAACCGATATAGGATGATTAGTTGATAATAATGAATGGTGGATAAATGGCGGTTTTGGTCTAGTGATGAACCTTGACTAGATGTTAGATGTCGTCTATTAAATAGATAGTGATTAGTTGATACCCCGTGAATAAGGATTATGTGAAGGATAATGTTTAGGCTAATAACTAGAGGTTATGTGGTGACTAGCGGACTAGTGATTCTATTATAATAAGTGTTGGTTAGCTAATAATGAGTAGTTGGAATGTATTGAATAGATAGATATTCTATGGTTATATGACTATTTTTTTATGAGTATTTTAGTGTATGTTATTAGGTAATGACAATTATGATGATATTGATACCCAGTAAGGCTAGAGGATACTATTGATGATGTATTAATATCTGGCAAGCCCGGAGATTAATTACGATGATGGTGGTCTGATGAGGATAGTTATGATGAGTTATGATATTGATTGTGTACTTTGCATTCATTTTTGCATGCGCATCGCCTATCACCAGTATGCACCTATATTTATTAGCAGGTATAGGATGGTTGAATATATATGGGTGAAGAATATGCCTTTGTTGTTATATACTGATTGAACCTTTCGAGTTTGGGGTGGTGGGGGAACGCATAGGCTTGGCTAGGTATATGGTTGTCCGTAAGTTGAGGACTAAAGAGATTGCGTCTGTGGAGGTCCAGTGGAAGAATCATCCTTTTGAGGAGGCCACATAGGAAAACAAAGCGGACATGCATAATAAGTATCTACGTCTCTTTGCTGATTCAGTAATTCCTTCTTTTCCCTTATAGTCTCTTGTTGTCGTTCGGGGATGAATGGTTGTTTAATTGATATCTGATGTAACGACCCTCCCGCTCATTTTTGAAATTTTCTCATATTCCCTACTTTAGTTCTCCTTGTAGTTTGTATACTGATTTATGACTTACAGGGACGAGTAGCACCAATTCTTTAGCTGTTCGGATGTAATTTAAGTTATTAGTTGGATTATTGAGTTTTAATAAATTTAAACTTGATAATGGTCAAGTTCGATCAAGTTGATCCCGAATTAGTATTTTAGTGACTCCAATAAAGTCGGAATATACTTTTAGTCAATTTACATATTTAATGTATTTTTCAAATAAATTTTGAGGATTTATTAAAAGTTTGGGGGATATTTTAGATAATTAATCTATTTAGTGGTCTAATGGGTCCGAACCACAATCCTTTCACAGTAAGACATTACGTGAATTTCAGTTAATAGGGTTTAACCCTTTATGGATGATAACCAAAAAAAAAGAGGAGGAGATCAAAGTTTTAATAGCTGGTGCACTGCTACGGCATCGAGAAGAGTGTGTCTCAGGTGAGGAGTTAAATTTCAAAAGTTGTCAACATATGCAGATAGTATTAATTAATATTGGTAATACATACAAAGTAATATAAATTTGAGAGGTCGAATGAAAAATTTGCCTCAATCATTATCCAATGATTGAAAAATAATAATAGCCGATACAATTGGAAAATTGATGGTAGCATTGCAATAAGCCATTAGTGGCATTGTTATGAAAAAATTAGGTCAATGTTATATTGTTATTGTTTGCACAGTACGTCCGTACAACTGAATATTGCTATTTATTTATTTTGTTATCTTTTCTTTAGGTTCTTTTTTTTTTCCTTTTCTTTTCATAATTTGCTTCATATCTTGGGGTTAAGAAAATTGAGGTTTAGGTGTAGGATTTTCAAGAGTAAGAATTTATAAAAAAATGGGTGTCACTAGATTTATATTCTTATGGAGATTATGTTTTTCATAGATATTGATTGTTCAGAGACTTTACGGAAGGTCAAGACTCTTGTAAGTTATCTTGTATTTGGAATCTTCGGTTGACGTAGGTTACAGTTTAATTGGAGTTTGGACTCTATTTAATTGTGTGTATGCTCCTAAATTGGATACTTGTTGATCGGTATTTGAACATGCTTGAAATTGTTGGTGTTTGGATTTCTAATGCGTTTATAAATGATTATTGAAAATTTACTTGATGGAATTGTCTTATGACTTTAATGTACTTGTAAACTTGGTAGATTGTGTTGTATGTTGTGTGGTTGTGTTTATTTGATATTGATAATACTTGTATATTTTGGATCGGGTACCACATCAATATGGATATATATATGTTGGATCGGGTACCACGCCGGTACGGATATGTATATGTTGGATCGGGTACCACGCCGATACGAATATGTATATATTGGATCGGGTACCACGCTGGTATGGATATATATATGTTGGATTGGGTACAACGTCGGTACGGATATGTATACGTTGGATCGGGTACCACGACGGTACGAATATGTACATGGTGGATCGGGTATCATACCGGTACGATACATGGACATAGATTGTTCTCTGCAGGTCATGACTATTTTGGCAAAACTAAGTCCCATAGCTTGTGTGTACATATTTATGTTGATTATGTGGATGTTTACAGTATGGTTGATACTCTTGATGGTTATGTGGCTTGTCTATGAGCACTGTTTGACCTGTTGTTGCGGTATTGTTGATTCGTTGAATATTTGTTATGTGACGATACTTGTCTACTTGTTAGTTGATTTATGTTGTGTACATGCTATTAAATTGAGTTGGCCTATGATGCCTACCAGTACTTATACTACCCTGTACTCTTCTTTTGTTATGTGCAGAAAGCATTTTAGAGGCTCAGACATGACCTCACCTCTAGAGTTTGATAGCAGATCTTGATCCAAGGGTGAGCATTCCATCACCAGGCTGCCATGGGTCATCTTATTTGTTCTTGTCCATTTTTTCGGACAATGAAACATTTTTTATTTACTTTATTTTTTGATATATTCTTAGACATGATCTTGGTTAGTAGTTTTGTTACGATGACTTTCGGGTCTTGGGGATTTTAGTAACTAGTTTGAGTTCCGCATTAATAATAATTAGTCCTGGATTTTTGTTATGATGTGATTTTATAATAATATCATCTTACTATTGACTAAGTGATTGGTAATGGTTCGGTTTAGATGGTTCTCCCACAGGAAGATTAGTGTAGGTGCCACTCATGGCCATTTGGGTCGTGACATCATTACTGGTTAATGCACCCACACCATAAGGAGGGATAAAAAAGTGCATTTTTCACAATAAGTCATCATTTGATTCATTTTTCCCATTGAACCTGGTTATAGGATCTCTAGTCTCCAGGTTGGGTATCCTCACATATGACTCAAGATTCAATAGGTTTCAATCTCACCCCCTCGATGTGCTTCAGACCTTTTCTCTTGCTAAGGCCATAGTCGATGGATCTACAAGATTATCACTAGATTTGACATAATCAACATTAATGGTACCATAAATCTTTGTGAATATCTCCATAGTCAGGATGCACACCCTCTAGCTCTTCAACTCTTATTTCTATTAGTTCAACCTTAAAAAAAAACTCAACTTAGATTCTAACACTTAACATGGATATCACCAAGTCTTTGATGAACCAATTCTACTTCCGTCATAGCCCACCAATATCGCGACTTCAAGCTTATACCTCTGTACCATGAGAATTCAAGATCATATCAAAAGGCTCAACACTATCAATCAACACTTCTTAACTTGGCCATTTAGAACACCATGTACCATCTAACTAGTCTTTCTCCCTCTAGCAACTTAACGGTACCACTAGCCACACGCAACATGCAATAGCCTTAGAAAATGCCGCAACTCCATATCACTTTGGTTATATTTCTCCATCATACATACAAAATCATACTTCACTACGGCTTAAATAAACTTAATCTCTCTCGTACGCTGTTAAAGCGTATTAGATCACTTCCCTATAACTAGTATCACTAACCAAGAAATCATCACATCTACCTTCATCAATAACCTATACTCTTCTTGCACAACAAACACCATCAACAACTCTTATCATACTTCAAGCAAATAATAATTTACCTTAACAAATAACTCCTTTTCTACCTTCTACTAAACTAACACACAAGGACGTATCAATTCATTACCAAGATATGTACTCAGATATGTGAAGTGTTTATCCAAGGGTTTCTTCTACCCTTAGAGTCCAATAAACTCTTTTATAACTTCAAGTATATTGATTTCATGATTTCCATGATTCGATTTAAGTGTATTCATGATTTTAATATTAATTGGGTTTCTAATCCATAGTCTATTACAAGTTTCATGTGGAATTAATTACCATGTGAGTAGTATTATGTGAATTCATATTGAAGAAATTGAATTTGTAAATTTTGGAATTGATGTTATGATGCCTATATGTTGTTTAATATCATGTGCATATTGGTGCTCCCCAAGTGTTTGTTAAAATGCTCAATTGAATTAAATGGGAAAAAATCATGACATGCTAGTATATATGTAAACTTATGCCTTACAAGTGTTTGATAAAATATCGATATGGATGAGTTATGAACAAACGCATAGCGTTATTCTTTTCAAGTTTACTCTATGCTTTACTTATCATGCTATCGAGTCCTGGGGATATTCAATACCCAAGAATTTAGCTATTTACCTAGAGCTACAGTAGTTATAGAATAGTCTCAGTAGAGTTACAAACAGTAGTACTCAGTAATCAGTCACAGTTTCAGTTTAGTAATCAGTTCAAAACTCAGTGAACTCAGTCAGTTAACCAGATTTAGTAGTACTCCATCAGTTAGCAGAACTCGATTAACTCAGTTTAGTTCAGTTAGATAGTACGATCAGTAACAGTTAAGTCAATCCTAGTATGGACTAGAAATCAGTTCAATGTCTATTCAGTTGGGAGTAGGATTCAACACCGAGCGAACCCAGGGATGGGGTATTCCTGCCAGTACAGGGTTTGACCTTTAGTAGAAATCCCTGCGTTACTGAACTACATAGTTAGCATAGGTTGAAATATATTCCTGTCGGACGAGGTTTGATACATCTCATACGAGTTTTCCTGCTTACGAGGATTGATGAAAGAGCTTCCTATCAGAGAGGGCTAACTCATAAATTATCTTTACCCGTGGCACGGTACTGGCACTCTTCCAACAAGGGTTATAGGTTAGACCCCAATCCATTCAGAGAGGGGAATGTAGGTTAGATGATTACCTCCCACAGTTTTAGTTTCAGTCTCAGTACAGAACTTAGTTCAGTTCTACAGAATCAGGACTGTTAGATACAGTCACCCAACTCAATATAGAACTTAGTTTAGTTCTAAAGAATCAGGACTATTAGAAATAGTCGCCTAGTTATCAATCAAGACTGTCAGAAATAGTCACTCAATTATCAGTATTACAGTATCAGTAAACTCATATATTAGAATCAGTATTCAGAACCTAGTAACCAATGTTAACATGATCTCAGTTATAATTTATGTATCTATGCATGTTCTTTCATTCAGTTATGTACATGTTACTCAGTCATTTATTGTTTATGCATATGAACCCACACATATCAGCTTACCTCACTTAGCATACTAGTACATTCAAAGTACTAACACATACCTTTTTTTGTGCTATGATGTCGTATATCATAGGTTCTGATGCACGAGCTCCTGACCGTACGTAGCAGTATAGCCTATTAGCAACAAACTTAGTGATGAGTCCTCATAGTTCGAGGAAAGTGTATTATTTCAGTATTTTAGTACAGTTTTTAATAGCCGAAGTTAGTTGGGGGCTTGTCCCATTAAATCCATAATTCAGACAGTTAGAGGCTTTCAGACTAGAGTATTTTAGATGGATGTTTTAGTTTTTAGTATTTAGCTTTCAGAATTGGACTTTTAGTTATGAATCTTATGGAAATTTCAGCCTAATTTCTACACTTATTTTAGTTATATTATTATTACAGTGTTATTATTATTCAGTGTTCACAAAAAGTAATAGTCATGGGTTAGCTGGTGGTCCTTTGGGATCGCTGGCACCATGTAGCGTTCGGAGTATAGACTCAGGGCGTTATAGGTTGATACTCTGAATGGTTATGTGGCTTGTTTGTGAGCACTGTTTGATTTGTTATTGCTATATTGTTGATTCATTGGATATTTGATTGTGTGATATGTATTTGAAGAAGTGAAATTTTGTACTTACTTATATGTTGGTTGACTTGCTTCATAAATACATATTTTAATCATAGCTTACCAGAATGGCTATTTGTCATTCTTTAATATTATAAGAGAGCATTTGATTATTTGCTCGAGAGTTAATGTGGGTTGTCTATGATTACGGGTTTGTTCTAGTGAATATGAGTAATGAAAAAGATAAGGTGAATAAAGAGGAATAGTGATGTATTAGCATTGGATTTTGGTTGATTGTGTTAATTAATGAGGCTAGAGTATGTTAGTAGTGAATATAATACTGGTGGAGTTGGAAGAGTAATTGGATGATGTAACTTATATAGGTAAAGTAATAATGTTATTACAACCTTGGTTGAATTATATTCCATTCAATATTTCATGATTTATTTTTCTTAATTCTATTTTATGATTATATGAACTAAAACGGTCGGCCGATGATGCCTACCAGTACGTGTGGTTGTACTGACCCTACTCTTCTACATTCTTTCTTGGGGTATAGACTGAATGCAGGTTAGTTTACAGTTACTAGATGGATAACGATATTCAACACTAACTTCTACACTTTCATCCTGGCAGATGTTAGAGACTTCATATTATTTATTTTATTATTAGTCTATGCAGTAGTAGATAACTCTTGTACATGTCTGGCCAAGTATTGGGATAGTGAAGGACATTTGTAAGAAGTTTTTTGAAAAATTTTACTTATTAATATTTAATTTACGTTATTATATTTAATACAGTATTTTCTTAGAAACAGATGTCTTCGGCATATTTTTAGTTGGGTATTAAGGGTTCTCCTAGCTACTTAGAATAGCTTAGGTGTCTGCACGGTCCAGTAGTTTGGGTCATGACAGTAACATTTTTTTGTCTTCTCTGATTTTATTTGGAGGTCGTTTGATGTGATGTATAAGAATAGTGTGGAATATAATTGATTAGTAATTTTTGAATTAGTAAAATTGATATTATTTATGGTGAGATTATTCTTATGTAGAGTTTGGTTTGGATATTAAATTTAACATTCATTACATAATTTTTTTTAAAATAATATTTGTTCATAGAAATAGCCTCCACAAATACGGTAGAAAGGGACAATTAAGTCTTTAAATCATATTAATGTATGCATTAAAACCTCTTGAATTACTAATACCATAGATTTTCATATATAAATTGTTACACATGTTAAGAAACAATAAATAATGGGAATAATTTTACCACATCATTCTTTGAAATAATAAATTTAATATTTTTAAAAATGTATTGAATGATAAATAATATTTAATAGCAACGATGAAATGAGTAGAAAAGAGTTATCCATTGAATTTTTCGAACTAGTATTGTTGAACATCTATTTTTAATATAGTGGATAAATACTTTTTAAGATAGGGAGTAAATGGAAATTTGAAAAAAAAAGGCTACACATTTTTGTCTTTTCCGATTCTCATAAGGAACAAAGTGGTGGCCGGAGTTTGAAAAATGAAGTTTAGGTAAATTGTTTTGGCTGGACTATATTTTAATTTAGCTTTAATTATCTATATTTTGTTCTTTATAAAAGAAAAATCTATATGTTTTTTTCATTCTTAAATAAGTGATTTTTAAATTTTGAAATTTTATTATTAAACAAGTAGTGTTTTAGAGAATCAAGATATTAAATATGTTCCTTCTTTAAATAAAGAGAGTTTTAAAACTACTAAATTGTTACATTTTTTTCAACATGTTTATTAATAGTGAGTTAGTAAGCATACTCATTATTATACTTTTTATTTTATAGAATAAGTATTTTTTTAAGGTGTGTGCCCATTCAAAAACAATTGCCTAATTATAAATCGAGGGAACAACAATTTCACCTTCAAATATTTAATAACCATACTCTCAACCTTTGAAAAAATTGCCAAAATAAATAAATGTATTTATGTTGTAAATATAAGAAAGTTTTGAAAATCTAACTAAAATAGTTTATTTGTAAAATAAAGTAATTTATTGAAGGAAAATTAGAAGATGTGACTTGAATGGAACAAATACAACTTAAGTTTCTTCAAAAATTAAAGTCATAGTGTGATTTGATTTAAATCTCTTAAGAAATTACATAATATGCAATTAATTAATTAATAGACTAAATTTTACCATGAAGTAGAAAGAATACTGTGCCTATAAATTAAACATTTTCCTTCTCAATGTTCATAACGTCTTTTTTCTGCTCCCTTTAACGATTTGGTAATGGCAAAAAATAAGAGTGTGCCAAAAAATACTGAAATGATGGTGTTAGATTCTGAAGGAGCATGCTTTGCAACTTTCAAAAAAGGAATAAAATGTCTTATCAAGAAAGCAGATAACCTTTTGATTACAACAGGAAAACGTGTTGCTTTTGTTACTTTTTTCCCATATGACATTTATGCTTATGATTCCTCTAACAATATCGATGAATTAATAAATAATTTTCTAAGTCATCGCAAAGATCAAACAACAAGCCCCAATGTTGTTGCTCTTCTTCACTCTTAATCTGGGGAAAGCAATTTGATAATAACTTGAATGTTGTTGTTGATCTTAATGATGAGAGGCCTCTCCATATAATTAATTTATAATTAAATGAAGGTTATAGATTTGGTTATCATCAGAGAAGAGTTTATCAATCTTATTTTATTTACTTTTGGATTGTTAGTGAAGTCTGTGTCTTTTAATATATGAGTCTTTCTATTGGTTGGTTGTTGTCCTTTTGTTGTTGTCATTTCTTTAGTCCTCTATTTCTCCACGGTCTTAACTATGACGTATAAGGTCTTATGGTGTATTTTTCCCTTTTTCTTATATGGGTATCTTAATAAAATAAATTCTTCTCTATTAGCATCTTGTAATGACTCTCAAGGTTATTTTGTAAGTTTTTACTTTTTTCTTCTCATGTTTGACCCTACCCATAACTTTGGTGAGTTACTTGTCACTTGTAGAGATGGGTGATATGATTCCTGATTTGTCTAACACATTATTGATGAGTTTTAGATGTTTAAAACTGAAAAGTTTGACCAGATTCAGCAATTGAGATTGAGAAGGTAGATTTTGAGTTTTGGCAATTTCACTAGGTCTGGGGAGTAATTTATTGTTTGGTTGGGTGGTTTGCAACATCTCGAGGCACTCGAGAGTGGTTTGGACCCTTGAATTGAATTCTATAGTACTTAAAGATTAGAATTGACCCTGAGTAATATTTGTAATGTCTCTCAAGGTCATTTTGTAATATTTTTCTTCTTTTTCGCTACTTTCCTTCTCCATGGCTATGGCATATGATTAGCTACTTATGTCTTGTGGAAATAGGTGACATGATTTTCAAGGTGATCAAATGTATTTTGGATAAAAAAAAAATTTGTTTTGAAAATTAAAAATTTAGGAAGTTTGACCAAACTCAACATTTAGAGTTGGTGAGGTCAACTCCGTATTTTGATGATTCCACTTGGCCAGGAGGATGATTTATAATATAATAAATAAATGATATATCACCACACCCTTCTTTCCTGCCTTCCAAATTAACTCATGACCCCCTCCTCACAGCTTGAGTGAAGGTTACTCCTCTTACACAACTTCACAATATATAACACTCAAAATTCATAATCAGATACATATTATAAATTTGATCTCTTAACTTTCAATCGTCATTCAGTAAGTCCTTTAATTTACCAAATGACATAAAAGTGTTTTCATAAACTCTTAGGTTAAGAGGCAATTCATATGCAAGCTCTTACAATGTATCCTTGAATACAATTTATACATGTAATGACCTTGGGGATCCTTCGCAAATTGGCATTACTACAATTATTTTAAATGATGAACTAGGCCCATAAATCTTTACAATTCATAAGTTTATATGTTTTCACCTTATTGAAGGAAATTTCCATTTATCTAATTGAACTAAACATTGAACCTCTCTAGGCAGTTGTTGTAGAGAAGAGTAAAAAGTTTTGTTTCTATTCGACGATATCAGCCTAGTGAAAAGTCAACTATTTAATTAGCTTCCTTGAAACAGTGAGTAATATAAAAAATAGAGTCATTGTTATGATTGATATTCTAGGTAATCTTCTTCAGCTTCAGATATTAATATCTCTATTTGTTATCATATTTGTCTCCACCAAAGAATTCAACTCAATATTTTTTTTTCAATTGCATACTATAGTTGCTCAAACCAGCATTGTTAACCATGCACAAGGTTATGTGAAATATTCCATCGTATTAAACCTTCAAGTTGAACTTTCATTTTAAGGCTCCATTTGTCCTCTCGCTTTTAGTCTAACACTTCAAGTGACTTCATCTAAGTGTTTCTAGGTGTAATCACTCATTTAAAACTATTCTCCGACATTCCATTATTGGGTGATATGAATCGTAAGAATTTGAATTGTAAATCATAATAATTAGCAACTTCAAATAATTAAAAAGATGTAAAAAAAATTAGTTGTCTATCTAAATTTTATTCCTGCCAAATAAATTGGGATAGAAGAAAAAGTACAATAAATCACAATAATTAATAATATAAAATATTAAGAAAAATATTTTAAAAAATTAGTACTCTAAAAGTTATATCAATATCACATAAATTGAGATAGAGAATGTAACATGTATTATTTAAAAATTATGTAAAAATTAATTATAAATCATAATAGTTGACCTAAAAATATTTTTCACGTTGGGTCCATGCTAACACGGGTAATATCCTCCTAGTTTAATAGACACACCAAGGTATGATATGAATATGTTGAGAAAGCTTTTGGAAGTACTATTGGATTTGGGGAATGCATACACGTGTTTATAGGTGGTTAACCTACAAAAATTAGCATTGGAAAATTTCATACTTCAACAAGATTTTTCCGCAAAAGAAAATTTAGTTTTCAAAGTCTCAAGTCAAACTCATCCACCCAGAAGTATATCATTTTAATGATTGAGAACTACACAATGATGGTCTAAAATTAAAGAACTTAAACAATTTTGTAGATTATTAATTGTTTCATATTTATTCCACATTTATGTCATATGTATATATCTATATATATATATTTATATATATATATATATATAATAAATAAGAATAGTCTAGCCTAAAATTATGTCCAGTAATTGAAAAAGACATGCCATAAATATTTATTTTTTAATTAAATATAATTAATTTTTTATACATAAATGACTTACAATAATTAATTAGGGGTGATTTAATAAAATCACGGTTGAAGTAACTGATAAGCATGTCGAACCGTTGCTTCTGTAGAATAGAAATATACATGACCACAAAAATTAATTTATAGTACACACATACATTCTAAATATTTTAGAGTTGTCTTTTTTATTTTTACAAACTTATTTTGAGTGCATTATTCTTAAAAGACATTAAGCATTTAACTTCACATAGTAGTAATATTTATAAAAAGTAAGGAATAATTTTAATTAATAAGATATTAGACATTATTTTCTAATACATAACCTTGGATGTTGTTACAAAACCTCTTATTTATTAATATGGAGTTTTGATTTGTTTATTCAAAATTCTAAAATATTCTTAATAAAAATTAGGTAGTTCTTCTTTCTTTTATTATGGAAATTTTGTACCTTTTTTTTAATCTTCAATATTATTTTATATGAAATTAAAATCATAAAACTCACTATTAAAATATTTTTGGGACCTCAAAAATTTGGGTGCTTAAATCATATAGTAACACCTAGCATTAAAATATTTTTGGGACCTAAAAAATTTGGGTACTTAAATCATGTAGTAACACCTACTCCACACGTTTGAGGTATTTAAATTAGCTTGTCAAGACTTACGATTCAAATTCTATTGATTCAAGTCACCCAACAATGGGATGTTGGAGAGTAGTTTAAAATGAGTGATTACACCTAGAAACACTTCGATGAACTCACTTGAAGTGTTAGACTAAGAGAAAGAGGACAAATGGAGACTTGAAATAAAAGTCCAACTTTAAGGTTTAATACGGTGGAATATTTCAAATAACCTCGTGCGATGTTTAACTTGTACACACATACCACCCAAATATATAAAGAATTAGAGGCCTACTACCTATCAAATGAAAGTCCTTCAAGTCTAGTTGTAAGCTCTTCAAACTATTTATCATTCAAACTTTTCTATCAGAAGATATGAACATTTTACCAAAAGGTAGCAAAATAGACTCTTGCATCGATATGCGGCTTCCACAATATCCATGTTTCTTGGTCTCATCTACAATAAATGAAAAATACATACATACATATATGAGTTTGTGGACACTCTTGAAGTAGCTTTAAAACTTTCTTAAAGATGTTATTAGAAGTCTTACTCAAATCTTAAAGATCTGCTAATGCATTCCTCGGTTAAAACATTTCTAAGTTGATAAAGTTTTCTTAATTTCTTTTAAGAATTAATTGATAATTCTGTTTTTAATATTTTTATAGTTTAATTAGTTTTCAAAAATAAAAATTAAAAACCCATTTCCCTAGAACATATCAAAACACTAAGGATACTAGTTTGAGCAACTATAATATGGAATTGGAAAAAAAAATATGGAATTGAATTCTTTAGTGGTGGCAGATAACAAATAGAGATACTGATATTTTAAGCTGGAGAAGATTATCTAAGATATTATTCAGTGCAACAATGACACTTATTTTTTATATTATCCCTTGTTTTAGGGAAGCTAGTTAAATAATCGACTTTCTGCTAAGCTAACATCGTCTAATAAAAACAAAACCTTTTTTCTTCTATACAAAACATGCCTAGAGAGGTTAAATATTTAGTTCAATTAGATAAATGGAAATTCCCTTCTATAAGAAGAATACATATAAACTTATATAGTGAAAAGATTTATGGGCCTAGTTCATCATTTAAAAAGATTATAGCAATGATCATTTGCCAAGGATCCTGAAGGTTGACTATTACATGTATAAATTGAATTCAAGGATACATTGTAAGAGCTTGCACGTGCATTTCCTCTTCACCTACGAGTTTATGAGAATACTATTATGTCATTTGATAAATTAAAGGACTTATTGAATGGTGATCAAAAGTTGATAACTCAAAGTTATATATGTTTTGATTAAGACATTTGAGTGCTATATATTGTGAAGTCGGGTAAGAGGAGTAACCTTGACCTCAACTAGAGAGAGGGGGTGTCATGAGTGCATTTGTGAGGCGAGAAATAAGGGTGTGGTGATATACCATCCTCCGAGCCTAGTGGAATCATCAAAATACGGAGTTGACCTCGTCAACTTTAAATATTGAGTTTGGTCAAACTTCCTAAATTTCTAATTTTCAAGACAAAAATGGTATTTATTATATTATATTAAATATGCCACCTATTTTCACAAGACATAAGTAGCTAATCACATGTCACGGCTATGGGGAGGGTACAGTAACAAAAAATAAGGAACAAAATTATAAAATGTGCTTGAGAAACATTATAAATTTTTGTCATGGTCAATTCTAATCTTTAAGTACTATAAAATTCAATTCAAGGGTCCAAACCACTTTCGAGTGCCTCGAGACATTGCAAACCACCCAACCAAACAATAAATTACTTCCAGGCCTAGTGAAATTGTCAACACTCAAAATCTATCTCCTCAATCTCAGTTGTGGCATCTGGTCAATTTTTTTGAGTTTCAAACATCTAAAACTCATCAATAATATATTAGATTATATTAGAAAAAATATCACCTATCTATACAAGTCACAAGCAACTCACCAAAGTTATGAGTAGGGTCAAACATGAGGGAAAAAAGTAAAAAAATTACAAAATAACCTTGGGAGTCATTACAAGCTACTAATAGAGAAGAGTTTATTTTATTAGGATATCCATATAAAGCAAGGAAAAGTACACCATAAGACCTTATATTTCACAGTTAAGATCACAGATAAATATAGGACTAGAGACATGAAAACGACTTATTAAACGACTAAAAGTAAAAGGGAAACAACCGACCAATAGAAAGACTCATATATTAAAAGACACAGATGTCACTAACAATTCAAAAGTAAATAAAATAAGATGGATAAACTCTTCTCTGATGACAACCTAATCTATAAGCTCCATTTAATTGTAAATTAATTATTCGGAGAGGCCTTCTCATCATATAGTTCAATAACGCCATTCAAGTCATTCATCGCATAGCTTTCTCAAAAGAAGACGGAAGAAGAGCAACAACATTGGTGCTTGTGGTTTGATCCTTGCAATGACTTAGGAAATTGTCTATTAATTCATTGATATTGTTAGAGAAATCGTAAGCATAAATTCCATATGGGAAAAAAATAACAAAAGCAACACGTGCTCCCATCGTAATCAAAAGCTTATCTGTTTTCTTGATAAGACTTGTTATTCCCTTTTTGAAAGATGGAAAGCATGCTGCTTCAAAATCTAACGCCTTCATTTCAATGTTTATTCGGCACCCTCTTTTATTTTGCACCATTACAAAAGGTTTAAGGGAGAAGAAATAATGCGTTTTGATCATTGAGAAGAAAAATGTTTAATTTATAGGCACAATATTCTTTTTTGCTTCATGGTAAAATTTAGTCTATTAATTAATTAATAGTATATTATGGAATCTTAAGATATTTAAATCAAATCACACTATGACTCTAATTTTTGAAGGGACTAGAGTTATATTTGTTCCAATCAAGTCACATCTTCTAATTTTCCTTTAATAGATTACTCTATTTTAAAAATAAACTATTTTAGTACTTCCTTTACAACATAAACACATTAATTTTTTATTATTATTTTTGTAATTTTTTGGAAGGTTGATAGTTTGGTTATTAAATATTTTACGATGAAATTGTTGCTCCCTCCATTTTTAAATAAGTAGTTATTTTAGTTTGGGCACATCCCTTAACAAAATACTACTCTATAAAATAAATCCTCTTTGGGCTTAGACACAAAGAATATCGGAGGGTTCATTTGAGTAAAGTCTTTGACTCTAGTTACTGTTGTATTTGCAGCTGGGTTGGCTGGTGCAACTACCTGCTTGTTATTTTGGGCTGTCTTTGGCTGGGATAATTCCGTGAAAGTAGCCCTAAACTCAGCATGGGAGACCTGTTTATCTAGAGGGTCTTCTAGGACTAGTGGTGGTGCGTGTTCATTCTCATTCCTCCTTCCGTTAGTTCTCTTGGGAGCATTTTCTCTAAATGGGTAGTGGACGAGTTAGATAAAGAATTTTAATAGATTTCACACTCTATCGTATGACATGAGTTCTGAAAGAAGTGAAACTTTTTCTAAGACATTTTATAGCCTCTCACTCATAAGTGTTACGACTCTACTCAATGCGGCTATCGGACACCCTAGGGAACCTTAAACCTAATGCTCTAATACTAAGTTTGTCACGACACGAGACTACCTCTTAGTCATAACATAATGCTTAGAATAATAAGTGACCCCAAGCTAACCCATGGCCTAGCACGACTTACAAAGAATACTATAGAAATAATAAGGTATTGAGTGAAAAAACTAAATAGAAATAAATTGATAATATCAATGATAATGAAATCAATATTGAATATCAATTTTAAGACTGTTTGGAATACCCAATGTGCTTAAATGTAACTAGTAGTCTGAACACCTCTAAATCATATGAGTTGTTGGGATAAGCCCTCAACTAACTCCAATTTCTTGAAACTAAATAATAGATATCCAAAGGGACTATGGTGTCAATCCTAATTTGACAGGTGACCCCTTATAACCTACGGTAGCTCCATAGTTCTGGAACTTGGAGATTTCTACTAAATGTCTCAAACTAACTAATGGAAGAGCCTTCATCCCTGCGTTTGCTCGGTGCTAAGTACTAATCCCAATGAAAGACACTGAGAAATGATTACACTCATTATGATAATATCCTGGAGATAATAATAAGTGGATATTCTGAAATATGCTCAAATACTTGTAACTGGAGAATATGCCATTTACTACTATATGCATGTTTTCCTAGGTATCGGGTGTACATAACCCACCAACTCTAAACATAACAATATTAAACTGAAACATCATGAGGAATTTTGTGATTTAAGCCCAAAACTCAACAATTTAGCATCATAATAGGAGTTCATGATTTTAAGTATGGAATAATGCTTAAACTTATGGGGAAACATATATTCATGGTTAAATTCAAGAAATAAACTGAGAAATTATAGAAGCCATGCTTGACATGAACCCTAAACTTGAAGGGTAAATAATTTAAGAATCTAGTGATTTTTGAGACTCAATGGATCGAGAAGAAAACGGCTCCTTTTCTATTTAAAATTGAGTGTCGATTGAATTTCAAGTGAATGAGGAATCTTAGGGTGTTTTTCACTTATATACCAGCCTTTAAAAAACATAAAATACGTAGGTTTGAGGTTAAAAGGGTGTGAATAGAACAAACAACCCATCTAAAGTCATTTAGGAAATCCCTAGAAGTAGTCGTGGCAACTCAAGCTACTGCTCGTAGGGTCTGACCACGAGTCGTGACTAGAGGACTAAAATTTTGGTTCCTCACTGTTATGATGATGAGTTCTCCAGATGACTCATATATACTAACGATGAGTTGTCATTAAGAGTCGTATCAAGGGACTGAGACTTTGGGTTTCCCATTGTTCTGACAACAAATCCTTTTGATGACATGTGTAGTCTGATAACGAGTCATATCATAGAGTCTTTGTTTAGGGACTAAAATTCTGATTCCTTACTATTGTGATAATGAGTCCTCCTGACAACTCGTATGGTCTGACAACAAGTCGTTGTCACTAGTAGCTTGGCAGTGCCTCAGTAATTAGGCCACAACTTTTTACTTCGATATCGGACTAACTTTAAATTGGTGGCGTTTGAAAGATAATTCAATTTTCTATCCCTTAGTGGGTTTAAAGCTCAAAATTTAGGGTATTACAAATAATATATATATATATATATATATATATATATATATATATATATATATATATATATATATATATATATATATATATATATATATATATATATATATATATATATATATATATATATATATATATATATATATATATATATATATATATATATATAATCGAAGGATGAAAGCTAACCAAGAATGAAAGCTACATCTCAGGGCTCACAACCAAGAATGAAAGCTAAAACTAGCATAACAAAGTATCTAATCAAAGGATGACTAAACATGGGATAATATATCAATAACATATCTTACTATGAGAAAGAAAGGAATCAGAAACCTACCAAAAATCTTGGATATGAGTCTATAACCATCCTGTGATGAACTAACCATAATAACCAACATTAAAGTAACTTGCTAGTCCGGATAAAATATAACCTAACCGGGGCCCCATAAGCCCGAAAGGTTCAAGAAAACACTCAACAAACAGCAACCATAGCTATACCTATACAACCCTCTCCCATAAGACCGATAGATATAAGCATCAAATAATTATACTGGTGATAGGCGATGTACATAAATGAATGAATGCAAGAAAAATAGATGATACCATATCCAATCCTATTGCCATAACGAATCAAATTAATATACCTCCTCTAACTTAGTAGCTCACAAAGGAAGGACCTATAGCGATCATCATTCCCACGTTGCTGCTCACGGATAAAGGGATCCATAAGAGACTCGGGATATCCATAATCATTTCTTGGTCACGAACCAAGACTTAATAACTATCACAATCAAACTACTTCTTTCAGTACTGGAGATATATATTAGTATAATAAGTGCACAAACTTGAACCGTGACAAAAAGAATAAAAACCAGTAAATTCATTGCCCGAGATCAAGGTCGAAACTAAATTGGCATAAAAACATAGAAGGGTTAGAATCTTTCTTGATCAATGTAAATTGTAACATGAGTGAATTAATAGTAGATCAAAATCATCCTCGATTTAATTTTCAAAATAGCTCTTCTAGTTTCAAAAGCTCAAAAATAATAAAACAAGGTGGTACCACTCCCATTGTAAAAGAATTTACTTTAAAAGTGAAAAGTGGAAATAAATTCCCCTCTAGAAAACAGTAGTAAAATCAAAGATTTGGTTGGATATTGGTACAAAATAAATATGGAATATGAAATAATTAATAAGATACAAAAATTAATTCTTTTTGTTGTCAAATATCAAGTAACTGGTTCTCAAGAAGCCATTTGGCATATTATAGGCTAGATTATTCTCCTTTATATTATATATAGATATTAAATAAATATGAAATAGTTAATAATCTATTTTTTTATCATATCTTTTTTATTATATATATATAGATATAAAATAAATATGAAACAATTAATAATCGATAAAATGAATATCTTGTTGTCAAATGTCAAGTAGCTAGTTCTCAAAAAGTCACTTAACATCATTATAGGCTAGACTATTCTCCTTTATTAGATAAAGATATGAAATAAATATAGAATAAATATGAAACAATTAGTAATCTACAAAGTTATATTTTTTTTTTGTCAAATCTCCTTTATTTGGTATATAGATATGGAATAAATATGGAAAACAATTAATAATCTTTAAAATTATTATTTTTTGTTGTCAAATGTCAAGTAGCTAGTTCTCAAAAGTCACTTGGAATAATAATAGGCTAGACTATTCACCTTTATCATATATATAGATTTGAAATAAATATGAAACAATTAATAATCTGCAAATTATTTTTTTTTTGTCAAATATCTTTTTTTATATATATGGATATGAAATAAATATGAAACAATTAATAATCTATAAAATTATTTTTGTCTTGTCAAATATAACATAGTCCGCTCTCAAATAGCCAATAGTCCGTTCTCAAAGAGCCACTTGGCATAATTATAGGCTAAACAGTTCTACTTTATTATATATATAGATATGAAAAAAATATGAAATATTTCAAAATTTGAATATATATAATTCAAGAAATTTTTGATAGACTTTTTCCTTTTTATTATATTTTAAAAATATATATAATTCAAGAAGACTATTTAAGGACAAATCTTAGTTATTTTAATCCAATAGAAGTTAATCTTCATAGTTTTTATCCAACAGAAGTTAGACTTAGTTAATTTTTACCACACTATGAAATAAATATGGAATAAATATGAATCTACAAAATTAATATTTTTGTCAAATCTCCTTCATTAAATCTCTCTCTCTCTCTCTCTCTATATATATATATATATATATATATATATAGAGAGAGAGAGAGAGAGGGAGAGAGAGAGAGAGAGAGATAAATAGATAGATATGAAATAATTAATAATCTATAAAATTATTTATTTTGCTGTGAAATGTCATGTAGCTAGTTTTCAAGATGTCCATTGGTATAATTATATGTTAGACAATTCTCCTTTATTATATATATAGATTTTTTTTATTTTTCTTTGTTAATTTTTACCACAATATCAAATAAATAATAATTTACACAATTATTTTTTTGTCAAATGTGCTTTACTATATAACTATATAACTATATAACTATATAACTATATAACTATATATATATATATATATATATATATATATATATATATATATATATATATATATATGCCACTAGACGTCGAAGGGCTCATGCCAGTGCGAGCCTAATATATGTTATGTTCTTATTTTAATTAATACGAAACAAATATAATTTAGATAATTAATCATTAAAATAATTAAAAATTTTATTTAATGTAATTTATAATACTTTTTCGTCTATTATAGTTTAAGTGACAATTATATGAGTTTGAGAGTCAATCGAATATTTTATATCTTTTATATTTTTTACGTTGTTAATTATGTAATTTATAATGCTTTTAGCACAATTTTTAAATAAGATATTGATACTCTATCCTTCTCAGTTTAAGTGTTTTCTCATTTTAAAATAATATATGTTACTTTATGTTTTTCTCTGTCCCATCGTAATTTCTGTGACATTGATTTAATTTCGATAGTCAATCAAATATTTTATGTTGACATATCATTTTGTGTGTATTTTATATTTTTTGTAAAATATTATTAATTTTTTAATGCTTAAATGGTCACAAAAATTAATTAGGGGTGATATAATAAAAACACGATTGAAACAACAAAGTAAACATCTGTTAAATGACATATAACAACTAATTAGACGTGATGTAATAAAATTACTATAAAAAATACATGTGAATGAAATTTAAATGAGTTTCATATAAGACATCAAGTTAATTTAAAACATCAAGAGTTAATCTATCATATTATATCCAATTTATCCTTTTTATTAAATATTATTAATTTTCTAATACTTAGATGACTTGTAATAATTAATTAGGGGTTATATAGTAAAATTATGATTGAAGCGGCTGAAGAAAGAAGCACAAAACATCAAGAGTTAATTTATTATTTTAATTCTATTTTATTTTTTTTATTAAATATTATTATTTTTTTAAATATTTTAATGACTTATACTAATTAATTAGGGATGATATAGTAAAATTATGATTTAAGCAGCCGAAGAAGGTAACACAAAATATCAAGAGTTAATTTATTATTTTATTTCTATTTTATCTTTTTAATTAAATATTATTAATTTCTTAATATTTAAATGACTTATACTAATTAATTAAGGCCGATATAGTAAAATTACGATTGAAATAACTGAAATGAGTAGTACAAGCATGTACGTCGAAGACGTGCCACACTTCTTATTGCCATTTTAGCGGTCAAATATCAAGTAGCTAATTCTCAAGATGTCTATTGGCATAATTTAAGTTAGAAAATTCTCCTTTATGTTATATACAGATTTGTTTCTTTTTTTATTTATTGTTTTTCTAATATTAGTTTAACCACACGTGTAACGTTTTATAATTTAAAATTAAATAATTTTATTTATTGCAAAAAATTTAATGAAGTGTAAAAGTTTAAATCACTTTTGAAAGATTCTTCACACTAAAACATAAACATATACTTCAGTGTAAGCACATATTTATTTTACCACCAGAAGTTTCAAGTGATTGATGGATCATCAATTTTACGTTTGTCATGTAGTACCTCTTTCCCTTCCTGCTAGAGGCTAACAGAGACACATAAATTTGAACCATATATGTGGTATAATTATTTTTTGTACTTTATATTTAAATATTTACTTGTTTTAAAGTCAAATATTTACAAAATCATTGATTACATTCTTATTACATACTTAAAACTTTTAAAAATTTAATCCTACATAAATTTTTCGTATTATAATACTTTTATATTTATTTTAGATTTTTTAAATCTTTTTAAAATCAAATTTAGTTTATTTAGAATTCTCAAACTAATGGAAAAAGTATTAGTTGTCATTAATTCCGATGACTTCTAATAAGGAAAAGATTACCTTAAATATATTTAATTAATTTTCAACTATTAAATTTTAGGAAATAAAAAATAGTGAAAAGACGATTTTATCTAAAATAAAGACTCTTAATGAAGTGCAAAAAGCTAGTTCAAACAACAATTTTGAGCCCCTTCAAACTTTTAATATATTATAGATTATAGATTATAGATATATGATTCAACAAGACTAATTAAGGACACATTTTAGTTATTTTCATCCAATAGGAGTCAATCTTAATAGTTTTAATCCAATAGAAATTAATTTTAGTTTTTTTTACCACAATATGAATTAAATATGGAATAAATATGAAGCAATTAATAATTTACAAAATTGTTCTTCTTGTCAAATCTCCTGTATTATATATATCGATAAAAATAAATAAGGAATAAATATTAAACAATTAATAATCTATAAAATTGATTCTTTTGTTGTCAAATCTTCTTTATATGAAATAAATATGAAACAATTAATATTCAACAAAATTGTTTTTCTTATCAAATCTCCTTTATTTTATATATATATATATATATATATATATATATATATATATGTATATATATGTATGTATATATATATATATATATGTATGTATGTATATATATATATATATATATATATATATATATATATATATATATATATATATATATATATATGTATGTATATGTATGTATGAAATAAATATGAGATAATTCATAATCTACAAAATTAATTTTTCTGTTGTCAGTCAAGTAGCTAATTCTCAAGATGCTGCTTGACATAATTACAAACTATACTATTCTCCTTTATTATATATATTAGTGTTATTTGGCCCGTTGTCACGACCCGAAAACACGGGTCATGATGACACTTACCGCGATGTACCTTGACAAGTAAGCCTATCACCTAAACTAATACAAAAATGAAAAAAGGTAGAAATACCCAAGGTAAGACTCCTAGAACGAAGCAGAACTATACAAGTATTATAAAATGCGGAAAAAGCATATCCAAAACCATAATTCCCAAAATCAGGTGTCAATAATGTAAAAAATACTAATACAATCCATGAATCAAATACATCAAAAAATAACCACTAGGAAACATAACTGTCTCTGAATACTAATAAAGACATAAATAGTACAAAATGATAGATGTGAACTCCGAACATATGAATGTCCAACCGCTACCTTGAGTAAAATAAAGGCGCCTGAAATCAACTAATCTAAGGCGCACCCAAACTAGAATCTGCACTGAAAAGGTAAAGTAGGATTGAGTACGATCCATTTTTACTCAGTAGATATCATAGGCCGATCGAGCAACATAGAAAATAAAGCAAACAAAATACACACTAAGGGCACGTCACCTGTAATTAGAAAATGTCCAATGATGGCAGGCCACTTCACTTACACTAACAGTTCTACAATATCCACATATTATATAACGATACACCAAATAGGGACATAAGTATACACCATCTTGCACATAAGAAGGACAGAAATAAACCAGGTATATACAAGATTAACAAGTATAATTAAGGAAGACGGAGCTATTAGATAGGTACAAGTTAATATTACAAATACAAGTGACAACACAAACACAATAAAACAAGTGCAATGTATATGATGATGATGATGTATGGGGTCGTTGCACACCCTCTGTATACCCCCACGAAGGCAAGCCTCCAGACGTGGGACCCATGGGGGTTCATCAACCCATATACAATTCAAATATCCATATTCATATCTTCTTCCCGGAACACCCCCGGGAAGGGTTTTTATAAGAAGCCATATTTTTTGTCATAAAAGGGTATTTCTAGTGTTTCTCAGGTGTTTCCACAGTGGTACCATTTGTTTCATGAATGAGCATGATATGATGATGTAATGTTTACAACCAGTCACAATAAGTATTTCCACAACCAACCACATGATATATTTCCATAACCAACCACAACGATATATTTTCATAACCATGTGAGCCAATATTCACTTACTATTTCCGTTCATCCATGAATTTTCACATATTATATATGTGAATATATATATATATATATATATATATATATATATATATATATATATATATATATATACAATTATGCACTTGCATTCAAGGCTTTCAGCATCATGTAGGACCCCACATGCTCGTACATATTACATAATATCTCAATTTCAATAATTACATCACATATAAACCCCACACGGGCACAACATATAGATAGCCATTTTTCATGATTAGTTCCTACCCTTAACATGCATTTTGTTCCATCATTTACTACCCAACTCAGTCTGAAAGATTTAAGCCATAACCTACCTCGAATGCTGAAATTGGTCTACTACATTTCGAATCCCTGACCTTACTTTCCACTAACTATCCTGAAATTCACTAAAAATGTCAAATATGGAATCTACACGTCAAAACAAAACCAATGACATCCATATTGACTACTTTAGGTTTGGGGTCAAAACGGACCCTCGGAATAGATTTTTGGAAAAGAAGGGAAAAATTGTAACTTTATTCAAAAAATGTGTTCCTCATATTTTTAGGAATCTACATATGAAAACCCAAGTCAAATCGAGTAAAAAAAGAGGTTCAAATCGTAGAAAAACCATTGTTAAGTTTTAGCGGGTAAAATCTTTGAAATCCGAGTTAAAATCAAGAATCAGAGTTGTTTTGAAGGTTAAATTGATGGAAAAAAAAATAGTATTTATAAAATAAAAATATTATTCAAGTGAAAAGGAGTGAAACTAGGGTTTAAAATCAAGCCCTACAACTTTTGAGATTTTGAGAAATTAATCAAAAAATTACTAAGAAAATGAGTGAATTTTTACCTTATATCCGTAATAGAATCAAGAAATATGTGTTAATCTAGATTCCCAAGCTCCCGCAAGCTTCACTTTTAAGCCCTCACACTATTTTATGGTTTAAATCTCCAGATAAAAAATGTGCAGAATGGGTTCAAAAAGTTGCTTTAATGATGCAGATTTTTCTGCACCAGCTATTGAAAAAAACTATGTTTAAAGTCCAACTCGGACTTGATGGGGTGATCAAAAATCGTTCGGAATCTGATATATGCAAACGAACTATGTACCCACACTAAATTTAATATTTTGGACATGTTGGCGAAGTCAAATTTTTAAAAAAACATCGTTTTCATAGAGTTGACCCCCGAAATCCAAAATTATAATTTTTCAAATCGAGAATCAAAATGAGATTTAAAAGCCGTAAAATCACACAAAACATGTTACCACCCTAAAATTGATATTCCAGAGCTGCTAGCACAGTTAGATTTTCCATCCGAGGTCGTTTCGACCAAATGTGGGTCCTACACCCATAATTCTAATTTTCCAATTTTTTGAGCAACATGTCAAAATGAGGTCGGGTGCATCCAGACCCGACCAAATGTCTACCTAGCTAAAATCGATATTCTGGAGTTGCTGGTGTAGTTCGTTCAATCATCTATAGTACAGATCAAAAGTCATTCATATAAGTCCATAGTAAGGCTCTCAAAACCTTTAAAAACTACAATATCGTATAAACTGTATCAAATTGTATCGGGAACCATGCTAATCACACCCACGCCACAGAAATATCATAATGCAACTACGGGGAGGGGTAAATTAGTTAAATCACACAGAAACACACATTTCATATATTCCGTCAAAAAGCTGGTCATTACATCATCCACCATTAAAAATCTAGTTCGTCCTCGAACTAAATGCAAAAGAAATACCTGAATCAATGAATAGCTGGGGAATAAGAACTACATATATCATACACGACCTCCTAAGTAGACTCATCTATAAGTCGATGTCGCCACTGAACCTTAACCATAGGGATGACTCTAGGGCGCAACCGCCTAACATCCCTAGCCAATATGGAGACCAGGTCCTCAACAAAAGACAAACGCTCATCTAACTGTATTGACTCCCAATGAATAACATGAGAATAGTCTGGAGTGTAGCAGCGAAGCATAAAAGCATGAAAAACTGGGTGAACAACAGATAGATCAGGTGAAAAAGCCAACTCATAAGCCTTATCAACAATAACCCGAAGAATCTCAAATAGACCAATATACCTGGGGCCTAGCTTTCCCCTCTTCCTAAACATCATCACACCCTTTATGGATTAAACTCGAAAGAAAACATGATCTCCAACACTAAATCACAAGAAACAAAGTATATGGTCAACATAACACTTTTGCCTACTCTGAGTTGGTCTAAGTCTATATTGAATGATCCAAACTCTATCCAAAGACTCACGAAGCAAATTTGTACCTCGAGGCCTAACCTTAGAAACATCAAACCAACCCACTGGCGAGTGATAATGCCTACCATACAATGCCTCAAAGGAGTCATATCAATACTATAATGGTAGTTATTATTATATACAAACTTTGCTAAAGCCAAATGATGCTCCCACTGGCTGCCAAAATCTATCACATGCGCTTGGAGCATATCCTCCAAAACTTAAATAGTCCGCTCTAACTGACCATAAGTCTGGGGGTAAAATGTCATGCTAAGATCAATCCGAGTACCCAACTTATCTTGAAAGTCTTCCAAAAGTGAGATGTGAACATAGAACCTCAATCTAAAATAATAGACACTGGCACACCATGAAGTCTCACAATCTTACGGATGTAGGTACGATCCAACATCCCAGCACTAAATGAGACCTGAACTAGAATAAAATAAGATGACTTGGTCAATAGAGATGACCCATACAGTGTCAGAACTATGACAAATATGAAGCAACCCATTTAAGAAGTCCAGAGTGATATGTTTCCACTTTCACTCGGGAATAAGTAACCTCTGAAGCAAACCAGCAGGTCTCATATGCTCGGCCCTCACCTGCTGACAACATAGGCAGCATGCCAAAAAATCAGATACATCTCCCCTCATACCACCCCACCCATAGTATTGTGTCAAGTCACCATACATCTCAGTCACACTTGGATGGATGGAATATCTGGAACAATGGGCCTCCTCCAAGATCAACCTAATCGAATAACCCACTCTCGGCACACAAACTCGGCCCCTAATCCTTAAAAATCCACCCGAATCAAGTGAGGCTTCCTTAGCCTCGCCACTCAACACTTTATCTCGAATCAACATCAATCAACATCATCAAACTGGTGAGCTCAAATCTTCTCCATCAAAGAAGATCTAGCATACACAAATACCAAAACGAGCCCAAGTGTCAATATATCAAGTTTAACCATCTGCTTGGCCAAAGAGTTAACCTCTAAGTATAAAGAGCTCTCCTGGGTCAAAAGATATGCCAAGCTACCCATGATAGTCGACTTTTGGCTTAAGGTATCTGTAACGACATTATCCTTGCTCGAATGGTAGAGAATAGTCAAGTCATAATCTTTAAGCAACTTAAGACAACAACACTGCCTCAAATTAAGATGTCACTAGGTGAAGATATACTGATGGCTATGATGATCTGAGAAGATCTCACAACAAATTCCATACCAGTAGTGCCTCCACAACTTAAAGGCAAACACCACTATACACAACTACAAATCATGAGTAGGATAATTCTTCTCATGAGGCTTTAATAGATGATATGAATAAGCAATCACCTTACTCTCCTATATCAACACAACACCAAATCAAACACTTAAAGCATTATAAAACATGGTAAAGCCCAGACTCTCCTTAGACAAAGCTAATATGGAAGCTGAAGTCAACAAATCCTTGAGCTTTTGGAAGCTTTTCTCACAAGGATCGGACCACTGGAAGGAGATTTTCTCCTGAGCCAACTTAGTTAAAGAAGCTAAAATAGAATAAAAGCCTTCAATAAAATATCGATATTACCCGACCAAGCCGATAAAACTCTAAATCTCAACAGGCGAAGTAGGTATAGCCCAATCAAGAACCACTGCAATCTTGGTTGGATCAACCATAATACCTTCCTTAGTCACCACATGACCCAAGAAAGAATATACTTCAACCAAAACTCACACTTAGAGAACTTTCCATACAACTTCTCATCCCTCAGTCTTTGAAGCACAATCCATAAATGCTCCTTATACCCAGCCTCACTCTTGGAATACACCAATATATCATCTATAAATACCATAACTAAAGATTAAAGATACGGTCAAAACACATGGTTCATTAACTCCATGAATACGACAGGGGAATTGATCAACCCAAAGAACATGACCAAGAACTCATAATGACCATATCGAGTCCAAAAATCTATCTTCAAAATATCTGAAGCTCTAATCCTCAACAAGTGATATTGAGACCTCAAATTAATATTTGAAAACACCGCAGTACCTTGAAGCTAATCAAGCAAATCATCAATGCGAGGAAGAGGATACTTATACTTAACCATTACTTTATTCAACTATCGATAATCAAAACACATCCGCATAAACCTATTTTTTTCTTTACAAACAATATTGGCGCACCCCAAAGCAAAATACTAGATCAAATCCCTTTTCCAATAACTCCTACAACTGATCCTTTAGTTTTTTCAACTCTATTGGGGACATCCTATGAGAAGGAATAGAAATGGGCTTGGTACCTGGCTCAACATAAATAGAAAAATCAATATAATAATTCAGAGACATACCGGGAAAATTCCTAGGAACACATTCATATACTTATGAACAACACGGACAGAATCCAAGGAAAGAGGTGAAAGAATACTAGTATTACAAATATGATCCAAATAAACTAAACATTTCCTCTCAACCAATCGATGAGACTGAACATAAGATATGACCCTCTTGAGACCCAAATGAAATGAACCCTTCCATCCATGGCACACCCGGCGAAGCTAAAGTCATAGTCTTAGAAAAACAATCTAAGATAGCATGATAAGAAGCCAACCAACTCATACCAAAATAACATCAAAATCGACCATATCTAACACAAGCAAGTCTACAAAAGTGTCATTCCCAAAAATAGTCACAACATAAGATTGATGTACCCGGTCAACAACTAAATAATTACCTACCGAGGTAGATACACGATAGGCCTTGCAAGAGGCTCACTAACAGAATCAAAAGAAATATATTTTTTAAACTAGTCATTATCATAACAGACATGACTGTTTGCACCGGAGTCAGAAAACCAACCATCAAAAGTAACCACCATGTTTATGTCTGTTATCAGGGCCATAAATGGTTCTTCGGTAACGTTTACCTGAGGTGTAGGCCTACTTTTTCAAAATTTGGAAAATTGAGCTATATGCCCACTCTTGCCATAGACAAAACACGGTCCCTTTTCTTAAACATGTTAATTTTTTGTTTGATTATTTCCACCATTATTGTTCTTAGGGTGTCTACCATTATTTTTCTTGAATTTCTTCTTCTTAGTCTCCAAAGTAGTATTTTTATTCATTTCAGGGGTAGCTTTATTTGAAGTAGTAAAATTTACCTTCGGTGTGATATTGTTCTCTTCAATTTTTAAAAGTGCATTTTGGCCCCTTTCCTCTTTTTCCATGCAGATTCTCATTACAAAGTTTTAAGAGAAGTTTCCTTTCCCTTGTGGCATATTGTTTTTTAAAATTCCTTCCAAGAAGAAGGAATTAATGTATTATGCCACAAACAATAAGGTTATCTCCAATTTTGACTTCCTCAGACTTGAGCTCTCCAACAATCATTATGAAGTCCTGAGCCTGATCTACCACTGACTTGTTGTCCCCTATTTGGAAATGGAAAAATCTGCTAGCCACATATTTTTTGCTCCAGCCTCCTTAGTGTCATACTTTACTATGCAATACTTTCCAAGTTTTCTTGGCACTAAAGTAAGTTCTATCATAATAATCATAAAAAATATTAGATAGACAATTAAGAAGAAAATACCAACACTTGTAGTAGTCACTATCGCATTTTTCAACTTTCTTCTTGGAGAGAAATAAGTTCTTCATCATTCATGGAAGAGTTATCTACTTTTTTTGGATTCTTCTCAGTTAACACATATGAAACATTGACAAGACTCAAGTAGAAAAGTACTTTACCCTTCCACCTCTTGAAATGAGTACCGTTGAACTAGAATATCTTGTTAAGATCTCTCATCTTGACATCCGCGGATTTTTTAGTTGTTTCCATTGAATTTCTGTAAAATTGTTGGTGAAATTATAATAATATTACAACCGTAAAAATTACAACTGAAGAGATTAATTAGTATGCACCGTTAGTGCAAACAAAAATTACACGATCAGCTTATTTTTAGTATGTTATTAGAGTTTAAATGGTGAGTTGTAATTATTTTAATTTCTTTTACATTTGAATTATTAAAAAGAAAAATAATAGTAAAAGGTAACCTAGACTCTATATTATTGTATGATTATGTTTACCAAATATACAAAGGATTCCATATCTCTTCCGTTTCATTCTAATTATTCAACATGATTGAAACAACCCGCAACTTACACCATTGAAGAAATCACCAACTCTATCCTTAGTATACTCTAACTTGTTTTTGATAAAACTATAGAGATGGAGAAGTTTTGTGGTTAATCTACAATTGTTAATTTTAAGAGTAAGAAATTTTTTTAGAAAATTACTCTGTCATAGAAAAATTATCAACATTATTTTTTTTATGAGGTCGAAAAGATTCCTTTGTCACACTTTAGAATTAACTGTCAAAAGTATAATATGATTTCTAAATGATATTAAAATTGCATCTAAATGTCCAAGATTTTATCACATTCTCATCGTACAAAGAAACAATAATTTATTTTAAGTTAAAAAAGATAAAGTTATAATTTTACCATCTAGTCAATCATGTAAAATAATTTTTTCAGTAGTCAATAAAATTGAATCCAAAAAACGATTTCAAAATCTCAAAATAATTTAATGGGACGGGATTAGAAGATGGTTTCGACATGAGACAGAGAAGTGAAGTTTTGGAATTGTAGAGAAAGGGGGGATTAAGGATGGAGTACTTAAGAATTTAAAATAAGAAAAGAAAGAAAAGCTGAAAAATAGGTAGTAACATATTAGTAATGGTAATTGCCTATTAAGGGAAGACTTTGTTAAATAGATCTTTTAAGTCTATATTTTAATTAAATGGACCATAAGTTTTTTTATTTAGAGAGATAACCCATTTTGTGAATAATTAAATTTTTTTGTGATTTAAATTATTTTACAAGTTTTAGTAATTACAAACTAGTCCATAAAGGGACAAATCAACAACTGAATTAAAAGGGGAAAAAAATCTCCTAGAAAAAATTATTTTGTGGGAATTCATGATCATATACGAAGCCGACACATCTCTCCTAACAAATATATTATGTATCTATCCGACAAATTATAGACTTGTGTGCGATTACACAAAACAAGATATGAGGTACATTCACGTTTTCTAAAACTAAAGAAACAATATGATACATTAAAGAATATTTTGAAATTTTAAGCAAGAAAATCAAGAATTCATGACCATATGCGAAGCCGACGCATCTCTACTAACAGATAGATTACAAATCTATCCAACATAGCATAGACTTGTGGGCAATTATACGAAAGAAAATATGAGGTACGTTCACTTTTACCAAAAATAAAGCAATTATATGATATATTAATGAGTATCTTGGACTTATAAGCAAGAAAACCGAGAATTCATGACCATATACAAAGCTGGCGGATCTCTTTTAACAGACAGATTATGTACCTATCCGACAAATTATGTATCTACCAACAAATTATAGATTTTTGGGAAATTATATGAAAGAAAAAATGACGTACATTCATTTTTAGGTCCCATACATTTTTAGTATATTATTATGGTCCATTTTTTAGTTTTTTTTTTAATTTTTAAATGATAAAAACACAAGGGAGTCATTTTGCAAATTGAGAACTCATCAATTTCCCCTTATTAAGCTACCTAACCATGTAAAAACAATTCTACACCGTCGGTATATATTAGTTAAACTCTTGAAGAAAAATAAAAGTTATCTTCTTCTTCTTCGGCTGAGGCATAGATATCTTGCTCTCTTTAAGGAGATTCAAGCCCATTGCAGAAAATTGTTTCACCGGTCCAGCACAATCTTCTTGAATTGTTTCACCTATGATATAAGACATCATAGCGTAGAAAATGAGTATGTGATCAGTACTTTAAATGTACTGGTATACTAAATGAGGTCAGGCTAATATGAATGGGTCCATGTTCATGTAAGGATAACTGGTTGAATAATATAAGGTAACTGTATGAGAGTACATGCCAAACTGAAAATACTGAACATGCAATACCAAGCATATATCGTCTGTCTGAATTAGACTAAAACTGAAGTACTGAGTTCTGGTAACTGAATATTGAAGAATGAAAGTTTAGACTGAAACTAAAGTACTGGATTTTTGATAACAAAATAACTGATAACTATAAGTCATGATCGTGTAGAACTAAACTGAGTTCTGTACTGAATATGAAATATTAAATACTAAAACTGAGACTGTGTGAGGTATCATCTGACCAACATACCCCAAATAAGCTAATTGTGGTCCAACTTGTAACCCCAGTTGGAAGGGTGTTAGTACCGTGCCACGGGTACTAACACTGTCTGTGAGTCACCCTAACTAGTAGGAAGACATTTTGTCAACCCTAACTGGCTGGAAAACTCATATAAGATATGTCCACCCTTATCTGGATGAAAGATATCTCAATCTACGCTGGTTATGTAATTCTATTACTTAGGGATTGATACTAAGGGTCAAACCCTATATTGGCAGGAATGCCCCCATCCCTGGGTTCGCTCAGTGCTGAATCCTACTTCCAACTAAATTGACACTGGAACTGATCACTAGACTTTACTAGGCTTGAATGAACTCACACTGATTCTGTTAGTTAACCGAATGGTACTAGTTGGGATACTACAGAATCATTCTATTTTGACTGGAGACTAGATAAACAACTAATTTTGAGTATTCAATAGCCTCAGGACTCGATAGTATAGATAATGGAACCTTATCTCAACTTTAAAAGCAACACACATAGATTACCATGCACAATTTATTCACATAGACATTTTGTCAAACACTTAGGATACATAATTCATGTACATGAGAATGAGCAATATATGAATGTCTTGACTACAACATTTAACTTCACAATTCAAAGAGTTAACATGAGAGTTACATAAATCAACACGCATTCTAGTTTATATATATGAAAATTAAAATCTTCTTGGCTTGAAACCCATACAACAACAAATAGATGAACACAATTCCATTAAAGAATGTAAATTATAATCTAAGTTTTGAAAAAGGATTCTTGAACTCCAAGGGTGGAAGTAAACCCAAGTATGAACACCTAACATACCTTGGTTTCTGAATTTGTGAGAATTGTTTGTGAATTCTTGAGATTTGGACTTGAACTTTGATGAACCTAGGGTTTGCTCTTGAGAGAATTTTATGAAATAATGAGTGAATTTGCCTTTTAAGAGGCTTAATTTCGTGTTATGGCTGAATAATGTAAGGGGAAAATGACTCAACTACCCCCACAAACCTGTAATTTAATAAACAAAAACGTGTCCAGTGATGCGACAGGTACCGTGCCACATTGATCAACCCGACGTGATGACCTACGTGCCACGTTGATGGTGATAATGCAATATCCAACATGATGCATCCTAATCGCATTGGCTCACTCTTTTGGTCATCCAAATATGTCTTAAATGATGTCTAAAATTCTAAAACTCACTAGAGATGACCTATAGATAACCCTGATCAAGAATTAATTTAAAAATCAATAATCTAAGATTGGAAAGATAGAAAATGAGACAATTGAAATATTGAGGCCAAAAATGAGACTAATTCTTAACACTTAGCTAAATTTTCTAAGTATTGAACCCTTATGGCATGTAATATAAGACTGAAATGGACAAGGATTTTCATGGGGTCCTACAATTTAGGTTAAAAGAGTTACAAGAGTAATAAAGAGAATAATGATAGAAGTTACACGAGTTATATCTTACCACTAACTCATAAAAGTAAATGCCATAAAACACAATTAAGTAAAGTGGGAGTAAAAGTGTTGCACATTGTGGCAGTGAAAGGTTAAAAGTGAATGCAACATTTGTATGCCTACTTCAAACGTGCAAGGATAGTAGTTAATGGCACAAATTGGATGTGCAACTGATGGAGTAATGTTACTCTTCCTGCCAAACATTAATGTGCTAGTAAAGCATAATACATTAACACCACATTAGGCCACTTAATGCCTAAAAATCCACTAACATAAGAGGAAAAGACAAGGCAGCAAAAAAAGACACTAAAATATTATACAGATAATATTAGAATGCTCATAAAATCCAACATGTTTTCTTATTTATCTTATAAACTTTTCTTATTTTTTGTTTTTTGTAAATCAATATTGTTTCCTTCTATGTCTTTTTATGTTTCTTTCTTCGGTTTCTTGTAATCTTACTTCTTCCACCTGATAAATTTTTATGCTTCAGACCTTGTGAACTAGAAAGGAAGGGCAGTAGAAGCTACTTTGGAAAGTACAATCATGGAAAAAAAGAAAAATGAATAAAGAGAGGAGGAAGCAAATAACTCATTGGTACGTTATACAATAGTCATCCATATTAATACTAACATTAAGATACAGAATGTTGTACATATGTCTAAAGAACTTTTAATCTTGAATCATAAATAATAAAGGTTTCTTTATTTCCCAGAAACATTCTCTGTCCCTATCAAAAGCAGAACCCTTCATTGCTACCCTCAGCTCCTCTTTGCTCAGTTCACCTCCTAGTAGGCGTGCCGCTACTATTCCTTGCACTATGACTTTTATGCCACCAAATGCTAGCGACTGCAACTATAAGTATCTCTTTTAAACATACATGGAGTTGCCAACTCTTTGGTATTGGGAAAGAAGTAAGTGAAACAGAATGTCGGCAACCTCTCCACTATATGAAAGTTATCCTATATCTCCATTTTTCTCAAGGTTTCTATAAATCTTCAAGAAATACCATCATCACAAACATGTCAAAAATCTTCAGGTACTGAAGTCATTGAGAAATTTCAATGCAACGTGAAAGTGGGATCTCTGCCTATAAGGAGTTATAATTGTCATTTATAGTTGTCATGCAGCTGGTGGAAACAACCATTGAAAGCGTTTGGTGTTGAAGGGTGATGTATTTAATTGTCAAGATATTTATATAGCTGAGTACAACATTTAGGCTCATGTGAAACTGCAAGTATTATTAAAAATCCTCTTGTGCCTACTAATGCCTCAATCAATGGGAATTGAATGTGTCTAGGGTAATAAGGTGCCAAGAATATCACCTTTTCTGAAGGTTAATTCTTTTCTACAGGTGTTACCTTTATTTTTGCAAGCATTTACAAAGTCAAAAAATAACTTAATGGTGAAGTTTAAGAAGTTGCCTGAAGATGGTTCCAACTCTAAGATGACAAGCCCATACTATGCAGAGGACGATTTTAAGACCAGTGTAGAAAGTAGTAGAAGCCTATCTCGTTCAAAACCCTGATGTAAATGGTTATGTTATTTCAAAGTTTGTTACCTGTGTTGTCTTGTAGTCTTGTTTATAAATTTTTAAGTAAGTATGTTATTTCTCAGTCACTTTGATCAATAAATGATCATCTTTAACTTTTGTGATTAAAAATTCTCTTGTGCCTATTAATACATCAATTGATGGGAATTGAATGAGTCCAGGGTAATGAGGTCCTAAGAATATCACCTTTCTTGAAGGTTAATTCTTTTCCAATGTTTGATACTCTCATTTTTATCTAGCTCCTTTCCTGAAAGTTAATTCTTTTCCAATGTCGGATACTCTCATTTTCATTGCTAATATCTTCTAACATAGTTTCTTTTCAGCAGGTGGCAGCTTTTATTTCATTAAGTTTTGTTGACAAACTCAAATAAATAAATGAGGTGAAGTTTAACTAGTCACCAGTCTGTGGACCCAGTTTTAAGGTGGCAAACACATACTACACATAGGGTTATTTCAAGAAGTCTATCTTCTTCAGACCCTGATGCATACAGTTAGTGTTTCGAGAAACGCTATCTGACTTTATTGTGTAACTTTATTCCAAGCGTGTTATCTTCAGTTTCATAATCATGTTAATGGTCTGATATTCAATATATATATATGCACAGAGAGAACTGGTTAATTGTTTAGTGCTTTCTAAAATACAATTAATCTGATTGTGTTGGAATATAATTGTTGTTGCCATTAGATGCTACTCTTTAGATGATCATTAAAAATCTAATGCAGGAAGGGTATAAATAAGGATGAAAGATATGTTGCTCGGAATTATTCAAAAGCAGCATGGATATATCACCCAGGCATCTTCCTAGACCATTAAAGAAAAATCCACTATCTGTTTTACGTCAAGCAATATGTGAATTTACTCCTGATGTAATAGTAAAAGCAAGATGTGCAGGTGTATTGACTCTAAGAGATTTGATATTGCTCAAAGAGCCCTTTGTTTGAGGCAACTTTCCAAGAAGGGTGCAACCTCCTAACATGACCATATGCCAAGAAGAGTGAAATTTATTTAATTGTTCTGCAAAACAAAGAGAAAGATCATCAAGTTACTTTGCAACAAAACTACTTGATAGGACAATTTATAATTTCAAAGTAATACCATTATTTGTATATCAATACAGGGTGTGCTATACATATTATGTTTGTATCATATTTCTTGTATACTTGTGAGGGATTAATAAGATAAGATCTAGCCCGATTGGCTTGTACTTTCCCTTTGGAGTATTTTAACTATTGCTAAAAGTTCATGCCTAGAGGCTAATCTAAGATTTAGTGAAAATTAATCCTTGTTTCTAGGTAAATAACTCAACATTTAACCTACTGCACTGTTCAGTCTTATTTAGGACAATGAGAGTCAGCAGATAGTATTAGATCAATTCTAAGGAATATAAACATAAAATACATATTGCTATTTTTTTAAAAAATAAAATTTCAGATATTATCATACTTTGGAACACAGTAAAAACAAAATAGGTTCTTCTCCATTCATACACTATATTTGTTCTATCCACAATGTGTTTGATGAAAGTCTCAAATAACCTATTTGTGAATGTTATTAAGTATAAATTGAGTAGATGAGTTTTCTCCTTGTTATTTTCAACGTATTACCTGTTTAAAAGATGGAGGATATCATGTTCAAAGTCTCTTTCTTTTATTAAATTACTATAATAATGGAGAAGAGCAGTAAATCATTATACCATTTCCTTAAAAAGGTACTTCTCCATTATTACACCATTTTTTCTGCTTAGAAACAAAAATATATACACGTTATTCTTATTGTTGTAGTGGAAATTGTTAATGTTAAAAGATAGCTACAATGTGTTTGATAAAAGTCTTAATTGATTGTCTGCTTGTGAATACGAAGTAAACAATGACAGACGCTATGATATGTTTCCGAAAAAATGTATTTTTATGTCTCAATTTTTTAACATTTTGCTTGTATAAAAATGTGGTAGATTTCCTCCTAACTCAGAAATGTAATTTAATATGTCTAGAATTGTAATCTAGCTTTTTGGTTCTTATTTCTGTTGGTGCCCTTTCAACTACTTCTTTAGCCAAATTTTTCACAATTGATCGATCCTTATCTCCATCATTACTAACAATTACAGATACAACAACATAGACAATACAATAACACAAGTACGGTCTGTGGAGGATAGCTTCTAACACTTCGAGTGTCTTGATGCACAAATAGAGCTAAGAACGAGCCTACGTGACCCCTAGATTGCGTATAAATCACTTTACAACGCATTCGAAAGTGTTTGGGGAAATTTTAGTCAAGAATATAGGACTTGTGTTGAGAGGGGGACCATGCGTTGCGGGAGGCCACTACCTCACCCACATGAAAGGACCTGCGATACAAGGGGCCACCTGCAACGCGATCCCCCCTCGCCCCCTGTCTGCCTGATGTTTTGCCAAATTTATTAAGTGTCCATTGATTTATTTTAGTCCTTATACACCTAAAATCGCCCCCTACTATTATATTATATTTTTTCTAATTGGGATTGACCCTAAATCAACATTAGAACATTATCTTTTCCTTATTTGAGTCAAGAAATTAGCAAGATGTGTAGAAGAGCCTCATTAACTTTTGTTCAATTTCTTTCTATCAAAGCTATGTAGAACGACCTAAAATCCATGGGGTTTTAATTTACAATTCTTTAAACTGTTTTTAGTGTTTAAATTATGGGATTCCATTTTACTACAAGAACATGTTTTTAGATTCGCACTTTTGCCTCAATTATGCAATTTTGTCAAGTGTGTGTGTTGTGTGTGTGTGTGTGTATATATATATATATATATATATGTTGTGATTGATGAAATAAATGAGGCTGTGAATGATTTCCTTAACTTAATTATTCACGTGAATGATTTTTTAAGAGTATTACTTGTGTTGATGTTGCTTGTTCTTTTCTATGGTGGTTATTAGAATACAACTAAAGAGGGGTGACTTTTCTCCTAAAGCTTTTACAAGATTCATGAATGAGAAATATTTTTACCTAAATCATCATATTGACTTGAAGAGCTTTACTATTTGACTTTTGAAATACCTTATGGTGGTCAATGATTCATGACATGTACGAAATTAAATAGAATATAAAATATGGCATATGAGAGTTGCAAGTCTTGGTATGACGATATCAAATCAGATAATTGCCCTTCAGGATACAGACTAAGTTTTAAGAAAGATTTATGTTTTAAAATGGCTAAAATATGATCTTAAAGAGAGTTAAGTAGGTAACCAAGAAGGCATGGGTCTGAAAGGCCCATAGCCCATATTGCAATTTGCCAATGCGAGATTGACTCTGTCCTGAGTATTGATAATCATTGTATACTTGCTTTATGATTGGTATACCATACTCATACACTCAAATCCTTGCGGCATACTCGAATTGGAGGCTTGAACAACAAGTCAAAGTTAGACCCTACATAGCCCATGGATTTTTTCAAACCATGTCAGGTACGACACCTAGCTCAGAATTATAGGAATCAAAATTAAGTCTTAGAAATTAGATTTTGAACTGAAACCTATGTCTACATATTGTCACGATATTTTATAACCCCATATAATATTTTTTACAACATTTTCACTATACATGACAATACATTCCAAGTATTGACAGTCCTAGGGCATCTACGTTATCTCATAATGTAGGTTCTGAGGCTCATTCGCATGGTCCAGCATTAGAATATCCTGAATCATTAGATTTTGTGAGATGTCCATCCTTCATAAATCATTAAATTTAGATATTCAGTTTTATGATCCGACCAGGGGGCTTGTCCCGGCCTAGACAGTTATTCATTAGTAGAGGCTTTGTAGACTGGATTAGACAGATGTTTTGTCATGTTGTCAAGTTAAAGCTTGTTTTTTTATACTTCTTTGAGTTTTCTTATATTTTTTTCAATTTATATGAATTATGATTTTGATAGAATGCTAAGGGGCCTTCTCGAGTCGTCGTGGTTTGGGATGACTATTACGGCCAGGGACTCGTCTTGGGTTGAGATAAGTTTGGTATCAACACAAGATTTAGGGTCCCAGGGTGTCTACAAACCTGTGTCAAGTAGAGTCTCTTTTATAGGTGTGTAGTATGCCATACTTAAAAGAGGGAGGCTATGAGGCATTTAGGAATGTTTCATATTCTTTATGTTCATCTCTTACTCGAGAGTCTAGTTACAATGGAATTCTCCTAACTTTTGACTTTTTGCATTTTAGAACATACCTCAACGAAGATCTAATGTTTAGAGAAACATCCTTACTGGAAAAATATTGAGGAGGTTCGCCCTACCTATAGGATGCATACTTAGTATATAGCTTGTACTCCTGATTTTACTTCTCTTCCTAATATTCCACCATCCCTATCCAGTCGTCCTCAGGCATCTAGGACTGTCATTAACTGTACTCAGTCTCCATATAGAGAGGTCTCAAATGTTGAGTTCTATCTGTCCATTCACATGCCTGCTCAGCTTATGGCATCGCGGTCCCACCAATTCGATAATGTTGGTTCTATCACTGGTTCATCTAATGTCACTTAGGTTAGCCAATTCATAAGGCTGAATCCCCCGAATTGTATAGGTTACAATGTAGAGGAATATCATTATCAATTTGTGGATGAGATGGAAAATAATTATAGTTATGAATGCTAGTGATATAGAGAGGGTAGAATTTACAGCCTATCAGTTGAAAGGGGTCTCTTATCAGTGGTATGATAAGTGGGAAGAGTTGAGAGGTGAAAACATAGAACCAGTAGTGTGGGAAGAGTTTTCTGACGCTTTTCTTGACCACTTCTTTATTTGGGAGTTGAGGGAAGCTAAGAATGAAAAGTTTGTGAATCTAAAACAGGATAGGATATGTGTTAAAGAGTATGCACAAAAGTTCACCCAACTATTTCATAATGCCCTAGAGTTAGTGTCCAATATGAGATCTCGTATAAGAAAGTTTGTGTCCGGTCTTTATGATGATTTGGTGCTAGAATATAAAGGGGAAATATTGAATAGTGATATGGATATATCTAGGTTGGTAGTGTATATGCAGCAGATAGAGTAAGAGAATAAGAAGGCTGAGATAGAGGAGAGGTAGACTAAGAGGTTTATGTCGGCAGATTAGGATGTTAGCCAGCAACAAGGTGGAAAATGGGGCAAGAAATTGTCCAAGTAGAAATTTTGAGGTAATGTGCAGTCACTAACTAGTGCATCTACACCTAAGCCCCTAAGTGACCCGCGATTCAATCCAATAATGGGCCAAGGATACAGGTCCCTCAGTTTCAGGGTAATGTAGCTCAAGGCAATTAGGCCGCATCCTCTTTGCAGAACCTGTTGGAAATTTCACCCAGGGAAGTGGTTATATGGACTCTTGTGTGCTATGGTTATGGTCAGGCCGATCATTTTCAGAGAGATTGTCCTTCAACCAAGGGAGCCTTTTGGATAACAATGTTGAGGTGCATAAATCCACCTTAGACCAGTTCTCAAGAATTAGAGTAGAAGGTTTAGTACATCTAAAGTTCTAAACTATAGTTGTATATTATTGCCTTTGCATTTATCTTTCATTTAGCAACAAACTCTAGTTCTCTAGAGTTTATTTGTTGCTTACCAATTTTGGTTCGCAACTGTATTTAGCAAATCTAAGTGGTATCACCAGGTTCACGTGAACTCATGCTTCCCTTCCCTTGATCATATATAGTAGTATTATATTTTTCTAAAAATATTTAAGTATATGTGTTTGGATACGCGCTCGAAGTACATATTTTCATAATAGTGTCCATCCTTTTGAAATTCTGGATAAAGCTGGATGTGTTGATGGTGCTGACCAGACTGGCCATTAGTTGCTTGATCGAATGAAAAATATTTATGACTTTTGAAATGTTTTGTAACTAAATTTTACTTGAATACTTGAAATATGGCAAAGATCATAAAAATGATTTTGAAAAAAGTACAATTACATAAAGGTAATAATATATGGTACTCCCTCTATACCATTAATGTGATACAATTGAAATTTTGAAATTCATTCTTCTATACTTTGATCATAAATTAACAAATACTAGCTTTAAAGTTTTTCAAATGAAATTTATTGATTTGGAAATTACGTAAGAAAGACTATAAATTATAAAAATTAACAACTGAAAATATTAAAAAGACAAAAAATTACGATCAAGAAAAAAATAATTAACACTCGAAATTCTAATTGTATCACATAAGTGATGGAGGGAACATTAGATAACGCCATATAATGTCTAAACTTGGCATGCATGCTATCATATATTATGAGCTACTAAATTACTTGAGTCAATAAGAATGTTCAAGCGTCTTTAATAGGTTAGGCATACGAAAGATAGTGGGAAACATAATATTAACCATAAAAGTTGTGAGATAAATTAACGGAGAAGGTAATGAAGGTCTATTAGGAAAAGATCATATATGGTCGTATAAGCAGCTAACTAGGAGGCACATCGGTGTCGTCTACACAATAATAATAACTAATGAGCGACAAGCTTGACAAATCTATATATATAATAACAAAGATTTGACAAAAAAGTAATTTTGTAGATTATCAATCTTTCATATTTATTCCATAATTTTGTGTGTGTGTGTGCATTTATATATATATATATATATATATATATATATATATATATATATATATATATATATATATATATATATATATATATAAATAGTGTAACTGCACGTGCCTCGGATGTGCCTCACACGTGTAACGTTTGACTATTTAAAATTAAATAATTTTATCTATTGTAGAAATTTTTAATGAAGTATAAAAAATTCAGATCATTTTTCAAAGATCATTCACACTTTAATTTAATAATGTAAACATAAACATATATTTTAGTGTCAACACATATATATATTTTACCACCAGAAATTCTAATTTTTCTTATTTAAAATCTTTTCTTTTGTTTTATAGTCAAACATTTACAAGATCATTAATTACATTCTTATTGGGTACTTAAAACTTTTAAAATTTTGGTTCTTCTTAAATTTATCTTATTCTAACGCTTTTATATTTATTTCTAGACATTTCAAGTTTTCTTATAATTAAATTAGTTGATTTAGAATTTTTAAACTAATAAAAAAGGTATTAATTGTCATTAATTAGAATGACTAATTATAAGAAAATGTTTTACCATAAATATTTAATTAAGTTTCAACTCTTAAATATTAGAAAAAATAGTGAAAAAACGATTTTGTCTAAAGTAAAGACTTTTAATAAAGGATCAAAAGTTCAAACAATATTTCTAAGGTCCTTCACACTTTTAAAATATTATAGATATAAATATAGATATATATTATAGATAAAAAGAATAGTATAGCCTATAATTATGCCAAGTGCATCTTGAGAACTAGCTACTTGACATTTGACAACAAAATAGTTATTAATGTAGATTATTAATTGTTTTGTATTTGTTACATATTTATTTCATATCAATATATATAATAAAGGACATTTGACAACCAAGAAAAATTAATTTTTTACATTATTGATTGTTTCATATTTATTAGTTATTTTCTTTATATCTAAATTAATAATGTAGATTATTAATTGTTTTATATTTATTCCTTATTTGTTGTCAAATATCCTATATATATGTGTGTGTATATATATATATATATATGTATATATATATATATATATACATTAATTATTAATTGTTTTAAATTTATTCTCTATTTTCTCTTATTTATAAAAGGGAGTTGAGCAGCTGAAGCAAGCAGAATGGCGACATGCCTACCTCAGCTGCTTCAACTGTAATTTTACTATATCACCCCTAATTAATAATTATAAGTTATTTATGTATTAAAAAATTAATAATATTTAATAAAAAAATTAAAATAGACATTTATGACATGTCCGTTTCAGCTGCTTAAATTATAATTTTATTATATCATCCCTAATTAATTATTATATCTCTAATTAAATATTATAAGTCATTTGCATATTAAAATATTAATAATATTTGATTAGAAAAAAAATTAATATAGACATTTATGAATGTTTTAATCGTAATTTTACTATACCACCGTTAACTAATTATTATAGAAGTATTTTTTTATAGTAATTTTGCTATGTAGATTCTAATGAGTTATTACAAGTCACTTAAGACACGTGTTCTTCATTGTTTTCAGCGTGATTTTACTATATCACCCTTAATTAATTATTATGATCGTCTAAGTATTGAAAAATTGATAAATTTCATAAAAAACGTAAAAGAGACATGAATTGATATGTCAACATATAAAATTTATTGACTATCGAAATTATACTAGTGTACAAAAATTAAGATGGGACAGAGCAAGACATAAATAATGTACATTATTTTAAAATAAAATAAAAAGTATTATAAATCACAATAATTACAAACTTAATATAAAAGTGTATATGAAAAAAAATTGGTTGACTGTAAAAATTTTATCAGTGCCACATAAATTGAGACAAGGAGAATATTCATATATTATTGAAAAATAATGTAAAAGACATTATAAATCACATAATTAACAACTTAAGAAATTTAAAAATATAAAATATTTGATTGACTCTCGAAATTGTACCAACATCATTTACATTGAAATTATAGAAAAAATATTACAAATCAAAATAATTAAAAACATAAATTATTTTAATAATTTTGATTGGGATAAAAAATAATATATATTGGGCCCATGCTGGCACGGGCAATCGATATCTAGTATTTCATATAAAGGAGATTTGACAACGAAAAAAATCAATTTTATAGATTATTAATTGTTTCATATTTATTCATTATTTACTTTAAATCTATATATAATAAAAGATATTTGACAAGAAAAACAATTTTGTATATTATTAATTATTTCATATTTATTCCACATTTATTTCATATTAGGGTAAAAATAACTAAGTCTAATTTCTAATGGATTAAAACTATTAAGATTGTCTCTTATTGGATGAAAAAAACTAAGATTTTCCCTTAAATTGTCTTCTTGAATTATATACCTATAATTTATTAAAAGCGTAAAAGACCTTAGAAATGTTGTTTGAATTTTTTCCTTCATTAAGAGTCTTTGCTTTAGACAAAATCATCTTTTTAATATTTTTTCCTAATATTTAAGAGTTAAAAATTAATTAAATATATTTATGGTAAAAACATTTCTTATTAGAAGTCATCAGAATTAATGTCAACTAATACTCTTTTCATTAGTTCAAGAATTCTAAATCAACTAAACTATATTTTAAGAAGATTTAAAAAATATAAAAATAAATATAAAAGCGCTATAATAAGAAAAAATTAAGAAGTATCAAATTTGTAAAAGTTCTAAGTACGTATTATGAATGTAATCAATGATTTTATAAATATTTGACTTTAAAACAAGTAAAGATTTTAAATATAGAGGAAAAAAAACAAAAAAAACTGCACAACAAATATAATTCAAATTTATGCGTCTCTCTTAGCCTCTTGCAGCAAAGGAAAGAGTTATTGTATGGCAAATGCAAAAGTGATGATCCAACAATTACTTGAAACTTTTGGTGGTAAAATAGATATGTGCTTACACTAAAATATATGTTTATGTTTAAGCATTAAGAATCCTTACAAAAGTGATTTAAACTCTTACACTTCATTAAAAATCTCCACAATAGATAAAATCATCTAATTTTAAATAATCAAACATTTTATATGCGAGCTACGCGCGATTAAACTAGTATGTAAAAATAATATTAAAAAGAAAAAAAGAAATTATTTTATATATATAATAAAGGATAATTGTCTAACCTATAATTAAGCCAATTAACATCGTGAACCGGCTACTTGACATTTCACAAATAAAAAAAATAATTTTATAGATTATTAATGATTTCATATTTATTTTATATCTCCTTATATATAATAAAGGAGACTTGACCAAAAAAACAATTATATAGATTTTTAATTGTTTCATAGTTATTCCATTTTTATTCGATATTGTGGTAAAAAAACAACTAAGTCTAACTTTTATTGGATAAAAACTATTAAGATTGACTTCTATTGGATTAAAATATCTAAGAGTTATCCTTAGATAGTCTCTTGAATTATATATTTTTTAAAAAAATAAAAAGAAAAATATATATAAAAAATTTCTTGAATTATATATATTCATATTTTTAATTATTTCATATTTATTTCATGTCTATATACATAATAAAGGAGAATTTCTTAGCCTATAATTATGCCAAGTGGCATTTTGAGAATTGGCTACATTTTATTTAACAACAAAAAAAAATAGTTTTGTAGATTATTAATTGTTTCATATATATTTCATATCCATATATATAATAAAGGATATTTGATCGAAAAGAATAATTTTGTAGATTATTAATTATAAGTCAAATATGATGTAAATCCTACTCAGTACTCCCTCTCTATTCTAGTTTCTTCATTTTTTAGTCTTTTTAGCTTATCTTTTTTTTTTTGCCCTTTTTTTTTATCTTACCCCGTTCATCTCTCTCTCCTAACCTGGTTCTTAATAACTTCTTTCTTTAACCACACCCCGGAACATTCATCTGACAACCAACATTCGTCCTTTAATCTTTGATTTTGGCGGACTATTAAGGCCAAAATTCTAGGAATTTATAGGTTAATACATCATTGTTATTAAGAAGTTAAGAGGTTAACCATATACTAAGGGTATCATTTTTAAAAAAACAAGATTATTTATATGGAATCATAAACATATTCAAATAAATATAACCATATTTTAAGTGGGAAAAGTTAAAGAATAAATAAGACAAAATAATAGTACAAAGATTAGAAGAAATCTCACTTTCATGAGTAAAGAAGATATAAATTACAATAGGGCATTAGAAAAATCGAAAAGCTACCAAGATGAACCAGAAGGATTTTCTAGGTATCTTCCCTCAAGTTAGGCAGATAAAACTATATTAAAATAGAACAATACTATAATAGCATTATTGTTAGAACTACATATAAAAATAGATAGTATAATTAAAGGCAAAGAAGTTCAAGTTTTAAAAAATACAGAAATAGACGAATTAATTACTCAATTAAAGAAGGTTGAAATAACTCCTAGACAAGAAAAGAAAAATATAATTAGAAAATTAAAAAAATGGACTTTCTTTCAGCTAGACCAAGAAGAGCCATCGAAGGGGAAAGACAAAGAGTAGGTTTTTCCAATAATAGAGTAGGAAATAATCTTATTTCCAAAATACTATCTAGAAGATACCCAGATATAGAACAAGACCAGGAATTAAACGAAATAATAGATGTGGACAAAGATCTACAAATTTTCTAGCAAAACCAATTAAAATTATTAAATCCTAAGACATTATATAATGCTAAGTATTTCTCCACAGATAATCAGCTATACGGACATTATAGAGAAGAGGAAATATCCACTATAGGAGAAAACTTTACAAACTTAAATTTAGTAAATACCTAATCATTAAAACAAATAAGAAATAATAGAATGTTGTTAATACATATGAGATTAATAGTCATAGGAATAAAAGGACTAACCATAAAAAATCTAGGATCAAAAGTATTAATAGTAATATATGATAATAGATGGCCAGACATTAAAAAATCAATAATAGGACTAACTGAAGTAGATATGATAAATAATGGAGGAATATTTTATATTAGCCCAGACTTCTTAATGAATTTAAAATAATTTGGAAAGGATATTAAAATAGGAATTCAGACTAAAGGATATGAAGAAATGATTAATGATAATAATTATTAATATGTTATCTTACCCCGTTCATCTCTCTCTCCTAATTGAGTGGTTTTAATTGAGTGGTTCTACAATCTTTGTTACTAATTGAGTGGTTTTAATCTCTAGGTCTTTAGGTTTCTCTGTTATAGTCTTTATTAATTTTTCTATTTCTACTTTTGTAGGTATTTTTGCTAAGTTAATTTTAGTATTTAAGTATTGAAGTTTTCTATTTATTTCTAATTCTTGTGATTTTAAGTAGTCAAAATTTTGTTCTAGTTTTTCTAATGTCTTTTTCTATTTATTTTGAGTAACTTCTATTTCTTCTAATAGTCTTATTACAATTTTATCTTTTTCTTGAATTTTGTCACTAAAGTTTATTATTAAATCTATTAAAGTGTTATGTTGTTTATCTTCAGAATGTAATATGTGCTCTCCTTGACAAAAGTTACACTTTATAATAGTATTGTCTTTTAATTCTCTCTATTTTTTTTTCAGGTTGAAATCGGAGATCCTTCTTTCAAGATATAAGATCTAGATACTGGTATTTATATAGAGAACATAGTATAAAAAATAATATTATTAAAAGATTAAGAAAATTAGAAAAGTGTAGAGAACGAACAATAGAAGTAAATAGGTTATATAAATTATACAATAGTTCCAGAGTAGTAAGCCCAGAATTAGTAAGCGCCTTAAATTGAGAGTTAAGTGCTTGCGAGAGAGACATAGAAAATAGAAATTCTAGAATACGCTGGATTAAAGAACGTATTAAGTGAAATACACATCAATTGGGATAATTTGATGAAAAATTTACCCATATTTCAAAGAATAAGACAACTCTATAAGTGGATAGAAGAAGAATCATATCATAGATCAGAATTAAGAAAAACCAAATCAAGATTAATAGCAACCATAGAACGTATACATGACAAATTAAATGAAAATCAAGACACTTTGGACAAGATAGAATTAAGAAATCTTAAAGAACAATTAAAAGACATTAAAGAAGAATTTGAATATAATTACATACGAATAGAAAATTCCTATTACAGAACATACTATTATCAAAGATAGATAAATAGAATTTCTTTAGGATAATATATGCCTCTTGAATATATCAGAAGAATTCGATTAAGACAAAGTTGGTTTTACGACGATATTAACTATAGGAATCAGCTTAAAGAAAAAGAAAAAAATATATCAAAAATTTCTTGAATTATATAGATTCATATTTTTAATTATTTCACATTTATTTCATATCTATATACATAATAAAGAAGAATTGCTTAGCCTATAATTATGCCAAGTGGCATTTTGAGAATTGGCTACTTTTAATTTAACAACAACAAAAAAAAAGCTTTGTAGATTATTAATTGTTTCATATCTATTTCACATCCATATATATAATAAAGGATATTTGACCAAAAAGAATAATTTTGTAGATTATTAATTATTTCATATTTATTTTAAATATATATATATATATATATATATTTAATTAAGATGACTAGCCTAGCCTATTACTATGTCAAGTGACTTTACGGGAACTAGCTAATTCACATTTGACAACAAAAAAATAATTTGATAGATTGTTAATTGTTTTCCCTATTTATTTCATATCTATATATATAATAAATGAGATTTGACAATTTTTTTTGTAGATTATTAACTGTTTCATTTTTATTCTATATTTATTTCATATCTATCTATAATAAAGGAGAATATTCTAGCTATAATTATGCCAAGTGGCTTTTTGGGAACTAGCTACTTTACAATTAACAATAAAATATTTATTTTGTAAATTATTAATAGTTTCATATTTGTCCCATATTTATTTCATATCTATATAAAATAAAGAAGATTTGGCAACGAAAAAAAGGTTGTAGATTATTAACTATTTCAGAATATATATATATATATATATATATATATATATATATATATATATATATATATATATATATATTATATTTAATTAGGGTGACTAGCCTAGCCTATTACTATGGCAAGTGACTTCATGGGAATTAGCTACTTCACATTTGACAACAAAAAAATAATTTGATAGATTGTTAATTGTTTTCCATATTTATTTCCTATCTATAAATATATATATAGTAAAGGATATTTGACAAATTTTTTTTTATAGATTATTAATTATTTCATTTTAATTCTATATTTATTTCATATCTGTATATAATAAAGGAGAATAGTCTAGCTATAATTATGCCAAGTGGCTTTTTGGAAACTAGCTACTTTATAGTTAACAATTAAATATTCATTTTGTAAATTATTAATTGTTTCATATTTTTCCCATATTTATTTCATATCTATATATAATAAAGAAGATTTGGCAACAAAAATAAAGTTGTAGATTATTAACTGTTTTAGATTTATTTCATATCTATATATATGTTATAAAGGAGAATAGTCTAGCCTATAATTATGCCAAGTGGATTCTTTTTTTTTGTTTCTCATTCGGTGTCCGGTACCCACATTGGAGCCAGACCAATCTAAATTTGCACCGGATAGGGCCCCATTAGGGGGTAGCACTACCTACCACGGAGTTTTTCATACCCAGGGCTCGAACCCGAGACCTCTAATTAAGGGAAGAGCATCCCATCCACTGCACCACATCATTTGGTGGTTCGAAGTGGCTTCTTGAGAACTAGTTAGTTTACATTTGTCAACCAAAAAAATTATTTTTTTATAGTATTAATCATTTTATATTTCATATTTATTTCATATCAATATCCAACAAAATCCTTGATTTTACTACTATTTTCTAGAGGTGAATTTATACCTACTTTCCACTTTTATAGTGAATTCATTTACTATGGGAGTCGTACCACCCTATTTAATGATTTATGGAATTTTTGAAACTTGATGAGCTATTTTGAAAATTAAATCGAGGATGATTTTGGTCCATTATTAATTCACTCTTTTACCACTACTATTTACTTCGATCGAGAGAGATCTAACCCTTCTACGTTATTATGCCAAATTAGTTTTGAACTTGATCTCGGGCAATGGATTTACAGATTTACATTCCTTTAGTCACAGTTCAAGTCCGTGCACTTATTATACTCTCTAGTACTAAACAAAGTATTTTGATTATGATTGTCATTAGAAGTCCTAGTTTAAGACCAACCAGTGTAGACGGATATCTCGAGTCTCCTATGGGCCCCTTCATCCATAAGCCACAGTGTTTGAGAAGGATGATCGCCATAGGTCCTACCTTTGTGAGCTACTGAGTTGGAGGAGATGTATAAAATTGGTTTATTATGGCACTCGAATTGGATATGGTATTATCGATTTTTCTTTCATTCATTTATTTATATGCATCACCTATCACCAGTATAATAACTTGGAGCTTATGTCAATTAGTTCTTTGGGGAGGGGGGTTGTATAGGTATATGTTATTATTGTTGTTTGTTGAGTTCTTTCTTGCACCTTTCGGGCTTATGGAGGCCCATGTTAGGTTATTGTTTGTCCAAAATAGTCGGTTACTTTATCATTGGTTATTATGGTTAGCTCATGACAGGATGGCTATGGTCTCGTAGCCAAGATTTTTGGTACATTTCTTAATCCTTTCTTTCTCATAGTAAGATATGTTATTGATAAATTATCTCATGTTTAGTCATCCTTCGATTGGATTCTTTGTTATGCTATTATTAACTTTTATTCTTGGTTATGAGCCTCGAGATGTTAGGTTGGATCTTTTAGGTTATTACCTTTGAGTTTTCTCATTGAGTGATTTACCTTGGGCCATCGATATCATATGTTCGACTGAAATAGATTTTGCATAAAACCAGCTAACCCTTAACCTGCAACAATGTGTGACAATGAACTCCATCCCATTTCGGTTAGGACTATATATATTCATGTTGTATATGTATCTCTTTGCCTTGTATTACTACTATATATCATTTTTTCACTCTTTATTTGTATATTTACGAGTGATATATGGTATTACACTTTTGTTCTTGATTACTGTTAGATTAGGATAGTTTATCCTCACTGATGCATTAGTATTATTACGTTTAGTTTTCTTGGATAGTTTTCCATAGTTATATTCTTGATTAACATGTTATTTATACTTGCATTATATTTGGAGCTTAGTCAACTGATACCAAGTGAGAATCACGTGTTTGTTACTCATGGTATACTTCTATAGCCTATAGATCCTAGTACGAGTTTTTGTTGTTGATGTGTACATCGTGTGGAGCAGAGATGGATCAAAGATTTGGGGTAAGCTCCTGATGTTCGGAGTATTCTTCCGCTTCCGCTTATTGTTAAAATGGTCTCTATTTTGTATTCAAAGACATCTTTGTATATATATATATTTATTTTGTATTTCACTTGTACTTCTATTGTATTAGAATATCTTATACTGAATTCACTGGGTTTTGGAAATACATTTACCTTCTTCTTGATTTCTTTCTCCTTGTCATTTAGTTTTGCTTTCACCTCTTTTATTAGTCTGTTACAAGCTGTTCTAAACCATTGGTTGGCTTACCTACTCGTGAATTATAGTAGGTTCCATCATGATCTGAGAAATTGGATTATAATAGTTTGATTCCAGTTGAATGAAAAAACTGTTAAAACTTATTTCATTCATGATAGCCCTCCAATTAGCATTTGTGCTCTTTCACAAGGATTGTGAAATGGAGGAAATTTTCATAAATAAATAATGTTATTAGAATTCAATTTTTATAAATATAATAATGTTGGTGAAATTGCAATAAACTTACAACTGAAAAATACAAGAGAAGAAAATAAAAAATATCTTCTTCTTTGGCTGAGGCGCAGATAACTCGCTCTCTTTAAGAAGATTCAAGCCCACCGCAGAAAATGTTTCACCGATCCAGCAGTAATTTTCTTGACTTGTCCTCTCCAGGATACAACATCCTTTCTCACTATGAACAAATCAACAACTCTGGACAAGAGATGAGTTCAAAGCTCCACAAAAAGAACACCTCCCTTCAACTAATAAACTCTTTTTTTACTAACTTTTTTGTGAACACTATACTATCTTATGTGTCCCAAAACCATGAAAGACCGTCTCTATTTATAGGTAAAAAAATCTTTCATGAAATGAATAAGAATAATAAATGGGAAGATTAATATAATAGAGGTTACAATGGTTATAAGAGTTACAACACACAAAGAGTAGGGTATTTATGGAATAAAGTGTGGGAATTACAAGAGTTACATGAAACTTATATCCACATTATATCCTACTAAATATTGCGATTAAAGACACAAATAAACTTAAATGAATAGTGGTTAAAAGCTCAAAGAAACAGTCATACAACATGAAAGAAATGTTATTATATGCCTTAAACAAGCCAATTAACTCAAAAGAAGTAACAACTTATAATTTCATAGTGCAGAAGAGATGTCCAACAATTTACTACATGCTTTCAAATGTTTCTAGTGATGCATTACAAGAAAAATTGTAATAGAAAGAGTAATGCACCATTATGCTACATAACCTACAAAACCATGCATAGTAATATTAGATAATATTAATGTTAAAATGATAAAATAATATCAATTCCCCACTCATTTTAATAATTATAAGAGAGTTTACTAGTCAAAGGAAGACTACCATGCATAATAAAGGTGTGCTCTGCATTGAACCTCTACATAGTAAAGCAGTATTTTTACTCTAGAGTCGTAGTGGTCTCAGACTTGAACTGTGACTGCTCAGGAAAATAAAAAGTTACTGTTTACACATAATTGTCAAGGTGTTGACATGAGCTTTATAGCCAGCACATTACGGCCTTGTGCTATCCCAGTTTTAATGAGTGTCTTTTTGAGAATGAGCCTAATTATCATAGGAAGCGGCCTACCTCCATATTCACATAGGTGAAATCCATCGAGAGTTCTCTTGTAATTTAGAACCCCAAATCATATGAGCTGAAGATTTTTTTAAACTCAACCTCACCATCATTACAGGTTAATGAACTTACAGCATAAGGAGAGAGAAAAAAAGTGCATTTTTCACAACAAGACATCATGTGATTCATTTTTCCATTGAACCTGGTTTTAGAATCTCTAGTCCCCAGGTTGGGTATCCTCACATATGACTCAAGATTCAATAGGCTTCAATCCCATCCCCCTCGATGGGCTCCAAACCTTTTCTCTAGCCAAGGCCTTAGTCAATGAATTTACAAGATTATCACAAGATTTGACATAATCAACATTAATGGTACCGTTTGTCAAATATGATCTCACATTACTGTGTTTTCTCCTTATAGGTCTGGATTTACCATTGTAATAACAGTTTTGAACTCTACCAATTGCAATGCTGTATCCCAATGAATTAATATAGGAGGAATTGGTTTTTTAAAATAAGGTATTTGTAATAACAAATATCTCAACCAATTCGCTTTCTCACTAGATGATGTTAAAGCAATTAGTTCAGCCTCCATGGTAGAGTTAGCAATAATTGTTTGTTTTTTAGATTTCCAACAAATAGCACCACCACCCAAAGTAAGTATATAAATAGTAGTAGACAAGGAATCACCTGATAAAGTATTCCAATCCGCATCATAAAAGCCTCAAGTACAGCATGATATTTTTTATAGAACAAACCACAATTTTTTGTTCCAATTAAATATCTCATTACTCTCATTATAGCATGCCAATGTTCATTACCTGGCTTGCTAGTAAACCTGCTAAGTACTCCTACCGCAAATGCAATATCAGGCCTAGTGCAATCAGTCACATATCTCAAACATCTATTTATGCTAGCATATTCCTATTGATTTATAACATTATTTTCACTTTCAATGAGAAACAAGTGAACACTAGAATCAAATAGAGTTATAACATGCTTGCAATCAAGGAAATTATATTTTTTTCAATATTTTCTCAACATATTGTGACTGGTCAAGGAAAATTTCATACATGTCCTAGTTATTTTTATTCCTAAACTAAAATTTGCCTCAGCAAGATCTTTCATATCAAAATGGCTTCTAAAAATATTTTTAATTTTACCAATAATATTCATGTTAGAGCCAAATATCAATAAATCATCAACATATAGGAAAATAATAACATGCGAATTATTACAAGACTTAAAGCCATTCTCAATCATGCAGGAATCAAACTTTTCATGCCATTGCTTTGGTGCCTGTTTGAAGCCATATAGGGATTTATTAAGTTTACATACTTTGCTTTCTTGGCCAGCCTTAACAAAACACTCGGGTTGTTCCATGTAAACCTCCTTATTTATGTGTCCATTTTAAAAAGTATTTTTTTTACATCTATTCGATGAATTTGTAAATAAAAAATTGTTGCAATAGCAACTAAAAGTCTAATGGATGGAATTCTAGTTACCGGTGAAAAAGTATCAAAAACTTCTAGGACTTCTAATTGCTTAAAATCTTTAGCCACTAGTCTAGCCTTGCCTTATATTTATTAACATATCCATCCAGTTTTAATTTTGTATGTAAGACCTATTTACATCCAATTATTTTACAACCCGGTGATAAATCAACTAGCTTCCAAATTTTATAGGAAATTAGTGATTTCATTTCATCATTTAGCATCATGTGAAGACAAAGATTCTTTTAAAGTGACAGGGTCATATCCAATATTAAAAACATAATAATCAGGACCAATATCTTTTCCTAGTCTAGATCGTTAACTTCTTCTTAACTCAAAATCATCATTTTCTTTATTTTTTAAACTAGAAGTAGAAGAACTAGGAAGTGAGAAAATACTTTCTTTAGTCCTCATACCCTCACTATTCTTGGAATCAAAAGAGAATTTATTTTCATGAAAAATAGCATCACCAGATTCTATTATCACACTATTTTCGAAATTAAAAAATCTATAGGCTGTACTATTTGAAGCATAACAAAGAAAAACACAAGTAGTAACTTTTTTACCCAACTTAGATATTTTAGGGTCCATTAACCTTACATAGGCTAAGCAACCCCAAACTCTTATATATCCCAAATTTGGATTATGACCTTTCCACAACTCAAAAGTTGTTATTTTGGTCTTTTTATGAGGACATAACAAGCAGTCAAACGAGCTTCATCTCAAAAACTTTAAGGTGCACAAGACTCAATTAACATTGCATTAGTTAACTCAACCAAAGTTTTATTCTCCCTTTCCGCTACACCGTTAGATGCAGGAGAATAAGGAGGATTAGTTTCATGAATTATACCAAATTATCTACTAAAAGAATTAAATTCATGTGACTCATATTCACAATCTATATGACTTCTAATTCTTTTTATTTTTCTTTCAAACTAATTTTTAACTTCATGGAGAAAAGTTTTAAAGTTCTCAAAAGCATCAGTTTTATTTTTCATTAAGTAAACATATGTAAACTTAGAATATCATCAATGAAAGTAATAAAATATCTATTTCCTTCACGAGTTAAAATTCCTCCAAGTTCACAAATATCAGTATGAACTAATTCTAACAAATCTGTTTTTCTTTCAACTTGGAAATGAGGTCTTTTTGTGATTTTAGCTTTACTACAAGATTCACATATTTCAAAATTCTTTTTGATCACCGGAATTAATCATAAACTACTCATGATTCCCACATAGCGATCATTTATATGACACAAACGAGCATGCCAAAAATTAGTTGAAGCAATCATATAAATAGAAGTAGATGTTTTATTCATTTGAACATTCAACTTGAACATACCATCACATGCATACCCCTTTCCCACAACAATATTATTTATAACAATTACATACTAATCAGATTAAATAATTTGTTTGAAGCCTGCTTTATTAAGAAGAAAACTAGGCATCGAAATTTTTCTCGAAGGAGTATAAAGTACATCTTTTAATATTAATACCCTTCTAGAAGTGAAACTCAACTCGACATCTCCCATTCCAAGCACTTGAGTTGTATGTGAATCTCCAAATATGATGGTTTTAGACTCTTCAAAATTAGTACATTTTTAAACCAGTCTTTCCATAACAGACATTCAGTTTGTACCAGAGTCAGCCCACCATCCATTAATATTATCTACCATGTTTATGTCTGTTATCACCGCCACAAATGGCTCTTCAGTAAAATTTGCCTGAGGTATAGGCCCATATTTTTGAAATTTACAAAATCGAGCAATATGCCCACTCTTGCCACAGACAAAGCACAGTCCTTTTTTTGTACATGCTGATTTTTTTCTTAGATGTTTCCACCATTATTGTCCTTGGGATGTCTACCATCATTTTTCTTGAATTTTTTCTTCTTAGGCTTCAAAGTAGTATTTTTGTTAGTTTCAGGGGCAACATTATTTGAAGAACTTAATTTACCTTCGATGCAATGTTATTTTCTTTTGTTTGCAAAAGTGCATCTTGACCCCTTGCCTCTTCTTCCATGTGGATTCTCATTATCAAAGTCACAAGAGAAGTTTCCTTTTGCTTGTGGCACATAGTTTTTTGAAATTCCTTCCAAGAAGGTGGAAGTTTATCAATTATGCTACAAACAATAAGGTTATCTACAATTTTGACTTCCTCAGACCTGAGCTCGCCAACAATCATTATGATGTCTTGAGCTTGGTCTACCATTGATTTGTTGTCTACCATTTGGAAATGGAAAAATCTATTAGCTGCATATTTTTCTCTCCCGCCTTCTCAGTGTCATACTTACTCTGCAAGACTTTCCAACTTTTCTTTGCACTAGAGTAAGTTCTATCATAATAATCATAAAAACTATCAGATAGACAATTAATAAAAAAATACCAACTTTTGTAGTAGTCACCATCATACTTTTTAAAAGAAAGATAAGTTCATCATCGGTCATGGAATAGTTATCTACTTTGTTTGGGTTCTTCTTAGTTAACACATAAGAAACATTGAGAAGACTTAAGTAGAAAAGCACTTTACCCTTCCATCTCTTAAAGTGGGTATCGTTCAACCAGAATAGCTTGTTGAGTTCTCGCATTTTGACATCCGCGGGTTTTACAGTTGTTTCCATTGAATCTCCTTAATATGGTTGGTGAAATTACAATAGACTTACAAATGAAAATTATAAGTGAAGAAAATAAAAAGAATATCTTCTTCTTCGGCTAAGGCGTGGATATCTCACACTCTTTAAGGAGATACAAGCCAACTACAACAAATTTTCACCGGTCCAGTAGTAATCTTCTTCACTTGTCCCCTCCAGGATACAACAACCTTTCTCACTAAGAACAACTGTCACGACCTGAGCAAGGCCCTGTCCGCGATGGGCATCCCAAACCATGAAGGCCCGAGAGCCCTTCTATCTTGCAATCATATGCAAAGTTCACATACTGTAAAGGAAGGCAGAAAAAAATGAAAACATAGTCAGTTTAATATTTCAACTGAGTAATGTGACATAAGTTCAGTAAAACTCAAACCATCTCCTACACGTCTACGAAATCTCTACTACAACTGGAAACAACATTCCATTTAAAACTAGAAAAAGACCCCCAGCCGAACCGTAAACTAATAACAATGACAAGTTTCATAACCAGGCCTTTCGAACTAAGCGATGCTCACCAACTGCAATCTACTGCTTACTGGGACACCGGGACTGTACATCAAATCCTGAAATATAGGGGGTCAATACAAATGTACTGACATGTAGAACAATCCAAAAACAAAATACATTTATATACAACATAGGTGAGAGCACTTCATAAAAACATGTCATCTTAAAACATTTGAAACACATGGGAATAATTTGATAAATTTCAAAACACTTTCTTGAAATCATGACTCTACTCTTTATTTCTTTTCTGAGCTAGATGGTACACCCTACGTTCTGTAATTCCACGGGCTATATGGAATCTTTCCTTGACTCGGCGGCCAAGCCCCCAATCCAAGTTTATCGCAAGGATTAGAATATCCATAAGGGGGACACGCAAGATCACAAAGCAGGGTGCCAAAATCTCCAATCAAATCAATATGTCATAGTAGTGAACAAGATCACAAAGCAGGGCTCCTAACCATAGTCCTAATTTGGGAAAAAATAAATCAAGGTACACAAGATCAAAAAGCAGGGAACCATAATCCCGTGTCGGCAAACCACAATTTCTAGCATAGAGTCTTTCAACTTGTACTTTCTTCAGGTAACCATCTAACTTTCTTTAAGCCCATTTTTAATTCTCTTATAATAAAACATGCATCATGCTTACAAACTACTATTTTCTTATTCTATTAAGGGCAATTTACAATGGGGTATCGTAATACCCTGGCTTGCAAGTCATTGTATCGTATCATTCCACAGCCTTTCTCATTCAAACTATTTATAATGTTTTACTTTAGATTTTCCAATCAGCTCAATCACTTGACCACCAAAAACATTTAAACTATGCAAGGGAGTCATTATTTCAAAACATGCGCAAACTTATGCAAAGATTCTCCCTTGTCAATATTTCAATGCGCGATGGTCAATCCCTTTATAACAATCCATGCAACTCTTTCAATTATCAAATTGAATATTTATAAATAACAAAATACCCTGTCTTCAATTCTTAATCAATATCAAGTCCAAAACAATAGTAAAAAACTTATTTCATGCTTCAAAACATGTAAGTGAACAACCCATAACATGTGAATTAAAGAGGTATCATAACAAGAGAGGGGTTTCGCCATTCATGCTCTCACTTTAATCTTTACAAAACTAAACATGCATATGTATACATGATTATAGTTAAATTCTAGAAAAAGGGGTTCAAGACAAACATTTACTTTCATCAAACAAGTTCATAATACATAGTATTCAAAACCATGTCAAAAACCCTCTTTGTACACACGATTGTATATCTTTAAACTTGATAAAAACCATAAAACTTATGACCAATGAATTCAGGATATCCCCACATATCTTAATAACGAAGAACTTGTGAAAAGATTGAACCTTTAAGCTTGAATGCCCAAAACCTAAGTTGTTTTTCTTTTGTGTTTTAGATGATGAACTAATGATTTAATAGGGTTAAAACGTATTTTAGGGACTTAAATCCTGAGTTATTATGTTTAGGGATGGTTATAGGATGCAAAACGACTTGTTGCCCTTGAATTAACTCAAAAAGGAGTTTCTACACCACTTGGCCATAGGGTTTGCAGTGCCATCTCCATGGGAAACATTGAAGTTTGCGATACCACATTTATGACACACATTAGGCTTTGCGGCACCAAATTTATGGCCAACCTTTTCCAGCTAACATTTGCGATGGTATGGCGATGGCTAGTTTGCGACACCAACTTAGGTTTGAGGTCCTTAAACACTCCTAACACACCCCCACAACGTCAATACATGATCTATCATCACTACGGGGTCCCAAAGAGCATTTTAGAATCATCGAAAGAGTGTTATAGTATGCATTTATTTAGAGATCATAATCATCACAACATATAATATGCATTTATTTAGTGATTTCACGACCCGAGCTAAGGCCCTGAATGCGACAAACATCTAGAACCATGAAGGCCCTAGCGCCCTTTTCTATCTGGAAATCATGCACACCATTCATATACTATAAAGAAATGCAGAAAATATAATATGACAGAAACATGGTCAATCTCTCAGTTCAACTAAATAATTCAAAAGGTAGTTCTTAACATTTAAAATATATGATACTAGTCTGTGAGATCTCCAACAATACAAGAACCAACATCTGTCTAAAGACTGGGACAAGGCCCCTAGTCGGTCCATAAAATGAAATAAATTAATATAGTATTTCAACCTAGCCTTCTGGAACAGAGAAGTCTCACCAACCGCAACTTTTGACTCACAAGTCTACTGATTAGCAGGATCTTAGGACTGTGCCTCATTTCTTGAAATATAGAGGGTCAATTCAATTGTACTAGTATGTGAAACAATCCAAAATAACATCTTTTATTACACAATATAGACAGAGCATTTCATAAAATATTACATATAAGATAAGTAAAATACATGGGAAATATTTAGAATTTTCGAAGGCTTTCTTGAAATCAAGACTCACACTTTATCTTACTCTTGAGATAGATGGTACACCCTACATTTCTACAATCCCACTGGCTATATGAAATCTACCCTTGACTCGGTGGCCTAGCCCCTAATCCAAGTATGCTGCAAAGATTGGAGTCCTAATTACTATTCTAGTATAATAGTGTCTTAAGGACAATTATACATTGACATTAGCAAAATCGTATCACCCGAATCGGCAAACTCGATTTCTAGCGATGAGCCCTTACACTCAAATGCTTTCTTCGGGTAACCATCTACCTCTCTTTAGGCCCAATTTTAGTTCTTTAAACAACATACTTCATATGCAAAATCATTCAATATTTAAAATCTTTAGGGTATGTGATTACCGAGTATCGTGATACCTAGACTTGCAAGTCATTCAATCATACCTATATTAAAGCCCATCTAATTCAAATCAAGAATTTGACCTCCAAAGATTCATAATATCACAAGAGAGTTATCATTTTGAAATCTCAAGAAAACTTATGCAAATAACCTCTCTTTCAAAACTTATACCATGTAGTGGTCATGTTAATTTACTCAATCATATACAATTTTTTTTTAATTCAAGAGTATAGTCATAGTAAAGAACTTCCTCTCATCTTATCATAAATCATGTCAAACACCATGATGTTGAGAGACTTATTTTAGAATCGTATATCATGCTTTCAAAAAATCACTCACAGTATAAATATACACTTTATTTTGTAACAAGAGAGGGAAATTCATTATTCTTGCTCTCAATTAAACACTCCAAAACTATATAGGTATATGTATAAAGGGCCAATATTTGATTACCGCAAAAAGGGTTCAACACAATACACATATTCTTGTCAAAACGATTCAATAACATGCTATACGAAACAATATTCAAAACCCTTTCTTGCAACATGATTATAAATTTTTAATCTTGATAAAAACCATAAAATCCATGCCCATAGAGATTGAGGATAGTCCCACATACCTTAGGTCTCTTAGTTCAAAGAATGAAACCCTAGCCTTAACTCTTTTCTTGATAATCTTGACTTAGAAGATGAACCCTTGATCTTTGGGAGAGTAGTTAGTGTTATTGTTCTTGATGGAATTGAGTAATAATGGGCATATAGTGCCCTAATAACTCCCCTTCGAAATTTAATTGTTTAGCAGAAATCTATTTTTTGGAATCACTGCAACGTGCCAAAGGGCTCACCGCTACTGTTTTTTGACAATTGCCCTTTTAGACTTCATCATGATGCAGTGAGTCCCTCACCGCCATAGACACCATAATGCGGTGCAATCGCGGTGGGCTACTGTTTCCAAAGTCCAAACACGTCCCAAACCCTATCCAAAAAATTTGAAACCTTCCCAAGATATCTCCTCAACACACCTGAACATGAATTGACTCAAAAATCTATGCTTTGGGGTAGAAAAGATCAATTTAAAAATCATAGAAGTTAAATGATAAATAATTTCACTAAGTCTTTTCAACACTCAGGATATTTTCATATTGATAGTCCTCTATGCATACTACTAAGAGTGGTATAAAATCGAGAACGCTACGGGGTATTACATTATCCCCCCTTTAGGATCATTCACCCTCAAATAATGGCTCGAAACATAGACAAGCATAATTTCAAGCATACTAAGGAAAAGATAAAGAGAGTCGAAAGGAATTTGTACCTTCTATGTGTCCATCCACATTCTTAAAGAGGTTTAGGTATCTAGAATGCATATCATCTTCTGACTCTCGTGCAGCTTTGTCAACTTTTTGATTCCTTCATAATACCCTAACCAAAATGATTTTCTTGCTTCTTAACTTCCAAACTTGATGATCCAGAATGGCATTGGGTTCTTTTTCATACGACAATGAGTCTTTCACATTGATCTCTTCTATAGGTAACAGAAAAGATTGATCTCCAATGTACTTTTTCAGCATGGACATATGGAACACTGGATGCACGGAAGCCAGACTCGCAGGTAAGTCTAATTCATAATCCTCCTCGTAATCTAATAATACCCTATATAACGAGGACTGAGCGTCCTTTTCTTCCCAAACCACGTGGCTCCTTTCATAGGGGATACCTTTAGGAATAACCAATCACTAGCTTTAAACTCTAAATCTCTCTTTCTAACATCGCCATAAGACTTCTGACAACTCTGAGTAGTCTTAAGTTGCTCCCTAATGATCTTTACCTTTTCCATTTCCTGAAAAACAAGGTCAGGTCTAAACAAATGAGTTTCACCTAATTCATACCATCCAATTGGCAACCTACATCTCCTCTCATAAAGCACATCAAAAGGAGCCATCTGAATAATGGAATGGTAGCTATTATTGCAGGCGAATACTATCAACGGAAAATGATCCACCCAACTACCTTTAAAGTCAATCATGCAGGACCTCAACATATCCTCAAGGGTCTAAATGGTGTGTTCGGCTCGCCCATCAGTCTGAGGGTCGAAAACAGTACTTAAGTTCACTTGGATGCCTAAACCCCCTTGAAAAGATCGCCAAAACTGCAAAGAAAATTGAGTACCTCGGTCAGATATAATAGACACCAAAGCCCCATGCAACAGAACTATCTCACGAATGTACAACTTAGCATAGTTATCCCTTGAATAGTTCGTCCTCACTGGAAGAAAATGAGCTAATTTCTTCGTCCTTTCTACAATCACCCAAATGGAATCATATTGGTTTCGAAACTTTGAGAGCCCCATAATGAAGTCCATATTAATCATATCCCACTTCCACATAGGGAGAGCTATCTGTTGGGAAGTACCACCTGGCCTCAAATGTTCTACCTTAACTTGTTGCCAATTCAAACACTTGGAAACAAAGTTAGCAACATCTGTTTTCATATTATTCCACTAGTAAATAGCCTTAAGGTCATGATACATTTTCGTAGAGCATGGGTGAACAACATACCTCAAAGTGTGAGCCTCATCAAGAATCCTCTCTCAATCCATCCACATTCGACACACAAAGCCTTTCCTGATACCTTAAAATCCCATCACTTCTAATTTCAAATGCCATCACCTTCTGTTGACCAACATCTTTCTTAATCTGCACCAAAATGGGATCCTCAGCCTATTTCCCCTTAACTTTAGTGCATAAGGTGGATTTAGCTATATCATGAATAATTAGTCCTACATATTTGGAATCCAGAAGTTGAACTCCCAGATTTGCAAGTTGATAAATATCTTTCACCATCTTCCTCTTCCCTTTTCCAACATGAGAAAACTGCCTATTCACAACCTGCTAAGAGCGTCGACCACTATATTTTCCTTTCCCGGATGATAGTACAGGGTCATTTCATAATCCTTTAACAATTCTAACCAATGCCTCTTCCTGAGATTCAACTCTTTCTGTGAGAAAACATACTGCAAACTTTTGTGATTAGTAAATATATCTACATACACCCCATAAAGATAGTGCCGTTAGATCTTAAGCGCAAACACCATGGCTGCTAACTCTAAGTCATGAGTGGGATCATTTTTTTCATGCATCTTTTACTTCCTAGATGTATAAGACACCACTTTACCATGCTGCATAAACACACACCCAAGTCCTACTCAAGATGCATCACAATACACAACAAAACCCTTTGTACCCTCAGAAAGAGTCAAAACTAGCATGGTAGTCAACTTATCTTTCAGTTTCTCAAAGCTATTTTCACATGAGTACGACCATAAGAATTTTGCTTTTTTTTTGAGTCAATTTGGTAAGAAGAGAAGCTATGGAGGAGAAACTCTTTACAAATCTTCTGCAATACCCTGCCAAACCCAGGAAGCTTTGGATATCGGTTGGAGTCGAGGGTCTGGGAAATTTTCTCACTGACTTAATCTTTTGGGGGTCAATCTTGATCCCCTCACTAGAAACAATATGCCCTGGGAAAGCAATAACACTAAGCCAGAATTCACATTTTGAAAACTTTGCATATAACTCATGATCTTTGAGGGCGTGAAGGATGATTAGGAGGTGATTGGCATGATCCTCCTCATTCTTAGTTGATTGGAATAATCCTCCTCATTCTTAGAATAAACCAAGATATCTTCAATAAAGACTATGACAAATGGATCTAGAAACTGATAGAACACCCTATTCATTAGGTCCATAAAAGCTGCAGGGGCATTAGTGAGTCCGAAGGACATGACTAAGAATTCATAATGGCAATACCGAGTTTGGAAGGCTGTTTTAGGAATATCAACCTCCCTAACCTTCAACTGATGATACCCCGAGCGAACGTCTATCTTAAAGAAATATTTGGCACCATAAAGATGATCAAATAGATCTTTAATTCTAGGAAGAGGGTATTTGTTTTTAAAAGTGACCTTATTCAGCTGATGGTAGTCTATACACATATGGAGTAGGCCATATTTCTTACGCACAAAAAGCACTGGTGCACCCCAGGGAGAAACACTAGGATGGATAAAGCCCTTATCAAGATGATCTTTCAACTATTATTTCAACTCTTTCAATTCTGCAGGAGCCATTCTATATAGCGGAATCAAAATAAGATGAATGTCCAACAACAAATCAATACCAAAATTTATCTTCCTCTTAGGTGGGTTCCTCGGGAGATCATCAGGAAAATTTTTTGAGAATTTGTTAACTACAGGGACAGACTTGAGGGAAGGACTTTCGGTACTAGAATCATTGACTCAAATAAGATGGTACAAGCAACCCTTTGATATTAGCTTTCGTGCTCTAAGATAAGATATGAACTTCCCCATAGGTGCTAAGGAATACCCCTCCCAATCTAACACTAGTTCTTTCGAAAAAGAAAAAGTGAGTTTTCGGGTCCTACAGTCTAGTATGGCATAATACGAATGGAGCCAATCCATCCCCAGGATAGCATCAAAGTCAACCATATTAAGCTCTACAAGATCTGTCATAGTATCACGATTACCGGTAGACACAACACAATTTCTGTACACCTTCCTAGCCACAAAAAAGTCACCGATAGGGGTGGATACATAGAAAGGTTCCAGAATATTTTCAAGCTCAAAACCAAAACTAACTACCACATACAGGGTCATATAGGACAAGGTAGACCCTGGATCAAGTAACACATACATATCATCTTTGTAGCGTACCAGTAATAATGTATGGTAAAGCCTCTATATCCTGGTGGTTAGACAAAGCATATAACCGGTTACGACCACTCTCGATAGCTGAAGTAGTACCCTTGGGTAGTGGTTGTGCTGTGGAGTTAGATTAAGAACTTGTGCCCCTAACATTACCTCAAATAACGGGGTAGTCATTCTTAAAATAACCTGACTGAGCACAAGTATGGCACACGCGCTCACCATAGATGCATCTTCCCCGATGGTTCCTCTCGCAATTTCCACAACGAGGATATGGCTTAAATAGTTGGGCCACACTCCTCTAGGAATGAGTGCCCTGCAATCCCGCTCCATTGTTGGACTGAAAATTCTAAAACCACTGATCAACTGGAGGTTGGGAAACTGGCTGAAGACTGAGCATTACTCTAAAACATTTTCTTCGACCACTTGTTACCCCAATTATTACCACCTTGGTGTTGGCTATTATTCTAGTCTGTAGAATTGGTCCTCTTGGCCTGCCTGTCTCTGTCCCTTGCCTCTGCCAACGATTTCTTCTGCTCTTCAACTTGCTAGATATGAATGGACAATTTGGAGAAATCCTTATATCTATTTAGCATTGCTCCTTTGCATTCCAACGCCAAATCATCAGAGAGACCAAATGCAAACATCCTGTTGTGATATCTCATTTTACCTGCCAATTATAAAGCATAACGGGATAACTGGTTGAACTTCAGTGTGTACTCTTTGACACTCATTTTCCTTTGCTTCAAATTCATAAATTCTTCAGTCTTTGACTGAATTCCTGGAGAAAGAAACGGTCCAGGAAAGCTTCAACAAACTCACCACATACAAAAGGATTCAACCCCTTCAACCTTATTCATGTGCATAACTCTGAAAATTTTCTCCAGTTCATCAATGAAACCTTGAGGCTCCTCCTTAACCTTTGTACTAGTAAACATAGGTTGGTTAAGTCTCATGAATTGACTAACCCGTGTAACCTCAGATGAACCAGAAATAGAACCCGCATCTTCAGACCGACGGGTCTGAGGGGCCAGTAGCTAAGCAATCATATGGATGGACTGTCAGAACTCAGAATTTGAAACTTCCCTCTAAGGAGGCTGGGGATGGTTACCACTGGTCCATGGAGTCAAGGTGTACTAGACAAGACTGGAGGAACTCCCGAAGTAGCAACAAACTCTAGGGTACGGGCTTTATTATGGGTCTACATCCCATGAGTATGAAAGACATCCTCGACTTAGGTGTTTTGTTCGTTGGTCCTACGAGGAGGCATGATCAATATTCTGAAATACAGGGAATCATTGGTTAGAGAACATTCAGACTCTATAGTACAAACTAAATCATGAAAGAAAAGAGAGATATATTTCTAAACGCCTTGTAGCCTTCTGCTTATAAGTGTGGCGCGCTACACACCCATAAACAAGACTTTACCCAACTCAATTTTGCAGAAACCTTGGGACCATGAACCATGCTCTGATATCAAGTTTGTCATGACTTGAGCCGAGGCCCTGGCCGCGACAAGCATCCTGAACCATGAAGGCCCGAGTTCCCTTTTCTATCTAGAAATCATGTACACCATTCATCTACTATAAAGAAATGCGAAAAATATAATAAGACGAAAACATGGTCAATATATTAGTTCAACTAAACAATTCAAAAGGGAGTTCTTAACATTCAAAGCATATGACAACAATCTACAAAATCTCTAACAATATACGAACCAACATCTGTCAAGACTAGGACAAGGCCCCCAGCCAGACAATAAAGTGAAATAAATTAATAAAATATTTTGACCCGGCCTTCTAGAGTAGAGAAATCTCACCAACCACAACTTTTGACTCAAATCTATTGATTTGTGGGACCCTGAGACTGTGCCTCAGATCCTGAAATATAGGGGGTCAATACAATTGTACTGATATGTGAAGCAATCCAAAATAGCATCATTTATTACACAATATAGACAAGAGAGCATTTCGTAAAACATTACATATAAGATAAATAAAACACATGGGAAAAATTTAGAATTTTTCGAAGGCTTTCTTGAAATCAAGACTCACACTTTATCTTACTCCTGAGATAGATGGTACACCCTACCTTTTTACAATTCCATGGGTTATATGGAATACACCTTTGACTTAGCGGCAAAGCCCCCAATCCAAGTATGCCGAAAGGATTGGAGTCCTAATTACTATTCTAGTATACCAGTGTCTCAAGCACAAGTATATGTTGGCATTAACCAAATCATATCACTTGAATCAGAAAACTCAATTTCTAGTGATGAGCTGTTACACTCAAATGCTTTCATTGGATAACCATGTACCTCTCTTTAAGCCCAATTTTAATTCTTTAAACAACATGCTTCATATGCAAAATTATTCAATGTTTAAAATCTTAAGGGCATGTCATCATAGGGTGTCGTCATACCCAGACTTGCAAGTCATTCATATCGTACCGATGTTATATCCTATCTCAATAGAATCAAGAATTTGACCACCAAAGAATCATAATATCACAAGAGAGTCATCATTTTGAAATCTCAAGAAAACTTATGCAAATAACCTCTCTTTCAAAACTTAAAACATGCGGTGGTCATGTCAATTTACTCAATCACATACAATTCTTCTTTTTAATGCAAGAGTATAATTATAGTAAAGAACTCCCTCTCATCATATCATAAATCATGTCAAACACCATGATATTGAGAGATTTATTTTAGAATCATAATTCACATTTTCAAAAAATTACTCACAATACAAATATACACTTTATTTTGCAACAAGAGAGGGAAATTCATTGTTCATGCTCTCAATTAAACACTCCAAAACTATATAGGTATATGAATAAAGGGTCAAGATTTGATTACCACAAAAAGGGTTCAACACAATACATATATTCTCAACAAAACGATTTAATAACTTGCTTTTCAAAACAATATTCAAAACCCTTTCTTGAAACATGATTATAAATTCTTAATCTTGATAAAAACCATAAAATCCATGACCATGGACTGTGAGGATAGTCCCACATATCTTAGGTCTCTTAGTTCAAATAATGTAACCCTAGCCTTGACTCTTTTCTTGATAGTCTTGACTTTGAAGATGAACCCTTGATCTTTGGGAGAAGAGTTAGGGTTATTATTCTTGATGGAATTGAGTACATATGGGCATATAGTTCCCTAATAATGCTTTAATCAGCAGCTTACACGAGTTGGGATTATGGGGGAATAGTCCAAACTGCCCTTCAAAATTTAATTATTCAACAGAAATCCATTTTTGGGAGTCACCGCGACGCGCCAAAGGGCTCACCGACATTGTCACCGCGACATGGTGCAATCGCGACGAGCTACTGATTTTTGACAATTACCCTCTTAGAGTTTGCCGCACCGCGGTGAGTTCCTCACTGACCTAGCTATCATGACATGGTGTAATCGCGATGGGCTACTATTTCCAAAGTCCAAACACGTCTCGAACCCTGTCCAAAAAATCCAAAACCTTTTCGAGACATCCCCTCAATACACCTGAACATGAATTGACTCAAAAATCTATGACTCGGGGTCGGGAAGATCAATTTAAAAATCATAGAAGTTAAAGGCTAAAAAATTTGACTAAGTCTTTTCAACACTTAAGATATTTTCATATTGATAGTCCTCTATGCATTCTACTAAGAGCGGTATCAAATCGTGAACACTACGGGGTATTACAAGTGATCAAAGGCCTGATTTTATCTTGGTAGTAATCATGAAATAAGATTTCACGGAAGATACGGGTAGAAGCATTCTCCACCGTACACTTTAAAATGAATAGACCTAAAACTTAGAGACACTACTCAACCATGCCCCCAACAATAAATACCTACTTCATCATTTCCAACTTACAATTCTCCCATAACACTTCTAGCCATAAGAGTTTGTGTCCAGACGCATAATACTTTTATGTTGAAGCCTAACTTGGAGGAAAAAGGTGATAACTTAAGCTACGGGACTCTGTACTCTACATCCCATTAAGAAAATTACTTTACCTTATCACTACCACTGAACACACTCGAGTTTTAAATTAAGGAATACCAACCACATAACACATTGGTTTGCGTTTTCATCAATCACAACATTCAAACCAATCATTACTACACCCACTTCATGAATCTCCCCACTAAGACCAGCAGAATCAATCACTCCCACAAGATTGTTTTCCATATAACTCCTTCTTAACTATTTCACGTAATAAAAGTTCATCTCTTTCTTCTCCTTTCTCTTATAGCCTTAGCTCAAGAAGTAACATCAAAATTTTTACCTCCAAGAACATCTATTTCCCCACCTAACATACTACTATGCTTTTACAACCACCATCATACTAACAAACAGAGGGTCATTAAGGGACCCGAGCATGGGCATCATGAATGGGAAAAAATTTGGGAACTATCTTAATTCACCATCTCCCCCTTAGATCAAAGTCACAGTCCTAGACTTGAAGACATCTTTTCATTAATTCTACAAGCACAACACTCAACACAATGGGGTTTTACCATACACATAAAAGCTAAACTTCCCTTGATAAACTATACTTTGAAGGCATTACATTTCTGGAATGCTACTCTCAACTTTAGATAGCCTCTGTAACCATCACCCTATAGCTCACACTCTCATGAACATCCACACCACACTCCTTATCACACAATAATCCATTCTACACTACTCGATATTCAAACATTAGATCTCTAACCATAGAACTTACAACTTAACAAAGTTTGCAAAACTATACCAAATGCACATACTGCCTACATATATTTCCTTAATTCATCTCTAAAGAACATCACACAATAACTCCTTAGTCTTCCCCATACTACATAATTCGAGAATGAGATTTAGGTGCACAGGACACTCATACACATCAAACCTTATCTAACAACATGCTACCTTAGGGTTCAACTTATTCTAATATACCTAACACCCTTATCCTATTAATGACTTAACCATACTTCATTACTTCACCCTAGTCCTCATGTACATATATAACCATTGTCCACTCTTTCTCCCACAAATTGACAACTTAGGCCATTTCACATCTCTCATCAAACCTACTAGTTCATTCCCATAAAACATGCCTCACTAACCTTAAGCTACTATTCTTACCACCATACCCCACATCTAAAGTTCAATCCTATAGTCTAGCATCGATCATGTACCGCCGATGAAACATGGCACCTACTATACTAGTCCATCAAATTGGAAAATCAACACAAATACTTCATTTCACTTAACTACTATCTACAATCACATCCTTTCCATGGAATCACTGCAATAACATAAAACCCACTACATACCTTCTTACATAAAGTACTAGTTTACAAAGACTAGAAAAAAAACAAAGCAAGGGGGTAAAGTCACATAGTAGGGATAGTCAATCATAATCTTATATAATAACCCATTATGATCTTATCAACATATTCCACCTTCTCACATCATATTTACTTACCCATACATACATCCTTACTACCTTTAAATTCCATATACACTAATGAGTCACTACCTATAACTTATTGACTGATCTACCCCTTTCCATTCACAGCCTATAGATGATTTCTACAACTCCATAACTATCCATTCTGAGATCCTTCCCTATTTTTGAATAAATAATAATCATAGCCAGCCACTTCCTTCACCGACTACTATAAAATCTACAAATATTACAACCATACTAGTTTATCAATATAAAATGGTAACCCGTCCCTCAATCAATGGTTATACAACTAAACTAGCTTTTTAATGCTTAAGTCACCCTCATTCTGACTTCTAATCTTGCGACCTCATATCACTAACTTTTGGATCATGTTACAGCTTATAGGTTATGACACTTTAACGCATACTACTACTTGGGTGGAAATAATGTTCCAACAATCTTCCACACATCATAACCCTTAAGCATGACATCTCTAACAAGGGTTTTAGAAAAGAAACTAAATACACTTCATACCTTAGGATGGAAAGCATGATTTCATTAAGAAAAAGTATACACTCAAATCAATAAACCTTGAAGCACTAATGGACTCTTCTCAAGTCCTTGTACTATTCCATAATATTTTATGATTTAATTAGAAAGGACCACATCATTTAGACTCTAAGCTTCTGCGCTTAAGTTAACTTAACAATGAGACATAGCTAATAAAATTACAGTAAAGAAGAAATTTGGATGACCTCTAAGTAGACAACACAATGGAACGATCTAGAACATTAAGAAAAGTGAAATATTCCTAAACGCTTAGTACCTTCCTCCTTATAAGTGTGACGTGCTACACACTTATAAAAAGGACTCTACCCGATGTGATTTCGTAGACACCCTGGGACCATGAACTGTGCTCTGATACCAAGTTTGTCATGAACCGAGCCGAGACCTTGTCCATGATAGGCATCCCAAACCATGAAGGCCCAAGAGCCCTTCTATCTGGCAATCATATGTAACATTCACATACTCTAAGGAAATGTAGAAAACAAACGAAACCATGGCCACTTTAATATTTCAACTGAGTAATGCATCATCAGTTCAGTAAAACTCAAACCATCTACTACACATCTGTGAAATCTCTGTAACAAATGGAAATGACAATCTATCTGACAATCGGACAAGGCCCCAGTCGGACCGTAAACTAAAAACAATGATGATTTTCATAACCAGGCCTTTCAAACTAAGGGAGGCTCACCAACTGCAAACTTTCAATAGACCAATCTACTGCTTAGCAGGACACCGGGACGGTGCCTCACATCCTAAAATATAGTGGGTCAATACAAATATACTTGTACGTAGAACAATCCAAAAACAAAACACATTTATATACAACATAGGTGAGAGCGCTTCATAAAAACATGTCATCTTAAATCATTTGAAAACACATGGGCATAATTTGATAAATTTCAAAACACTTTCTAATATCATGACTCTACTCTTTATTTTTTCTGAGCAAGATGGTACACCCTACAATCTGTAATTCCATGAGCTACATAGAATTTGCCCTTGACTCGACGGCCAAGCCCCTAATCCATGTTTGCCGAAAGTCTTGGAGTATCCATAAGGTGGATACGTAAGATCACATAGCAAGGTGACAAAATCCCCAATCAAATCAGCATGTCATGGTAGTGCACAAGATCACAAAGCAAAGCTCCTAACCATAGTCCAAATTTGGGATGACATTAATCAAGGTACACAAGATTACAAAGTAGGGTATCATAATCCCGTGTCGGTAAATCACGTTTTATAGCCTAGAGTCTTGCAACTCGTACATTCTTCGGGTAACCATCTACTTCTCTTTAAGCCAATTTTTAATTCGCTTATAAGAAAACTGACATCATTCTTACAAACCACTCTTTTCTTATTCTATTAAGGACAATTCATAGTGGGCTATCGTCATAACCCAACTTATAAGTCATTTGTATTATATCATTCCAAAGCCCTTCTTATTCAAATCATTTATGATGTTCTGCTTTAGATTTTTCAATCGACTCAATCACTTGACCACCAAAAACATTTACTTTATAAAAGGGAGTCCTTATTTCAAAACATGTGCAAACTTATGCAAAGATTCTTCTTTTTCAATATTTCAACACACGATGGTCAATTCCTTTATAACAATTCTTGCAACTCTTTCAATTATTACATTGAACATTTATAAATAAGAAAACACCCTCTCTTTAATTCGTAATCAATATCAAGTCCAAAACAGTAGTAAAACACTCATTTCATGCTTCAAAATATGCAATTGAACAACCCATTACATGTGAATTCAAGAGGTATCATAACAAAAGAGGGGTCTCGTTATTCATGCTCTCGATTTAACCTTTGCAAAACTGAACATACATATGTATGCGTGATTATAGTTCAATTATATAAAAAGGGATTCAAGACAAATGTTCACTTTCATTAAACAAGTTCATAATGCATACTATTCAAAACCATGTCAGAAAACCTCTTTGTAAACATGATTTTCTATATTTAAACTTGATAAAAACCTTAAATTATGCCCAATGATTTTAGGATATCCCCACGTACCTTAATAATGAAGAAATTGTGAAAAGATTGAAACTTTAAGCTTGAATGCCCAAACCCTAAATTTTTTCCCCCTCTTGTGTTTTAGATGATGAACTAATGATTTGATAGGGTTAAAACGTGTCTTATGGACTTAAACCCCAAGTAATTATGTTTAGTGATGGTTATAGGATGCAAAAAGACTTTGTTGCCTTTGAATTAACTCAAAATAGAGTTTCTACACAACTTGTCCATAGGGTTTGAGACACCATCTCCATGGCAAACATTAGTCTTTGCGGTGCCAACCTTATGGCCAACCTTTTCCAGTAAACGTTTGTGATGGTATGACGATGCCTAGCCATCGCCTCAGCTCTAGTTTGCATTTGATCTGCAATCACTATGGGGATCCCAAAGATCATTTTAGAAGAATCGAAAGAGTGTTATGACTATGGGGTGTCACAATCACACAACCAGGACAACGCCTCACTCAAACACTCCTAACTATCGACTCCGTACTCGGATTGACAAACGATCAGTGGAGTTGGAAAGAAGACTTGAAGGTCTTTGTTTTTATATATAGTAGGCCACATGAATCCTTATATACTAGGATAAATAGTTGTTGGAAGTTGACCCATACAAAATCATCAATTATAAATTAATCACTAGGAAAATACTCAAGTTAATTTTTGAGGTAGGAGATTCTTATGGTGTATATTCATCTTCAAGGATGTTTCCACACTAAGGAAATATAATTCACACTTATTTCTAACTAGACACCATTAGATTTGGGTCCATATACATCAGAAAGACGGTTCAACTTTAGCTCAAAAGTGCAGGGTGTTACAACAACTCAACAAGTCTGGACAAAAATTGATTTCAAAGTTCCATAAAGTGACCACCACCCTTTAAATAATAAACTCTTTTTTTACTAACTTTTTTGGTGAACTCTATATTATCTTATGTATCTCAAAACCATGAAAGACCACCTCTATTTATAGGTGAAGAAATCTTCCATGCAATGAATAAGAAGAATAAATGTGGAGATATATAGAATAGAGGTTACAATGGTTACAAGAGTTACAACACATAAAGAGTTGGGGTAATGGAGGAATAAAGAGTGGAAGTTACAAGAATTACATGAAACTTATGTCCACACTCTATCCCACTAAATATTGTGATTAAAGACACAAATAAACTCAAATGAATGGAGGTTAAAAGCTAAAAGAAACAGTCATACAACGTGAAAGAAATGCTATTATATGCCTTAAACTAGCCAATTAAATCCAAAGAAGTAGCAACTTATAATTTCATAGTGCAAAAGAGATGTCCAGCAATTTACTACAAGCCTTCAAATGTTTCCAGTGATGCATTGCAAGAAAAATTATAACAGAAAGAGTAATGCACTATTATGCTACATAACCTCCAAAACCATGCATAGTAATATTAAATAATAATAATATTAAAATTCTAAAATAAGATCAGTAAATTTTTATTCCTTCTAAACATTACAAAATATTTTATATTTGTGCTCACATAAAATCTAATTTTAACTATAATTACAAAGGTATATCTGATTATAATTGCATGATGTATATGTGTGATCAACTGTACTATAGGTACGCATGTGTTTTCAAAGAAGAAGTTGGAAGTATATGTGGCTAAATCTATGTGCATTTATGTGTTTCAAAGAAAAAATTAAATACATATATTTATATGAAAAAATAAACTGTTGTCATCTAGATTCAATATAGTATATGTGTTTTCAAACTGCATACATACATTACAAGCAAACTATATGTAAAATGCATGTTACATGTGTTAAGAGTTCAACATTTATAATGTATGTTAAGTATTTATTCTTATGTATGATCGTACAAATGACGCACAATATTTTTCATGGATATGAAGTGCAATTGTATATAGAGAACAGAAACCGAAGAAGACAAGGAGACAACTCTGACAGAAATCTGGCAAAGAAAGAAAGCCACAACTTTATGAACAATTAATTGTTTATATATTTTCAGTATAATTGTGAATTTTGAGAATGCTCTTTGTGTTAACCTTCAAATATGATTTACCTCTACCATAATATAATTAATTTTTTTAGTGGTCAATTCAAACGCTGACAAACTTCAACAACAATAAATAAGTAAGGTTAGGATAAAAAGTAACAAATGAGAAAATTAAATAATTAAAAATATCATTGTAAAAAAATAAAAATATAAAATACACATTAGAAAATTTTACTCATGTATGAAATTAGTATGTGTGATTGGGGGTGGGGCTGGGGTGGGTGGTGAGAGACCCAATATGTATTTTTTGGGGTCCAATAGTTGGTCCGAATGGAATATACTAAATTACTAGATAATGACAAATAAAAAAGAGTCCTTAATTAAAGAAAAATTTTCAAATTGTAGGGTTGCTAATAATTGTCCCATGACATATTAATCAATTTGATAAATGGAAGCCGAACAGAAAGGCAAAATATTTTGTTTGTCTTCTCCGATTTTATTCGGAGGTCGTTTGACGTGATGTATAAGAATATTGTGGAATATAATCGATTATTAATTTTTGAATTAGTAAAATTAATATTAGTTATGGTGAGATTCATCTTATTTAGTGTTTGGTTTGGCTATTAAATTTAACATGCATTGCATAATTTTTTAAAAATAATTCTTGTTTACAAGAATAGCCTCCACAAATATGGTAGAAAGGATATGAAAAGTATTTTAAGGGACAATTAAGTCTTTAAATCATATTAATGCATGCATTAAAACCTCATGGAATACTAATACCATAGATTTTCGTATATAAATTGTTACACATGTTAAGAAACAATAAATAATAGGAATAATTTTACTACATCATTCTTTGAATATAATAAATTTAATATCTTGAAAAATGCATTGAATGTTAAAAACATTTAATAGAAACGACGAAATGAGTAGAAAAGAGTAAATTATCCATTGATTTTTTTGAACAAGTATTGTAGAACATTTATTTCTAATATAGTGGATAAATATTTGTAAATGGAAATTTGAATAAAAAAGCTACACATTTTTTGTCTTTTTCGATTCTCATAAAGAACAAAATGGTAGCCGGAGTTTGAAAAATGAATAGTTTAGGTAAATTGTTGTAATGTTCCTAGTCTACACCTCGGACGTCACACGTTGCTCATAATCCGAAAGGACCACAAGCTAACCCATGACTGGTACCTGCTGCAATCACTGAATAATAATAACTCTATAATAATGCATAAATTAGGTTGAATATCCCAAAAGGTTCATAACTAAAATCAAACACTGAATAATGATAAATAAATACTAAAAAAATGAACAACAGTCTAAAATAATCTAGTCTAAAGAGCTTCAAACTGAACTGTCTGACTATGGAATTGATGGGACAAGCCCCTAACTAACTGTGACTACTGAAGTACTGCTAACTGAAATAAAACTCTGTCCTCGAACTATGAGGACTCACCACTAAATTTACTGCTGATAATTGGGCGGCTAGGTACGGTTAGAAGCCCTGCGTCTGAACCTATGATTTAAGACATCATAGTGCAAAAGAAAGGTACGCATCAGTACTTTGAATGTATTGGTATGCTAGGTGAGGTAAGGTGGAATGCAGGGGTTCATATGCTTAAATAGTAACTGGCTAACAAATCATAAATATAATTGAGTGCGAGTACCTGTATATCTGGAACTACTGTAAAATGATGATTATGCAATGTTATGCACATAACTATGTATACTGTAACTAAGATCACATTTAATACTGGATAATGAGTTATGAAAACTGAATGACTAATATCTGATTTTACTGATACTATATTACTGTTAAGTGAGTGACTGTTTTTGACAGTCATGATTCTGTAGAACTGAACTGAGTTATAAACTGAGTTGGGTGACTGTATCGGATAGTCTTAATTCTGATACTGAACTGAGGTTTTATACTAAGTCTAAAACTGAAACTAAAATTATGGGAGTGTTCATCTAACCGATATACCCCAATTATAAACAGAGTTGGGTTCTAACCTGTGACCCTAGTTGGAAGGGTGTTATCACCTTGCCAGTTGATACTAACAATGGATATGAGTTAACACTCTCTGGTAGGAAGCCAATTCATCAACCCTCACTAGTAGGAAAACTCGTACGAGTTGTATCAACCCTAAACTAGTAGGAAGATATCTCAACATACGCTGGATACTTAGTTCTGTAACGTAGGACTGCTACTAAAAGTCAAACCCTTTTTTACTGACAGGAATGCCCCCATCCCTGGTTTCGCTCGGTGTTGATTCCTACTCCCAACTGTATAGACACTGAACTGATTTTTAGAATAAACTAGGCTTGAGTAAACTGTTACTGATTGTGCTGTTTAACTGAACTGGACTGATTTTACTGAATTCTGTTAACTGACGAAATATACTGAGTTCTATTACTGACTGAGTATACTAAGTTCTGTCACTAACTGAGTACTACTGTACATGATATCATTGAGACTATCCTAAAACTACTATAAATCTAGGTAGTAGCTAGATTGTCGGGAATTAGATACCCCCAAGACTCGATAACTTAGATAGTAAAAACATAGCACAATCTTGAAAACAGGATAACTAGTCACTTTGTCACAATTCATTCATTAAGGCCTTTTAGTAAACACTTGCATGGCATTAACTTGTACACATACTATTATGTCATGATTCACTATTCAACTCTCATGAGCACTATATCAAACACTTGGGGGCATAGTTTATGCACATAATACTAGTCAACATGCAAGCATCATTATCACTATTCCAAACTCACAAATTAAAGGATTTCCAATATGAAACTACATAAAACTATACAAGTTCTATTTAATTCACATGAATTTTGCATTTTATCATAGATTAGAACCAAAATAAAATCATAATCATGAATAAAAGTTTACTCAAAATGGAATTTATGAAAAGAATCATTTTGAAATTTTGAAAGAGATTCTTGAACTCCAAGGGTGGAAGGAAAAACTTGGATGAACACCTAACATACATTGGAAAGTAAATTCATGAAGATTGATGGTGTGTTCTTGAAGATTGGTCTTGAAATTTGAATGCCCTAGGGTTTGTTCTTGAGTAAATTTGAGAGAGAATGAGAGATTTTTTCTTTAGAGTAGGTTAATCTCGTGTTTATGGGGCTGATTAAGAGTGGGAGAATGACCCAAATACCCCCTGGATGCAGAGTTTTAATGACTGATAATGTGCCCAGTGACGCGATGAGCACCGTGCCATGTCGATGGCATCAATGCGATGACCAACACACCACTTCGATTATGCGTTGGTTTACTAGAATTGCACTAAAAGATGGGGAAAAATTAACTGTCGACGTGATGGCCGATGCGATGCGTCGACCCACTATTTTGGTCACTTGAATATGATTCAAACGAGGTCCAAAAAATCCAAAACTCACTCGATTTAATCTATTTATTCATCTGATTATAATTCAATCTATGGATCAACATTTTAAGATCATCAGGGTCGTAAAATAAGATTACCAAATTATGAAGGCTAAAATAATTCTAGGTGTAAGAACTTAGCTGAAATTTCTAAGTCTAGGAACTCTTTTCAAGCTTTAACGTACGAAGTTAGGCTTAGAATTTTGTGGGGTCTTACAATATCTCCCCCTTTGGGAACATTCAACCTCGAATGAGGCTGAGTAAGCTGAGAATACTCATAAACTGAACCTACATACTGGACATGCACAACAGAAGAATGATTTCATAACTGAAACTACTGATATACTTAGTTTTCACACTGAACATGTATAACTGAAGTATGAGTGAATTTTTGAAGGCATGACACATAAATGAGCTGTTTTATGGAGGTATGCATGATATAATAATGCTATAAAACTGAACTGATAGAGAGTTCTAAAGGTAATCTGAGCATCGAACTGAGTAAATTCAAGAAAAACTATTACCTTAAGCTGAGTCTGAATTTACAGAGAAGAGGTGAGGATACTAGGTCCGCATATCTTCTTTTGCTTCCCAGGTAGCTCTGTCAATGGAATGATTCCACCAAAGAACTTTGAAAAGAGAAACCTTTTTGTTCCTTAGTCTGCGAACCTGAAAATTGAGAATTTTTACTGGGATTTCCTCATAAGAGAGGTTGTTCTGGATGTCAATGCCCTCTATCGGGACTACAACTGCTAGGTTACCTATGCAGTTATTTTGCAAAGAGACATGAAATATTTGGTGCATTGAAGCTAAGTCTGAAGGAAACTCAAGCTCGTAGGCTACCTTTCTGAAATGGCTGAGAATTCGGTAAGGACCGACATATCGGGGACTAAGTTTCCCCTTTTTTCCAAACCTCTTCACTCACTTCATAGGAGAGATTTTCAATTATACAAAGTCACCAATCTCAAACTCGAGATCCTTTCTTCGCATGTCGGCATACAATTTCTATTGTCTCTGAGCTATCTTGAGCCTTTCCCTAATCAACTAAACTTTTTCTAAGGTATCAAATACCAAGTCAATCCTTACCACTGCGACCTTACCTACTTAAAACCAACCAATAGGGGATATATATCTCCTCTCATAGAGCACTTCAAATGGAGCCATCTAAATGCTGGAATGATAACTAGTATTATATGCAAACTCAATAAAAGGCAAGTGGTTATCCCAACTACCCTTAAAGTCAATGGCGTACGTTCTTAACATATCTTCTAGAGTCTAGATGGTCCTTTCTGCTTGACCATCTGTCTGAGGGTGAAAGGTTATACTGAGGTGAACTTGGGTACTAAGACCCTTTTGGAAAGCTTTCCAGAAATAAGAGGTGAACTGCGTACCTCTATCTGAAATGATGGACAACAGAGCTCTGTGCAATCTAACCCACTCTCTAACATAGATCATGGCATAATCCTAGGCTGAATAAGAGGTATGAACTAGTAATAAATTAGATGATTTGGTCATCCTATCTGCTATGACCCAAATTGAATTATGTTGGCGGCGAGTACGGTGCAAACTCGTCACAAATCCATGTTCAGTTTCTCCCACTTCTATTTGGGAATACTAAACTCTTGCATAGACCCACTAGGATTATAATGATTAATCTTGACCTTCCGACATGTAGAGCACTTAGCCACAAACTTTGCAATGTCTCTCTTCATCCCACTCCACCAATAGACCTCCCATAAATTGTGGTACATCTTAGTGGACCCTGGGTGAATTGAGTAACGTGCTCCATGCACCTCTGTAAGAATCCTCTATCTCACGCTATCCATATATGGCACACATAGTCTACCCTAGCAGTGTAATACACCATCTCCTCCTTGGGAGAAAACCTCTACTTTTTGATGTTTGACTAACTCTTTTAATTTAACTAAACTAGGATCTCTATTCTACTTTTCTTTTACCTTGAAATCCAAAGAGGATTCCAAACTATTCTGCACCCATACACTACTCTCTGCTGAATTGAATAAGCGGACACCTAGTCGAGCAAGATGATGAACTTCCTGAACTAAATTCTTCTTACCATACTCCACATGAGCAACACTACCCATAGACATTCTACTAAGAGAATAAGCCACTACATTGGCCTTGCCCGGATGAAATAGAACACTCATATCATAGACTTTCAATAACTCTAACCACGTTATCTAATGTAGGTTTAGGTATTTCTAAGAAAACACATACTGCAGGCTCTTGTGGTCTGTAAATACATCCACTTGTACCCCATACAAATAATGGCTCCAAATTGTTAAGGAAACCATGACTACTGTTAATTCAAGATCATGAGTGGGGTAATTCTTTTCATGAGGCTTAAGCTTTCTAGAGGCATCGGCTATGACCTTACCTCTCTGCATCAAAACATACCCTAAACCAACTCTAGAAGTATCACAACACACAACAAATCCTTCTGAGCCATCTGGTAAAGTCAAAATTGGAGCTGTAGTGAGTCAAGTCTTTAACTCCAGAAAAACTCTTCTCATAAGAATCTAACCACTGAAACTTGACTTTCTTCTGAGTCAATCTGGACATGAGGGATGAAATGGACAAAAATCCTTTAACAAACCATCGGTGATAGCCATCCAAACCCAAGAAACTCCTGCTATGTGATGGTGAGACAGGTTTGGGGCAGTTTATCACTACTTTGGTCTTTTGAGGATCAACTCTAATGCCATCAACAGAAACTATATGACCAAGGAAAACTACTGACCTTAGCCAAAATTTGCACTTACTAAATTTGGTGAACAACTGATGGCTCTGAGATTTTGTAATACTATTCTGAGATGGTCTGCATGATCATGTTCACTGCGGGAGTAGACAAGAATGTCATCAATAAAGACTATGACGAACATGTCCAAGTACTGCTTAAACATGCGGTTCATCAAGTTCATAAAGGATACTGGATCATTGACTCTGAGCTGGTGATAGACTGATCTGAGGAATTTGAAGTAACCATACCGAGTTTTGAAATCTAGGAATTTAACGTAACCATACCGAGTTCTGAAAGCTATTTTTGGAATGTCACATTCTCTGACTCTGAGCTGGTGATAGCCTGATCTCAGGTCTATCTTAGAAAAGTATCTGGCACCCTGAAGTTGGTGAAATAAGTCATTGATTCTGGGAAGTGGATACTTGTTCTTGACCATGACTTTATTTAGTTGATGGTAGTCTATAGACATTCTAAGAGAACCATCTTTCTTATGCACGAATAAAACTGGTACACCCCAAGGGGATACTCTGGGTCTGATGAATCCCTTATCTAGAGATCCTTCAACTGTTCCTTTAACTCTTTAAGTTCTGTTGGGGCTATTTTGTATGGTGGGATAGAGATAGGATGAGTATTGGGAAGATGGTCTATTTTAAAGTCAATTTCCCACTCGAGAGGGACTCAAGGAAGATCTTCTAGAAATATATCTAGGAATTCACATACTGCTAGAACTGATTCAAGATTAGGGGTCTTTGAACTTGAATCGTTAACTTGAACAAAATAATAAACACATCTCTTAGATATCATTTTTATCACCCTTAGGTAGGAAACAAGCTGACCTCTAAGTGCTGAAGTACTACCCCTCCACTCAAGGACAGATTTATTCAAAAACTAAAAATAGACGACTCTATTTTTGTAGTCAACTGAAGCATAGCATGAATAAAGCCAATCCATGTCGATAATGACATCAAAATCTATCATTTTTAATTCTACTAAGTATACTCATGTGACTTTCTGAGATACCATAACTAGACTGTTCCTATATACCCGTCGAGCTATGATGGATTTACACACTGGGTAGAGACCGAGAAAGGCTCTATTAGGATTTCAAGACTAAATCTAAAGTCAACAGGTATATAAGGAGTTACAAAGAACAAAGAAGCTCCTGGATCTAGCAAAGCATAAAGATGGAAATGATAAACGTGTAACGTACCAGTGACCACATCAGGAGAAATTTCCTGATCCCATTGGGACTGAAGTGCATAAAACCTATTTGGGCTTGCCCACTAGTGGCACTGGAAGTGGTATCCTGTTGACTGGAGAGACCGAACTGAGCTGAAGGAATATTATACTGACTCTGCGAACCCAACTTAGGACACTCTCTAACCCTATGACCTGGCTTGCCACATCCAAATCATACAACACTAACAACCCTACAAACACCATGGTGGTGTCTGCTACACTTCTGAAAAAAGGGATTTGTTCGGGTACTGCTAACACTACCTAGAGGTTTAGGGCGTGGTTCTTTATCTTTATTATCATCTCTAAATTTTGGCACTGGAGAAATGGCTAAGGACGGAGATGGAACTGAAGATTTCAGGCAGAACTGAGAACGATTTCCACCCTTTAACTTAGGCTGAGTGAAGTTGAAGCTACTTGTTCTAGATCTCTTATTTTCCCTCTCCTTCTCCTTATTCTTAGTCTTCTCTATCTATTGAGCATAGACCATGAGCCTGGATATGTCCATCTTCTTAATAAGCATTGCGGTCCTACACTTCTTTACCACTCACACAAACTTACTTATCTTAGATCTGCTATGTGATACCACATGAGGGGTATATCTGGCTAACTGAGTAAGCTTAAGAGAATAATCTTTCACTGTCATGTTTCCCTACTTCAGATTAATGAACTCCAAAACCTTTACTTCCCTCAACTCTAGTGGGAAGAACCTATCCTAAAAAATAGTGGCAAACTTCTACTATTCTACGGGCCCTACATCTAAGGCCCTCTCTGCCTTCCACTGCTTTAACCATGCGTGAGCCACACCCTGCAACTGATATACAGCCAACTTAGCACTCTCACTCACAGTAACCTCCATAATATCTGTGACTTTTTATACTTTATCAAGAAATTATTATGTGTCCTCATCTAACTTAGACCCGATAATGACTGGAGGGTTCATTCGAGTAAAGTCCCGAATTCTAGCTGCAACAGTATTGGCCACTATGTTGGCTAAAATAGTAGTTAGGCATTCATTCTAGGATACCACAGACTAAGCTAGAGTGGTGAAAGCTACTTTGAATTTAGAGTGGGAGGCATGCTTATCCAGCGGATTTGCCTGAATGGGCAGAGGTCCTGACTTCTATTCTTATTTCGTTGTTCCTTTTGGGAGGCATATTTTGTAAATAGAAAGGAAAAATAATTAGACTAGGAGTTTAACTTGAGCTCATGCTCACTCACACGATGTGAATATTGAAAGAAGGGAAACTTTTCCTAAAATGCCTCATAACCTCTTGTTTATAAGTATGGTGCACTACAAACCCATGTACAAGACTCTACTTGATGCGATTTTCAAACTTCCTAGGACTCTATTAAACCTTACGCTCTAATACTAAGTTTGTAACACCCCGAGTATGCACCCCGGACATTACACGAGGCTCATAATCCCAAAGGACCACAAGCTAGCCCATGATTGGTACCTGCTGCAATTATTGCATAATAATAACTCTGTAATAATGTGGAAATTAGGTTGAATCTTCCATAAGGTTTATAACTAAAATAAAACTCTAAATAATGATAAAGTTTTTTTGAAAACTGAATAGCTATCTGAAATAATCTAGTCTTAAGATCCTCTAACTGAACTGTCTGAATATGGAGTTGATGGGATAAGCCCCTAACTAACTATGAATACTGAAGTACTACTAACTGAAATAATAATCTATCCTCAAACTATGAGGACTCACCACTAAATATGATACTGATAATCTAGGCTGCTGGGTACAGTTAGTATTCTGTGTGTCTGAACCTATGAGATAAGACATCATAGTGCAAAAAAAAGGTTTGTGTCCGTACTTTGAATATACTGGTATGATAGGTAAGGTACGACTGAATGAAGGAGTTCATATTTTTGAATAGTAACTGGATAAGAAATCATGAGTATAATTGAGTGCGAGTACATGTATATCTGAAACTGCTGTAAAATATTGATTATGCACATAACTATGTATACTATAAATAAGATCACATTTAATACTAGATGATGCATTTTGAAAACTGAATGAATGATATTTGAGTTTACTGATACTGTATTACTATTAACTGAGTGATTATTTCTGACAGTCCTGATTTGGTAGAACTGAACTGAATTCTAAACTAAGTTAGGTGACTGTATCTAACAATACTGATTCTGATATTAAACTGAGGTTTTATACTGAGTTTGAAACTAAAACAAAAACCATGGGAGTGTTAATCTAATTGACATACCCCAGTTATGAACTGAGTTGGGTTTCAACTTATGACCCCAGTTAGAAGGGTGTTAGCACCTTGCCAAGGGATACTAACAATGGCTATGTGTTAACCCTCTCTGGCAGGAAGCCCTTTCGTCAACCATCGCTGGCAAGAAAACTTGTACGAGATGTATCAACCCTAGACTATAGGAAGATATCACAACCTACGCTGGCTACGTAGTTCTGTAACGCAGGGAATGCTACTAAGAGTTAAACCCTTTTTTACTGACAGGAATGCCCACATCACTGGGTTTTCTCGATGTTAATTTCTAATACCAACTTAATAAACACTGAACTGATTTCTAGACAGTACTAGGCTTGACTGAACTATTATTGATCGTCTTTCCTAATTGAACTGGACTGAGTTCACTGAGTTATGTTAACTGACTAAATATACTGAGTTTTATTACTGACTGAGTATACTGTGTTCTGTTACTGAGTATTACTGTATGTGACATATCTGAGACTATCCTAAAAGTACTGTAAATCTAGGTAGCAGCTAGATTTTCGGGCATTAGATACCCCCAGGACTTGAAAACAAAGATAGTAAAAACATAGCACAATCTTGGAAACAAGATAACTAGTCACTTTGTCACAATTCATTCATTGAGGCATTTTAGCAAACACTTGCATGGCATAAACTTGTACACATACTATTATGTCATGATTCACTATTCAACTCCCATGAATATTATATCAAACATTTAGGGGCATAGTTTATACACATAATACTAGTCAACATGCAATCATCATTATCACAATTCCAAACTCACAAATTCAAAGGTTTCCAACATGAAACTACATAAAAATTCATACATGTTATTTAATTCACATGAATTTTATATTTAATCATGGATTAGAACCCAAATAAAATTATAATCATGAATACAATTTAACTCAACATGGAATTCATGAATCATCTTAAAATTTTGAAAAAGGTTCTTGTACTCCAAGGGTGGAAGGAAACCCTTGAATGAACACCTAACATACCTTGGTAAGTAAATTTATGAAGAATGATGGTGTGTTCTTGAAGATTGGTCTTTAAATTTGAATGCCCTAGGGTTTGTTCTTGAGTAAATTTGAGAGAGAATAAGAGATTTTGCCTTTAGAGTAGGTTAATCTCGTATTTTTTAGGACTGATTAAGGGTGGAAAAATAACCAAAATACCCATCTAGATGCGGAGTTTTACTGACTGATAAAGCGCCTAGTGACACAGTGAGTAACGCACCGCATTGTTGTCATCAACGCGATCACCAATGTGCCCATTGAGTTTGTGTTGGTTCACTGGATTTGCACTGAAAGCTGGGTAAAAATTATCCATCGACGCGATCAGCGACACGTCGAGATCATATCGACCAACTATTTTGGACACTTAAACATGATTCAAATGAGGTCCCAAAATCTAAAACTCACCCAAAGTATCCTATTGACACACTTGATCATGATTCAATCCAAGAATCGATATTTTAAGATCATCAGGGTTGTAAAATAAGATCTCCAAATTATGAAGGATAAAATAATTCTAGGAGTAAACACTTAGCTAAAATTTCTAAGTCTGGGACCTCATTTCAAACTTTAATGGACTGAGCTAAACTTAGGATTTTGCGGAATCTTACAATTGTTTTTGCTAGACTATATTTTAATTTAGCTTTAATTATCTATATTTTTTCCTTAAAAAGAAAATTTATATGTTTTTTTCATTCTTAAATAAGTGATTTTTAAATTTTGAAATGTTATTATTAAACAAGTAGTGTTTTGGAGAATTAAGATATTAAATATGTTCCTTGTTTAAATAAAGAGAGTTTTAAAACTAATAAATTATTACATATTTTTCAACATATTTATTAGCAGTGTGTTAGTAAACATACTCATTATTATACTTCTTATTCTATAGAATAAGTATTTTGTTAAGGGGTGTTCCCATTCTAAAACAACTGCTTATTTATAAATCGAGGGAAAAACAATTTCACCTTTAAATATTTAATAACCAAACACTCAACCTTTCACAAAATTGAAAAAATAAAAAAAATAAATGTATTTATGTTGTAAATATAAGAAAGTTTTGAAAATCTATCTAAAATAGTTTATTTGTAAAATAAAGTAATTTATTGAAGGAAAATTAGAAGATGTGACTTGAATGGAACAAATCTAACTAAAGTTTCTTCAAAAATTAGAGTTATAGTGTGATTTGATTTTAATCTCTTAAGAAACTACATAATATGAAATTAATTAATTAATAGACTAAATTTTACCATGAAGTAGAAAGAATATTGTGCCTATAAATTAAATATTTTCCTTCTCAATGTTCAGAACGTCTTCTTTATGCTCCCTTTAACGATTTTGTAATGGTGAAAAATAAGAGAGTGTGCCAAAAAATACTGAAATGAAGGTGTTAGATTTTGAAGCAGCACGTTTTGCAACTTTCAAAAATGGAATAAAAAGACTTATCAAGAAATCAGATAGGCTTTCGATTACAATGGGAGAAAGTGTTGCTTTTGTTTTTTTTTCCCCTTATGGCATTTATGCTTATGATTCCTCTAATAATATCGATGAATTGATAGATAATTTCCTAAGTCATCACAAGGATCAAACCACAAGCACCAATATTGTTGCTCTTCTTCACTCTTCATCTGGGAAAAGCAATATGATGAATAACTTGAATGTTATTGTTAATCTTAATGATGAGAAGGCCTCTCTAAACAATTTATTTACAATTAAATGGAGGTTATAGATTTGGTTATCATCAAAGAAGATTTTATCAGTCTTATTTTATTTACTTTTAGATTGTCAGTGACGTCTGTGTCATTTAATAAATGAGTCTTTCTATTAGTTGGTTGTTGTCCTTTTTTTTTTAGTCGTTTAATAATTTGTTGTCATTTCTTTAGTCCTATATTTCTCCACGGTCTTAACTATGACGTATAAGGTCTTATGGTGTATTTTTCCCTTTTTCTTATATGGGTATCGTATAAAATAAACTCTTCTCTATTAGTAGTTTGTAATGACTTTCAAGGTTATTTTGTAAGTTTTTACTTTTTTCTTCTCATGTTTGACCATACCCATAACTTTGGTGAGTTTCTTGTCACTTGTAGAGATGGGTGATATGATTCGTGATTTGTCTAACAATTATTGATGAGTTTTAGATGTTTAAAACTCAAAAGTTTGACCAGATTTAGCAATTGAGATTGAGGAGGTAGATTTTGAGTTTTGGCAATTTCACTAGGTCTAGGGAGTAATTTATTGTTTGGTTGGGTGGTTTGCAATATCTCGAGGCACTCGAGAGTGGTTTGGACCCTTGAATTGAATTCTATAGTACTTAAAGTTAGAATTGACCATGAGTAATATTTGTAATGTCTCTCAAGGTCATTTTGTAATATTTTTCTTCTTTGATCCCAATGTATACCTAAAATAACGAGAAACAGAGGGTAAAAAAGGTGCCTTTCTCTTCTTCTAATCCATTGTTGTTTTCTCTCTCTTAGTGATTTTTGTTGTTCATTGTTTCTATTTCTGCTTCTTTATTCATCATCTTCTTCTTCATTATCATCTTCTACTTTATTATCATCTTCATCTTTTTCTTGTCGACCATTTATTGTTGGTGTTGTTGTTGTTGGTACAACATTACTGCTGTATCTGACTAATTTCTTAGGTCAAATTTTGTTTACTACATCACTTTCCACTTTGGCATTACTTCATAGGTGACTTTGGTAAGTAAAATTATGATTTTTATTCGTATTTGTCATCTGGGTACAGTTCTGTTTTTCCAACAATGGATAGAACCCCAATCATGAATCCAACATAAGTGCCCACAATTTAAACAGATCAATCATCTGGTGCATCAGATTAGTTATTTGTTGGATCAGGAGATTTATCTGTAGCATCAGACAGTTTATCTGTTACATCAAATGTATTATCTGTTGCATCAGACATATTATCTGTTGTATCAGAATGTTTATCTGTCATTGATGACTTTGGAAAGTAAAATTATGATTTTTATTCGTATTTGTCATCTGGGTACACTCTGTTTTTCCAATAATGGATAGAACCCCGATCATGAATCCAGCATAAGTGCCCACAATTTAAACATATCAATCATCTGGTGCATCAGATGAGTAATCTATTGCATCAGAAGATTTATCTATTGCATCAGACTATTTATCTATTGGATCAGACATATTATCTATTTTATTAAGATGTTTATCTGTTGCACCAGACTAATTATCTGTTGCAACAAATGATTAACCTGTTTGAAACAACACAAATCAACCCCTGCCACAAACCCAATAGATAACCAATATGTTTTAACTCTTGCTATTGCTACTGGATTCAAAATTATTCTTTACGTCCAATTACCCGTCCCAAATTTCCTAATTGGATTTCACATTTTACTTGTTTTTTTCCTTAATCAAGAAAAGATTAAAAAAAATTCATGTTTTACCCTTTGCATTAATGACTTTTTCTTCAAATTAAAATGGAAACATCATTTAATAGGGGGACTATATGCCGATCGTCATTAAAAGCATTCTTCTCTTATAAAATTTCAATTGAATAACAAACAATGGTTATTTCAAACATGTCTGCTATCCCACCAACTGAGCAGTCGGTTATGGTAAACTAGACATGTTATTAATTATTTTTCTTAATCAATATGGCATCTCAATTTGGGATGGGTAATTTGAGACGAAGGGAGTACGAATTAAAACGTCAGAGCCAAGCAAAGCAGCAACCTAGTCATCTATTGAAGCAAACTATTTATCTGTTGCATCAGATTTCTTATCTGTTGCAACATGAGTAATCTGTTTTGAACAACACATGAACCCCTGCCACAAACTCAATAGATAAATCTTGTTATTGCTACTGGATTCTAAATTATTTCTTTTTACGTCGAAACATCGACATGTTTGTTGAGAATATAATAGACAAAATGCAAATTAAATATGGATTAAAACGTCAAAGATCAAACAAACTTTATTTATTAAACAAAAATAAATAAAAATACATATAATAGTCTAAAAGAAATATAATAATCTAATTATTATTATTATTATCATCATCATCATTGCTAGCCGGCCAATCTTCAACCGGAAGTAGCAAGGCCCTCCTCAGCCTGCATATCTCGCGGAGCATTCTTGCTCTAACTCCTCCCAGTTTCCATTTTAGGTTACAAACTTAATTTCAAAGTTCATTCACAACGTCTTGCAGAAAGCAACGTCCTACACTGGGTCAACCATAATTTTATCTTCTAGAGTGTAATATGAAAGACAAGATGCAATAAATAAATAGAGTGTAGTTGAATGAATGATTGAGTAAGAAGGGACCTATTTATAGAAGATTGAATTTGAATGAGAAGCAAAAAGGAGCGACTATTTACCTCCATACATTAATTACATTTTTGATTAAAATAAGAAAATAAATATTGTGATATAAGTCATGACTTTTCAGATTATTATTATTAATTAGTTCTTTTGAAAAACCGTTTTTATTGAATTGTGGCAACAAATTCTATATCTATTGCATCATTTACCACATCTGTGACAACAGATATATTATATGTTGCAAAAAATATAAAATATGTTGCACCAGATAGCCTATCTATTGCAATATATAATTTAACTGTTCACCTCCATTTACTAATTACATTTTTGATTAATGTGAAAAGTAATGACTTCATTAAATTAAAAAATATTGTGATAAGTCATGACTTTTCAAATTATTATTATTATTAATTAGTTCTTTCCAAGAACTATTTTTATTGAGTTGTGACGATAGATTAGATATCGGTTGGATCAGATAAATTATCTGTGACAATAGATATATCATCAGTTGCAACAATAGTGAACTAGTTGCATCAGATAAGTTATTTGTTGCAACATATAATCTACTTTTTTTTTTTAAAAAATAACTATCATCATATCATTAATCCAAATTTGCTTACTTTTTTATTTTATAAATAAAAAAACACCTTTTCAAATTCCTTAATAAAATAATAACCATTTTATTATATAATAAATAATTTTAAAAAATAAATTCAAAAACAAAAATGGTGAAAAGTCACGATCAGTTATTAAAATTGTGGTTATAAATTGTATTTATCATTTATTTCCTTATTATTTATTTACAAAATATTTTTCATATTGAATAATCGGAAAGTCATGTCTTTTTGTTTTTACCCTCTCAATAACAACAGTAACCCTTTTTTATTAATAATCACCAGGTGCAACATATGATCGATCTGTCATAACAGATTAACCTCTGTAGACACAAGTTGCAACTCAATCCCTACCACCAACCGTCGACATGTTGAGAACATGGAATAAGCAGAATGATTATTATTAAATACTAAATAAGAATTAAAAATTCAAAATCGACAACAAAATGAAATGAATGTTCATATATTTTTGAATCCCTTGGGTAGATCCGATATACAAAAGGAGGAAAATAAATACATGCGCTAAAATAAATAACATTACCTAATTATTACTACTACTATTATTATTATTGTCAATCGAACATTTTTCATCTGGCAACCTTGCTCCAAAATCAGCCAAATCTGTCTGGGGTTCATCAAACTACCTTTGAAGTTCACGCAAGGACTCGATATGAATATTCTTGTACGAATCTGGATCATCCATGTTTGTAAGGAGGGACCTATTTATAAATTATTGTATCTCAGAAAGAAAAGAAAATTGCTTTAAAATAAATCTAACAGATGGGTAATCAGTTGCAAAAGATATTCTTTCTGTTAGATAACTTACAAAATATGGAAATCTTTTGCAATAGAGGTATATATCTGTTTTATTTCTGCAACAGGTTGATCAACTGTCGTAACAAATGTCTCCAATTGTTTGATAATATAAATAGATGTGTCATCTGTTGCAACTAGCTAGTCATCTATTTATTCAATTTAAGCCATAGATGGACTAGGAAGAATAAAGTGCGTGCAAATGTATCCACTATCATATGGGTGGGAGTTAAGTATTTATTACTGATAAGGTCACTGGGACAACACACACAAAGTACAATGTTTTTGTGAATGTAGTTTTTAACCGATTAGGCATTGATCATTCAAACAATATCTTGCATTGTACCGTTAAGTTTGATGGGTTTGAAATTGAATAGGCTGAGGACCTCATAAAGATGGTGCAGATACCCTGTTACGAATTACTGACGGTTGTTGCTCATGTTTATGTGTGTCAAATTTTGAGAAAGGATCACTATTTATCGTCACTGCAAAGAATCAATAATGATTGGACTTAACTTTAAGTGTGCATTGGACCCTTAGAGGGCCCTCGAAGCCTCGAAATGCATCAAATAAGAATGGAAAACCAAGATAGTTATTGCCCTGGCCAAAATTTATATGGTTGGGTTTCTCGCTCGGGGTGATAATTATATGCCAGAAGGTCCGGTAGGAGAATTCTTTCGAGGGAAAAAGGGTGGTTAATGGAAGACTATATCATCTAAGAGCTAATTGAAGAAGAGACATAGGGTAGAAAGTAACTTCTAACAAATCTGACCGATGGAATTATCTTAATAGATGCGAAATCTGAATCAAGTGCAAATATGAAATTGTATTGGTAATGTAATTTCATCTGTTGTGTCTCTGAAAGAAAAATAATGTAGATTGACACTTTGATAGGGAGCTGCATAGTCAGGATTATCACCTAGGTAGAAAATAGGAGAAGACCAAAAAAGTAGCCTCACGGGCATCGACGGTTGAAATGATGTTCAGCGAGTCTACAAAACTTACGCCAACAACAACTGCAGTTAAAATAAGGAAACTAAGCAAAGACGACAATTTATGGATTTTAAATTTTATCCCATGCCATCTTTTTTGTGTTTTCGATCAGGTTCACTGCCGTTGTCCTAATCGAAACCACAAACGAGATTAAAAGGCAAATAAAGTATCATTATTTCCTTTGCAATATGGATTAATTGATTGTGTTTTCTTTCCTTAGCATACATTCAGCATTCCTTGGAGAATATTAGATGCTTGTTGTAGTATGTGATCCCGATAATTTTCAAGCTTACCTTTAGTTTACTGATTCTGTATTCAAGCTGGTCGCTGTCTTCGAAATTGGTAAGGAGTTCCTTGTCCCTTGTGAGTTCGATCAGGAATGCTACCTTCAAAGTTGTGGCATTCTAGAACACCTTTAGAACACTTTCTTCAGAAGCCTTAAAGGATACATGGTGGGTTACTGTGTTTGTTTTAGGTCAAAATATGTTGATGCACGTTGAAGATGTGGTCCCAACAGTTGAAAAACACACTTTTATAGATCGTTGCTCCATGCATCTTGCTCAACCAATTTGATAAATTAGTAAGCATAGAGTGACGTAGGGTGTGATCTAAACCGACTCTACCAAGCCTATCAAACATTACGTAACTCTGAGCTCATTACCCTATCAAAAATATATGCCCAAGTTAGTACACAAGTCAAACAAGCCCGATCTATTAGCCTTTCTATTGATCACTATTTTCCGATATAGATGACAAGATATTTTCTATGAAAAAGTCTACACCATCGCCAGACATGCTTTCCTGGGAGCAATTCTTCAGAAGACATGAATAGATAACTTCAAAAGAATTGCTCCCAGGCAAGCATGTCTGGCGACGATGTAGACTTTTGAATAGCATATATCTTGTCATTTATATTGGAGAAGAGCAATCAAAAGAAAGGCTGAGAGATTGGACTCATTTGATTTGTCCACTAACTCAATCATATTTTTTTGATAGGGTAATGAGCTCGAAGTTACATAATGTTTGATAGGCTTGGTAGAGCCTGTTTAGATCACACACAACGTAACTCCATGATTAGTAATTTATCAAATTGGTTGAGCAAGATCCATATAGCAATGCTCGATAAAAGTGTGTTGTTTAACTATTAGGACCACATTTTCAACGTGCATCAATACATTTTGACCTAAAACAAACACAACGACCCTCCATGTATCCTTTAAGGCTTCTGAAGAAAGTGTTCTGAAGGGCTTTTAGAATGCCACAACTTTGAAGGTAGTGTTCCTGATCGAGCTGACACGAGATTAGGAACTCCTTACCAACTTCGAAGACAATAACAGCCAACTTGAATACAAAATTAGCAAGCTGGAGGCAAGCTTGAAAATTATTGGGATTCACATACTACAGAAAGCATATGATCTTCTCCAAGGAATGTTGAAAGCATGTCAAGGCAAGAATTAACAATCAATTATAACCATATTGCTAAGGAATAAATGATACTCTATTTTTCTTTCAATCTAATAATTGGTTCCGATCAGGTCAACGAACAGTGGACCTGATCGAAAACACAAACAAGAAGGCATGAGATGAAATTTAAAATTCAAAAATTTCCACTTTCGCTTAGATTCCTTATTTTAACTACAGTTGTTGTTGGCGTAAGTTTTCTAGACTCGCTGAACATCATTTCAACCCTTGATACCTATGAGGCTGCTTTGTTGGTCTTCTCCTATTTTCTACCAAGGTGATAATCTCGACCACGTAGCTCTCTAGCAAATTGTCCATCTGCATTATTTTTCTTTCAGAGACACAACAGACGAAATTACATAGCAAGATACATTTTCATATTTGCACTTGATTCAGATTTTGTATTTGTTAAGATAATTCCATCGGCTAGATTCGCTAGAAGTTACTTTCTACCTTATGTCTCTTCTTCAATTATCTCGCAGATGATATAATCTTCGATCAACCACCCATTTCTCCTCGAAGGTATTCTCCTACCGCACCTTCTGGCATATAATCATGACCCCGAGCGAGCAACCCAACAATATAAATTTTGGCCAGGGCAATAACTATATTGGTTTTCCATTCTTGTTAAATGTAGTGCTAAGCTTCGAAGGCCCTCTAAGGGTCCAATGCACCCTAAAAGTTAGTCCAATCGCTATTGAATCTCTTTATAATGACACCAAAACTAGATCCCTTCACAATGCTTGACAAATAAACATGAGCAAAAATCGACATTAAATCTTAACAGGGTATCAGAACCATATTCATGGTCCCTTAGCCTTATTAGTTTGGACCTACCAATCTAAACTTTAAAATTGCAGACATATTGTTTAAACGATCTATGAATAATCAGTAAAAATAGCATTCACAAAATTAGTGCACTCTATATGTATTTCCATGATAATATTATCAGTAATACATACCTCCCACATATGAAGTGGTTCCATCTGCAAGCAACTTATTCCTCCAAACCCATCTTTACTGCAACCTCTTGCGATAGTTTGACAAAAGTTGATCAACTGTCAGTTCCTTATATCTACAAATAAGAGGAAAAGTATTAAGGTCACAAAATGAACATTATCCATCTGTTGCATCAAATGTGGAGTCTGTTGCAACAGATGTGGAGTCTGTTGCATCAGATGTAGAGTCTGTTACAACAGATATGGAATCTGATGGAATACATCAAACCAGCTTTTCTAATGGTTTGATTTGTTCCAACAGTTTCTCCATCTATTGCAACATCAACAACATCATAAACATCAACAACAACATAAACATCAATAACAAAGAAACAACAACATTTGTTCCAACAACATCATCAACAACAAAGAAGCAACATCCTTTATTCCAGAACCATCAACAACACCACACCACAAGTTCCAACAATGTGAAACGCACCAACAACATCAATAATTGCATCAACAATAAAAAATAAACAAAATACATACCAAAAAAATAATACTGCCAACAAGGCTTTTAGACTTCTCCTAACAGATGATTTTTTTTTGCATATTGTAATAAAAATTCTCGATTTGTTTATTCAACACTTCAAAGTTCCTTCAAATTTTTTTAATAAATATGATATGGGTAAATAGTAATTAAATAAAAAATAGATGTAAATAACTTGCAAAGAAGAAGACGAGAATGGAAGAGCAATAATGAACCATACCTTAATATCAAATAGGGGATCAAAATAGATATTTCAGTTGAGGAAAGATAAGGATCGGTTCAGATCCAAAAAGATATTTATGAGTAGAGAAGATAAAAGAGAGAAAAAAGGTTGTGACCCTAAAGAGGAGAGAAAGAAAAAAATGATAGAGTTGAATAAAATAAATTGCAACAGAAGAAAGATTTCTATAGATGTATTGTGTATGTAAACATGGGGGTTTCAATATTCATTAATTAATATTAATTAATTAGATTAATAATTTGAGGGGCACGAGGAAGACTAATACTAGTGACATTGAAAAGACAAGACAAGACTGCTCAATGAAATCACTTTTGAGATATTCAAGAAATATTTTTTACCGCCTTTAGTAGTAAGTACTACTACTTGATATCAGCTACTCGGACCAGAAGCTTGATTTAAAATTAAAAGAGCAAAAAAGATTTTTAAATCGATATGTCATCTATTGAAACATATATAAACATTTGTTTAGAAATCCAAACAGCTCAGTCATCTGTTACAATAGATATAAATATCTGTTTAATAATCCCAATAGCTCAGTCATCTGTGATAACAGATTAATTAAGATCAATTTAGACCAAATTAATAATTTCAAAACTTGTCAGTGTTTTCCAAAATTACAAATCAATCCATACAAATCATCCATTTGTGCAAAAAAATTTTTATTTCAAATCTTAAGTTCTCTCTCTTCTCTCTCTCTCTAGGGGTATACTCTCCCTCTCAATAATACAAACAATAACTACTCAACATATTGCTCAACCCTTCAAAACAGGTCAATTTTCTTCCCGTTTACGACTACATATAGTTGTTTTTTTGACTTCATTCCCACTTGTATCCATCGCTTTCTCTATCTTCATAGGAAATAGAGTTCGAGAAGAGCTCTACATTTGTTCTTTATTCTAAAAAGTAGGGCTTTTTAGTTAATGATGAAAACGAAGACTTTTAGTTGTATTATTGTAACGCCCCAAAAAACGGGTCCCGGAGCGTCACACGGTGCTTGAGGCTAGGAGTAGCCCCAAGCTAACCCTTTGAGCAATTTTCATTTGGTTCAACACAAATCAACGGGGTTTCCATAAATAACCCTCAAATATCAACAGAGTAATCATCATCCAAGAATAAAAGAATTTCAGAAAGATAACAAAATACGACTTATTAGTCAAATCCCAACATCTATACTAGTGTGACAACTCTCTAAGAAAATCAATAAAACGAGCAAGCCATTGAGACATGCCCCAACTGACTCATACTCAATTATCAAGTGTAAATAATTCCGTGAAACCAACATCAGATATTTCATCCTTGGAACATGAGGACTCACCACAATAGAGGATATAGAACAGCGTGCCCGAAGAATCACTATCGAACCTGGAACTGAGCACCAGAACCTACATTCCGAGAAAATGCAGCCCACATCCAAATATGTGGGTCAGTACCATGGAAAGGAACTGAGTATATGGGGATGTATGCAGTTGTATAAACATCATCATCATAAATATTTATAAGAAATATGCAGGATGTATGAAAGACATACATAGCCTGAAGAAAATCATCATAATCATGAGAGGATGAAATAAGTACAATAACATATGTGAGGCATCATATAATTTATCAATCACATTCAGTTCATCAAGAATATCAATTCTCATAATGTAAATATCATTTAAATCTTTCAAAAGAATAACTTTCACAATTCCACTTTGAAATCACTTCACCATTCACCAAAGACACAAGGAAACACACACACACTGGGAGATCCTATAACCGACATAAACCATGTGAGCTACATGGAGTCTAACGTACAACCCACGTTGGGGAGAGCCGTCCTATCCTTGCAATCGGAGTAGGACTATCGATATTAAATCCACACAAACTAGTGATCACTATATAAATCAGCCTCAGGCTCACTCCTACGGGGGCACGTAGTTCTAGGAAAGTAAGGTCGCTTTATACCTCCCACTCGGTGCTAAAGATTTCTCCCGGACATAGCTCAAATCATTTCAAAGACAATCCACAACAAAATAATTTTAGTAATATATAAATATACATCGGGAGCCATCATGCTTCCCATCTATCAAAATCAACCACATTGTGGATTTCTTTCACACTCGAGTTCAAAATAACTCCATTAAGACCAAAAGGTTAGATCATTTAAAATATCTCAAATATTCAACATTAACGTGCTTATAACACACTTTCTCAAAAAAAACACAATTTCCAATGGGGATTCACGACCCAAATATCAAAATCATGATAAATATCGTTCAAGATTCATGCTTTATATCTCCACATATGTAAATTCATATTTTAAAATCATAAACATCCAGATTTCATAATAATCATAATAAGATATGGGTTCATGCTTCAAATTCGTAAAAATCATGCCTTTGTAAAGAAAACTACTTTTGGGCACAAGAACGAAAGAGAGTTCTTGTTGAAAAACCCCAGATACCTTGAATAATGAAATTTAGATCGATATTCATTTTTGAGATGTTAATCGTGTCTTTGAATGATGGTTCTTGGAGTTCTTAAACTAGGAACTTGGAATCTTGAATAAATTTGCAGAATTAATGATGAGCTTTGGAGGTTCTTGAAGTTGGATGTAGAAGCTTAGGGTTTTTTTAAGGGAATTTGATGAAATATAATATATAATGCTTCTAATAGGCTTTAATATAGGGTTTGGATGGCATTTGGGTGAGGGGGAATGACCAAAACGCCCCTAAAAATTAAATAATTCTCGAATCGGTCCTTTAATGGACTGTTTTGATAGTCTGAAGTAGATCAACCATAATGTTTTACTCCGATATCCAAATTGGATGAAACCAATTTCATTAGAAAGAGGACACTCATGTATTTCCATTGATATATAGTATCTCACCCAGATCATTGTGTACGAGGAGTTATGATCGTTTGAAGTTGACCTAAAAAATTCACTTTTGGTAGGCTGAAGTAGATCGATCATAACCTTTAGCTCCGATAGACAAATTGGATGAAACCAATTTCATTGGAAAGAGGACTTGTAGGGCTTTCCGTTGATATATAGTAGATCACCCAGATCATTATGTACAAGGATTTATGATCATTTAAAGTTGGAGCAAAAATACGTCAGGCCTTAGTACTTTTTCCTGCACGTTTTACTGTTCACTACTATTCACGGCTCGATCAGAATGTTTATAACTCGTCGCTCGGGTGTCCGTTTTGGATGATCCACATATCGTTGGAAAGTTTATTCGATAATCTACGAAATGGTGGGTCATAATATAAGACATTCTCCATGAAAAATTTATAATTCATTCTAGAAGATAGAACCCAACACGTTTACGCACAAAATTTCAACGAAAAATTTCCTGGGGTATTACATTATTCCCCTTGGAAACATTCGTCCTCGAATTAAGCTAGACATGACAACATTAGATAGGGAATAGAGAATACAACTGAAGCCACTCATTAGACTCATCACCACATCGTTTCTCACTCCGAATGCAACATAGAATGCATAAATTCGAGAAACTATTGCTGAACACAATAAATGACAGCTGAACTGCTGCAACTTTTATCAAAAATGCATGATTTAGGAAAGAACGGTACCTTCGGCTTGATCGGAGTTTGATGAAAATAGGTGCGGGTACTTGGATCACATATCCACCTCAGCTTTCTAAGTTGCACCCTCAACAGATTGGTTTTGCCACAACACCTTGACCAAGGAAACTTCTTTGTTCCTTAGTCTTTGGACACTGAAATCAAGAATCTCAACAAGAATCTCATCAAAAGAAAGATTTTCTTGAATGTCAGCACTCACAGAGAAATCCATTACCACAGCATCGCTAATATGCTTTCTAAGCATGGAGACATGGAATATTGGATGAACAGAGGACAACTCGGAAGGCAACTCAACCTCATAAGCTACCTTACCAACATGGCTAAGAATTTCGTAAGGACCAACATAACGGGGACTAAGCTTCCCCTTCTTTCTGAATCTCTTCACCCCTACTCATGGGTGAAATTTTCAGATACCCTAGGTCACCAACTTCAAACTCAAGGTCTTTCCTTTTAACATCCGCATATGACTTCTGACGACTCTGCGCAGTTTTCAAATTTTCCCTAATCATCTTAACTTTTTCCATAGCCTCAAATATCGAATTAGGACCACTCACAGCCACTTCACCCACCTCGAACCAAACTATAGTTGATCTACACTTCGTCTCATATAAGGCTTCAAACGGAGCTATGCCAATACTAGAGTAGAAACTGTTATTGTAAGCAAACTCTATCAACGGTAAGTGATCATCCCAACTTCCCTTAAAGTCAAGTGCACAAGCTCTCAACATATACTCTAAGGTCTGGATGGTCCGCTCAGCCTGACCATCGGTCTTCGGATGAAAAGCAGAACTCAACAGCACTTGGGTACCAAGATCCTTCTGAAAAACTTTCTAAAATTGCGAAGTGAACTGAGCACCCCTATCCAAAATGATAGACAAGGGAGACATGCAGTCTGACTAGCTCTCGGATATACAATCTAGCATAATCCTCAGCAGTATATGAAGTATGAACAACCAAGAAATGAGCAGACTTAGTCAACCTATCAACCACAACCCAAATGGAATCATGATGGCATCTGGAAGGAGGTAAACCAATCACAAAGTCCATATTTATCTCTTCCCACTTCCAGGTGGGAATACTAAACTCTTGCATTATACCACCAGGTCTTTGGTGTTCAACCTTAACCTGTTGGTATGTTGTACACTCATCTACAGACGCTGCTATATCTTTCTTCATGCCACTCCACCAATAGATTTCCCATAAGTCTCGGTACATCTTGGTGGCACCAGGATGAATAGAATATCGTGCCCCGTGTGCTTCAGCCATAATCCTCCATCTCAGATCATCAACATTTGGGACACACAATCTACCCTGCAATCTCAACACACCATCTCCCCCTTGGGAGAAAACCTCTACTTTTTGGTCCTTGACTGACTCCTTCAATCTGACCAAACTAGCACCTAAGTATTGCTTTTCCTTCACTTCCAAAACCAAGGAGGATTCGAAACTACTCTGAACCCCTATACTACCTTTAGAAGTGTCAAACAACCTAACCCTTAATCTAGCCAAATGATGTACATCACGAGCCAACTCTTTCTTACCTTCTACCACATGCGAAACACTACCCATGGACACTCTACTTAGGGTATCCGCCATAATATTAGCCTTCCTCGGATGGTACAACACACTCATATCATAGTCCATTAACAATTCTAACCATCGTATCTGCCTAAGATTCAATTCTCTCTGGGTAAAAACATACTGCAGACTCTTATGATCAATGAAAGCATCTACATGGACACCATACAAATTGTGTCTCAAGATTTTCAAAGTAAACACAACAGCAGCCAACACAAGGTCATGGTTGGGGTAAATTTTCTCATAGGGTTTCAACTGTCTAGAAGCATAAGCTATCACCTTACCCTTCTGCATCAATACGCAACCCATCCCAACTCTCAAAGCATCACAGTACACCACAAAACCATCAACACCATTAGGCAAAGTCAAAACAGGGGCTGAAGTGAGTTGAGTCTTCAACTCCTGAAAACTCTTCTCACAAGATTTGGACCACAAGAACTTCATTTTCTTTTGGGTCAACCGAGTCATAGGAGACACTATAGAGAAGAAACCCTCAACAAAACAGCGGTAATAGCCAGCTAAACCCAAGAAACTTTGGATACGAGTCAGAGAAATAGGTCTAGGCCAATTTCCAACATCTTTGATATTTTGGGGATCAATTTTAATACCCTCGGAAGAAATCATATGACCTAGAAAAGCAACTGATCTTAGCAAAAACTCACACTTACTGAACTTGGCAAACAACTTGTGATCTCTAAGGGTTTGCAAGACAGTTTGGAGATGATCAGAATGTTCATCCACACTACGGGAGTACACCAGTATATCATCGATGAACACAATGACAAACATATCCAGATATGGTCTGAACACTCGATTCATGATGTCCATGAAAGCAGTTGGGGTATTAGTTAACCCGAAAGACATAACAAGAAACTTGAAATGGCCATAACGAGTTTAGAAAGCAGTGTTCGGGATGTTACACTCCCTAATTTTAAGTTGATGATAGCCGGAACGAATTTCTATCTTTGAGAAATAACTTGCACCTTGTAATTGGTCAAAAAAATCATCTATTCTCGGAAAGGGGTACTTATTTTTTACGGTGACTTTATTCAGTTGGTGGTAATCAATGCACATACGCAAAGAGCCATCTTTCTTTCTCACAAACAACACAGGAGAACCCCAAGGAGAAACACTGGGCCTTATGAAACCCTTATCTAGTAGATCTTTGAGTTGCTCTTTCAACTCTTTAAGTTCTACAGGGGCCATATGGTAAGGAGGGATAGAAATGGGCTGAGTATCGGGAAGAAGAGCAATCTCAAACTCTATCTCTCTATCATGAGGTATCCATGGGAGATCATCTGAAAAGACATCAGAAAAATCATTGATGATGTTAACAGACTGGAGAGTTGGAGTCTCAGACTTAGAGTCTTTGAATCTAACCGAATGGTAAATACACCTCTTGGAAATAAGCTTTCTAGCTTTGAGGTAAGAGATAAAATGACCTTGGGTGACATAGAATTCCCAGACCACTCAAACACGGATGCACCCAAAAACTGAAACTTGACCATTCGAGTTCGACAATTAATAGAGGCATAAGAAGAATATAGCCAGTCCATACCCAAAATCATATCAAAATCTACCATGTCTAACTCAATCAGATCATCCAACAAGACTCTATGAAGAACGGTAACAGGACACTTTTTATACACTTTCTAGGCAACAATTGAATCACCAACTGGGGTAGAAACTAGGATAGGCTCAGGAATAATCTCAAGACTCATTTCAAAATTCATAGCAATCAAAGGTGTAATATATGAGAAACTAGATCCAGGATCCAACAAAAAATACACATCAAATTGAAATATATGAAGCCTACCAGTAACAACATCAGGAGAGTCCTCCTATTCCTGGTGGGACGTTAAAGCATAGAATCTATTCTGGCGCTGCCCGCAAGCAGCTAGAAGAGGCACCCTGAGTGGGGCTGGGTGAGTCGCTGGAACTGGAGCACTAACAGTCTGAGTTTGGGTCTAAGGGTGATAGTCACGACAACCTTGTACATCCTATGGACAATCTCTAACTCTGTTACCCATGAAACCACATCGGAAACAACCTCTCTTCTCACCCCAACACTCACCCGAATGAGCCCTACCACACGTAGGACACAGGGGATGATTTGGCTTACTGCCAACACCGTACTGGGACCTGGATGCATATGACCTACTACCTTGCTCCTGCCTACCTATAGGTATGAGAGCACTAGCAGATAACGGTGCTAGCATAGACGAACTATCCTGATACTGAGGGCGACTCCCTCCCTGTGATCTAGTCTGACCCTGTCCGTGCTGCTCGAACCTAGCTTTCTTATTCCCTCTCATTCTATCTCTCTCCTTAATCTTGTCTACCTCAATATGTTGGGCATGAGTCATCAGCCTAGCGAGATTTATCTCACTATTCAGCATTGCAGACCTACACTCCTTAACCACATAACTAGATACTCCAATCACAAAGTTACTCATACTAGCCCGATTATCAGCCACTAAGTCAGGAGCATACTGGGCCAACTAATTAAACTTTAGACAGTACTCCCTAACAGTCATAGAGCCCTGACGCAGCTTCATAAACACTTCCACCTTAGCCTCTCTTATCTCCAAAGGGAAAAACTTATCCAGGAATGTATCCTGGAACTCTTGCCAAGTTGTTGGGACATCTCCCTCACCTCTACCTTTCCTCAAAGAAACAACCCAGTCATAAGCAAGGTCTTTCAACCTATACACAGCCAGCTCCACACTATATTCCGCAAATACATGCATCACCTGAGTAATCTTTTGTACCTCCTCTAAAAACAACCATGGGTCCTCATTAGACATGGACCCATAGAATTCCAGTGAATTCATCTGCATGAAGTCACGGATCCTACCAGCAGCTCAATCACCTCCCTATAGCTGTGGAGCCGAGGCCGGATTGGCCTGAACATTTGCAGTAATAGCTTGGGCCAATGCCTAAAAGGCTACCTGAAATCCAGTATGAGACACATTTTCATTCAATGGGTCAGTGGGTTAAGGTTGCTGACCATCATTATTTCTTCTCGCTCAACGTGGAGGCATATTTTTGAAAGAGGAGAGCACGAATCAATAGTAGAGAGAGACACTTTAAGCACGATAGACTTCTGAAAGAAAGAATCACACTTTTTCCTAAAACGTCTTGTAGCCTCCTGCTCATAAATGTGGCGCGCTACACACCGATGATCAAGACTCTACTTAACAAGGCTTGTCAGACTCCTTAGGACACCTTAAAACCTTAGGCTCTGAGACCAAGTTTGTAACGCCCCAAAAAATGGATCCCGGAGCGTCACATGGTGCTTGAGGCTAGGAGTAGCCCCAAGCTAACCCTTTGAGCCATTTTCATTCATTTCAACACAAATCAATGGGGTTTCCATAAATAACCCTCAAATATCAACAGAGTAATCATTATCTAAGAATAAAACAATTTCAGAAAGATAACAAAATATAACTTATTAGTCAACTCCCAACATCTATACTAGTCTTACAAGACTCTAAGAAAATTAATAAAACCAGCGAGCCATTGAGACATGCCCCAACTGACTCATACTCAGTTATCAAATGTAAATAATTCCTTGAAACCAACATCAGACATCATGTCCTCGAAACATGAGGATTCACCACAATGGAGGATGTAGAATAGCGTACCCGAAGAATCACTGTCGAACCTGGAACTGATCACCTGAACCTACATTTTGAGTAAATACAGCCCAAATTCGAAGATGTGGGTTAGTACCATAGAAAGAAACTAAGTATATGGGGGTGTATGCAGTTGTATAAACATTATCATCATAAATATTTATAAGAAATATGCAGGATGTATGAGAGACTCACATAGCCCGAAGAAAATCATCATAATCATGAGAGGATAAAATAAGTACAATAACACATGTGAGTTATCATATAATTTGTCAATCACTTTCAGTTCATCAAGAATATCAATTCTCATAATGTAAATATCATTTAAATATTTCAAAAGAATAACTTTCATAATTCCACTTTGAAATCACTTCACCATTCACCATAGACACAAGGAAACACACACACACACTAGGAGATCCTATAACCGACATAAGCCATGTGAGCTACATAGAGTCCAACGTACAACCCACATTAGGGAGATCCATCATATACTTGCCATCGAAGTAGGACTTCGATATCAAATCCACAAAAACTAGTGATCACTATATAAATCAGCCTCAGGCTCACTCCTATGGGGGCACGTACTTCTAGGGAAGTAAGGTCGCTTTATACCTCCCACTCGGTGATAAAAATTTCTCTCGGACTTAGCTCAGATTATTTTAAAGACAATCCACAATAAAACAATTTTAGTAATATATAAATATACATCGGAAGCCATCATGCTTTCCATCTATGAAAATCAGCCACATTGTGGATTTCTTTCACACTCGAGTTTAAAACAACTCCATTAAGACCAAAAGGTCAAATCATTCAAAATATCTCAAATATTCAACATCAACGTGCTTATAACACACACTTTCTAAGAAAAACACAATTTCCAATGGGGATTCACGACCCAAATATCAAAATCATGATAAATATCGTTCAAGATTCATGCTTTATATCTCCTCATATGTAAATTCATCTTTCAAAATCATAAACATGAAGATTTCATAATAATCATCATAAGATATGGGTTCATGCTTCAAATTCATAAAAATAAAAAAAAATCATGCCTTTGTAAAAAAAATTACTTTTGGGCACAAGAACGAAAGAGAATTCTTGTTGAAAAACCCCACATACCTTGAATGATGAACTTTAGATCGATACTCATTTTGAGATGTTAATCGTGCCTTTGAATGATGGTTCTTGGAGTTCTTGAACTAGGAACTTGGAATCTTGAATAAATTTGCAGAATTAATGGTGAACTTTGGAGGTTCTTGATAGTCTGAAGTAGATCAACCATAACGTTTTACTCCGACATCCAAATTGGATGAAACTAATTTCATTAGAAAGAGGACTCTTATATATTTCCATTTATATATAGTATCTCACCTATATCATTATGTACAAGGTGTTATGATCATTTGATGTTGACCCAAAATTCCCTTTTGATTGGCTGAAGTAGATCGACCATAACTTTTTGCTCCGATAGACAAATTGGATGAAACCAATTTCATTAGAAAGAGGACTCGCAGATATTTCCATTGATATATAGTAGATCAACCATATCATTATGTACAAGGAGTTATGATCGTTTAAAGTTGGAGCAAAAATACGCCAGGGCTCAGTACTTTTTCCTGCACGTTTTTCTGTTTACTACTATTCACAGTTCGATCGGAATGTTCATAACTCATCGTTCGGGTGTCCATTTTGGATGATTCACATATCGTTGGAAATATTATTCGATACTCTACGCAATGGTGGGTCATAATCTAAGACATTCCGCATGGAAAATTTATAATTTATTCTAGAAGATAGAACCCAACACGTTTATGCACAAAATTTCAACGAAAAATTTCCCAGGGTATTACAATTATCTTCGAGAATAGGTTAAAAATTTTGACTTTTGATGCTAAAAAAGTAGGAAGAACCCAAAAAAACTCTAGCTTTTCTCTCAGTATTTTGTTGACTGTTGTGGTATTGTTGGATGGTGTTTGTGGTGTTGTTGGAGGTTGTTGTTGATGGTGTTGGTATTTTTGTTTTTTAGTGGTTGTGTCAGTGGTCTTGGTGTTGGTATTGGTAGCATTGGTGGTGGTCTTAGTGGCATTGGTGGTGGCATTGATTGTGGTGGTGGTGGTATATCTGTTGCAATGGGTGAAAGATCTGTTTGGAGATATTAAATAGGTCTTCAAATAGATTCCCCATCTGTTCCAACTGATGGGTTATCCGTTGGAGTATTTTATTGTAATGTGGTGTAGAATAATTTATTGAAATTTTTCCACCTGTTGAAACAGGTGGAATATCTATTGGGAGATATTAAATAGGTCTTCAAACAGATTTGGGTTCCCCATCTGTTTCAACTGATGGGTTGTTCGTTGGAGTATTTTTTTTGGTTATGTAGTAAGAATAATATATTGAAATTTGACTCACATTTTTCAAAATTTTTTTGCATACATCAAATGCAATATATTTTTTGTTTTTCTTTTGTTTGTAGTTAAAAGATGTCTCCCAAAAGAAAAGAAACTAAAAGTGGAGAAAGTGGATCAACTTCCGATCACCAAACAAAATAGGCTAGAGTATAGATAGATTCGAAGAAACTTCTAGAACAATCTCAGTCAGGGCAAAATGAAGCCAAGGAAAGTGATAAATCGTCCTCACCAATGGGGTGTGAAATAATATCGGAATTCCAACATGATTCTATCAAAACCATTAGTATTGACAAGTTTCAAGTTGTGATGCCGATGAATAACCCTACAACAGTATTTGGTGATCTTGTACATAAATGTCAGTTGGGGAAACTTTTTGACGAATTTAGTATTATTATGAAGAAGGAAAAAATAGATGGACTTTTTAAGAAGAGCTGCTTTGCACACTTTCTTGAGTTGTCTGGGTCCCACCCTCTCTGTTTCCCATGATCATGGTATATGACCTTCTCAAGTGCAAGATTAAGTATGTGGGGGATCATGAAGGTCTGAAGGATGGCGGAAAAAAGATAGATGAAGTCTAGATCAACTACTGTGGCATGCCAGTTTGGTTTTGATTGAAAAAGTTTGCCATTGTGATGGGCTTGAGATGCGATCGTCCAGAAGAACCTCCCATCAAGAAAACACCCCACAAAGGGTCCAACAAACGCAAGGTAAAAAAAGATGGGTTGTTGGGCATTGTTGGACCTAGCTACAAAGTAGAGAATTTGATGGCGGATCTCAAGAATAAAGACATACCAAAGTACTATAGGGAGAAATTATGCTTAGTTTGGTTTTTCCATTCTGTTTTATTGGAAAGAGACATCAGGAAAGTCATAAAACATGATTTTTTGGCACTTGCTAATGATTTTAGGATATTCAATGATTATCCCGGGGATACGACAACTACTACTTGACTGTCAAATATTTACTGAAAGAGCTGAAGCCAAAGATAACCACATTATACGACTTTCCTTGGGCTTTCATGGTAAAATTGATCACTATTTTTACTTATTCATTAATTTATATTAAATATACTTGTGACATTTTTTTTCTGCTTGCTTCCTGTTTATAATTTTTAGGCTTGGGTATGTGAATCCATTCCTCCCCTCCGAAAATATTTCAAGGATTATTCGAATAAGGTTTCTCATCCAAGGATCCTTAGGTGGTTGGCTGTAGTAGAGAGCAGCAAAAAAAATAATAACGAGGCTGATCTCTTTAACCCTTCGTATGATACAGTACGTCTTCTTTCAACTAAAATAATTTGCCTCAAAGAAAGATATTGAAACAGATGTTCCATCTGTTGTGACAGATGGGTCATCTGTTGCAATAGATTACCTGTCAACTGCAACTGGTGCAACAGATGGGTAATTTGTTGCAACAGACGATCCATATTTCATAATAGAATAACCATATATTGCTCTGATCTCTGAACCCTACTCAACAGATTACCCATCTACTACAAATTATGCAATAGATGGGTATTCTTATGCAACATATTATGAACCTGTTTCAATATACAGATCAGCTATTGCGGTAGCGAGATCGTCTGTAGAATAAGTTGGCTGTGTTAATATAAACCGAGCCCTATGTAATCTAACTGACTATAAATTATTATTATATGATTTAAATTCTTTGTCTTTTTTTATTGGTTGTGCATCCTTGGATAGTGCCTACCATTGATAAGCTGGGGATGACTTCTTTTGTTATTCTGGGTCTTATTATTACGAAAGAAAACCCAATGGTAGATTTAATAAAGAAGGAATTGGATGGAGAAATATCCATAAGAAGAGTAGTTAGGCAAGGTCAGCCTAATGTTGAAGCTTTTGACGACCAACGTCGAACTGCAATAGATTTGGGTGCTTCTTCTTGGGGTGTTGCTGGTGGAGTTATTTGTGATGGTGGCAGCCATTATGCTGCTTCTTCTTTTATCAGTTATGATTATGATCATGTTGGTGCTCAGCCAAAAATAAATATGTTTGAAAATACCGTTTGCATAGGTACTTCCTCTCACCCCTACACCGGTCCGTCCCATCCTTATAGTGGTCCTTCTCACCCCTTCTCACCCTTATGTTCTCATTGCAAATACAAAGTATGCAAGGACAAATAGGATAAACTCCTTGAAACGATAGAGGCTATTGCTGAAGCTGCCAAGGATTTGAAATTCAAGAGAGGTGTCATAGCATCCAACAAAGTGATGGAGCCATGCACTCCTATAGTGGAGGTTAGGAGGAAGAGAAGAAAAAATAGACAAATTCTCTCTGTTCTGAAATCAACAAAAATTGCAACTCCTCCTGCTCTAATAGTTGTTGAAGTTCAGGGGCCGCCGAAGAAGGTGGACATATTCGCGACACTTGGCAAGGAGAAGAAGAAGAAACTGGAAAAATTCATCAAGATGAAGGTTCAAAAAGAATACACCATGTATTCATTTTCCGTCAAAGACTTCTCAAATTTGACAATTATGTATGTGTCGTACAAGGACAAGGTAATTTTACTTTTGCTAACCAACCCTTCCAATCTACTCCATGAAGAAGAGTCTACATAACAGATATGTAATCCGTTGAAAAAACTTTGTATTCTGTTGCAACATAATACACATCTGTTGCATAAGTTGCGTTGGCTGGATAATATGTGAACTGATTCAGAGAACCCTCTGCATTGGATTCTTTTGACTGTGTTTTCATTCCTTACAATTACTAACCTATTTAAAAATTATCTTCTTATACCATAGTATGTTGATTAAATTCTCTGTCTAATGAAAGGCAGGCAATTAGCGTACCCGGATGCTTATGATGCTGCTTATAGGCAATTAGCATACCCGGATGCTTATGATGCTATTGATAGGATAATGAACCTCAACTTCTACAATAATTTCAAGGATAGGTATGCTGAACTCTATAAGATAGATAATTCTAGTGGCTCGGGATTTGATTAGTTAGTTTCTACATTCTAATGGGATGAAGAAATGATTAAATATGTTAGAGGGAAGAGGCCATATCCACATGACAAGAGCTGGACCAAGGCAAAGAGAATCCTTACAGTCATGAATATGGATGTCACACATTTTCTTACTGTTGAGATACTACTATATGAGGGAAATATTAACGTTTATGACTGCAAGTTACCGGTCTTCAGCGAGAAGATATTTTTAACCCACATGAAGCTACTCTTCAAGTTGTTGCCCAAGTTGTTGACGCAGAGTAAGCTGATGGATCATTTTCTGGCTGAAGTCTTGGTTAAGGAATCATGGGATTTTGAAGGTCGAAATAAGAACATCCAGCTCCCAAGAAATACAACCGATGCAGCGTGCGGGCCATACTCGCTTACATACATCGAGTGTTTGCTGAGCGGCACACAAATGACCGGTGTGGGCGACATCGTTGTGGGAAAAATTCAATGGTAATGGGAATATGGGGTACTAACTAAATGGTTGAAGCCCGTATATAAAAAATAACATGCATAAAGACAAAGACGAACACGATAACAAATTTTCATTCCAAGACAATTCACTTTACATGTAGTGGCGATAATTTTTATGTCTGGCCAAGTTGAATTTTTATAATGCAACAGATTTTATATCTGTCCTAATAGATATAGTACCTATTGTAATAGATTAATTATCTGTTGGAATAGATTGATTATCTGTTGGAATAGGTTGGTCATCTATTGTGTTATACAGATGTTCCCAGTCTGTCTGTCGCAACAGATGTATGATCTGTTACAACATATAACTTATCTGTTGCAACTAATCGGTAATCTATTGGAGAAAATAAAAAAAGTAAGAAAACCTGTTATATAATTTCTAGCAGATAACCTACGTGTTCCATCTCATATTACAACATATGTCTAAATCTGTTAATAAGATATGTCGTCTGTTACAACAGATGTATTATCTATTTTGATATTTGAATCTAGTACTCCATTTCAATTAACATGTTCAAAACTAAGGATTAATTATATTCATAAACAAAATAAAATAAATCGAAGCCTTCGTAAATTACATGAAATAACTTAACAAATAAATAAAATGTAAAAAAAATCATTATGGGTACAAACAATCTACTCTATAAATAAATCAAAAAGTTAAACCAAGGTGGATAGGTTATTACATTGACGGACTCAAGCTATAAAGATCTAATCAATATGAACAAGTTGTTCTTTATCCGATGCTACGGAATTCGGCTTTGGTCGTCCTGGATCTTTAATGTTGGTTTCGTACGGTTTCTGAGCTTTCGCTTTTCTGTATTTCCATAAAAGACCAGCATATCTTTTGTGGAGTAATCCGGTATCAAGTCCATTATTTGGTACTTGTAATCCATTTATCAAATACTCGGCATAGGCGGCAACAAAAGGACCGCAATTCCTGCATTATAAAAAAATAGATAATCCATATCTTGCAGTTCATGTAAGCATTGTGAAATTTGTGGAATGAAACTAAATCATGACACTTAAACTTACAGGCTTCCAATGGTTTGTTGAGAAATTCCATCAACATATTATACATCAAATGGATTAGCCATTTTATCCCGGTATGCTTTAATTGTCGACAAATCAGTACGAAACTTTTGGTCCAAAAAGCCACTCATATCATGGTAAGTAGGCAATATTTTGGTCAGCTTTTGTATCTCAGACGATGGTCTAGAATGTCTCCTTCACGACATCGAGTCATAAAATCGGATGCACCTCTCTTTTAGAACGATGATAGCCAACACCCAATGGAATTCATCACCACAATTGATTGGGATGTACACTTCATCGACCAAAATGCCAAGCTAAGCCAGCAGGAATGCTAAAACCTTTGATGATGTTGACTAAGAATTCCTCATTTTTGGAAACTTCCGCCTGCTGTTGACAATACCTATCGTAGGCATTATTGATGTAAGCTTTGTAAAACAATTGCTTGTTGTGTATCTGTATTGTTCTTGTTTTTGCAACTTGGCCTTCTTTCGGAGGTAGTAAAAAATAACATCGATGTGCTGAACATATTATCAAATATTTTGAATTACGTAATGAAAAATCAATACGCATCTGCAATTAAATAAAGTATTAATTAATAGTATGGCACTTAAACCTTATCATTCCAGCAAGTTTGTGGCTGTGACATCAAATAGAACCAATTCTTCATTTCAGGATGTGCAACAACAAAGTTGAACATATCAAAACCAAGACTCGATTCATTCACTTTGTAGCGCTCATCGTTTTGTTTTCTACATAATGATTTATATGTGTTAATGTCAGGTGCTTACAACAAGAATTGTATAAACCAATATCCATAAAATTGATTTATGTACCTACCAGTATGATGCTTTAACAGTCCATTGGCAATCTATTCTGAATAGTCGTTGATCAAATGTGTTAGTTTTTTAGAGCCTCGGTCGAGATATTGAACCCTTCAAACGGGTAATTCTTCCATTCTCCCAAACTGACAGGCTCCACTTTTTCTTCATCTTTGGAAGCAGTTAATGGATTATCAACTGTGATATTATGCTCTTCGGCAGTAGCTATGACATCCACCTAGAAAGCCAGAATTGTCAATGCTAAGTAGAGATATACAACCGATTTTTCATCTGCAACATATGAGTCTTATGTTACATCAGATGGATTATTTGTTGGGACAAATTTGAATAGGTAAATTAGAGCAGTACGATAATTTTGAACAGATGACCCATCTATTGCAACATAAGACTCATCTATTGAAACAGATAATAAATCTGATGCATCAGGTTAGACAAGAGTTGCAATATATGTATATATCTGTTTGATAATATTTAACAGATGTGTCATCTGTTGAAACAAATATGTGCCTATTTGTTTTTTGGAATAGATGATGTATATTCACTTTCTTCAGCTCATGCTGCTCTTCTGTGGCCCTTGCACACTGAACATTGGTGCAAGAAAAAGATAGAGGCATTGAAATCTTGTTTTTTTTATGATTGATGATGCCTTGGAAGTGTCTTTCCTTCTCCTCTTAGCCGCCTTGATCTCTAGTAAAGTGTCTGGATATAAAATTCTCTTTGATGGAATGACACCCCTCTTAGATGTCATTTTCTTTACAAAAGCAGTTAGTGCATTAATAACATTAATCACTCCAGTGTGTTTCACCTTGTAGTATTGACATTTGCATGAATAACATTTGCTAAATCTAGAAAAATCTGGAGAAACATCTGTACAACCATTATGCTCATAATCATAATGGCTTGTTGTTTCAAAAACTGTAAGAGGACCATCATTAGTCCCACCCTCCAAAATTATTTTTATTGTGATGGTTGTTGCTCTAAACAATTCTTTTTTTATTCCATCAACGACCTTGGGGTCAAATAAATTTTGTACAGACCATAAAGTAAGAAAAAATGGCATCTTCAACTATCGGTTAGTCGAAATAAGCCACGGATGGACAATCTAAAATAAATTGGTACATATATTAAGAATGATGATGAAATCATTTAATCATTAATTAAAACAAAAAATTTATTAGAATTGAACTTACTACTTCCTTGGGGGTTATTGAGAAGATCAAGAAATTTTACATTTTTATTGGTTTTGGCAGACAACCGTCTCAGAATTCTTGGACAGAAAACTTCTTCCTGGTAGTTCACTTTTTGTCTCAAATAAGGAATGACTTCAAATGCCCAAGCCTATAACATGACACCAATAAATCAAAAGCATTATTGAATAAAAATATGAAAAATCATATCATGATAAAAGAAATATTTACCATAAAGGCCCATGGAAATCCATATAAATTGACTATTTTTGGCGTTAACGGAGTCAACAAATATTTGATAGTTAGTTTAAAGATTTCATAACCCCAAGGATAGCTGTTAAATGCCGCAAGATCCATGGAGAGATTTATTAAACCGAGGCTTATGTTGTTGTTGACGTGTCTCGCCCAAAACATATTATGTACAAACTAAACCAAGCACAATGATTGCTTGTGTTTCTTTGAAAGTCCTTTACCTTTCAACGCTTCTATCAGATTTTTGTTTTTGAAGCTTGGACCAACAATGGACACCAGGTTATCACGATCACTCAACTTGCCTTTTTGTCTGTTGGGTGTGCGGGGTGCTTTTTTTGGGGTCAAAGTAGGTGTAACTTGAGAAGGAGAAGGAGGATAACATTTTAGTCCGGTAACTATGACAAACTCCTTCCAACAAAAATAGACAGGCATGCCACATAATTTATCCACACCTCATCCATCTTATCTTTGTTTTCATAAGGGAAACTAAAGAGTGTATCAAACCCAAATAACTCCCTTACTCATTACCTACAAGCACCTAGCTCGTACATGACCACTAAGGGGATTGAATCTACCTTACCACCTACGTTTCAAAACAAGTTTCGACATCTGCTTTTCCAAACACTCAAACACTCCGATGGAGTTCTCATGAATACATCATGGAAACTAATCAACAAAAAACTAACTAATGAAATTTCTAAGGAATCTATTTATAGTAGTTTCCTTTTCACAACTAGCCTATTACAAAATAGCATAAAACTAGTTATTTCGGAAAGAACCCACAAGGGCTCTCTTTATTCCTGCACCATGGATTTCCTCATCTCCGAGCTATATTCCAAACACGACATTTCTTTATTAGGAGCTCGAAGAATGGCCTCCAAACACATTTTTGGATCCTTATGGTGATAAAGGCTTGAACCTCATCGTGTTGGCCTCGAGTTGTGTGATCCAAAGCATTGACTCCCATTTGACTTGTATCAAAGGATGAAACAATTCAAGCACTTAGGTAATATAAAACTAAAATAGGAAAAAATTTGATAAAATGATAAAAATGATAAGTGGTGATAGGGTGAAGAGTATGAATCTTATTTTTCAGAGATATGATTTAAAAATAGAATTATTCATCAAACTACTGCCCCTACCCCATCAATATAATAAAATTGCTGAAAGATAAAATCAAGAACTGAAGAAAATAATTATTTTCTTACTATTAAGTTGGAGTTTACCACAAAACTTACTAGGGGAAAAGCTACTATAGAAAACCGAATACTCAGTAGAGTGTCCCATATCAAGACACAACTAATTTTGTATAAAAAGGAGAGAAAGCAAACGCAACTTGAAATATTTCAAAGTGTAGGTATGTCTACTGAAATTTCAAGTTCCTATATCAAAAATGGTCAAAACAGGATCAGACTACGGACTATATCTTCATTGGATATTCTACAAATAGTGAACTATGTTGATTTTTTGTTCATAAATCTAAACATCCAAATATTTGTGACAATAAAGAAATTGAGTCAAAAAATACTGAGTTCTTTAAACACATTTAAACGTATAAGCCTACTTGAATTGTCCAGTGAAGGGTCAAAACGACCGCGGGAAGAACCAAATGAGAATGTACTTAATGAATAGATTCTAAGATTTAGTAAATGTCAAAGGACATCTACTTCCTTCAGATCTAATTGTATAATGTTTCTTCTTGGAAATAAGACTCAAACATTCAAAGAAACCATGTCTTCTATGGCTCATCCTTTATGAAAGAGGATGTCAATCGTAAGGTTGATTCAATCTTAAACAACCATACTTGGGCGTTAGTTGATCTTCCATTAAGAAATAAACCTTTAGTTTTGAAATACATCTTCAAAAGGAAAATAAAAAATAATGAAACCATTGATAAATACAAGGAAACACTTGTCATTAAAGGCTTTAGACACAAAAGAAGGTTGTGATTATTTCTACATATACTCTTCAATAACAAGGATAACATCCACTCACATGTTGGTTGTACTAGCAGTCGTATATGATCTTGATTTCATTCAATGGATGTGAAAACAACTTTCTTAGATGGAGTATTGGAGGAAGTAAGTTACATGAAAAATATAAGGGTTTTGTGGTTCTTGATAAAGAAAGAAAAGTGTGCAAACTTGTTAAGTAACTTTATGGACTAAAACAAGCACCCAACTAGTGGCATGTAAAATTTGACAAAACCATGTCGACAAATGGATTTAAGATTAATGAGTGTGACAAATGTCTTTACATTAAAGATATTTCAAATCTTAAAATAATTATTTATTTTTATGTTGATGATATGTTGATTGTCAGTAGAGACATTTTTGACATAAATGCGATTATCTGAATGATAGAAAACAAATTTAACATGCAAGATCTTGAAGATGTTGATGTGATCTAGGATAAGAATTCATAGAACCCCATAAGTTTTAGCATTGTCAAAGTCTCAATACATTGAAAAAAATACTTGATAAATTTAAGCATTTGGATTTCAATATTGCCAAGATACCAATAGAAGTGAGTTTTTCACTTAAAAAGAATAAAGGTGAAAGTGACACACAATTCAACTAAGCAAGAGTGTAGGAAAGTTTGATGTATATATATCATGAATTATACACAAACATATGGCATGTACCATAAGTAAATTGAGTTGGTTCACAAGTGTTGGTGTAATATACAATAAATTACAATAATTATAGCTGAAAAAATAAAAAGAACAAAAAATTAAGAAAATAAGGTCATCTTCTTCATGGCCGAGACACTGGTATCTCGCTTTATTTAAGGAGATTCAAGTTCACTGTGGCATAATATACACCAATAAGGAGATTCAAGCCCACTGTGGCATAATCTACACCAATCCAGAAGTATATCTTGTGAATCGTCCCCTTTTAGGTTAAAACACTTTTTGTATAGTGAATATAATTGTAGACTTAGAATATTTTCTTTGTCTCAACTCTTTATTTCACTAATATAATTACTCTCTTTTGTATAATGAATATAGTTAAAGACTTAGAATAATTTCTATGTCTTAGCACTCTCTTTCATTAATATAATTTCCACACTTCTCATCTTTTTCTTATACTTAATGTATGGACACAAAGGAAGAAACATCACTATTTATAGGTGTAGAATTCTTCCATATAATGAATAAGATGGATGAGAGATAGTAATGTGGGTAGATGAATAGTCTTGATGTTACATAAGTTACATGAATGTAATAACCATGAAGTTAGAGTTACAAGAATTAATGGCCATGTTTACCATAATTCATGCCTACTAACACAAAAAGATAATATGGTGAGTTACAAGAATAATGATACCACTTTCTTCACTTTATGCCTACTAATTGTCATGCACTTTAATATTTTCATTTTAATAATAAAATGCTCCAACATTCCCCTACTCATTTTAATATTGAAATAAGAGAGTTATCACCAATTTAGTTAAAGAGAGACTATTTTGCATAATGAAGGTGTGCTATGCATTGAAACTTCACTTAGTGAAACAGTAACCTTTTATCTAGAGTCAGTTGTGGCCTCAAGCTTGAACTATGACTGCTTAAAGGAAATAAAGTGTCACTACTTACACACAACAATCAAGGTATTGATATAAACTTTAATAGCCAGCTCTTAAGGGCCATGTGCTATCCCAATTTGTCATGAGCATTTTTGAGAATAAGACCCATTCTCATAGTAAACAACATACTTCCACATTCACATATGTTAAATCTGTCAAGGGTGCTCCTGTAATTTCAACACCCCCCTCATCTGAGATAAAAAATTTCATTTAGAGTTCTCAGACTCAACCTTCACAAATCATTACAGGAATAATGCACTCACACTATATAGAGGGATAAAATGATAGTGCATTACCAACAAGTCATCATATGGTTTATTTTTCCATTGAACCTGGTTAAAGGATCTCTAGTCCCCAAGTTGGGTTTTCTCATATATGACTCAGATTTGTGAGCTTCAATTCCACCCCCACTCAATGTGATTTAGACCTTATATTTTGCTAAGGTCATTCTTAGTTCATCTGTAAGATAATCACATAATTTTACATACTAAAAAGTTAGTGGTACCACCTGTCAAATATAATATCACAATATTTTTTATTCTCAGGAGTCTAAATTTATTGTTGTAATAAAAACTTCAAACTTTATTAATAATATTGGTGAAATAAAACTAGAGAAATTAAAGTTGTTGATTAATTCACTATTTCACTAGTTGAGCCTAAAATAATTAGTTCAACCTCCACTTAGAGTTAGCAAATAATAATTTACTTTTTCATCTCAACAAATAGCAACAAGTTATTTTTTACATTTTGCATCAAAACACTTTCAAGTACAACATAGTTTATTTAATAAAACAAGCCACAATTTTTTTTCAAGTAAATATACCTGATTTACTTGTATAACCTGCTTAAGTACATTTACACAATGTCAGGCAAAGTATAATTAGTCATATATCTCATACTTTATTAGGCAAGTATACTCCTTTTTTTCACACCAATTTCACATATTTGAATCAAAAGGAGTTTCATGGCTCATACAATCAATAAAATATATTTCACAATTTTGCTTTTTCACCATAATGTGACATATCAAAGAAAAGTTTATCACATGATTTAGGTATTTTTCATTCCTAGAATGAAATTTATCTCTCCCAAATAGTTAATGCTAAATGGCTACTCAACATTTTTTATCCTTTCTTTGATACCATGTTAGATCCAAATTTAAATACATCAAGTCATATGTAAATAGTAGCATGTGATTTATTCCAAGACTAATATGCACTTGTTACACTTTTTTATTTAACATATTCTCAAAAGTGAAAACATCACATTTTTCATGATATTATTTTTTCTCATTTCATTAGCCCCAGTATTTTAATAATTATAATACCACTTTATCTTCATGAAAAGAAGTATCACTTTATTCATTAAAAATATTATGTAGAATGTTTTTTATCGTTCTTCCGCAAGAAGTAGAAATGTTCTTTTACCCTTTCTCCATTTGAGTTGGAGAAATAGAAAGATACTTTACTTGTCTATCTCTTCCCTTCCATCTCTCGAAGAGACTAGTGATATTGAGATCTTGAGATCTCTCATTTTGATATCCATGTTCTTTCAAACTGTAGCAAAACATGAATCTCCTTAAACTTTTTGGTGTAATATACCGCAAATTACAATAATTACAGTAGAACTAATAGAAAGAACAAAAAATGAAGAAAATAAGATATTCTTCTTCAATCTTCTTCTTGGATGAGGCATAGATATCTCACTTTATTTAAGGAGATTCAAGCCCACTAGGTCATAATCTACACCGATCCAGCAGTATATCTCATGACTTGTCCCCTCAAGGATACAACAACGCATCAGTGATGTACAACTTAAGCAACTCTGGATTAGTTGAAGAATCCAAAGCTCCACTATAAAAACACCTTCCCTCAACATATTATAACTCTTTTTGTATGGTGAATATAGTTGTAAACTTAGAATATTTTCTTTGTCTCAACTCTTGTTTTCACTAATATAGTTACTCTCATTTGTATAGTGAATATAGTTGAAGACAAAGAATAATTTCTATGTCTCTCTTTCACTAATATAATTTTCACACTTCTCATCTTTTTCTTATATCTAATATATGAACACAAAGGAAGAAAGACCACTATTTATAGTTGTAGAATTCTTCCATGTAATAAATAGAATAAATAAGGGATAGTGATGTGGGTAGATGAATAAGGGATATTAGATCATTAAATAAAATAAAATAAAATCCATTATTTGATATATATTTACTCTTGGTGGAGGATCAGTCTCTTATGTTAGACCAATGAAGTTTTAATAATTGACATATAAACGTAATATGTTACTCAAGCTGGTCCAATCACATGAATACTAGGGAAAGTGAACAAAAATGGATAAAATCTCTTGCGCTCTTGATGGATCACATGTGATAAAAAGAAGTTGCAATTGAGTACAACACTTAATTGATAATATAAAAAGGAAGAGTTTCATTCAAACAAGCAGATCAAGTTGAAGAAGGAGTACTACAAAAGTAAGGAGTTTCACTTAAAGAAGGACTTTAACTTAACAAAGAAGTCTGTTGACTTGAAGAGTCCAAAAGGGGGAAAAAGAAAGCACACAGTGAAGAACTCTTTGGAGAGTAATTATATATCGGGGGAGTAAATCACTTCATTACTCACACACTTACAAAGATAGCAACATATCGACAAATTGAGTGTGATGTTCCATTGCTTGAAGCAACCTGAGTTGAACCTATTCCTATTACTTAGAGTTTAGGAATCTTAGACTTTATATATTAGGTTGGTTCCTGATTTTTATTGTTTTCTAGTCTCAGTAAAGTATAAACTGAGTTACGAGCTTTGTCTTCAAGTTTGAGAAATCGAAGACTTGGAAACACTTACCTTGGGAAGGTTTGTGTTTTGTTTAATTAGCAGTTAGAGTTTAATTCCTAGATTATAAGAGTCTAGTAATTTTTCACTTGTTGAGGCTCAATTGATTTAGTGAAATTGGGTTTAATTAATGTAGAGATATAGGTCCTGGTATTTTTCACATCTTTGAGCTAAGTGTTTTCCACGTAAACATCACTGAGCAATTACTTACTATTTTAGCTAGATAGGAACATGTTAGTCAACCTATTCCATTGATAGGCTATTGTAAGGATAAAATAAAGTAATCGGTAGGGCTCAGACTCTAACAAGTGGTATCAGAGTAGGTTATGTTACATAAGGTTAACACCTAAGAAAACATCACTGTGATGAAGTCCGCACCACCTACTGGTTACTGTGAAAGACAATCCACTACTAAGCCTCCTCTTTTTGATGGCACTTATTTTGCTTGGTGGAAAGCCAGATGGAAATGTTCATTCAAGGAGAATACTATGAGTTATGGGACAGAATTACTAATGGTCCAACTAACCCGATGAATTCGAAACACGGAGAACTAGTTAAAAAGGTGAGAAGTGAATTAGATGGAGAACAAGTTAAAAAGGTGAGAAGTGAATTTACTGTTGATGATTTGGTGGCACTAAAGAAAAATGCAAGAGCCAAGAACATCTTAGTTTGTGGACTAGGTCCATCTAAGTATATCATAGTATCTATTTGCACCACTGCCAAGCAAATTTGGGATGCTTTGGTCAATGCTTATGAGGGCACCATGCAAGTAAAAAAATTTAGAGTTGCTCTTCAGCTTACTGAATATGAATCTTTTAAGATGAAGGACCATGAATCTCTTCATCAGATAATGTCAAGACTCACTATTTTAACCAATGAATTGACTTCTTTGGGAACGGTAATCACTACTGAGAAATAAGTTGAAAAAGTGTTGAGGGTCTTTACAAAATCCAAATGGGATATCAAGGTTACTGTAATTAGGAAGGCAAAGGATCTAACTAGTATGAATTTGGATGAATTAGTAGGTAACCTGAATACTTATGAGAAGAAAATTAATGAAGCCAACAATGAAAAGGCAGCTCCTATGAAAACGTTGGCCCTAAAGTCTTTAGTCAGTGATGAGGAATTTGAACTTACTAAATAACAAGTGTCTTTTATAACAAAGATTTTTAGCAAAGTCTTCACAAAGAAGAATGGAACAGGTAGCAAGAGGCGTTCCACTATGTCCTGACCCAAACTAGGGCCAGGCCGTGACGGACATCCTAAACCATAAAGGCCCGAAACTCTCTTTTCTATCTGGTAATCATGCACAACATTCATATAATAAAAGAAGATGCGGAAACATAATATGCTATGTAAACATGGTCAATTCTAAATTTAACATAAGTGCGAAAACTGTAAAATCAACTACATCTAAATAACATCTGACTCAGTCTGCTTAATCTCGAATACATGAAAATATGACAATTATCTAAAATTGGGACAAGGCACCCAGTAGACCAAAACTGAAATAAGTGACATAATCTAAAAAGACAGGCCTTCTGGAATAGAGAAGACTCACCACTGCACAAACTGATCAGCTGTCTAAATTATCTACTGCTTATTTGGACCCCCAGACTAAGACTTAGAACTTGAGAGGTAGGGGGAGGTAGGGGTAAATATAGATGTACTGGTTCCCAGAGTATATCTAAAATAATCATTTATTATTCAACATATATGAGAGCAATTTAAAATAGTTCATAAGTATATCATATATTAAGAATTCACGTGGGCATTTTAAAGACTCTGTAAAAAATCATCTCAACTTAGAGAAATCTGTGTTACTTCTGTGCTAGGTAGTATACCCTACATCTCTGAAAAATCAGATGGGAATTATGGAAACTTCCATTAACTAGGCAGCGAATCCCCCAACCCAAGTGTGCCACAAGGGTTGGAGTATCTTAATCAACATACAATAATAATCTACCCATATCGGAAAATATGGTTTCAGGCTAAGAGTTTCTTGAACTCGCGCCTTCATCGGGTAACCACCTAACCCTATTTAAGTCCCTTTTTAAAGCTCTCTGAAAACATGCAGTCTCTGAAAACATGTTTTGAAAACATACTCTGAAAACATACTTTGTTGTGGCATAAATACATATGGTATCGTCATACCATTGACTTGCAAGTCACATCTCTGAGCCATTATTAGTCTATCATAAATCTTTGTTTTGAAAACTCAAGTTTTTAGACCACCATTTCAATAATTCAATTCAAAGAAACTCTTTCTCAAACCTCATGAAAACACATGCAAGGAACTCATCTTTGTCAAGCATTTCAATAGTACAAGGTGGTCATGTCAAAGTTCTCAATTCACATGCAATTCTTTCTCTTAAACACAAGAACACATTTATATCAAGAAACACCCTCTCAACAATTTCAAATCATGCTCAAATTCTATAAAATTGCGAAAACATCTTTCAAATCACAAAACCATAATCTTTAATTCAATACACGAGAGGGAGTTCATAATTTATGCTCTCAACGATCTTAAATCTCTAATTCCATTCATATACCTATACATGTAAATCAATTTAGGGATAGGAACATAAGTTCAAACCAATAGTAATATTAAAATATTCGAAGTACTTAATTTAGAACATAGATTTCAAAACCCCTTTGAAATTCATGCATAAAAATCTAAAAATCATGCTCTAATGGTTTTAAGCCGATGTAGTTTTTTTAAGATAAACCCCACGTACCTCTATCTAGAAATTTAAATGATGCTTCTTGATGCCCACGGCTTGGGGATTCCAAATCTTTAATTTGTTTTGAAAACCCATGATTGAATCATGATTTATTTGGATCATCAATATGAAACCCTTGAGAGTGTCCTTGAATATTTTTTGTGAATGTATGAATAATATAGTCAATTGGGGTTGAAATCTCATGTTTGGACTTATAAGGGTATGGGAAAATACCAAATATACCCTTAATGAGACCGGTATTAAAATATAACTGGGAGCCCAATTTCATGGGCCACCGCAATGCGCCACTATCGCGGTGGCTCGCTGAAATTGATGAATGGAAATTTAGCCCACTCCGTAATGCACCACCATTGCAGTATCCCACTGGAAATTCACCATCGTCATTTATACCCTCTCCGTGGTACACCAAGGATAGGAATGGTGGTATTTTACGACTAGGACTTAAATTAACCATAACTCATTCACCGAGTGTCCTTTTTGGATGCATCTTATGTCGACGGAAAACTTATTCAATCATCTACGAAATAAAAAGTTGATATCTAAGGGATTCCACCTGGAAAAAAGTATAAATCATTCTAGAAGCCAATGCTTGATATTTTAGGGACAAAATTTAGCTAAAAAAAACATTGAGGCGTTACAATATCCCCCCTTTGGGAACATTCATCCCTAAATATTGACGCGGCATACAAACAAGTATAATTTCAAGCATACTAAGGCATAGAAAGAATAAGGCAAGGATTGTACCTTCCATTTCATCATCTATTGGTTAAAAAAGGTTTGGGTATCTCTACAGGCTCTTCTTTATAGGTTAAGGAGTCTATCACATTGATTTCTTTGACAAGCAATACTAAAGAATGGTCTCCAATATACTTCTTCAACATAAATATATGAAATACCAGATAAACCTAACCCAAACTAGCTGGAAATACTAACTCATATGCAACTCCACCAATATGGTCAAATATAGCAAAGACTCAGCTTACCTTTCTTCCCGAATTGCATGACTCCCTTCCTGGGAGAAACCTTGAGAAAAACCTAATATCCAACCTCAAACTCTATATCTTTTCTCCTAACATCGGCATAGGACTTCTGACGAATCTGAGCTATCTTAAATCGTTCTCTAATGAATTTCACATCCTCTATTGCCCGATGAATAAGATAAGGCCCAAATATCTGTGTCTCACCTACTTCATACCATCCTATCGGGGATCTGCATCTTCTCCCATACAATGCCTCAAAAGGTGCCATCTTAATATTTGAATGGAAACTATTATTATATAGGAACTCTATCAATGGCAAGTGATCTACCCAACTACCTTTAAAATCAATCACGCATGCCCTCAACATATCCTTAAGGGTTAGGATAGTGCGCTTAGCTTACCCATCTGTCTGAGGGTGGAAAGCCATGCTCAAATTTACTTGGGTACCTAAACCATTTTGAAACGATCTCCAAAATTGTATAGAAAACTATGTACTTTTGTCAGATATGATGGACATAGGTGCCCCATGCAAATGAACTATTTCTGTAATGAACAACTTGGCATAATTCTCTCCCAAATAATTTGTCCTGATAGGTAGAAAGTGATCTAACTTGGTCAACCTATCTACAATCACCCAAATGTAAACATACTGGTTTTGGGACCTCGGAAGTCCTATAATGAAGTCGATATTAATCATCTCCCACTTCCACAAAGTCAAAGTTGTCTCTTGAGAAGAACCACCTGGCCTCAAATATTCCACTTTAACTTGTTGACAATTCAAATACTTGGCAACTTAGTTAGCCACATCACGCTTCATATTATTCCACCAATAAATAGGTTTTAACTACTGATATATCTTAGTAGAGTCAGAGTGAACAACATACCTTGACGTGTGATCTTTCTCAAGGATTTTCTTCCTCAGACCATCTACATCTGGAACGCACAATCTACCCTGGTATCTCAAAACACCATCACCAACAATTTTAAAAGAAAATACATTTATTTGATCCATATCTTTCTTGATGTCCATCAAGATGGGATCTTCAACCTGCTTCTCTTTGACTTCTGTACAAAGGGAAGATTTAGCTATCTCATGAATAACCACTACTCCATCTTTGGAATCTAAAAGTCGAATTCCTAGATTTGCAAGTCGGTGAATATCCTTCACCATCTATCATTTTTCTTTCCCCATATGAGAAAGACTGCCCATAGATAACCTGCTGAGGGCGTCGTCTACCACATTTGCCATTCTCGGATGATAGTGCAGGCTCATGTCAAAGTCTTTTAAAAGTTCCAACCACCGCCTCTGCCTGAGAGTGAATTCTTTTTGCGAGAAAATATACTATAAACTCGTATGGTCAGTAAATATATCAACATTTACCCAATAAAAATAGTTCTACTAGATCTTAAGTGCAAAAAACCACAGCCGCTAACTCCAAGTCATTAGTAGGGTAGTTTCGCTCATGCACCTTCAACTGCCTACATGCATAATCCACTACCTTACCGTACTGCATAAGAACACACCCAAGTCCCACTCAGGACACATCACAGTATACAATAAAACCTTCTGTACTCTTCAAAAGAGTCAGAACAGGAGATGTAGTCAACTTGTCTTCCAACTTCTCAAAACTATTCTGATAACATTCAGACCGCAAAAACTTTGCATTTTTTTGAGTCAACTTAGTAAGTGGTGCAGCTATGGAAGAAAAACTCTGGATGAATCTTCTATAATAACCCACCAAACCCAAAAAGCTTCGAATATCGGTTGAAGTCGTGGGTCTGGGCCATTTTCTCACTTCCTCAATCTTTCGGGGATCAACCTTAATCCCCTCACTAGACACAATATGTCCCAAGAACGCAATAGTATTCAACCAGATTTCATACTTGGAAATTCTTTCATACAAGTATGATCTTTAAGGGTCTGAAGGATGATTCGTAGAATATACCAAAATGTCATCAATGAATAAAATGACAAATAGATCCATAAACTAACGGAAAACCCTGTGCATTAGATCCATGAAAGTTGCAGGGGCGTTAGTCAACCCAAAGGACATGACTAAGAATTCATAATGGTCGTATCTAGTTCGAGAAGTTGTTTTTGGAATATTTGACTCTCTAACTATCAACTGGTGATATCCCAAATGAAAGTCTATCTTTGAAAAACATTTAGCACCCTGAAGTTGATCAAAAAGATCATCAATCCTAGGAAGGGGATATTTATTTTTAATTGTGACCTTATTCAACTAGCGGTAATCTATGTACATACAAAGGGAACCTTCTTTCTTTTTCATGAAAAGTATAGGGGCAGCCCAGGGAGACACACTGGGGTGGATAAAACCTTTATTTAGAAGATCTTCTAGATATTCTTTCAACTCCTTTAGCTCTGTAGGAGCCATCCTATATGGCGGAATAGAAATAGGATGGGTATCTGGCAATAAATCAATACCTAAATCTATCTCTCTATTAGGTGGTATTCCTAGGAGATCATCTAGAAAGACTTCCGAGAATTTATTCACTATGGGGACAGACTGAAGAGGGAGACTTTCTATAGTAAAATCTCTAACCTAAATAAAATGATACAAGCAACCTTTGTAAATAAGTTTACATGCCCTGAGATAAGATATAAAGTGCCCTCTAGGTGCTAGAGAATGTCCCTCCCATTCTATCACAGACTCATTCAAAAAAAGAAAATGTGACTCTTTGGGTCCTACAATTCAAGGTGGCATAGCATGAATGAATCCAATTTATCCCTAAGATGACATCAAAATCAACAATATCAAGTTCTATGATATCTGCTTCAGTATCCCGGCTAAAAATAGACACAACAAAATTTTTATACACCCTCCTAGACACAATAGAATCTCCCACCAGGGTGGAAACCAAAAAAAGGTTTGGCAATCACATCAGGCTTAAACCCAAAACCAACAGCCATGTATGGGGTCACATAAGACAAGGTAGACCTGGTATTAAGTAATATATCCACATCAAGAGAAAAGATTTGTAACATACCAGTGACTACATCTGGTGAGGCCTCTTTCTCCTGGCGGTTTGTCAAGGCATACAACCGGTTCTGATCATTTCTTGTGGCTAAAGTGGCACCATTCTGAGGTGGTGGTACAGATGAATTCACCTGCAACTTGGCTCCTCAAACTTTACTCTTTACTGTCGGACAGTCTCTCTGGATATGACCTGGATGGACACATAAATAACACACCAAAATGCCAAACTGACAACTCCCTGGATGAATCCTCCCGCATCTCCCACAGCGCGGATAGGACTAAGAGGTCTGGGCTACACTTCCCTACGACTGCATACCCTATATCCTCGGCCCCTGACTAGACTAAAAATTCTATGTACGCTGCTTAGCTGTGGGTATAGACACTAGAGCACTAGCTGCCGACTGTGCATTACCCTATTTTTTTCTTTTTCCATTTACCACCCCAATTACCGCTCTGCTGCTAACTATGACTCTGGTCTGTTGCTCTGGCTCTCTTTGCTTGCCTGTTCTTTTCCCTAAATTTGGCTATCTTCTTCTTCTTCTCCTTAACTTGCTGCATTTCTACTGATAGTCTAGCAAGTTCCATATCCCTATTCAGTATATCTCCCTGACACTTAAGTACCAGATTATCTGAAAGGCCGGAAGAAGACTTCTTCATTCGTGCCCTCATACTACTCGTCATCTTAGGAGCATAATGGTACAGTTGGTTAAACTTTAAAGTATACTCCTGAACACTCATCTTACCCTACTTAAGGTTCATGAACTCCTCTGCTTTAGCTTCCCTTAGATCCATAGGAAAGAATCGATCAAGAAAAGCTTCCACAAACTTGTCCCAAACTGTGGGCTTAGCACTGTCACCCTTTGCATCTTCCCACTCATTGTACCATTAGTTTTCTATATCCTTTAGTTGGTATGCTGCTAGCTCAGCACCCTCTACTTAATCAACATGCATTACTTTAAAAATCTTCTCCATTTCATCTAAAAAGTCCTTCGGGTCCTCTTCTACCTTAGCTCCAGAGAACTTGGGTGGGTTTATTCTCATGAACTGGATCACTCAAGTAACTTTAGAAGTAAAAGACGTAGACCTAGTATCCTATGACCTCTGAATCTGTAAGGCTACCAGTTATGCAAGTATGTGAATAGACTATCTGTATTCACCATTAGAAGCCTCTCCTTCACAACGCTAAGTGCGATTGTCCCCTGTCCGAGGAGCTCTGGGAGGACTGGTCAGTACAGGAGGTACTCCCAGAGGAGGAACAGGTTCTAGTGTATGAGCTTTGTTACGGGTCCGCATCCCATGGGTGGGATGGACTTCATCATCCTGAGCATTAACGTTGGTGCGACGGGGAGGCATCGCTGGTTTTCTGAAAAGCAAGAGGTAATTGATTAGGGGACAGATTAGAATCTGAACCACGAAATAAATCACAAAGAAGAGAAACATTATTAAATGCCTTGTAGCCTCCTGCTTATAAGTATGGTACGCTACATACCCATAAATAAGACTCTACCCAATGCGATTTTGCAGACACCCTAGGACCATGATGTCACGCCCCAAAATTCCATCGGGCCGGACTGGCACCCGAAGCCGAGAAGGCCCGGGAGAACTCGTTCAAATACCAATACTTTTCCTTACATGTCACCAAAAATTTGGACAGCACTTCGTTGCATATAGAAGAATCTAATTACCTGTATTAGCACAACACGCACAAATATATATATAATACTTGGCCGTCGGGGCCACCACATATACAAATATAACATCACTATATAAACTTCCATGACTTTACCCTTCCTTATGTCTACAAAGCCTCTAGGATATACATGACATAACTAGGGTCGGGATAAACCCCCTCCCACACACGACTCCTGTACAATGACAAAACATAAAGAACCGACTCGGAAAGCTCCGATGCAAACTGGAGCTCACCAACAATAGTTGTATGACCTGGCTCCTATCTATGCTGTGAGTGAGCTGAAGCACCTGTGCCTGCAGCATGAAATGCAGGTCCCCCATGAGTGACGTCAGTACGAAATATGTACTGAGTATGTAAAGCTGTAAATAATCATATGTGATATGGGGGATCAAGAAAATCAAACGCAAGTGAATAAATCATAATAGAAGTGAACCACACTTCATAAACACTTTTAGGATCATGCACATTATCATTAATCTGAATTGAGTTCTTGAATTCAAACACATTTGTGGAACGGTATACATTCGTTCATTTCATTCTTTACAATTATCATTCTCCATTACCTCCTCCTCCTGAACCTCCAACCACCTAACAATAATCAATACTGTATCGTACTGTGACCATTAGGCTGCCCCAGTACATATCAACTGGGATCGACCCATGCTAGGCTTATGCCCCTAGGATACCACCCATAAACACATAAATAGGGATTGACCCATGCTAGGCTTATGCCCCTGGGATACCACCCACACGTATATCAAGTAACACACATAAGAGATCTTTCCAATAACTTAGTTCAAAAGCTTTTGAGATTATTACATTAGTGTTCATGCCAATATAGTACCTTTGGAACAACCATACATCAATAGGAATCAAGTAATAGACCTTCTATACAATAACAATGTAATAAGGACTCATTGGTACATCAACAATGTGTTTCAGAATCATCAATATCACAACAATGAAATAGGAGCCTTTTAGTATATCAATGAAACATTTGACACTTTATAGAATGGAAACAACTTCGTTGGTAATGTAGAACAATACATGTTTTTGGACAACCTCGGAATCTTACTTGATGGAACATTAGTGTTTTCATGCCAAAGAACATCGTTAGAGTATGCTTTACATACCTCGTTGTAGATTCGGATACCAATTCAACACAACTTCCCGCCTTTACAAATCACTTATCTACAATGAAATGTTTGGCATCTAGTATTAGCGACCCAACACCACAATTCTCTTCCATAATTCCATACAACCAATATTTGCATACATTCCAAAAACCAACTTGAACAATAGGTTTATGTGTGTATATATATATATAGCCATCATTTCAATACCACATATCACACCAAATCCCTTCACAATTCAACATAATCCAACCATGCACAAGAATAATCCAACATCATTTCCAATCATCTTTCAACAACAATCAAATAACATACTTCTTATGCTCACATGCATATATATACATATCCATATAAATAACACCAACATAATTTACATCCTTACCATAAAATGGCCCTTTTGATTTCGAAGTCCTGTTGGCACAAATAAGAGGTGCTTCTCGAAGCCCTTGAGACGGTGAACACAACTACAGAATCAATTTGGATTTTCTACGGTTGAATCACAAGATAATTGGTGTTGAAATTAGGCTAGGGTTTCTTATTTTCAATAATTGGATGATGAATGATGGATATGAGGCTAAGTTTATGTATATAATGACCAATTTTCGTCCATGAGATGATGGAAAATGACCATATTGCCCTTAAAAATTTAAGTAAATCCGAATCTGTCCATGATGGACTGTTTTGACAGGCTAAAGTAAATCGGCCGTAACTCTTTGCTCCGATATCGGATTTGGGTGAAAATGGTATTGTTGGATAGATAATTCAAAGGGCTTGCATTTCATATAAAGTAGGCCACCCAGTTCGTCCTGTACAAGGAGTTATGATTGTTTGAAGTTGACCCTAAAAAACTGTTTTGAGAGGCTGAAACTCCTTACTCAGATGTTGGATTTGGATGAAACAAATTGCATTGGAAAGAGAACTCAAAGATATTTTTATTTTGATAGGTCGCAGCTCTCCTAGTTCATTATATTGAGGGAGTTATGATCGTTCAAAGTCGACCCAAAAAACTGGCAGGCCTCAGTAGTTTGTGTGCAGGAAATTTTTCTGCACATTTACTGTTTACAATTATCCCGGCCGCCGTTTTATGGTTTCGAACGTGCTCGATTATATCCGAAACTTATCCGTTTTTGGAAATCTTTATATCGTTGGAAATATTATTCAATAAACTTCATATGGAACCATCGACGGGTAAATTCAGGTATAAATAAAGTCGATTCCCATACACATATAATCAAGCTATACACTTGAAACCATCTCAAAATAATCAATACTCATACTTAAACTCATATATACCTAACTTAGGATCAATACATATACTCCAACACATATAACCATGGCTAATGCACATAATTAAGTATGGGGTGTTACATCCTTCCCCCCTTAAGGACATTCGTCCTCGACTGTAAATGTAGTTATTTAGCCGAAACAAGTTCGAATTCATAATTGATATTCACGTCATCATATAGATATTATGCATATGTAAAAACTTACTTTTTAGTGTCCCAGTTACACTCCTTGCACTTCTTTTTCACCTTTGAACAAATAAGGGTATTTCGATTTCATTTCTTCCTCAACTTCCCATGTAATCTCTTCCCTTTGTTGATTTCTCCAAAGTACTTTCACCGAAGCTACTTCTTTATTTCTCATCTTCTTAACTTGACGATCTAATATAGCAATAGGCATCTCCTCATAGGTAAGATCTTCTGTTACTTGCACATCTTCAGTAGAAGTAATAAGGGATGGATCTCCGATGCACTTTCGAAGCATCGGTACATGAAATACTGGATGCACTGATGAGAGTTCCTGGGGTAGCTCTAATTCATACCCAACTTGCCCACATCTTCGAATAATCTTATACGGTCCTATATATCGTGGACTCAACTTTCCTTTCTTGCCAAATCTTAGAACCCCTTTCATTGGCGATACTTTCAAAAATACCCAATCGCCTATCGAAAACTCTAGCCCTCTTCTTCTACTATCCGCATATGACTTGTGTCGACTTTGGGCTGTCTTCAACCATTGCTTAATCACCTTGACTTTTTCTATGGCTTGATACACAAGATACGGTCCGAACATAAGAGTTTCACCCGCTTCGAACCATCCTATTGGTGATCTACACTTCCTCCCATATAAAGCTTTATATGGTTCCATTTTGATACTTGAATGATAGTTATTATTGTAGGCAAACTCAATAAGAGGTAAATGACCATCCCAACTCTTTAAAATCTATAACACATGCTCGTAGAATATCTTCAAGTGTTTGAATGGTGCGCTCTACTTGTCCATCCGTCTGAGGGTGAAAAGCTGTACTCAGATTCACTTGTGTTCCCAAACTCCATTGGAAAGACTTCCAAAAGTTTGCGGTAAATTGAGTTCCCCGATCCGATATAATAGAAGTTGGCACTCCATGTAATCGGACTATTTCTTTAACATACAGCTTCGAATATTCTTCAACTGTGTAAGTGGTCTTAACGGGTAAGAAATGTGCGGATTTAGTAAGCCTATCCACAATCACCCATATAGAATCAAATTTTTGAGTTGTACGAGGCAAACCTGTACCAAAATCCATGTTGATCATGTCCTACTTCCAAATTGGAAGATCTATGCATTGCATAAAGCATCCGGGCTTTTGATGTTCCACTTTAACTCGTTGGCAATTTGGACATTCAGCTACAAATTCTGCGATGTTCCTTTTCATGTCATTCCACCAATATACCTCCTTCAAATCTTGATACATTTTGGTTGTTCCTGGATGAATGAAATACCTTAAAAAATGTGCCTCTGTCATAATCTTCTTTCTTAGCCCATCTACATCAGGCACACACAATCGGTTTTAGCACTGAAGTACTCCTTCTCGCATAAGCTCAAATGCCTTGGTCGCCCCACTCTGAACGTTCTCCTTAAGTTGTAATAAAATAGGATCTGTATCTTGCTTCTCTTTCACCTCAGCTACTAATGAGGATTCCGCGACATTATGCACAATAAGCTCCTCGTCCGGAGTTTCGAGAAGACGAACTCCTAGGCTAGCTAATTGATGAAGATCTTTAATCATCCCTTGCCTTTCTATAGGTGCCATCATAGCCTTACGACTCAACGCATCAGCTACTATATTCGCTTTCCCCGGGTGATACAAAATATCAACATCATAATCTTTTAATAGTTCCATCCACCTTCGCTGCCTCAGATTTAGATCCTTCTGACTGAAAATATATTGTAAGCTCTTGTGATCAGTATATATATCAACATGAACCCCATATAAATAGTGGCGCCATATTTTTAAAGCAAAGATAACCGCTGCCAGCTCAAGATCATGTGTGGGGTAATTTTTCTCATGTGGCCTCAATTGCCTTGAGGCATATGCTATCACCTTACCATGCTGCATTAATACACATCCTAAACCAATTCTCGAAACATCACAATACACTGTATACCCTTCTGTACCTTCTGGAAGTACCAACACAGGTGTAGAAGTCAACTTATTCTTCAATTCTTGGAAACTCTCCTCACACGCATCATTCCATTGGAACTTGGATGCTTTATGTGTTAGCTTGGTTAAGGGTGCTGAAATGGAAGAAAAGTCTTTAACAAACCTTCTATAATAACCGGCCAACCCGAGAAAACTACGAATCTCCGTAGGCGTTGTGGGCCTTGGCCAGTTCTTCACAGCTTTTGTCTTTTGAGCATCAACCTTTATCCCTTCACTAGATACAATATGACCCAAAAATGCCACCAACTTTAACCAAAACTCACATTTAGAGAACTTTGCATAAAGATTTCAATCACAAAGAGTTTGCAATGCCTGTCGTAAGTGATTGGCATGGTCCTCTTCTGATCTAGAATAAACTAGAATATCATCTATAAAAACTATCACAAATACATCCAGGAATGGCTTAAACACCCTATTCATCATATCCATAAAAGCTGCAGGTGCATTTGTTAGCCCAAATGACATAACTAGAAACTCGTAATGACCATACCGTGTTCGGAAAGCTGTCTTGGGCATATCCTTCTCTTTGACCCTCACTTGGTGGTAACCTGACCTCAAATCAATCTTAGAAAAGCACTTGGCGCCCTGTAACTGATCAAATAAATCATCAATTCTTGGGAGAGGATATTTATTCTTAATAGTCACCTTATTTAATTATCGATAATCAATACACATCCTTAGCAAGCCATCCTTTTTGCGCACAAATAACACTGGTGCTCCCCAGGGGAACATACTAGGCCTTATGAATCCCTTCTCTAGCAAATCTTTCAATTGCTCTTTCAATTCTCGTAATTCTGCTGGGGCCATTCTATACGGAGGAATGGAGATTGGTTGGGTGTCTGGTATTACATCAATGCCAAACTCTACTTCTCGTTCAGGAGGCAAACCTGGAAGATCTTCAGGGAATCCATCAGGAAATTCATTTACCACTGGTACCGTGTGAAGATCTGGTGATTCCGATTCCGTATCCTTTACTCTAACTAAATGACATATGTAGCCCTTGGAAATCATTTTTCTCGCTTTGAAATAAGAAATAAATCTACCTCTTGGTGCGCCAATCTTACCTTGCCATTCAATAACTACTTCATTAGGAAAATGTAAATACATCTTTTTCGTACAACAGTCAATTTAGGCATAACAAGACGCCAACCAATCCATACCCATTATAACATCAAAATCTACCATTTGTAGTTCCACGAGATTGGCCATCGTGTCTCTACCACACACAGTTACTACACAATCTTTATAAACTCTTCTAGCAATAATAGATTCCCCAACTGGGGTAGACACTTCCAACGGCTTATCTAACAATTCGGGGGTTCTTTTGAACCTTCCAGCAACCAAAGGAGTTACATATGATAATGTAGAACCGGGATCAATTATAGCATATACATCAAATGAAAATATGGACAACGTACCCGTAACCACATCTGGGGAAGCCTCTAGATTCTGTCGATCCGCTAAAGCATAAGTGCGATTCTGAGTCCCGCTGGAACTGGCGACTCTTTTTTTATTTCTAGCGTGACCCACAGGTTGTGCGCCCCTACCAGAATAAGATACCGGTGATGATGATGCAACAGCTGATCCCGAAGGTCGTGCTACGCCACCTGCGCCCCTTCGTGGGCATTCTCTCATCATATGCCCCGTCATACCGCACCAAAAACAAACATTTGTTCCCATTCGACATACGCCCATATGATGCCTTCCACATTTATTGCATGGCTCTCGAGGAGGTCTCGATTGGCTCATATTCCCTTGCCCATGATAATCCACAGATCACGAACTATGATCCTCACTTCTTTGCCCAAATTGACTGCCTCTGAACCCCTGATGCTGTGGTGGAGCACTAGCTGCAGAATAAGAAAATAATGGCCTAGGTGGTCTAGCAGAAAATTGAGGTCTAAAACCTCCCTGTGGCGCCATAAACTGCCCTGTAGATCTGGCCCTCTTAGAAGATCCGCTTTCAAATTCCTGTGTTCTTTTTCTTTTCCTCTGATCTTCCATTTTCTATGCAAATGATTGGATCCTAGCTATATCCATGTCTTTATTCAGTGCAGCAATACTACAATCCCTAACCAAATACGGATCCAATCCATTCACATACCGATGAACTCTGTCATCCATAGTAGCTATAACATTAGGAGCATACCTGTACAAGGAATTAAATCGAAGACTATACTCCCTCACACTTGTATGACCCTGTCGAAGATTTAAGAACAGATCCGCACGGGCCTGACGAGTCTCATATGGAAGATAATGATCAATAAATGCTTCTTTGAAGTCTTTCTAAGTAACTGGGGGTGCATCAATGCCCCTTGACCGTTTCCAGTCTTCATACCAATATATAGCCTCACCTTTGAATCTATACGCGGCTAACTCCACTATCTCTCTGCCCGATAAATGCATCACCTCTAGGGCCCTTTGGATCTGATCAATAAAGTCCTGCGCATCTTCATTAAGATCGGATCCGGTAAAACTAGGCGGATCCATCTTAAGAAAATCTTGCATCCGAAGACTAGCCGCCCTATCAGTACCGCTAGAACCCGTGGTAGGAATAGCTTGCCCTTGGACTTGCCCAGCAACTATACGAGTCAAAAGTTGCACTGCATTTCTAAGATCTTGATCAAAAGCATTAATAGGTGGCTCTGGGGATATAGTTCTCCTCCCCCTTATTTCTTCCGGACTGGGGGAAGTTTCTGATGCATGCTCAGTTGGAGCCTCACTTTGATTAGCTGGTATAGTGGGTGACTTACTAGTCCCCTCTCCGGCAACCACATCTACTTGCTTACCGATATTTTTGCTTCTGGTAACCGGCATCATTACTATAATAAGAGAAACAAACTGATTCAGTGGTCAACTATGATGTCATATAGAATATAAGCTCTATCGCACGATCTAAGACATAAAGAAAAGAAACAATTCCTAAATGTCCATAGCCTCCTGTTTATAGATGTGGTGCACAACACACCGATAAACAAGACTCTACGTAGACACGGCTTTATAGACTCACTAGGACGAACCGCTTTGATACCACTTTTGTCACGCCCCAAAATCCCATCGGGCCGGACTGGCACCCGAAGCCGAGAAGGCCCGGGAGAACCCGTTCAAATACCAGTACTTTTACTTACATGTCACCAAAAATTTGGACAGCACTTCGTTGCATATAGAAGAATCTAATTACCTGTATCAGCACAACACGCACAAATATATATATAATACTTGGTCGTCGGGGCCACCACATTCCATGACTTTACCCTTCCTTATGTCTACAAAGCCTCTAGGATATACATGACATAACTAGGGTCGGGATAAACCCCCGCCCACACACGACTCCTGTATAATGAAAAAACATAAGGAACCGACTCGGAAAGCTCCGAAGCAAACTGGAGCTCACCAACAATAGTTATATGACCTGGATCCTATCTATGCTGTGAGTGAGCTGAAGCACCTGTGCCTGCAGTATGAAATGCAGGTCCCCCGTGAGGGACGTCAGTACGAAATATGCACTGAGTATGTAAAGCTGTAAATAATCATATGTGATATAGGGGATCAAGAAAATCAGACGCTAGTGAATAAATCATAATAGAAGTGAACCACACTTCATAAACACTTTTAGGATCATGCACATTATCATTAATCTGAATTGAGTTCTTGAATTCAAACACATTTGTGGAACGGTATACATTCGTTCATTTCATTCTTTACAATTATCATTCGCCATTACCTCCTCCTCCCGAACCTCCAACCACCTAACAATAATCAATACTGTATCGTACTGTGACCATTAGGCTGCCCCAGTACATATCAACTGGGATCGACCCATGCTAGGCTTATGCCCCTGGGATACCACCCATAAACACATAAATAGGGATCGACCCATGCTAGGCTTATGCCCCTGGGATACCACCCACACGTATATCAAGTAACACACATAAGAGATCTTTCCAATAACTTAGTTCAAAAGCTTTTGAGATTATTACATTAGTGTTCATGCCAATATAGTACCTTTGGAACAACCATACATCAATAGGAATCAAGTAATAGACCTTCTATACAATAACAATGTAATAAGGACTCATTGGTACATCAACAATGTGTTTCAGAATCATCAATATCACAACAATGAAATAGGAGCCTTTTAGTATATCAATGAAACATTTGACACTTTATAGAATGGAAACAACTTCGTTGGTAATGTAGAACAATACATGTTTTTGGACAACCTCGGAATCTTACTTGATGGAACATTGGTGTTTTCATGCCAAAGAACATCGTTAGAGTATGCTTTACATACCTCGTTGTAGATTCGGATACCAATTCAATACAACTTCCCGCCTTTACAAATCACTTATCTACAATGAAATGTTTGGAATCTAGTATTAGCAACCCAACACCACATTTCTCTTCCATAATTCCATACAACCAATATTTGCATACATTCCAAAAACCAACTTGAACAATAGGTTTATGTGTGTATATATATATATAGCCATCATTTCAATACCACATCATCACACCAAATCCCTTCACAATTCAACATAATCCAACCATGCACAAGAATAATCCAACATCATTTCCAATCATCTTTCAACAACAATCAAATAACATACATCTTATGCTCACATGCATATATATACATATCAATATAAATAACACCAACATAATTTACATCCTTACCATAAAATGGCCCTTTTGATTTCGAAGTCCTGTTGGCACAAATAAGAGGTGCTTCTCGAAGCCCTTCAGACGGTGACACAACTAAGGAATCAATTTGGATTTTCTACGGTTGAATCACAAGATAATTGGTGTTGAAATTAGGGTAGGGTTTCTTATTTTCAATAATTGGATAATGAATGATGGATATGAGGCTAAGTTTATGTATATAATGACCAATTTTCGTCCATGAGGTGATGGAAAATGACCATATTGCCCTTAAAAATTTAAGTAAATCCGAATCTGTCCATGGTGGACTGTTTTGGCAGGCTAAAGTATATCGGCCATAACTCTTTGCTCCGATATCGGATTTGGGTGAAAATGGTATTGTTGGATAGATAATTCAAAGGGCTTTCATTTCATATAAAGTATGCCACCCATTTCTTCTTGTACAAGGAGTTATGATCGTTTGAAGTTGACCCTAAAAAACTGTTTTGAGAAGCTGAAGTAAAATGAGTATAACTCCTTACTCAAATGTTGGATTTGGATAAAACCAATTGAATTGGAAAGTGGACTCAAAGATATTTATTTTGATAGGTCGAAGCTCTCTCAGTTCATTATATTGAGGGAGTTATGATCGTTCAAATTCGACCCAAAAAACTGGCAAGCCTCAGTAGTTTGTGTGCAGGAAATTTTCCTGCACATTTACTGTTCACAATTATCCCGGCCACCGTTTTATAGTTTAGAACGTGCTCGATTATATCCGAAACTTATCCGTTTTTGGAAATCTTTATATTGTTGGAAAGCTTATTCAATAAACTTTGTATGGAACCATCGACGGGCGAATTCCGGTATAAATAAAGTCGATTTCCATGCACATATAATCAAGCTATACACTTGAAACCATCTCAAAATAATCAATACTCATACTTAAACTCATATATACCTAACTTAGGATCAATACATATACTCCAACACATATAACCATGGCTAATGCACATAATTAAGTATGGGGTGTTACACATGAACCGTGCTCTCATATCAAGTTTATCATGACCCAAAGTAGGGCCTGGCCATGATGGACATCCTAAACCATGAAGGCCCGGAATGCCCTTCTCTATCTAGCAATCATGCACACCATTCATATACTAAAAGAAGATGTGGAAACATAGTCTGCTACGGAAACATGGTCAATTATGAATTCAACATAAGTATGAAAACTGTAAATCAACTACATTTAAATAACATCTGACTCAGTTTGTGAAATCTCTACTACATGAAAATCTGACAACTGTTTAAAACTGGGAAAAGGCCCCCAGTAGACCAAATCTAAAATAAGTGACATAATTTGAAAACACAGGCCTTCTGGAATAGAGAAGGCTCACCACTTCTCAACCTGATCAACTGTTTGAATTATCTACTTCTTAACTGAACCCCTAAACTGAATCTTAGAACCTGAGAGGTAGGGGGAGATGGGGGTCAAAACAGATGTACTGGTATGCAGAGCATATCCAAAATAATCATTTATTATTCGACATATATGGGAGCAATTTAAAATAGTTCATAAGTATATCATATAGTAAGAATTTACATGGGCATTTTAAAGACTATACAAAAATCATCTCAACTCTGAGAAATCTATCTTACTTTTGCGCTATGTGGTATACCCTATAACTCTGAAAAATTCCATGGGCTATATGGAAAATGTCATTAACTCAGCAGTGAAGCCCCCAACCCAAGTATGCCACAAGGATTGGAGTCTCTGAATCTACTGTGCCACGCGGCCATCGCCAACGTACAATAATAATCTACCCGTATTGGCAAATACAATTTCAAGCTAAGAGTTGTTTGAACTTGCGCCTTCTTCGAGTAACCACCTAACACTCTTTAATCCCCTTTTTAAAACTCTATCAAAACATGCAGTCTCTGAAAAAACATACTGTGAAAACATACTCTGTTATGGCGTAAATACATATGGTGTCGTCATACCATTGACCTACAAGTCACATCTCTGAGCCATTATTAGTCTATCATAAATCTTTGTTTTCAAAACACAAGTTTTGGGACCACCATTTCAATAATTCAATTCAAATAAACTCTTTCTCAAACCTAATGTAAACACATGCTAAGAACTCATCTTTGTCAAGCATTTCAATAGTACAAGGTGGTCTTGTCAAAGTTCTCAATTCATATGCAATTCATTCTCTTAAACACAAGAACACATTTATATCAATAAATACCCTCTGAACAATTTCAAATCATGCTCAAATGCTACAATATTGCGAAAACATCTTTCAAATCACAAAACCATAATCTTGAATTTAATACACGAGAGGGAGTTCATAATTTATTCTCTCAACGATCTTAAATCTCAAATTCTATACATATACGTATGCATGTAAATCAATTTATGGGATTGGACCACAAGGTCAAAACAATAGTATCTTTAAAACATTCGGAGTATGTAATTTAGAACATAGATTCCAAAACCCCTTTGAAATTCATGCTTAAAAATCTATAAATCATGCTCTAATGGTTTTAAGCCCATGTAGTTTTTTTTAGGATAAACCCCACGTACCTCTATCTAGAAATTTAAAGGATGATTCTTGATGCCCACGGCTTGAGGATTCAAAATCTTCAATTTGTTTTGAGAACCCATGGTTGAATCTTGATTTATTTGGATTATCAATATGGAACCCTAGATAGTGTCCTTGAATATTTTTAGTGAATGTCTGAGTAATGTGCTTAATTGGAATTGAAATCTCATATTTGGACTGATAAGGGTGTGGGAAAATACCTAATATACCCTTAATGAGACCGGTATTAAAATATAACTCGTAGCCCAATTTCATGGGCCACCGCGACGCGCCACTATCAAGGTGGCTCACTAAAAATTGATGAAAAGAAATTTGGCCTACTCCGCGATATGCCACCATCGCGGAGTCCCACTGGAAATTGACCATCATTATTTACACCCTCTGCGCGATGCGGCAAGGACAATAATGACGGTGTTTTACGACTAGAACTTAAATTAACCATAACTCTTTCACCAAGTGTCTATTTTGGACGCATCGTATGTCGACAGAAAACTTATTCAATCATATATGAAATAAAAAGTTGAAATCTAAGGGCTTCCACCAGGGAAAAAAGTATAAATCATTCTAGAAGCCAATACTTAATATTTTAGGGACAAAATTTAGCTAAGAAAAACTTTGGGGCGTTACATAATGACAATCCCATTGGGTGTTATAAGTGTGGTAAAACTGATCATCAATTCAAATATTGTTCTATTTAGTAAATTAAATTGAGAAAAGAAAGAATTGAGAAAGAATTAATAGAAAAGTCTAAGAAAGGAGAAAAGGAAGAATCTGCTATGATGGTTGCTTGGGGATCTGACTCTGAAAGATTAGATGAGGAAGAGGTAGATGAAACTGTTCTTATGGAAAGTGGAGACTTGGACATGTTAGATGAAGATAAAAATTCTTGGGTAATTATTCCTAAACATAAAAAAGAATATACCTTTATTTTCAAAAGAAAAAGTTGTTTCCTTAATTAATGACTTCTTAGAAGTTTTTCAATAATTACCTTCTGTTAAGGATGAACTATACAGTTGTTTTTCAAGTCTCAAGTTTTATCTTATTGCTCTAGAGACTTGTAAAAACATTATTGAAAAGGAAAAAAACTCTCAAGGAACAAGTCGGTCAACATGATTCATAAATTTTGAATCTATAATCTGAGATCCTAAAGTTGACTCTTTTAGAAAAAGGTAAAAAGATAGAAACTGATGATCAAAAAAGGGTTAGGCTTGAGTTGACCAAGGTTAAACATGAATGTAATAATGAAAAGGAAAAGGTTGATAGGTTAAACCTTGAAACCTCTAGGTTGAAACTTGATTTAGAAAAGGCAAACAGATAAACAAATTCCTCAAGAATTGTACATCAATTGGGTGAAAGGACTCATAATGAAAAGGCTGAATTAGGATTTTTCTAGTGTCATTCTGTTACTAATGATTTATGCTACATCTATGGCAATCTTAGAAATACCACTACTGAGTGTCCAACTGCTAATAAAATCAGATCCAGAAGTATAAATCTAGAAAAGATATCAAATTTAAAAGGATCTTAGAGAAATAAAGTTAATAACAAGACCTATCAGAGAAATAGATAACATAACCTGTTGCCTCATTGGGATAAAAGAAACCTGATTCATTCATTTACTCACAAGAAACGACCCAAGTGTGTCTGGGTTCTTAAAGTTAACCCTTAAATTATTTGGCATGTAAGAGTGAAAGGAGGAAAGAAAAATTAGAACAGGATTAGAGCTTGCTCAAGTCATATGACTGGAAGAGAGAAAAGTTCCTTTCACTGAGGGGGAAGTTTTGGTTGCAACAAGAATACAAAGATTGAGAGAACCAAAAACAAAAATTGTTTTAGATATGTTCTAATTCAGAAAAGGGGAAATGAGAAGCTGAAAAAGGGAAATTGATGAAAGTAAAACTGATAAGAATACTATAAGACCATGCAAAAAAAAACTTCTAGAATAATTCAGTCCTTTAAGCTTGTCAAGGGGTCTCAGACATAGAAAATTCTAGCTAAGTTTTCAGGCTTAGTTTATTTTTGTCTTACGAATGTTGGCAATCTCATTTCGCGAACTTAATTTCCTTTAATGGTCTATATTTTAGTTAATTCAAGATCTATACTCTCACATTTAAAATAACTCCCTTGCTAAAGCTATGTCTTATAGTTGTTTGATGGAATGCTCAAGAGATTATAATCGTGAAATTGTGACGTATTAGAATGAATTCCTATTCATGTACAAGATTATGATTATCATGTGCTTCATGAAATCCCTCAATGATTGTATTATAAATTGTTGACTATGGTCATATGTTCAAGAAGTTCTATGTCCTATTAATATTCATGTTTTCGAGTCCTGGGGGTATTTAATACCCAAAAAATTTAGCTATGTGCCTAGAGCTAGTGTCAGTTACAGAGCAATATAAGTTTTATCATGTTCAGTAAAACTTTTAATGAGTTTCAGAACTCAGTTAGTTACAAAACTCAGGAAAACTCAGTAATATCAATGAACTTAGTCCAATTCAGACTAGTATACTCTGTCAGTTGGGAGTAGGATTCAGCACCGAGAAAACCCAAGGTTGAGGGCTCACCTGCTAGTATAGGGTGTGATCTTTAGAAGCAGTCCTTGCATTCCAGAACTACGTCGCCAGCATAGATTGAGACATTAAAACCTACTAGTTGAGGGTTGATGAGGTGACTCAACCTATTAGTTGAGGGTCCCATCTTTCTCGTTTGAGAACCTACCAGATGAGGGTATCTCTTTAGTTTCCTTACCCATGGCATGGTACTGACACCCTTCTAACTGGGTTATAGGTTGGAACCAAAATCTATTAAATAAAGGGGCATGTCGGTTAGACGATTACATCCCACAGTCTCAGTCTCAGTCTTCAGTAAAGAACTTAGATAGTTCTATAGATTTTAGGACTGTCAGATAAATTCACCCAACTCAGTATGGAACTCAGCTAGTTCCACCAGAAACAGGACTGTCAGACATAGTCCCTTAGTAAATAGTATATTAGTTATCAGTATTATCAGTTATTAGTTATCCATGTTATCAGTAAACTCAGTATTTAGAGTCCTTATGACTACAGTTATAGTTATGTATCCATGCATTTATTTTCACGCAGTCATGTTCATGTTATTCAGTCAGTTATAGATCATGCATATGAAACCTTGCAGCTAGCCTTACCTATCTTTGCGTACCAGTAAATTCACACGTACTGACACATACTTTTCTTTGCGCTATGGTGTTTTATACCATAGGTTAAGATGTATGGGCCCCTGAGCATGCTTAGCGGTTCGGACATTCAGCAAACAGCAATAGACTAGCAGTGAGTCCTCATCATTATAGGATATTCTTTTATTTCATTTTCTCATTAGATTTAGCATTTCATTAGATGGAGTTAGTTAGTGAATTTTTCCATCTACAACTTAATCAGACAATCTAGTTTAGAGGCTTTTAAAACTAGAGTAATTCAGATAGTTGTTTTCAGTTTTGGGTATTGTTATACCTTGTTCAGACATTGTTTTATTTAGTATTATTCAGTTTTGAACCTTATGGTAGATTTCTGCCATCTTTTCACCTTTATGTCAATCGTATTGGTATTATAATATTACTATTATGCAGAGCTCACAATAGGTACCAATCATAGGTTAGCTAGTGGTCCTTCAGGATTTTTAGCATTGTGTATCATCCGGGGTACCAGACTTAGGGCGTTACAAACTTGGTATCAAAGCCTAAGGTTCAATAGAGTCCTAGGAAGTTTGAAATCCGCATCTAGTAGAGTCTTGTGCATGGGTGTGTAGCGCGCTACACTTATGGACAAGAGGCTTTGGAATGTTTGAGGAGCAGTTTCCATTCTTTACATATTCATGTCGTGCGAGTGAGCATGATCTTAAGTTAAACTCCCAATATAATACATTTTTTCCTTTAATTTATAGAACATGCCACCCAAGAATGGTAACGGAAGGAGAACTAGAAATTAGCCAGCCCCTTAGCCCGATTAACCAAATCCTTTGGGTGAACATGTCTCCCTTGCGGAGTTTAGAGCAGCATTTACCACCCTAGATCATTTAGTTGCAACTCATAATGAGGGTCCAACTGTTGTTCCGACCAACCCAGTGACCAATTTTACAGTAGCTAGGATTCGAGACATCACTCGAATGAATCCTCCTTCTTTTTTGGGTCTAAGATAGATAAGGACCATTAGTAGTATCTTGACTAGGTGTAAAAGATTACAGATATTATGGGGGTGACTGGCTTTGAGAGTGCTAAACTTGTTGATGTGGCTCACACTTAGTTTAAATAGTGGAAGGTAGAGAGGGGCACAGATGTAGGGCCCATTGAATGGAAGGAGTTTGCCACTATTTTTCTAGATAGATTCTTTCCCCCAGAGCTGAGAGAATCTAAGGTATTAGAGTTTATCAACCTCAGGCACAGAAACATGATAGTTAAAGAGTATTCTCTCAAGTTTACTTAATTAGCTAGATATGCTCCTCATGTGGCGGCTGATAATAGATCCCAAATGAGTAGTGATATGGATATGACTAGGCTCATGATCCACACTCATCAAATAGAGGAGCGGAAGAATAAGGAGAGGGAGAAGCATAATAAGAAAGCTAGAACTGGTAGTTTCAACTTTGCTCAGATTAAGTCATAGGGTAGTAATCATTCTCAGTTTTATCCTAAACCCTCAGTTCTAGCTCCATCCTCAGCTAGTGTGCCAGTTCCAAAATTCAAACATGGCAATAGAGATAGGGTGCCAGCATCGAAGTCTCAGGTTAGTCTCAGCAGTGATTGAACCAATTCTCTTTATTAGACTTGTGGTAAGAACCATTAGTTTATTTGCAATGCTAGCTGTGATGTTTGTTTCAGATGTGGCAAGCCAGGCCATAGAGTCAGAGATTGTCCCCAGTTAGGTTCTCATAGTCAGCAAAACCATCCTCTAGCTCAGTCGGGTCGCCTAAATTAGCAGGGTGCCTCATCCAGTGCCACCAGTAGGCAATGCCCAAATAGACTTTATGCTCTCAGTCCTTAGAGGATCAGGAAAGTTTTTCGTATGTGGTCACTGGTATATTACAGATCTTTTATATACATATTTAGACTTTGCTAGATCGAGGAGCTTCCTTGTCTTTTGTTATTCCTTATATAGCAGTTAATTTCGAAGTTAGTCCCAAAATTCTAGCAGTCTTTCTCAGTCTCTACCATAGTATTTAAGTCCATCATAGCCCGAAGGGTATATAGGAACTGTCCGATTATGGTATCTCAAAAAATCCCTTCAGCAGACTTAGTTGAATTAGAGATAATAGATTTTGGTGTCATTCTAGGCGTGGATTGGCTTCATTCCTGCTAGGCCATAGTCAACTGCAAAAATAGAATTTTCCAGTTTCAATTTTTAAACAAACCTATCCTAGAGTGGACGGTTAGTACTTCAGCATTCATGGGTCAGCTTATCTCTTACCTAAAGGAGATAAAAATAATTTCTAAGAGATGCCTCTATTAGCTCAGGCGAGTTAGAGACTCCAATTCAGAAACTCTTAGTCTTGAATAAGTCCCAGTACTGAATGAATACTTAGATGTTTTTCTTGAAGATCTTCCTGGATTTCTTTCTGAAAGGGAAATTGATTTTGGAATTGATCTTCTACCAGATACTCAGCCCATATCTATTCTTCCATACAAAATTGCATTTGCAGAGCTCCGAGAATTGAAAGAAAAGTTGAAGGATCTCTTAGATAAGGGATTCATCAGGCCCAGTATGTCCCCATGGGCCATACCAATCTTATTCGTGTGTAAGAAAGATGATTCTCTCGAAATGTGCATAGACTACCATCAGCTCAATAAGGTCCTAGTCAAGAACACGTATCCACTTCCCAGAATTAATGACTTATTTGAGCTACTTCAGGGTGCCAGTTACTTTTCTAAGATATACCTCAGATCAGGCTATCATCAGTTCAGAGTCAATGAATGTGACATTCTAAAAATAGCCTTTCGAACTTGGTATGGTCACTTTAAATTCTTAGTCATGTACTTTGGTCTCATCAATGCCCAAGAAGCTTTAATAGACTTGATGAATCGTGTGTTCAAGCAGTACTTAGACATATTCATCATAGTTTTCATAGATGACATCCTTGTCTATTCCCGCAGTGAACATGATCACGCAGACTATCTTAGAATAGTATTGCAGACTCTTGGTAATCATCAGTTATTCACCAAATTCAGTAAGTGTGAATTTTAGCTAAGGTCAGTAGAATACCTTGGTCATATTTTTTCCAGTGATGGAATTAGAGTTGATCCCCAAAAGTTTAAGACAGTGAGAAACTAGCCTAGACCCATCTCTCTATTAGATATCAGGAGCTTCTTTGGTTTGTCTGGCTATTTCCGATGGTTTTTAAGGTATTTTTATCTCTTGCATCCCCTATATCCAGGTTGACTCAGAAGAAAGTCAAATTTCAGAGGTTAGATTCTTGCGAGAAGTGTTTGCAGGTGTTGAAAACTCAACTTACCTTAGCCCCAGTCTTTGCTTTACTGGATGGTTCAGATGGCTTTGTTGTGTACTGCGATGCATCCAAAGTAGGTTTTGGTTATGTCCTCATGCATCATGGTAAGGTCATAGCCTTTGCCTCCAGACAGCTTAAGCCTAATAAGAAGAATTATCCTTCTCATGATCTTGAGTTAGCAATAGTAGTCTTTGCCTTAAATATTTTGAGGAACTATTTGAATGGGGTGTACGTTGACATGTTCACTAACCATAAGAGCTGCCAATATGTGTTCTCTTAGAAAGATCTAAACCTCTGTCATAGAATTTGGTTGGAATTGTTGAAAGACTATGACATAAGTATCCTTTATCATTTGGGCAAGGCCAATGTAGTGGCTGATGCTCTCAGTAGACTATCTATAGGTAGTGTTCCTTATATTGAGGATAGTAAGAATAATTTAGCTCAGGAAGTTCATCGGTTAGCCTTACTAGATGTCCACTTAGTCGATTCAACTGAAGGTAGTATATGGGTGCAGAGTATTTCAGAATCATCTCTAGTTTCTGAGGTGAAGGAAAGGTAAGATAGAGATCCCAGTTTAGTTAGGTTGAAGAATCAGTCAAGGATCAGAAAGTAGTGGTTTTCTCCTAAGGTGGAGATGGTGTTCTGCATTATTAGGGTCGTCTGTGTGTACCAGGTGTTGATGACTTAAGACTGCAAATTCTTGGAGAAGCACATGGTTCGCATTACTTGATTCCTCCAGGGGCCACTAAGATGTACTGCTACTTGCGGGAGATCTATTGGTGGAGTGAGAGGAAGAGGGATATTGTAGAGTTTGTGGCTAAGTGCTCAATATGTCAGCGGGTTAAGATTGAGCATCAAAATCCAAGTGGGTCCATGCAGGAGTTCTGTATTCCTACTTGGAAAAAAGTGCACATGGACTTTTGATAGGTTTGCCTCGTACTTGTCATCAGCATGATTCAGTTTGGGTCATTGTAGATAGATTGACCAAACCAGTTCGCTTTCTTCCAGTCCATATCTCTTATTCAGCCGAGGATTATGTCAAACTCTACATCATTGAGTTGGTAAGATTGCACGGTGTTCCATTGTCTATTGTTTCATATAGAGGTACCCAGTTCACCTCTCATTTCTATAAAGCCTTCCAAAAGGGTCTTGGCACCCTAGTTCACCTCAATACAACTTTTTACTCGCAAACACATGGTCAAAAATAAAGGACCATTCATACTTTAGAATATATCCTGCAAGCATGTGCGATCGATTTTAAAGGAAGTTGGGATGACCACTTATCTTTGATTGAGTTTTCATGCAACAAAAGCTATCATTCCAGAATTAAGATGGCTCCATTTGAAGCTCTCTACAGTAGGAGATGTAGATCTCCCATTGGTTGGTTAGAAGTGGATGAGGCCACAATAGTAAATCCTGACTTGGTATTCGACACATTAGAGAAAGTCTAGTTGATTAGAGAGAGGCTCAAGACATCTCAGAGCCGATAAAAGTCGTACATTGATGTGAGTAGAAAAGATCTTGAGTTTGAGATTGGTTACTATGTGTATCTGAAAATCTCTCTCATAAAGGGAGTGAAGAGGCTTGGAATGAAAGAAAAGCTCAATCCCCGATGTCGGTCCCTTAAAAGTTCTCATTCGCTTCGATAATGTATCTTATGAGCTCGAATTGCCTTCAGATTAATCTTCAGTCCTCCAAGTGTTCCACGTCTCATTGCTTAAGAAGTGCATAGGTGACCCAATAGTCATAGTCCCTACTAAGGGCCTTGATATTTAGAACAACCTCTCTTTCGATGATATTCCAATCAAAATCCTTGACTATCAGACTCGCAGACTGAGGAACAAAGAAGTCCCTCTAGTTAAAGTTCTTTGGAGAAATCAGTTTGTCGAGGGAGCTACTTGGGAAGCAGAAGCAGACACACTGACCAAGTATCCTCACCTTTTCTCCTTTAAACTAGACTTAGGCCAAGGTAATGGCTTTTCTTAAGCTTGTTTAGTTTCATGCTCAATTTTCTCATTTCAAACTTGGTATCAGTTACCATTGCATATTCAGTCGCATGTTCATGAGTCAGTTCAGTCATGTATTCATGCATCAGATATGCATGATCAGCTTATCTGTACTCTTAGTCATGCATTCATACATCAGCTCAGTCAAGTATTCATGCATCAGATGTGCATGTTCAGTATGAAATTCAATATGTCGGTAATATCAGTCCTATATTAATGTCTCAGATGTTCATGTTTAGTAATTAGATTTAGCCTACTATTACTCTCAGTTCAGTCAGTCTCATTCGAGAATGGATGTTCCCAGGGGGGAGATATTGTAGGACCCCACAAAAAAAATTCTATCTTAATTCAGTCCTTTAAGCTTGTCAAGGGGTCTCAGTCTTAGAAAATTCTAGCTATGTTTCCAAACATAGTTTAGTTTTAGCCTTTGAAAGTTGAAAATTTCATTTCGTGACCTTAATGTCCTTTAATGATCTATATTTTAGTTAATTCATTATCTAGAAGGTCAATAGATGTTCCGGATAAGTTTTAGATTTTTCGAACCTCATTTAGAAAATGTTTGATTGACCAAAATAATGAGTCGATGTGATATTGGTGCGTCGTGTCCTCCATCGCGTCGATAGGTGAAATTTTCCTCAGCTCAAGGCAATTTCCAGTGAACCGACGCAATATCGGCATGTTGCATCAGTTATCGTATTGTTACCCTCGATGCGCCGTGTCGTCTGTAGCATCGCTGGGCATATTTTTCTGTATTTTAAAACTATGTACCTAAGGGTAATTAGGTCTTTTTCCCCAACCTTTAGCCCTCATAACATTAAATTTAGCCCTCTTTTGGCTAATTATATTCATTATTCACAATTGCTCAAGAACAACAAAAACACTTGGTGATAAATTTCAAATCAAGAACTCAAGATTTCTCCATCAATCTTTCCAAATTCAAGAAATAGGGTATGTAAAGTGTTCATCTAAGGGCCTCTTCCACCCTTGGAGTTCTAGAATCTTCTTTCAAAGAGTTGAATTATGATTTCTATGTTGTGGGGTGAATTAAATCCAGGTTGATGTGTTGTATGATTCAAAGTTTGAATCTGTAATGTGTTTTATGAAATTATGTAAGCATGTGGGTTGAAATCTAAGAATTTAATTGATTAATGAAATCATGATGTATTGGTTTAATGTTCATGCCTAAGCCTAAAGTTATGCATTCTATGTGTTTGTCAAAATGCCTAAATGAGCAAAATTGTTCATTATGACTCAATTGTGACCTAAATTGTGAATCCATGCTATACTCTCATGTTTAAAACGACTCCCTTACTAAAGATAATCCTTGTAGTTGTTTTTTAGAATACTCATGAGATTAGAATCATGAAATTGTGACATATTAGAATGAATTCCCATTCATGTGAAAGATTATAATTATCAAGTGGTTCATGAAATCCTTCAATAATTGTATTATAAATTGTTGACTATGGTCATGTGTTCTAGAAGTTCCATGTCCTATTAATATTCATGTTTTCGAGTCCTGAGGGTATTTAATACCCAAAAACTTTAGCTATGTGCCTAGAGCCAGTGTCAATTATAGAGCAATCTCAATCTTATCACGATCAGTAACATTCTTAGTATTTTCAGAACTCAGTAGAACTTAGTCAGTTATAGAACTTAGGAAAATTCAGTAATCTAAATGAACTCAGTCCAGTTCAGTCCAGTATAATTAGTTTTGTGTCTCTTCAGTTGGGAGTAGGATTCAACACCGAGTGAACCCAAGGATGAGGGCTCACCTGCAAGCAGAGGGTGTGATTCTTAGAAGCAGTCCTTGCATTCCAAAACTATATAGCTAGCGTAGGTTGAGAAATCAAAACCTGCTAGTTGAGGGTTGATTAGGTAGCTTAAACTTTCAGTTGAGGGTCCCACCGTTCTCATTTGAGAACCTGCCAGACATGGGTGTCTCTTTAGTGTCTTTACCCGTGGCACGATACTGATACCCTTCAAACTTGGGTTATTGGATGGACCCCGAATCTATTAAAAAAAGAGGCATGTCGGTTAGATGATTACCTCCTACTGTCTCAGTCTCAGTCTCAATCTTTAGTAAAGAACTCAGATAGGTTTATAGATTTTAGGACTGTCAGATACAGTCACCCAACTCAATACAGAACTCATCTAGTTCCACCAGAAATAGGACTATTAGATACAGTCACTCAGTAAATAGTATATTAGTTATTAGTTATATCAGTTATCAGTAATCCATGTTATCAGTAAACTCAGTATTCAGAATCCTTATGACTTCAGTTATAGTTATGTATCCATACATGTATTCTTACACAGTCATGTTCATGTTATTCAGACAACTATAGATCATGCATATGAACCCTTGAATTCATCCTTACCTCACTTTGCATACCAATACATTCATATGTACTACCACATACTTTTCTTTGCGCTATGATGTTTTATAGCATAGGTTTAGACGTACGGGGCCCAGAGCATTCTTACCAGTTTAGACATTCAGCTAGCAGTAGTAGGCTAGCAGTAAGTCCTCATCATTCGAGGATATTATTTTATTTCATTTTCTCATTAGATTCAGCATTTCAGTAGATGGAGTTAGTTGGGGAATTGTCCATCAACTCCTTATTCAGATAGTTCAGTTTAGAGGCTTTTCAGACTAGAGTAATTCAGACAGTTATTTTTGTTTTTAGTATTGTTATACCTTGTTCATACATTGTTTTATTCAATTTTATACAATTTTGAACCTTATGGCAGATTTCCGCCAGCTTTCCTCATTTATCTTAGTTATATTGGTATTAGAGTATTACTATTATGCAGAGTTCATAGCAGGTACCGGTTATGGGTTAGCTAGTGGTCCTTAGGGATTGTTAGGACTGTGTAGCATCTGGGTTACCAGACTCGGGGCATTACACATACATAGAAATAGGTTGTACCACTTGGAAAAACTGTTGATCAGACGAAGGGCTTAATGACTGGGGAAAATATCATGAGAATGACTGATAAACAATCAAGATTCTTGAAGGGAGTAAAACTTCAACTTGGAAGGTTACTATAATATTGTTTATGCGAGATGTTTTGTACACAGTAAAAGCAGTACAAGAATAATACACCTTCCTAGAGCATGTCTAACAACCTGATCCACTAAGAACGAAACTCAGTAGCTCTATCAACAGCTGAAACTAAGTTTGTTGATATTGGTTTATATTATGCCCAATTGTTGAAGATAAAGCAACAACCAATGGATTTTGGTATGAATGAAGGTTGTGTTTCTACTTTTGGTGGTGATACAAGTATCATCAAATTCACGAAGAATCTTGTACTACATATAAGATTTAAGACATATGGATATTAGATATAATTTACTTAGAGATAAATTGAAATTCTTGTATCTACCATGTTTTGTCTTATGTAAAATCAAATTGTTGACACACTTATTAGAGAATACTGTGGAAAAGTAGATTAGAATTATGGTTGATTAATATTGCTTGAACTCCCTTCAAATAATTAACTTGAATTGTCTGTTCGTGAGTGACCTTGAGCTAAAATTATTACATAATTTAGTCTTATACATTTAATTGTTTTTCTTAGAACCTCTAATTGTATTAACTCTAATAAACCTTGTATTAATTCTTGCAGAGATACTGGATTGGTTAAGCACATGTGTTCATGAATTCTTGCATCAAGTATGTATTTACAAGTACCTCCTTAAATTGCTAAAATTGAAACAGTTAAGTTTGCGTAGTCCAAGTTTTACTTGTTCTAATACTGAAAATATCCAAGATTTCAACAGTCCACTATTTTTTAAAAGCTGCGACCACCTTCACTTCACTATAGACTTTCATGTCATCTCCTTTCTGAACACAATTATTATATTTTCTTTATGTTTCAACTTCTAATATTTTTCCTCGTTAAATACATTTCATCTTTGAGTTTCTTCTCGCGCCAAATATCTAAATCTCTTTCCAATATCCTCCATCTTATTGAAATTGGTACAATGGCATCCCACACTTCATCAAAGGTTATCAAAATCAAACCTTCCCAGTAAATCTACATCTGTTGAACTCATTGTACATCCAGATGCTGGCACTTCAATTCCCATTCCCCCAAGCATCTCTATAAAATAATCTGATTTTGCTAGTTGGCCCAACATTAAAAATAAAGTTTATCAGTTCTCATCAGGACAGTCCTTCACTCAAAATCCAAACTCAGCCGTTCTTAATATCCCTCCTCTTAAAATCTTGGATTCAGAAAACACTAATGAAATTCCTATTGCGGATTTAACCCCTCGAAGATTCAGATCTAAGTCCACTAAGAAACATTCCCAATTCCTATTATTGTTGAAGAAGTAGACCTACATGATGAACCACGTTCGTTTTCTGTTTCACCTAGAACACCTCACACTCGCAACAAAAATCGTCAAGAGGGGCCGTCTATGGCTAAGGAACTTCGAGCCAGTAAGAGGACACGCTCGATTCCATCCGTTCCTAATTCTCCTTCCTCCTTACTCTACTATGTGAGTAAGGGAAAAAAAACATTATATCCCTAAACCCTCTACCTTTCTACCACCATATTCCTCTCTCTAATCCAAAGAGAATACCTCATCATCTCCCTCCTCAAAACACTCTAAGTCTAAATCATCCACTAGCTCTAGAAAATATGTTCTTAACTTGTCCTGTCAGACACTTCTGAGTTGGATTCTACACCGCCTGTCTCCCCTTAGTATGATGACGATTTTGATATCGAGGAGATTTCTAAGCCTTTTTATTCCAAGGTTGATAATGCTCTCCACTTTCAGAAGATAAAACTTGTTAGGGTAGAGTATTAAAAGGTTTTAGAGGTCCTGCTATGGTTGTTGACAAAATGAGTTGTGCATAGGTGGATCAACTTATTTTTTTAAGGTGATTCTCATAGGAAGTTTGGAAAATCTGAGGTGTATGAATTTTACACCAGTGGTATAGAAAGAGGTTATTTGTTTTCTTCCTCTATGAGAGACGTTCCTAGCAATCTAATCATTGATGATCAGGCTAGGATCTTAGATTTTCCTTCAGGGGTTGGGGTCATTATGTGATGTTTGAATGGCCTTTAAACAATCTTATTTCTACCTTGGAAATTTCTAGAAAATTCTATAAAAATCTTAATCTTCTTTATCATAGACGAGTGATCAAGCGTTAGTTATCCTCTCTGCATCAGCTATATTTCAATGTTGTACACAAGATGATTATTCTGAGAAAAAAAGTCGTACTGAGGCAAACTTCCTTAATTTATCTAGCATGGAACTCTTGGATAGAGAATTCAAAATTGACTTGCCCAAACTCATGATTAAGCAAATACAAAGGGTCCTCATCAAAGATAAAAAGGGACATACCTTACCTTATGAGTTTTGGCTCACATCAGTGTTGTATAAGTGTTGTCCTTGTAGACCACAAAGGATGTCATTGGCACTGTGGATCATTTGGGACCACCTGTTTCTATGAGAAGTGTTGATACTCATCTTCAGTAGGCTAGGAATTCTCTTGTTAATAAAGAGGCTGCAATGATTAAACATGAGGCTGAGAAGGCTATGCGTCAAGATAGAGTTAATCTTCTTCAGGTTGAACCTACACGTGAATGAGCTGAGAATGCTAAAAATGTGTGAAAACTAACCCAGCTTATCCCGTATTCTCCTTCCTCCCACTGTTACATCCTTAGAATTTTTTCCTATCATCTATTTTATCTTTTTCTCTTAAAGTATTGGGTTCTTGTAATTCTTAGTTGATCTTAAATGAAATGGTTCTTTTGATATTGTCAATCTTATCCCTATTTTTTAATGCCTTGTTTATTTACCTTATTACATGTTTTGCTTAGACTTAGTGATTTTTCCGGTGGCTATGAATTATCTGACATATAATCGTAGTCTAGCCTTCCCTTGAACCAACTTTTCAATGATGTCAAAAGAGGGAAGATGAGTTGTGCAATATTCATAACCTAATGACTAATCTGTTTCATGTGATTGGATAATCTTAAGTATCATGTTTTATTTATATGTCGATCATCAAAACTTCATTGGTCTAACAAAGATGAGTTGTGAAATGTTCATAACCTAATGACTAATCTATTTCATTCAAGTGTCAAAATTGACAAAGTGTTTCAGGGAATTAACGTTTGTCATCATCAAAAAGAGGGAATTTGTTAGACCAATGAAGTTTTAATGATTGACATATAAATAAAACATGTTTCTCAAGTTGGTCCAATCACATGAAGACTAGGGAAAGTGGACAAGAATGGATAAGGAATGGATAAACTCTCTTGCACTCTTTATGGATCACTTGTGATAAAAATAAGTTGTAATTGAATACAAAACTTAATTAATATGTTGAAGGGGAAGAGTTTCATTTGAACAAGAAGATCAAGTTGAATAAGGAATTTATACCAAATGAAGGAGTTTCACTTGAAGAAAGAGTTCTACTAAAGAAAAAAGTTTCACATGATGAAGGACTTCAACTTAACAAAGAAGATTGTTGACTTGAAGAGTCCAAAGGGTGGCAAAAGAAATCACACAGTAAAGGATTCTTTGGAAAGTCATTATATATTGAGGGAGTAACTAACTTTATTACTCATATACTTACAAAGATAGAAACATATCGATAAATTGAGTGTGAATTTACAAAGCTTAAAGTAGCCTGAGTTGAACATGTTCCTATTACTTAGAATTTAGGAGTCTTAGAATTTATGTATTAGGTTGGTTCCTGAGTTGTATTATTTTCTAGTCTCAGTGAAGTATAAACTGATTTAGGAGCTTTGTCTTCAAGTTTGGGAACTCAAAGACTTGGGAACACTTACCTTGAGAAAGTTTGTGCTTTTGTTGAATTAGGAGTTAGAGTTTAATTCCTAGATTACAAGAGTCTTGTAATTTTTCATTTGTTGAGGCTCAATTTTGTGTACTGAAGTTGGGGTTAAATCCTGTAGAGGTACAGATCGTGATTTTTTAAACCTCTTTGAGCTGGGTGTTTTCCACGTAAACATCATTGTGTAATTACTTACTATTTTAGCTGGATAGGAACATGTTAATCAACCTGTTCTACTGATAGGCGACTATTAGGATAAAACTACTATATTACCTGCACGATGGGCGAAAAGTTTTCAGAATAAAAATTATAAAAATTTATTAATACTTTTTTTTCTTGATCATATTAAGTTTCTTCCATCTTAAAATACAGTAAATTTGCATTATACTCAATAAAATTTAGAATTTATTCATGAATCCATAATGTTATATTTGAATTTTTATTGTCATCTTTTAAATTGTGTATGTGTATTTTAATCTAAAATAATACAACTCCTATAGTTTATAATAATTTAAGTTCAGTTTTTTTTTGCATGATACATCACCTAAGGCTATTTAATAACTATCATTCATAATAAATAAAATTATAACATTGTATTAGTAACAATAAAAAATTTGCTATTAAATTATCAGTAGACCATGGTGAATAGTGAGCTAATATTTATCTAAATATTTTTGAGATTACTCATATTATATGGATGAAATAAAACACGGCTTTAATAAAAAGTAATTTATCCTTTCTAGTGTAAATCCGAGTAAATAACTTGTGAATTCTAGTTACAGTTGATAAAAAATAAATTAAAAGTATCATCTCAGATTTGACTATGGTAGAATAGATGATACTTAAAAAAAATTTATATTTATGTTCTCATTTATGTAATTGAAGATGGAAAATTTATTTGTAGAATAAAATTATTTAAAGATGACGAATTTAACATTTCAAATAGTAAGATTTAATTATGTTTCATAAGAGTACAGATGGGACAAAATTAGAGGTAATTGCCGCCTTAAACAATTATTTTTTATTTTGTGTGCAAAAAAACGAAAATCTTATTAATTACAAGCTAAACAAATTACAAAATTCATAGGCACATTACTAATAACTCTATGTCTAATTAGCAGGGACTATTTAGAGCATTCCTCATATCTACCTCTATTTAGTATTAGCTAAGTTGTACAACTTCTCTATCTGTTCCTGTCTTTCCTACGCATTTATACTATTTTATGCCCAACATACTCTGTATTTACATCTCTTATTAATATGGCTGCATATCATAGCTGATTGTTGTACTTTGAATTCCACAGTGCATTGTTCTTAGCATTTGAAATAGCATATATCAATGCAGTTAGAACAGTAAGTGCAAAAGTTCTACAGAGCCTTTGTTTTAATTTTTTAAACACTCTTCATCATATACCAGGATGAGATGTCTCTATTCTCTTTATACTTAGTCACTGCAACCACCCACTTAAGCATATTTGTGACAATTGACATTCAAATAAGAGATGTTTGAGGTCTTATTAAGCATCCCTTGTTTACTGATATGCCTTATATTAGATTGAACAATATACAATAGAACGACAAATGATAAATATTTTTATTTTTGAAATACCATCTAATTTAAGAGTTAGCCGAATTACTAAATGTTAAAACTTCAATAGTATAACATATTACTATTCACCTATATTTTCACCAGGAGCAACACTTTATGGTTCCATAGTTATGTATAATTTAAGAAATGTAACTCTTCCTAATAATATTCTTGAAAAGTTACCACATCTCTATTGTAGTTAATTGTCATGTAAGCCAAGATCAAAAGAATATACATGAACTCTAATTTATGCATAGCTTACTTGTTTGCTAGAATGAAACGTTAATTAAGTGATAATAACATTCTAAAACCCCGTAAATGTTGGATACTTAAATCTATAAGTGACTGAAAATAAAACTGATTTAGGTGCTACATGCACTTCAGTACATACAAGTTCTTTGGAAGGCCCATAAATTTTAACTCTTTAACTTTTCCTATTTTTTTGTGATCAATTTGTATTGTTGATGTTCTTGAAAGTGTCCTCTTAATTTTACCCTATGCTTAACTTGTAAAATCCATTATAACTTGTAGTATATCAAAGTAATAGACCTAAGCTGTGCGAAGTTTATAGATCTGTGTAACAGGAATAAAAGGTTGAAACAAAAAGATAGAAGAGATTTATGTTCAATCTCCAACCAACAATGCCTAGCATGTCTCTATTCCATAAGCTACCTCACTTTCTCGAAATTTTTCAATATCCCACGTACACCTAAAATACTTGACAACAATAAATATGCTTCAAAGAAATATGCAATGATGGATGACTTGGTATATTGCATTCCTAATGCATTGTCATCTCATTTTTGAGTTATATATATCTTTTATGAGGTTCGGAGAAGTCTATTAATAACATTTCCTTGTACATTTGGTAATACCTGTTATATATAAATCACACACGAATTCAAGTAATCATAAGCCATGCATCCATTTCAGTGAGTAACATAAATAAAGAAGAAACATGAATTAACGTCTCACCATATTATCGAATCTAATGTATAAAACCCAGTCTAACGTATAATAAACTATAATATAACTTATCACTTTTCAAAATAATTGGTCATTGTTGATTTGACAATCTCCTTAAGAAAATATTTATTAGTGATTTCATTTATCAAATTAATCTTATTAATTATGTTTTGAAAATTTGAATTTGAGTACAAGCAATTTGTATAATTATTTAATAATAAGGATAGTATTTGAAGAAGATAATAAAATCTTTTTTATTTAATAAAAGGGAAAACTAAATTGAAAAAAATAATTTTAGAAATAGGACCAACTATTTTGAAACCAAGGGAGTATCAAAGTTAATCTATAAATAACAATAGGATAAAATGTCCATTCCCCTTCTCACTCTTCAGTGCTAACCAGATTTATATAAATAAAACAATCATATAATATGTAACAAAGTTTTATCTTTCATATTTTTCTTTGCCATACTGTTCACAATTTAAGGATATTAAATTGTTCAGATTATATTTTCTAATTTAAATTATATAATTTTCTTTTATCTACAATGAATTACAGTTCTTCGTAAGTTTACATATGATATTTCTCATCAAATGTATCTAATAATTGATTTACAAAAATTGTGTTAGATTATTAAACTCAAAAAAACAATACAGCCAAATAGAAATCATCAAAAGAAAAAAAAAATTATGCTTCACAACATTTTATAATTTAACAAAACTTAAATATCTATAATATAATAAATACATCACATGTTTTTAGTGTTTTGAATATAAATTGGTACCAAATTATTAACCTCACAAGCACATTCCTTGAACACTTTATTAATGGACGAAGCTTGAAGCTTCATAATTGGATGCCTGAGAAATATTTGAACTTTTATTTTATTGTTTTGTACTTAAACTCAATTATTTAATTAAGGGAAAATTACCTAAAAGAATAACTTATGTTTCAAAACTACTAAAAATTCCTTCACTTTTAAAATATTACCTATATCCCAACATTTACTACTTTTACTAAAAGTTGAGATACAAGTTTAAGATCTCTTATTCATACGCTTTACTTTTCCAAAACAAGACCCCTTTTTCTTCCTCATTGTATGCCATAATTTCAGCTGCAGTTTCAATCCATTATTTCCCTCTAATTCAAACTTTTGAATTAAAGTAAAATTTCATATTCACGACCTTCTTATCAAAAAGGAGATAAAAAACCCTAGCTCTCTTACTCTCTCTTCTCCCAGGCGATCTCAATGGAAGTTTAGCCCCCCATGACTGCGACTGCTTTACCCCAAACGATCTAGATACACAAACTTATGCGACACTATTCAAATCAACTCCTTGCACATCTGGGAAGGAATTTCAATTGTAATCTGTTGATATAATGAATAGTGAACCTATTATTGTATTTGAACCATCTAATATTATATTCAAGGTTATATTAAAGAGGAAAATTTGCAATATGCTCTTGTTGCAAAGTTTTCCTGTGGGAGGACATCGACAATAACCCTAAGGGGTAAGACTATAACCCTTGAAGTTGAATCCAGTGATACCATCGACAACGTCAAGGCCAAGATTCAGGACAACGAAGATATTCCACCGGACCAACAGCGACTGATCTATGCTGTTACAAAAAAGATTCTTTATCAAAAATAACCCACTTTTTCCTCTTTGTACACCACAATTTGAGGAGTGATTTCTATCCAACTTCTTCATTCAATTCAAAACTTGAAGCAAGGTAATTTTCCTCCCTAAAATTCGCTTCAATTTCTTCTAATTGTTTTTACGTTTTTTTTTTCAAAAAAATTATTTTGCACCTAAAGTTTACAGAGTAAAATTTGGGTGATTTGGTTGAGCTATTTCTTCTATTAATTATTTTTTAGGCTTCACTGTTTGAATAGAGATTTGGGACCTTCCTTTAATATTCGAGTTTCTCAATTAGAAAGTATCAAAGAATCTCATGAAGTTGTTAACTTTGTTTCCACAAGTTTTGATTATGAATTTGTTGAGTTTGATGAAAATAGATTAAAGCATAGAAACGATTCCCAAATTATGAAGAAGTTGTGGCAAAAACATTCTAAGGACAAGAAAAAAGAAAGTGGTTTTACAAAAAAGGGATCCAACAGTCCTGAAAGTAAAGCTCTTGCCAAGAGAAAAAGAATTGTCGAAACAATTTCCAGAGATGAACTTCCCAAGGTAATTGCATGTTCAAATCTATTGAATGTTAGGCTGAGATAAATATTTTGGGTTACATGATACATTTAGAATTTCATTGTTTATCTATTTTTTTTTTGTTGCTAAGTTATTTGTATCATGTGTATTTTATTTTTTTATTAAAATTAATATAACAAAATACAAGTTCATAAGTACATAGATACATGTTAAGTGGACTTGTATATGTGAGTGATCATTAATGCTTTTATTTGTATCTAGTTTTGTTCAACTTTACTTAAATTCTAAATATAGTAGATACATGTTTTTATTTCTAAGATACATGTTATATTAACTTGTATTTGTGAGTTGCTGTTAATGTTTTGATATGTTTCTTATGTTGTTTAAATGATATTGAAAGTAGAATTACACAAAATACATTTTTTCACGCTGAGATACGTGTTGTAGATATTAAAAATACATTTGTATAATATTGTATCTAATGTTTTATGTTGTTAGTGCTTTTATATATATTGTACTGTCTTAGACTAAACTTGTTGCATCTCAAATAATTTTTTCATTTTTCTTTTATTCTAGGGATTGAATTACCTTACAAGTATGTTATAACAAGTTAAATGCATTGATAATGTAAAAACATTTTTACATTATTTGTTTATAAAAGTTAATTTAATATTAAATCCTTAGATGGGGAGCTCTTGTGCATCCTAAATTTTGCACATGATCAAATAGTAGCTAGACTAGCCCTCATTTTGTATTAGATACATAATAACAAAACATGTATCTTTTTGTATTAATATGTATCTTGTTCATTATCTGAAGCAATTGTTTATTACCTACATTAATCACATTAGATACATAAAATATTTAATTTGTATCTCTTTCAATTTTAATGATTACGGTAGGCTGATGTAACATATATTTAATTTGTTTTCAATTTGAACAGCATTTGGATGTCATCATGTACTACTTGAGGAAGAAGTACAAGAACAAAAATTTTTCAAACAAGAGATACACTATCACAGATTGCTTTTTCAAGGTGTACATAGATAAGGCATATGTGAATTACTATGATGCTGACGCTGGCAACAAGCTTGCCACACAAGATGTATCTGCAAAGACTGATGAGGTTGCTGATATGGAGAGGAAATTGATTAACACCATCAAGGGATTCAGTCCATGCGTAGGTAAGCCTTGGCATTTGGTTGATTAGGTCTTTGTCCCAATTAACTGTGATGGTGCCTTACAATGGATATTGGCAGTCATTGCATTAAAGGATCGATGCATTCGTGTGTACGATTCAATGGCCTCTTCAAAAAAACATTGTTGATGATATAAACTTTGATGATGTTAGTAGTGTTTATACAAGTATACATTAAGTTTTTTTAATGAATAATTACTTCTATTTGCATTAACATTCAAACGCAATGCTAAATAACATAAAGATATATTTATGTTATTGTTATGATATTTTTTCCACACAATATATAGACATTGTATTGGCTACATGTTTTACTGTATTTTATAATTTTATGTATCTAAAATAAAGAAAGATATATTACAATACAGGTATTAACCATCACAACATTGTCGTATTATATATCTCTAACAGTTTTTTGTTATAGATAATTCATGTTGTCTATTATATGCATACCAAATTATATCATAACTTAATAGAACTAAGTCTTAAAAATATTAACCTATTACATTTTACATGTGAAAAAAATTATTGGATCTTGTATCTATTACTTTATAGGAACTCGGTACACTCAAGGACTCACGTTTCTAGCCGATACACATAACACAAGAAGAAAATCATCTCTTTTGATGTCAATGGTGGTATACTCTCTCTTGAGAGGATAGTGTTTAAAATGTTACAATATTGATTAGAAAAAAAGATAACTAAGGAAAATGTTTAAATAGTCTATTACGAAGGAGTGGCAAAAGAACCCCTTTACCCTTAATGAAGGGGTAGTGGGTTTGGAGTGTTTTGGGGGAGGCTTGGGTTTATTTTGAGCACCTAAGTCCAGCCCCACATGTCAAGGCGTACACTCCCTTAAGAAATTTGCAAGAAGCTCAACTACATCAATTTTCATATACGCGCCTTGAAGTCTTTGTAGTTCCCAAGCTTTGCTTCTAGTAAATAGTCTCAATCCCATGACACTCATATCATCCTCTCAATCTTTAGACGAGTTTGACCTCAAACTCACTGGTTCTTTATATTCAATGGTATTAATCCGTGAAAGGTCACACACGTTGAATGTGTTATCCACTTTGTATTCCGAAGGCAAGTCGATACTTTAAGCATTATAGTTGATTCTTTCAAGAAATTAGAATGGACCATCACCTCGTGGTACAAACTTTCCCTTTCTTTGGTTGGGAGATCGATATTTCTATAGGTGTGCCCACACCTAATCTCCCGGCTTAAGCACAAGGCGTCTTCTTCCCTTGTTGACTCATTTGGACACTTATTGCTTTTTCTTCTCAAGCAACAACCTCACCGTCTCATTTAAGATTTTCATAGTTTCGACCGTCTTGCTTCCATCTAAGCTAACAATAAAATTACTTGGCAAAGGAGTTAGATCCAAGGGGGTTAGGGGGTTGAAGCCATAGACACATTTTAAAAGGCGTGATGCCTGTACTTGAATTAATCACCCAATTGTAAGCCAATTATATTAGTGGTAGGTGATCTTACCAAGATGTAAACTTAACTTTAACCATGTAATGTAGTATAGAACCCAATGTTCTATTTACTACTTTCGTTTGGCCATCGGTTTGTGGGAGGCAAGACATAGAAAACAATAACTTGGTACCGAGCCTACCCCACATTGACTTCCAAAAGTGACTAAGGAACTTTGAGTCCCTATCACTAATAATTGTCTTTGGGATTCCGTTATACTTAAGAACATGTTCAATAAACAAAGAAGAAACACTAGCCGCCTCTTCATTATCTTTGCAAGGAATATAGTGTGCCGTTTTGGAGAAACAATCAACAACAACAAAGATGCTATCCCGACCCCTTTAAGTTTGTGGAAGACCCAATACAAAAACCATCGTAATATCAAACCATGGATGTAATGATGTGGGAAGTAGGATGTACAACCCATGAGGAGGGCGCCTAGACTTAGCACTCCTACAATCCATGCATTGGCGGAAAACTTTCACAACATCTTTGCGCATCCTTGGCCAATAGAATTATTCCTCCAATATTCTGAGGGTCTTATCAATTCCAAAGTGACCCATAAGACCACCGTCGTGTGCCTCCCTCACAAACAACTCTCTCCAAGAGCTAAAAAGTACACACAACCATCTTCCCCAAAAAAAGTATCCATCAAATATGGCATAGGGGCTAGAATTTGAATTCCTCCTTTTCAAACCCACAAATTTACTTTCTTGAAAGATTGAAGCAAAGTAAGTGTACTCAGGATATAAATACTTGAGGTTGTTGAACCCCATTAGCTCTAAAAATAAAGTGGACAAAAGAACATGCTTTCTAGACAACACATCAGCTACCACATTATCCTTACTCCTTTTTTATTAAATGACATAGGGAATGGTTTTAAGAAATTCAATCCATTTGGCATGCCATTTGTTAAGTTTGTCTTGTTCCCGAAGGTGCTTCAAAGATTTATAATCCGTTCAGATTATGATTCCTTGGGACCAAGATAGTGTTTCCAGTTGCCAATGCTCTAATTAAGGCATACAACTCCAAATCATAAATAGAGTAGTTTATAGTTGCTCCTTTGAGCTTTTCGCTAAATTAAGATATAGGCTTCAATTCTTGCATCAAAACCGTGCCTATGCCCACTTTGCTAGCATCACATTCAGTTTCAAACATCTTGTCATAGTTAGGCAATTGCAACAATGTTGCCGAAATGAGCATATCTTTCAAGTTCTTAAAGGCCTTAGATTGTTATTCACCCCACTTGAAAGATTGGTACTTTTGGATAATTTTGGTCAAGGGGTATGCAATGGTACTAAATCCTTTGATGAACCTCTGATAAAAACATACCAACCCGTGGAAGCTCCGAACTTCACCCACGGATTTTGGGGTTGGCCAATCTTTAATGGAGGTTATCTTGGATTCGTCTACCTCTACTCCCCTCGAGCTTACAAAAAATCCCAAAAAAACAATATTATCAAAACTGAAGGAGCATTTTTCAGTATTAGCATACAACTTTTGTTTCCTAAGAACATAAAACACACTTCTTAGATACAATAAATGTTCATTAAGGGACTTACTATAAACTAAAATATCATTAAAGTACACAACCACAAACTTGCCAATAAACGGCTTCATCACATGATCCATTAGCCGCGTAAAGGTACTAGGAGCTTTGGTAAGACCGAATGGAATAACCATCCACTTATATAGAACAAACTTGCTCTTGAATACAGTATTCCATTCATCACCCGATTGCATACAACTTTGGTGATATCCGCTCCTAAGATCAACCTTATAAAACACACAAGAGACAATTAGTTCATCAAGCATATGATCTAACCTAGGAAATGGATGGTGATACTTTAACATAATTTTATTTATGGCTTGGTAGTATACGCACATTCGCCATGTCCCATTCTTCTTCAGCACAAGAAACACCAAAACCATGCATAGACTCATGCTTTTCTTGATGTATCCTTTGTTGAGAAGGTCCTCAACTTGCCATTGGATTTTCTTTATATCTGTGAGGTTGCTCCTATTAGCCGACTAATTTGGTATTTTCAACCCTCAAACAAAATTCATTTAGTGCTCAATTCCTCGAAGTGGAGGAAGCCCTTGCGGTAGTTCGCTAAGAAATATATCATCGAATTCCTACAAAACATTAGAAATAGAATACGGGATAGGGGAAATGGATAGGTTAGTATTCAAAATATGATCCAAAAGTATCATAGGAGTAGCATCATCATACTCTTTGAAGAGGTCGCCCTTTCAAGCCAATATTACCATCAAATTATTACCCCTCAAAGATAAAAATCCCTCTTCTTCCTTACCCTTCCCACTCTTGGGTTCATCCCCTCTACCCGCGTGTTCCTTCAGTTTCTTTCCCTTTCCTTGCAAACTCTTCATTTGTCGATATGCCTCACACACTTGTGATGGTGATGCGGTTGGAGGTTGAACTTCCGAACCTTGAATTCAAAGGAGTATTATTTGGTTCAGCCATCATTCTTGATCGACCTATCATATTTCCATAGATGACCCAACAAAAGATTGCAATCTTGTCTAGGAATGATGTCGCAAAGTACCTCATCCTCATAATTTCCAACTTTGAACCAAATCACCACTTTACGAGTTACCTTCAACTCTCCACAATCGTTCAAACATTAGAGTCTATATGGATTCACATGTGAGCAGTTGGCAACTTCAAGTAATCTACCACCGAGGAACTAGCTGCATTAGCACAACTTTTGCTATCAATAATTAAGGAGCACAGACTCTTTTTAATGAGGCTCTTAGTATGAAAGAGGTTTTCCCATTGGCTAGGATCATCCAATGTTTTTCTAATCATAACTCTCCATACCACATAATTAGGTACTTCAAGTTCACCTTGTTGTGGCCAAACCTCTTCTTCATCTTTATCACTAGGCCTCTCAGCCTCCTTTCTCTCTATATCCTTAGAGGCTTCTTCATTTTCAACCATTTCAATCCCTAATTCTTCTCCCAAGAAATACAACTTCCATTCTCTAAATATCACATTTCTTTGGTTAGGATACTCACTAGCCTTGTGTCCCTATATGTGGTATTTGAAGCATTGAAATCCCTTGACGTTACAGAAAATATTTGATTTGCCCTCAAACCATGAAGGATGTGGTGGAGCAATGTTGTTCAATGGTTTAGGGGACTTCTTTGGTTGTTTTTTGGAATTATTCCACCCCAAAGTCAATGGAACCACTTATCTCCCTTTGGTCCAACCCGAGGACCCTTGGTATGTTTTGGTTTTGCATGCCGACCTACCTTGTTCTCTCATTCAATCTCCAAATCCTCTTGAAAGATCCCTTCACCAGTTTCAAACTTATGAAGTGTCATATATGTATATATTTCATTATATAGGCCTAACTTGAACCTGATAATAACGCGGCTCACTTTTTCTCTTCTATGATCAAGTTTCAAGATGAGTTGTTGAAACTCATCATAGTAGACAGTCACACCTTTTCTTCCTTGCTTCAAGTTGTACAATTTTTCAAGGAGTTCATGTTGATAGCTTTCGGGAAGGTACTTTTTCCTCATAAGATACCTTAACCAAAACCAAGGAGGGGGCTACCCCTCAATCAATACGTTGCCAAAATGTTTGACATACTCCTACCACGTGGTAGCATATCCCTCAAAATGAGCAATGGAGTAGCAACTTTTATTCTCCTTTGTGTGATCGTTCACTTGAAAGACTCTCTCTTATGTGGGTTCCCATGTGAGAAACTCTTTGAGATCACTTTCTCCCCTAAAGATCAGAAGTCCCATTTTGATTGTGTTAAGACCAACATCCCTTTCCTGAACACCTTGGCCGCGTATACCATAAAGACCTTGGTTTTCCCTTTTTTTTCCCTTGGTTCAAATCTTCTACCTCTTATTACATCTTCCATCAAATAAGGATCATCATACATACCATACCCTCCTTTGGTTCTCCCTTACATATCCCTCTTCTTGCATTGGCGGGTTTTGGACATTGCGAATTTCATATGGTGGATTCGCATTTAGTTGAGGAGGTCTTTAGATTGGAGGATTTTTGTTTGGATAATTCAAATTTAAGGGTGGCATTTGGGTTTCAAGTCCTTCATGTGGGACTTGGTGATATGGGGAATAGCTAGGTCCATCAAGTCCAAAGCCTTGTGAGTAATAGTTGGCTTAAGGTATGGCATTTAGTGGATACATTCTTTTGTGCATTTCATCACGAGTAATGGTTGGGGATGTGTTTTGAGGATTTGAGGGTATAGAAGTATGTTGGATTTCTACCCTCTCTTCACACCTACATATAGAGGCTATTTCCACTCCAATCTTCTTAACTGTAGCATTCACTCTAGCCACGTCCCGAGACAAGGACTCAAGACTAGCTACAAGAGCATTCATAACATTATGGTCCATGGTTTGTGCATTGTATGTTTTGGGTTCCATGTGTCGTTGTTCCATTTGCAAATGTACCTATAAAACGAGCAAATGTTAATTCAAAATATTCTCACTCACTCTTTTCAGTCTGCTCCCTCACTTATCCCTTCAAGTGTTGTAAGACGGCTATCAACTTGTGAGTACTTGGGAATGAGTCTAATCCTGAGTTATAATGGATTTTTGTTTGGAAGAATCAATGAAATTTTTACGCACTTGAACAAAGAATAACAACGAATTATAAACGAGGAAAGAACCACAAGGAATGTTAACACGAAAGACGTACTCAAAAACTAGTTCACAACTTAGTAGATTGTTACTTAGTTGCCAAATAGTATAGGAGTCAATAGAAAGAAACTATTAGAGACAAAAAAAGAAACTATGAATGTCCAAGACCTTGAGTTTTATTGTTGGTGTGGTCCACATTTTCTTTTTTTTTGGCCTTCTGGAATTGTTGTTTAAGTGTGATATTTTTCCAATCTTGTTGGTTCGTGATAATTTTTGGTTTTGGAGTGAGGATGAAAGATTTTTTACTCTCTTTCCAAGGGTTAAAGGAGTCCATCAACTTTTTACCAAATTGCACTAAATTGGGAAAACAGCTTTTTGGCTTGTCTTTGTACCTTTCCTCTTTTGGCCTTTCTTGAAAGATGTTTGACACTCTTTTTGGTAAACAAGCTTTTTTGGGAGGTCTTTGTTTCTTTACCACTTTAGAGTTGCCTTGAAATTAGGCCCAAGACGAACACAAGACTTTTTCTCTCTCTTCCCTTTTCAAATCAAACGAGGCCTTTTGTTGAATATTACTCAGGAACAATATGAACAACAACAAGAAAACTTTGAAGAACAACAATATCTAATCCATCCGACCCCTCAAAAACAACTAAACAAGAACTAAAATCTTGGACTTTAGACTCAAGTGTGTTAGTGGACAACAATCCAACACACAAAACTACTAAGATAAGCAAAATAACACCTAAATCTAGACAACTTCTCTGCCAAACATAAGACACCTAATAACTCTTTTTTTTAGTTTCAACTAGAAGAGACCAAGATTGGTAGTGTAAAAACAGGATCAACCTTCGCTCTGATACCAAATGATACCAAATGGTATCTACAACACCAAAACAGTCCGCAAACGGGCATAACAACACATCTAAACCTGCAATAACATGACAACAATACGATACAAGAACCAAACAGAAACTTAAAAAAATAAAAGGATAGGTAACTTGAAACTAATAGAACTCATTAGGTAGCAACTAACGACTGTATCAAACTCTAAAACCCCCTAACAAAAAAGTTAACAAGCACCAAGTTCTTATGCAAACCCAAGAGGAATTCGGTTCACTCAAGAAGATGATACACATAACACAAGAAGAAAATCATCTCTTGTGATGTCAATGGTGGTCTACTATCTCGTGAGAGGATGGTGTTTCAATGTTACGATCTTGATTCAAAAATAAGCTAACAAAATAACAAGACTAAGGAAAATGTTTAAATAGTCTATTACAAAGGTGTTACAAAAGGACCCCTTTACCCTTAATGAAGGGGTGGCGGGTGTGGAGTATTTTGGGGCAACCTTGGGTTTATTTTGAGCACCTAAGGTCAGCCCCCCATGTCAAGGTTTCCACTCCCTTGGGGGAGTTCACAAAAAGCTCAATCGTGTCCATTTTCATAAACGCGCCTTGAAGTTTTTGTAGTTCCCGAACTTGGTTTATAGTAAATGGTCTTGAGCCCATGACACCCGTATCATCCGAATACATTTTCATAAATGCTCCTTGAATTCTTTGTAGTTTCTGAGCTTGGACTCTAGCAAATGGTCTCGATTCCATGACACCCATATCACTTACAATCTACCAAAGAACTATAATGTACTTTGCATGAGCTTGAAACATGGCTCTAACATTGGTTTGGATTTTCAGGGTATTACAACTACTTGTTTCTATGAGAAGTATTGATAATCCTATTCAACAAGCTAGGAATGCTCTTATTGAGAAAAATTCTTCAATGATCGCAACTCAGGCTGAACATGAGACTGAGAAGGTTATGCTTTAATATAGAATTAATCTTCTTTAGGCTAAACTTAAACGTGAACTAGCTGAGAATGCTGAATTGTGTGAAGGATGACCCAACTTATCCCATCTCCTCCTTCCTACTCCTCTTAGAGCCTTAGGATTATTTTATTTTTCATTTATTTTATATTTCACTCTTAAAGTACTGGGTTATTATAATTCGTAGTTGATCCTAAATGAAATGGTTTTCTTGCTATTGTTAATCTCATTCATATTTTTTTAAATGCCTTGTTTATTCACCTTATTACAAATTTTTCTTTGACTTAGTGATAATACCAGTGGATATTAATTATCTGACATTTAATCCTAGTCTAACCTTCCTTTGAACGAAATTTTCAACAAAGTCAAAAAGGGGAAGATGAGTTATGCAATGTTCATAACCTAATGACTAATCTGTTTCATGTGATTTGACCATCTTGAGTAACATGTTTCATTTATATGTAAATTATCAAAACTTTATTGGTTTAACAAAGATGAGTTGTGCAATGTTCATAACCTAATGCCTAGTCTATTTTATTCCAGTGTCAAGATTGACAAAGTGTTTCAGGGAATCAAAGTTTGTCTTTGTTGATGAAATTTGTTAGACAGTGAATACTAGGGAAAACGGACAGGAACGGATAAGGAATGGATAACTCTCTTGTGCTCTTGATGGATCACGTGTGATAAAAAGAAGTTGTAATTAAATACAACATTTTATTAATAAGCTGAAGATGAAAAGTTTCCTTCAAAAGGAGATAAAGTTGAAGAAGGAGTTATACCAAAGAAAGGAGTCTCACTTGAAGAAGGAGTTATACCAAAGAAAGGAGTCTCACTTGAAGAAGGAGTTCTACCAAAGCAAGGAGTTTCACTTGAAGAAGGACTTCAACTTAACAAAGAAATCTATTGGGTTGAAGAGTCCAAAGGCTGGCAAAATAAAGCACACAGTGACAGACTTTTTGGAGAGTCATTATATATTGAGGGAGTAACTCACTTTTTTACACATGCACTTACAAATATTAAAACATATCAATAAATTCCGTGTGAAGTTCCAAAGCCTGAAGCATCCTGAGTTGAACCTGTTCCTATTTCTTAGAGTTTATGAGTATTAGACTTTATGTATTAGGTAGGTTCCAAAGTTGTATTATTTTCTATTCTCAGTGAAGTATAAATTGATTTAGGAGCTTTGTTTTCAAATCTCGAAGACTTGGGAGCACTTACCTAGGGAATGTGTGGTTTTACTTGAACTAGAATTTAGAGTTTAATTCCAAGATTACGAGAGTCTTGTAATTTGTCATTTGTTGAGGCTAAATTGTTTTCGTGAAGTTGGGGTTAAATCCTATAGTGGTACAGCTTGTGGGTTTTTACACCTCTTTATGCTGGGTGTTTTCCATGTAAACATCACCATGCAATTACTTACTGTTTTAGCTAAATATAAATACGTTAGTCAACCTGTTCCACTGATAGGCAACTGTTTGGCTAAAATAAAATAATCAGTAGGACTCAAACTTTAACGTCTTGGAAATTATGCAAAAAAACATGTATTGTTAGCTCTGCAGTGGAATCTAAATTTATCACTTTAGATAAGGCCAATTAATAGGTTGAATAGCTTTGAAAATTCTATGAAGCTATTTCTTTCTAGCCCAAACTTTTGACACCAATATGTATATACTGTGATAATCATGCTACAATAGGTAGGGCAGAGAGCCTGATGTGTAACAAAAAATCTCATCATATAAGAGAGAAATATAATATGATTGGAGAACACTCTCTAGTGGAATTATCATGACTGACAAAGTGAAGTCAAGGAATAATGTGTTCGATCCACTTAAAAGAGGAGTAACTTGATAAGGAGTTAAAAGATTGTCTTTAGCGAAATGAGTATAATGCTAACGAAAAGTCATCATCGAGATAACTCTACCTAGAGTACTGGAGAACCAAAGAGTTAGGTTCAAGTAGATCAATTAAAGTTGTTACTGACGATTCACCATTGTCAAACAACTCAACCCATTCTCATATGAAGAGAAATTAAGTAGACAAGGATAAGGGTTATGGTTTAAAGATTTTTAATGGTTTTTAAGTTTGACAGGTATTGCCAAATAGTTTATCTATAAGATTAAACGTTTAGAAATCACTTATGTGTGGTTGAAGCGGAAGTCGATTCAAGGAGAATGACAGTAAAGGCCTGTTCTCTAACCTCTCATGAAATCAGATAGTGTTCATGAGAAAAATGGACAAAACCCTGAGAACCATAAATGGAAAGGATTATTTATGTGACTAGTATTATCTAGGTATTCAGTAATGTTTAACGGATTAAAGATATCATATCTTCGATTGACCGAGTGCATCTGATATAAGTTTACTATGGAAAGTTCAAAGAAAAACATATTTTTCTAGAAATAATTAATCTTTACTTGTAAAACACACACTTGTACATATATTTATTAGTCTAATAGTCATTCAATATTTATGTGGGAGAATATTGGGTTCTAGTGAAATTTGAATGGAAAAAAGAGGGAAGAAAATGAAGGAAAAGTGAAATGGGTGTTAACTTTATAAATTTAAAAGAGTGTGTCTCTCATATTGGTTGGATAAAAGAGCGTCCTTGTACCTAAATATGGCTGCACTCTTTCATGTGAGTAGTGAGATTAAAAAAATCGCAAATCTTGCATGGTCGTCATTGTCTCTCGGCTCAACTTCAGCTTTGGATTTGAATTTATCAAATGATCAATTGAGAGATTATATTTTTGGACAAAATTCATTTGAAACTTGAGCATTAATGTTTTTTTTTAATTCAAAATGTTGATACAAAATTTTTCTATATTTGCAAACGTACACAAGCATGTGTAGAGATATGTCAAAACGAAGATTGAAGGGACACAATCCTTTGGTTCGCTGTTTGAATAGCAATTGACGAAATGCGGGAACCTATAGCCATTTGTGGGTGCATCTGCTACTGCACATGCCAACACATGTTATACTTTAACTTTATGTTTTAAGAATTAGGTGATATGGGGCTTAATCTCGTCATGTACGGCATTGATCTGCACATGGACTCGACGCTCGAAGCAATGCAACTCTTCACAGACCATTGCTTCTTTTCTATAGAAACACCTTTATAAATATCTATTTTTTTCCTCAGATAGGTAACATAATTTTGAAGTTAAAAAACTCATCTTTCTTCTCAAACTCAAGTATGATTTGCCACCACTGTGTGAGTTTGTTGTTCGGCCGAATTTCGGTACCGCTATTCCTTTGAAGTGATTTATTTTATCCTTGGAGGATATATTCCTTGGATACTTGACGGGAATAATTTTATTAAAGAAATACAGCGAATTCAATGGGCTTGAATCTTCTAATCTTCATCTCTTTCTAAATGTTTGATTTTTCTTTTTTTTTTTAAGAAAATAGTTTGAACTTCTTCGTTGTTCTTGAGTTGACATTCGTGAGCTTGTTCTTGAAATTCATGTTTTACATACATAGTGAGGACTTCATTTGGTTTTTCAATCTTTAGTTTGAATATATTGTTGAAGTTCATTTAATATAGATTTTATTTACAACTAAAAAATAAAATCCCCATTCTCAGACCATTGATTCTATATATAGTACTAGGTCATTTTATTTACGGGGAGTAGAGATGAAGGAAAATTAGCATACATAGTTTTACTCCTTTTGTTTTGATTCTTTTCCTCCTACTATATTGCTGTATTGGGTTTTTTTATTTAATATTTGCTAGTTTCTAGTTCTTAGTTTATACTAGAAAAACTTGTTGAATCCTGGGGATACACCCATGCCGAGTGAAAATCCTTATGAACTGCATCTGGCACGCCTCAATCTTTGATAAACTTCTTTAAAAGTGTTCATGAAGATGTATTTTTGGTAAGATTTCCACTTTAGAGGGATGGATCCAAATTCATGTGCCGTAGTGTATTATAGCTCTATCCGTACAAAATTTATAATTTTCTTATGTTGATTGAGAGGTTGTTTTTATTTTTTCAAATATCGCGTAACAACCTCTGATCCTAATGAGTTTGTCTATTGCATGCCAACTTTTAGTCCCTAAATGTATACAGCAAAGTTGTCAGGGTACTCGTTTCATGTTTTCGAGAAGAAACTATAACTTAGCACCCTCTTTTTTTACTAATTACTGTTTGGAGAAAATCTTATATTGTAATTGCTGCAAGCAAATTTCATTTTGACGTTGCTACACCTCTGCGATGAGATAGCTTTTAGATCCTTCAAAGCGTGCTACCAGATTGAGTACAATATGATGTCATTTTGTATTTCCAATTTCTCTAATGAACAATGAATGTTCTATGTTAATTAAAAAATAAGATTGATATTATTTTCTCTAGAGTTAGAGGAGAAGTATCAGGCCTTTGATATTTAATATTTATCACTGGAGCTAACCTTAGCTTTTCTATTGTCTTCTATTATGAACGAATAAGCAATACCATAAGCAAAAGAAAATTAAGAAGAACACAGATTTTCATGAAATCCCTTGATGGGAAAAATCACGGGGAGAGGCAGAAGAAATTCATTATGAAGGAGAGGAATACAAGGTGGAGATGATAATCTCAATTTCTTGTAAAACAACACCCAATAAATACACTTAGATAATACGTGCATACAAATAAATCACAAATATGGGTTACACTGCAAACTTTTCAATGCCGGATAAACAAAATTAGGGTCACAAACTCTAACAATCTCCACCTTGACACGAATTCTAATTCAAAACTCAAATCTATTTCATGAAAACTCTCCACCTCTTCCACAAAAGTCCCTAAGGGCACATCTTAATTGTTGACACCAACCAAGTCCAAGCAATGCTCAAACTTGGAACTTGGTAGTGTCTTGGTCATCATATCAGCGGGGTTATCATGGTACTAATATTGCTTACCACAATATCACCACGAGCAATAATTTCACACACAAAATGATACCGAACATAGATGTTCTTTGTCCTCTCCTGAAACATCTATCTTTTGTGAGGAAGATAGTACTTTTATTGTCGCAAAAGATCATTGTAATCTATAAGTCTTCGCTAAGTTCAAAAACAGACCCTTCAACCAAATAGCTTCCTGAAAGCCTCTGTAAAAGCCATGTACTTTTCCTCAACAGTTGATAAAGTAACTTTAGTCTGTAAAGTAGCTTTCCAACTAATAGCACAACCAGCAATGGTTAAACATAGACTGTAAGGGATCTCCTTTTATCAAGGTCTCCTTCAAAAACTAGAATCAATATACCCGATCACTCCATATCCATTTCACCTAAATTGCAAAAAAACATCAACAGAACCATGCAAGTATCTGAAAAACAACTAAACTGGTTCCCAATGTTCTTTGTCAAGATTTTCCTTGTATCTGCTAATTACACTGACTATAAATGATAAATCTTGTCGGGAACACACCATTGCGTAAATAAGAGACCCAACGACACCAGTGTATGGAACTTGAGATATATAGTCACGCTCATCATCTATCTTTGGAGATAACATGGCCGAGAGTTTGAAAGAGATGCCAAAGGTGTACTGACAAGTTTTGCATTTTTCATATTGAACCTGTGAAGAAATTTCTCAATATGCTTTTTCTGACTTAAGTATAACTTACACTTCTCTCTATATCTTAGAATTTCCATGCCAAGGATCTTCTTTGTTGCTCCTAGATCCTTCATATCAAACTTCTTATAGAGCTAGGCTTTGACTGTTATTACCTTTCTCATATCCTTTGCTACTATGAATGTATTATCAACATACAGGTGAAGATACATGAACGAAACATCACTTACCACCTTGAAATAGACACAACTATCATAACTACTACTCCTAAACATATGACAAGTCATAAAAGAAGAAAATGTTGTATACCATTATTCGGGCAACTTTTTTAAGCTATAAAGGGACGTTTCAGCAACTATACATAGTCCTCCTTACCTGAGATTACAAAACCCTCGGGTTGTGGCATATAGATGTCCTCCTCAAGTTCTCCATGAAATAATATAGTTTTGACATCCAACTGCTCAAGCTCAAAATTGGTGCATGGCCACAATACCAAGAAATGCTCGAATCGAACTATGCTTTACAACTAGAGAAAATACATCTGTGAAGTCAATGCCTGTAACCTTACTATAACCTTTAGCAACTAGTCTTACTTTGTACCTAGGAGCTTCAACTCCCGATGTTCCTTCTCTATTTTTCTAATATATTATTTCAAAAAATAAAAAAATAAATAAGATAACGTCAAGAGCATAAGGTAGTTTGTTTGCTGACTGTGAATGTATAGGTCTAAATGAAAAATACCCGAAACTATGTTTGCCAACATAGCATAGAGATCAATTCGCAATTTGGATGACTCATTTTTTCTTCATGTGTCCCGAAAAGGGGCTAACCATGGAATTTCGCTTGCAAATCATGTCATCTCACGTCCTGTGCCCAGCAAAGTATAGGACGGCTTAGCTGATCGGGCCGAGATCAGACTCCATGCGCTCACATGGTGGTTTATCACGGTTCACTACTTTCTCCAAAAAATAATCAAAGGAGTTTAAATCTACTTTACTTTGTCAATTATAAATTTAGTTTACATTCTTGTTCCTTTCCAGATGCCTTCACTTATATTTGAATTTTATTGTTACTTCTATTATTTTGTTGTACTACCCTTCTGCAATGGATTTACATACCAATACATGCCACGTGTTGATCATATTTTGCGCTACATCATTTCATGATGTAGATTCTGGCTCTCAAGTCTGCGGTCAGGCACCTCATTAAGATTCCTAACTTCTGCTATTGGTGAGCCTCTTTCCTACCAGGAGGTTGGATGAGATATGATGTTTTTTTTTTCTTTCCTTTCAATATTCGTACTAATTAGAGGCTTCACAGGCTAGTGTAGTTGTCAAGAAAACTTTGTAATTTTCAATCTTCATTTATAATAACTATTTGTATTGTTGAACATTATTTGGTATTAATAAACTAGGGTGAAGTTATATCTCCTTAGAAAATTGTAATTAAATTCTATATTACTTCCTCTTTATCCATTTGTATTAGAATTATGCTCGAGTGATATGCTAGAACGTTCACTCGTACTAGCTATAGTATTGGGTGTGTGTCATGTCCAAGGCCTCGGCTCTGGTTATGACAGTAGTATACTTGGGATGTGACAGAAATGGGTGAGTCATCCATCATTCAGAAGGCCTTTACTTATATTTTGAGTCTTTTAGTATATGGTCCAGCCGAGGGCTTTGTCCCGGTCTAGATAGTTAGTTCTCTGTCATATTTGTTGATACATTTATATTATAAATTTCCCTTGAATTTCATTGTTATATCTTCCACACTTTGATTAATGTATGGATTTTTCTTATGATAGTATGCTAAGGGGTCTCCTAGCCCTTCGAGGTTCGGGATGCCCATCGTGGTCAGGGCCTCAATTTGGGTCATGACATTTGGGTACCTTATTCATATTGTATTATGTTCCTATGAACTTACAGATCCACATACCTCTAAAGTGATAGGAAAAGAATAGACCATTTACATCATATTCTCGTCTGGTCCTATTGAGATATTGCGACAACAATGTTTCTATAGCATTCAGGATTTCCTACAACAACCAGACAACTAAATTACAGATCTCAAGAAAAATCTATTAACAGTTTGAACGTTAGCATAACTGTAGGCGACCAGACTTATACAACTAGGAATTATAAAAATTAATCTTTTGAAATCCACATCAACTTGCCAGTTGAGTACCTGGCAAGATTCCATCAGTACCAGTGCTATGGCCCCCTTCTAGAGTTGGAGCTACAGTAAGAACCTGCTAGTTGAATTGGTACATGATTTGAACTAGAAAGGTTTATGGATATAATATGGTAAATTATCCATTAATTTTTTAAAATTGGGCAAGTATTGATGGACATTTATTTTTCGTATACTGTACAAGTAAAGATGAATGGAGGTAGTAGTACAGCTTCCAGTTATTTTTGATTACTACTTACTACTAAATTTTGGACTCATCCATACGTAAGCATTATCGTCCTTTTACTTCTTTGATTTCTCTCTCTACCTGCCAGTTTTCATTCATCAAAAGCAAAGAACATAAGGGTAACGATTGTTGATGAAGATAGAGACAGAGTTACAATTTAAAGTTTTAGGATAATGAATGTTTTAATATAAATGATAAATGGTTAAGTATATATTATAGAGTATGAAATAAATATATTGATGAATAATTTATATTAAAACCTTAAATTTATAAACTTTATAGTTTATAATTAACTATTCATCATTTGTATTAAAAGATTTATTATCCTAAAACTCTATATCGTAGCTTTTCCTCTATCTTCATCAAGAATCATTACCCCTTTTTTTTCTTTCTTTTGATGAATGAAAACCGGAATGTAGAGAAAAAAAGAAAAGAAGGAAAATAACAATGCTTATATGGATGACTCCAAAAATGTAGTAGTAAGTACTAATAGACAAGAAGTGGAAGCTGTAATACTGTCTCCGTTTATCTTTACTTGTATAGTAAATCTAAAATAAATGTACAATAATATTTGTCCATTCTAAGAAAAATAAATGAATATTTTGTCAACTTATATCAATTCTATCCTTGATATTAGTTATTAATCATAAGAAGAAAAATTTAAGGATAAAAAGTACTCCCTCCATCCCATTTTATGGGTCAACTTTTGACCGGACAGGGAGTTCAAATTCTTGTGAAGAATATAACTATAGTCATCTTAAAATGTGCATACCTTTTGGATCAGAATGAATTTTTTCACTCAAAATGCAGCGTCAGATATATAATTGAATTATCTTTCTAATGACACCAATTTTGCCTTAATCTGATATCGGAGTAAAAAGTTATGGTAAAATTACTGAAGCACTGTCAAAGATTCCAATGACAACGACTCATTGTCAGACATAAGGGGTCGCCCGGAGGGATTCATTTCCATGGACGTAGGGTCCAAATTTGGGACCTTTGACCAAAACTCAAGCAATGACTTATGGCCAAAACTAACAAGTCGTTGCCTAAGTCGTTGGGACTACTTCCAGGAGTTTTATAGACAATTTTTGAGGGTTTTTTATGGGTCTTTTACCACTCTTTAACCCCAAGACTACATAATTTAAGTTATTCTTATGCTAAATATAAAATTTAAGAAACTCCAAATCCCTTATTCTCAAAACAACACACAAATTACTCAAGAAACGTGCGATTTTGCACTACTCCAAAGCAAGAAATTAGGGTTCTTCATCTCCAAGTTCAAATCCTCAAAATTTTAGTTCAAGAGTCAAGAGTAATCAGGTATGTGGGAATTCAGTGAGGATCTCCTTTCATTATCATTCATAAATTATGATTTTTGTTCTTGAATTTTATGATCTTCATCAACTATGGTTTTACCCGATTGTTACTCTAAGCTTAAATTCCTTTTCTCATGGTATAATTGTCGCTTATAAGCATGTTTAATTATTATTCATGATATCTTAGGCCCATAAAATATCATTCAAGCTATTCATAAATCCATGCATAATTTACATGATTTAAGTTAAAATTTCAAGCATATGATCAAGTTATATGAGATATATAAGTTTCCTAGCTATTAAGGATTATTTATCATGATTTTGAAGATTTCAATATATATTAGTTGACATACCATGTTTTTATATGAAATTTAGTATTTTTGCATTCTTAGAATTATCAACCCTTGGTATGTTGGTAAATTCTTGATTCTGGACTTAAGTTATGAAATTTTTTATTATATTCAGATTATAAAATTTTTACGATGTAGTCACATTACTCAGAGTTGGTGGGTTATGAATACCCAATGCCTAGGGATTCGTGCATATATCAGTTTTCATGATTTTAAGGGAGTTAAATCAGTATAGTTTTTAGTGTCATTCAGTTGGGAGTAGTATTTAGAACATAGTGGACGCAGGGATGAAGGCTCACCCAGTTCAGATAATGCATGACCCTATAATCAGTTATTCAGTTATATTCAGAACATGTTTATACTTGGTCATTGTATCAGTTCACATTCCATAGTTTTTGACCCAGTATTCATACACTTCCTTTCATTTAGTTTTACTCTCTTTTATACTATTAATTTTAAGAATATCACCACTTTTACATACGGACATGTTTTAAATGCATATTTCAGCAAATGGCTTGTGTCCTCCATTTTAAAGAGGTTTTAAGTGTTTTCATGACTAGTGCATAACTCACATTCTCAGGACATTCCAAAGTACTTATTCCATACCTCTTCTGTGTACATTTTTCATGTGTTGTAAATTTAGGTGCTTAGTACAGGATCATAGCCAAGAAGATCATAACATTCAACCAGCAGGTCATGAGTTCTGTTATTTTAAGGACTTTAGTCAGTTACAATTCAAATATTTTATTTTCAAATTGGTTTGTATTGATTGGGATAGTTAGAGTCATGTCCCTTCTTCCTATAGTCAGTATTAGTAGAGGCTTCATAGATAGTTGGTTTGAGTCATTGTGTGTAGTTTCAGTTCCCCATTATTTCATATTATAGTGTTGTCAACTTTAAACAGTGATGTATTGAAACATCTTATCTCATGATTATGTTTCCGCTCAGTCAATTTAAATTTTATATTTGTTTTTAATCAGTTTCTCAAGCATTATGCTTGTACATGGGTTATCTTTATATAACTTGTGTTCTAACCACTGTGTTACGACTAGAGAATAGTCTCGGGTAGTGAAAAACTTGGTATTAGAGCACAAAGTTCTAGTTTTCTAGGGTTTATATGAAGTTGTGTCCAGTACAGTATAGAAGAATGGGTCATAGACGTCTGTACTTTTCTTTGAGAGGCAACAGGGCATTTAAGAAATGTTTCTCATCTTTCTTATCACATATTGTGCAGTAAATATGTTCTCTAAGAAACTTATACAGATTGTTACATTGCTCCATTTATGCCAACTATGCCTTATTTTTTAGCTAATAGAAATAGTCAAGCTTAAATTTCAACTGGTAGAGTTTTCTTAAACAGTCCCCACTGATAGTTATGAGATTCCATCAGTGCTTGTATGTTCCAATCATTGAAAAAGTTTATTCATGTTCATGAAAATCATGCACTAAGCCAAAGTCAGATGTGCCAGCAGATCTATTCTCAGAATCGTATGGCCGTATGACCTAGAGTTAGAAGCATGAACCTCGAAGTTTAGTAGCAGTAAATTGGGGATAATGTTTATCTAAATTTCATAGATTATGTATCCATGGAGCCAGAAAGGAGTTGTGTAGATTGTTTATTAGAACATTGAGAGAGATTTACAGATTAAGAGGATTCATAAATTTCCAACCAACTTGAAGTCGGAGACAATGGATTGACAATACCGTTTGAATATTTCCAAGTACGTTGAAGTAGAAAATAATGGACAAAATTAAATTTAAAATCGAAAACAATGAACCATCCCGTATGAAATTTTCAAGGACCTTGAATTGGAAACAATGGACAATGCCGATTTTAAATATTTCCGACAAACTTGAAGTCGAAAATAATGGACAATACTTATTTTAAATTTTTTGACGACATTGAAGTCAGAAATAATGGTGATCCATATCTCTTTTAACTCAGACAATGAAAGAGAGTATAAATAACTTCTTTCTCCGTAATCTCAAATTTTCAATATAACACAAAATAAAGAATTTTTAATTTTTTTCATAAGTAACAGGATAAGAAATCAATCATTAAAGCTACATTAGTAGTATCATAATATTCACTTCATATCTGTCATGACCCGAACTAGGGCCTGGTAGTGACGGACATCCCGAGCCTTGAAGGCTCGGACGTTCTACTCTATCTGGTAGTCATGCACAACATTCATATAATAAGAAAAGATGCGAAAATACATTCTGAAATGGAAACATGTTCATTAAATTTGAGATTAAAGACATAATAATAAACGTTACAATTCAATACATCTGAATAAGATCTGACTCAGTATGGGAAATCTCTACTACATCTCACAACTGTTCTGACACTGGGACAAGGCCCCCAGTAGACCAAAACAAAGGAATAACATAATCTGAAATAACAGACCTTCTGGAACAAAGAAGGCTCACCCCACAAATCACTTCTCTACTGATTAGTCGGACCCGTAGGCTGAGCTTCCGAACTTGGGAGGTAGTGGGTCAATACAATTATACTGGTACGGAGAGAAAATCCAAAATAATAATTTATATTCGTCATATATAAGAGAAATTTAAAATAGTTCATAAAAATATCATATAGTAAAAAATCTAATGGGCATTTATGAAAGACTCTAAAAGAAAATTATCTGAACTCGGAGACATTCTTTGTTTTACATCTGCGCTAGGTGGTATACCTTATAACTCTGAAATTTCATGGGATATACGGAATCCGCCATTGACTCGGTGGGGAAGCCTCCAACCTAAGTTTTACACAAGGGTTGGAGTATCTGGATCTTCTACGCCACACAACCGTCGCCAGCGTAAAATAATATACCCGGATCGGCAAATCACGGTTTTTAGGTTAAGAGTTACTTGAACACTAACCTTCTTTGAGTAACCACCTAATCCTCTTTAAGCCCAGTTTTAACTCTTTAAAACATGCATTCTCTTACAAAATAATCTGAAAACTCTAACTCTATTATGACATACATTTATATGGTATCGTCATACCATTGAATTACAAGCCACAACTCTGAGCCATTATTAGCATCTTATAATCTTTGTTTCAAAACAGAAATCTAAGACCACCATATGAATAAATCATTTCAAGAAACTCTTTCTTAAAGCTCATGTAAACATATGCAAGAAACTCTCTTTTTCACCATTTCAAACACACAAGGTGGTCATGTCGAAGATATCAATCATATGTAATTCTTTCTTTTTAAGACAAGGACAAAATCATATCAAGAAACTCCCTCTCATCATCATCAAAATAATGTTAAATACTTAAATATTGAAAAGATCCCCTTCAAAACATTAATAAACCATCTCAAATCATTCCCAACAAGTTGATTAACTCTAAATCATCAAAGAGAGGGGTTTCAATAACAATGCTCTCAATCAAATCTTCAACATCATACATATTCATAAAAGTTTAAATCAATTTAAGGGGGAAAGGCATAAAGAAAGAAACAATAATATATCCAACCATTCATAATGCAAAATTCAAAGCATAAGTTTCAAAACCCCTTTAAAATTTATTCTTGATAATCTTTAAATCATGTTCCAGTGTTGACAAGCCAATGTAGTTCTTAGGATAAACTCCACGTACCTTAATTTTGAAATTTGATGGATGATTCTTGAAGCCTATGGTTTGGGGATTCAAAATATTCAATCAGTTTTGAAAACCCACGGTTGAATCTTAAGTTATTTTGTTTTTTAGTTTGAAACCCTAGAGAGTGTTCTTGTGAATTTTTGAAGAAAATATGAATAATGTGGTTACTTGGGAGTAAAATTCCATATTTAAGCTGATAAGGGGGTGGAAAATACCTAATAAACCCTAAATACGACGGAATAAATATAACTGGGAGCCTGATTTTATGGGCCACCGCAATGCGCCACTATCGCGTTGGCTCACTGAAAATTGATGAATAGATTTTTAGGGTCACCGCGATGCGGAGCCATCGCGTCGTCCCACTGGTTGGGACTTGAAACTTTAGAGTGACGCACGATAATCGAGCTAGGCTACTGAAATTTGACAATTGTTAAATAGACCACCTCCGCGACATGCCAAGCACTAAAATGATGATATTTTACGACAAGGACTTAAATTAGCCATAACATCTTGCCTGGGTATAAAGACGAATAGTAAGAGGAGGAGTAAAGAGTGTAGACCTAGAATTAAGTGGGGCGGTTTGACGCCAGTGAATGCGTGGGAGATAGGGGAGAAGTTGGCGGGAATGGGGGTGTGGGAGTGTAGGGGGGACGTGGATAGTATGTGGGATAGGGCGGCTAGGTGCATCAGGGAGAAGGCAAGTGAGGTGTTGGGTGTTTCTAGGGGCCGGGCCGGGCACCATCAGGGGGATTGGTGGTGGAATGAAGAGGTGGAGAAGAAAGTACGGTCTAAGAAAGAGGCGTATGCTAAGTTGGTGGAGAGCAGGGATGAAGAAGAGAAGCGGGTAAACAGGAAAGAGTACAAGCTAGCTCGGAAGGAGGCTAAGTCAGCAGTCACGGCAGCTAAGACGACCGCGTTTGAGAGCCTGTATGCGGGGTTACAGGGGAAAGGAAGGGAGAAAAAGTTGTTTAGACTCGTTAAGGCTAGGGAGAGGAAGGGCCGTGACCTCGATTAGGTGAGGTGCATTAAGGGGGAGGATGGCAGAGTGTTGATGGAGGACAGACATATTAAGAATAGATGGAAGTCGTACTTTCATAGGCTCTTGAATGACGAAGGGGATAGAGCTATTGTGTTAGGGGAACTGGAGCATTCAAAGGAGTGTCGGGAGTTTAGTTATTGTAGACGTTTTAGGGTAGAAGAGGTTAGAGAGGCTGTTCGCAGGATGCGGAGGGGTAGGGCGACGGGGCCGAATGAGATACCGGTGGAGTTTTAGAAGTTTGTTGGAGAGGCTGGGGTAAGGTGGTTGACTGGTCTGTTTAACGAAATCTTCAAGACGGAAAAGATGCCCGAGTCTTGGAGGTGGAGTACCATGATCCCTCTTTATAAGAATAAGGGTGACATCCAGTGTTGCAATAACTATAGGGGGATTAAGTTATTGAGTCACTCTATGAAGATTTGGGAGAGAGTGGTCGAGGGGAGGCTGAGACGGATAGGGTCTATTTCGGAAAATCAGTTTGGATTTATGCCTGGGCGCTCGATGACGGAGGCAATTCACCTGGTACGGAGGTTGGTGGAACAGTATAGGGAAAGGAAGAAGGATCTGCATATGGTGTTTATCGACCTAGATAAGGCTTACGACAAAGTTCCCAGGGAGGTGCTTTGGAGATGCTTGGAGGTGAGTCGAGTCCCGATGGCTTATATCAGAGCAGTTAAAGATATGTATGATGGAGTGAAAACTCAGGTAAAGACGGCGGGAGGAGACTCAGAGCATTTCACTGTCTTGATAGGATTGCATCAGGGATCTACTCTTAGTCCTTTTTTGTTTGCTTTGGTGATGGATGTATTGACGCGGCGTATTCAAGGGGAGGTGCCTTGGTATATGCTTTTTGCAGACGATGTAGTTCTGATTGACGAGACCCGAAAGGGTGTGAATGACAAATTAGAGGTGTGGAGACAAACTCTTGAGTCTAAAGGGTTCAGGTTGAGCAGAAGCAAGACAGAGTATTTGTAATGCAAGTTTAATGACGTGAGGTTGGAGGACGAGGTGGTCGTGAAGCTGGATTCGCAGGAGGTATGTAAGAGGGATAGTTTCAAGTATCTCGGGTCCGTGATACAGGGTAACGGTGAGATTGACGAGGATGTCTCGCACCGTATCGGGGCGGGATGGTTAAAGTGGAAGCTCGCGTCGGGGGTGTTGTGTGATAAGAAGGTGCCGCCCAAGCTTAAAGGCAAATTCTACAGGATGGTAGTCCGTCCGGCCATGTTGTATGGAGCGGAGTGTTGGCCAGTTAAGAACTCCCACATCCAAAAAATGAAGGTGGCGGAAATGCGGATGTTGCGCTGGATGTGTGGGATGACTCGAGGGGATAGAGTTAGGAATGAGACTATCAGGGAGAAGGTTGGTGTGGCTCCAGTGGAGTGCAAGATGCGGGAAGTCCGATTGAGTTGGTTTGGACATGTGAAGAGGAGGGACACGGATGCCCCGGTCCGTAGGTGTGAGAGGCTAGCGATGGATGGTTTTAGGCGGGGGAGGGGTAGGCCGAAGAAGTACTGGGGTGAGGTGATTAGGCTGGATATGGAGCAGCTACAACTCACCGAGGACATGACCCTAGATAGGAAGGTCTGGAGGGCGCGAATTAGGGCAGAAAACTAGGGTCAGATTGGGGCGTTAGGGTAGGGAAGTATTTGGTGGGTGTTTTATTCCTGTTATTCTTCCTATTCTTATTTTTATTCCTATTTTCTATTCTTCTTCTTGTTATGCTTTCGGTGTTCCATGTTTTATTACGAATCTGGGTGCTTTCCGATGTTTCCTACTACTTATGGGTGTCGTCTTTACGTTATGAAATCCTGTTCTGTGCGTTACTTTATATTTGTGTGGTGTCTCGTGTCTTGAGCCGGGGGTCTATCGGAAACAGCCTTTCTACTTCTTCAGAGGTAGAGCTATGGACTGCGTACATCTTACCCCCCCCCCAGACCCCACTAGGTGGGAATACACTGGGTTTGTTGTTGTTGTTGTTATGGCTTTTGGATCATCTATGCATAGAAATGATGGTTTTCATTCTAGCCCAAAATACGGGGTGTTACATTATCTCCCCCTTGGGATCTTTCATCCATGAATGATGGGTAGGAACGTTGAAGCTTATAGGTATGGAATAACTTGGAAATGATGTTTGCTCAAATATTGGATATAACTGATCTGAAATATTTAAACTTCTATCATGAAACTAAATTCTGTGTTGACTTGCCCTTACTTGTTTTAAGGATATGATTCATGTTGAGAGTTTAGGATTCCCCTCGAAGTTTTTAAGCTCAAATCACATGCATTGGATTGGGAAGTGATATCTTATGTAAGTATGAATCATGAGGAAACAATATATAGATCGTGCAAAGGTATTACACTGTCTGAGCTAAAATAGCTAGAAAAATTTGAGATTATGTGTTGAACTCTTATGAACTGAGTCATGACTAAATGACTGAATCTGAAACATGATGCTTAGACTGAACTGAGTTCGCAACTTTCATAGATGGAATAGATTATCTTTTGGGATGATCATACGCATTGGACATCAGATAGTAGGACTGGGTTAAAAGGTGGAAAACCACAGTAACTTGTCTGCCTGACTGTTAAATTGAATTATACTGGACACTTATACTTAATTGGATTATCTCTTCAACACTCATTCTAAAGAAGTTGTTGTAGAATTAGGGAGCAAAGAGTCTCTGACATGAGTTACACAAGACATCCAACTAGCGAATCACAACAATGACACTACTCTATAGACTGGAATATAGACATATAAATCATAAACTAGGATAGAATTACAAAACCTTAGGAAATTCAACTTTTTACTTTCAAGATTAGCCACACTTCTAAAATACTCTCTCAACTATACTTTCCCCTTAAACACCATGCTCATTGATTCCACTTATTTTTCTCACATGGCCGCTAATATCTCCATCTACTAATGTATAAACTAAACTAAATCCCCTCATCATCTTCAAGCCATACTCAAAATCACAAGACGTACCACATAATACTATAGTACTACTCTAAATCATGAATTTAGCACACCCTACATTTCACAATTCCTCATCTCCTACATAATTCTTATTGCCACTCCAGCAATCACCTTCAAATTCGTATTAGACATTCACAAACACTCAAGGCATCCATCCATATGCATACAAACATGACATTCAATCCTAACTTCATACCCACATATGCACTTCTAAACAACCACTCATAAAGCATATTTCTCATATTCTCTAATACTTCTATCCATAACAACTTCCCTGCACTATTCAAATGATACACATAAAATATCCTTAACTAAACAATCCATACACGAAACTTCACCTCAAAAGTCTTTTAACTTATAGACTTACATAAAACAAATGCACAAAATTTTTTTTTCCAAAATATAACACATAAAACTTCAACTAACCTTGACACGTAGCAAAGACTCGGCCTCAAACTTACTCCACAATTACCGCCTTAACTCAAATAATCATACAACCATCTTTCATCAACTAGAAATGTTTACTCTTTCCCGTCTAAACAATTGTTCATCATCACAATCTCGACATAAGGGAAAATTCACTACAAATTGGAATATCGGGATCCGGAATATAAGGGGAGTACTAAGAATAACTTGATACCCTATTGAGGGGTGAGGAATAGAAAACTCATGGCATGGACTCATTAAAGAGATCTAATGTGAGGATGTACCTGATATAAATCTGAATTTTTAGTGATTGTTAAGAGTATAACCTGTGCACAAGATTCATGAACTAGATGACCTAAATTTTTGGAATTCATAACTTACGAAAAGTGATTCTGACTGCTGAACAAACTGGTAACTCATCATACTATGAACTAGGAGATTACATGATTCCTTATTATATGCATGACACGAGCTATGATCATGAAGCTAAAACATAAAGCATGAGTATATATCAAAATAAGTGAAGTAAACTGCAGAAATAAGAATAGTTTGAGAATCATTCTTTCTTACGGCCAATTCCATAGCTTACTGGCACATCTATTATCATTTGAAAACTTGACTTGGTTACTCGTTCTATCATCTCCCCCATAGATTTAAGCCACTACTCTAAATCTGTTAACCACTATATACACTTTGGTATAAACTGAATTTACTGTACTCTAGAGTCGATGATATAACAATACACATAAAACTAAACTTACCCTGTAAGACAGTATCTTCATGTATAACAACCAATGCTAATAACTCCTTCTAAGATTCAACCCTTATGTTTCTATTTCCCTAAAAGTCATCATATAACATCTTAAACATTCACCGACTTAGATTCTTCTAACATTAAACATGGATATCTCCAAACCTTTGATGGACCATACTACTTCTGTCATAGTCTACCAGTATCACGACTCAAAAATTATGTCTTTCTACTATGAGAATTAAGATCATTTCAAAAGGCTTAAGATCATCAATCAAAACTCCTTAACTTGGCTATTTAGAACACCATATAACATCTAACTAGTCTTTCTCCACCTAGCAAATCAACGGCATCACTAGCCACACACAACTTGTAATAGCCTTAGAAAATACCGCAACCTCATATCACCTTGCCATACTTCTACTTCATACATACAACATCATACTTCATTACGAATCAAATACGCTTAAGCTCTTTCATGCACTGTCCTGGCCTATTAGATTGCTTCCATAAAACTAGTATCATTAACCAAGAAATAATCACATCCACCTTCATGGCATCACTAATATGCCTCAAAATCTACTAGATATCTTCTCACAAGTAGTACTAGTTTCCTACTACCAAAGAAAAGAAGGTCAAGGGGCAGAGTCACATAATAGACTTAGTCAAACTTAATCTTATATTACAACCCCATACAATCTTACCTACTGATACAAGTTTCTCACATCACACTTACTTACCCAAGTGTACATTTAGACTACCTTGAAATTCCACAAACAACCTTGTGTTTATAATTATAACTTATTGGTTAATCTAACCATTTTTATACTTCGAGCAAACAATAGCTCGCCTTAGCTAATAACTCCTTCTCTACCTTCTATAAACTAACACACAAGGATGTATCACTTTAATACTAACTCAATCTCATGCAAAAATATTCGATTATACATACATTCAATAAATCACCCATACTATTTTTCTTGCCATTACGCCTTTAAACCCCAGTTCCAACCAACACAAGAACCAACAAGATGGACAATAAGTTGCTAGTGAATCTAAATAGGCCTCACACGGCTTCTCTAGACATTGAGTTTCAACAACACAATGATAACAAAATTACAAGAGATTGAAACTTAATTCACAATAATCAATGATCTAAGAATACATAGCTTACTCTTTATAAATAATAGTCCGAGTCAAACACTTCCCCCACAGACTACCATACAATCCACATATACTACCAGCTACCATATTAGTTTATCCCTAAAAAAGGGTCAATTATCCTCAAACATCGGTTATTCAACTAAAATATTTATTTACACAAAAGTCACCCTAACTCTGACTTCTAACTGTGTGACTTCACATCACCAATTTCTTGGTCCAACATCACTACCAATAGGTCATGACACGAACACTTAACTTATACTACTACTCGAGTGGAAATACAGTTCCAACATTCTGCAACACATCACCCCCCCCTTAAGCATGACTTTTGCAACATAAATTTTTGAAAAGGAATGAGTACACTTAATACCGCAGGCTAAAAAGAATGATTTCATCAAGATCAAGGTTTGCACTAAAATCAATACACTCTAAAGCACTAACGGACTCTTCTCAAGTACTTGCATGTTTTTTTTTAAAATCTCATATGATTCAATGAGAAAGAACCATGTCATTTAGACTCTAAACTTCTGTACTTGAATCACCCCAATAATGAGACATGTCTAAAAATATCATAGTAAGGAAAGAATTGGGATGACTATTACTTTCATATGGGCGACACCATTCCATGAATTAGAGTAGTAAAGAGGAACATTCTGACTCTATTATACGAACTAGAACATGAAAAAAGAGAGACATTCCTAAATTCCTTGTAGCTTTCTGCTTATAAGTGTGTCGCACTACACACCCATAAACAAGATTCTACCCGATGCAACTTTGCAGACACCTTGGGACCATGGACCGTGCTCTTATACCAAATTTGTCATGACTCGAACTAGGGCCTAGCCGTGATGGACATCCCGATTCTGAAGGCCCGGACGTCCTACTCTATCTGCTAGTCATGCACAATATTCATATAATAAAAGAAGATGGGGAAATATAATTTGATATAGAAACATGGTCATTAACTCTGAGATTCATGAAATAAGAATGAAAGCTACAATTCAAAACATCTAAACAAGATCTGACTCAGTCTGCGAAATCTCTACTATATCTCATAATTGTTCTAAAAACTAGGACAAGGCCCCTAGTAGACCAAAACAAAGGAATAAAATAATCTAAAATAACAGGCCTTCTGGAACAAAGAAGGCTCACCACTGCATGGATCACTTCTCTCTAGATACTCTACTGATTAGCCAGACCCCTAGGCTGAGCCTCTAAACCTAGGAAGTAGGGGGCAATACAATTGTATTGGTATGCAGAGCAAATCCAAAATAATAATTTATATTCAAAATATATGATAGCAATTTAAAATAGTTCATAAACATATCATATAGTAAGAAATCTCATGGGCATTTCTGAAAGAATCAAAAAGAAAATCATCTGAACTCTAAGACATTCTTTGTTTTATTTTTGTCACGACCCGAGCCTAGGCCCTAGCCGTGACGAGCATCCCGAACCATGAAGGCCCGGAACACCCATTCTCTATCTGGTTATCATGCACAACATTCGTAATCATAATAAAATGCGGAATTGAAACTGAGTACGGAATACATGGTCAAGTTCTGCAACATTTCTGAATAATACTATCTGACATCAGTCTGCGAAATCTCTACTAAGAACACAAACATCTGTCTGAGAAGAAACTGGGACAAGGCCCCCAGTAAACCAAAAACATAATAAATAAGATAATGTCTGACATAATTAGGCCTTCCGAATAATAGAAGGCTCACCACTGCGAGATCAAGTCTGCAAATCCAAGAATGTCTACTGAGTAGCTGGACCCCTAGACTGTGCCTCAGGACCTGAAAGAGGGGGGGGGAGGGTCAGCACAAAAGTACTGGCATGCGAAGCAATCCAAAAATAGTATAATGGAACATATATATATATATATATATATATATTAAGTGAAAGCAATTTTTCATCAAGACATCATGTATAAAACTGTTTCCGAAAAATACATGGGCACTTTCTGAAAACATGTAACCTGCCTGTTCATTTCAAATCAAGATCTGTGTTTTACTTCTGAGTTAGGTGGTATTCCCCTACAAGTATGATATTCCACGGGCTGTATGGAATCCGTCATTAACTCGGCGGGGAAGCCCCCAACCCAAGTGTGCCGCAAGGGTTGGAGTGTCTGAGTCTGATACGCCACAGGACATTTAAGTCAGCGCATAATAGTATACCCGGGTCGGCAAACCACGGTTTTAGAAAATGAGTCGCTTGAGCTCAAGCCCTCTTCGGGGAACCACCTAACGTCTCTGTATGTCCATTTTTTACCTTTTCTGTACATGCAACATTCTGAATGTCTAAAATCATGAAAGTCTGAAATGTCTGTTAGTCTGAGTCTGATATGGCGTTAGTCTGAATTGGTATCGTCATACTAAGACATTGAAAGTCATGATTTTTCTGAGCCATAATTATCTTGGATTTGCTCAGCGTACCAATACAATTGTATTAACCCCCTTCCTCTTAGGTTCGGAGGCTCAATCTAGGGGTTAGGCTAATCAGTAGAGTTTCCAGAGAGAAGTGATCCGGGCAATGGTGAGCCTTCTTTGTTCCAGAAGTCCTGTTATTTCAGATTATGTTATTCCTTTGTTTCGGTCTACTAGGGGCTTGTCCCAGCTTTTCAAACAGTTGATTTAGATCATGTAGTAGAGATTTTGTAGATTGTTCCATATGTTGTTTAGTTTATTTCAAAATTCATTCCTTATTGTTAAACTAAATTCAGAGTTTGACCATGTTTCTGTATCAAGTTGTATTTCTTCATCTTTATTTATATGAATGTTGTGCATGATTACCGGATAGAGTAGGAAGTCCGAGACTTAATGGTTCGGGATGTCCGTCACGGCTGGGCCCTAGTTTGGGTCATGAAAAATTTATAAAAAGTTTTATATAAGATATATGAAAAACACATTGGCACATTTAAAAGACTGGACAATTATCTGAAATCCATGACTCACTCTTTATCTTACTTCTACGCTAGGTGGTATACCCTACAACTCTAAAATTCTACAGGCTATATGGAATTTTCCCTTAACTTGGCAGCCAAGCCCCAAACATAATTTTAGCGCAAGGGTTAGAGTTTCTTAATCTCTTCTACGCCATAGGGCCATCACCAGTGTACAATTTCCCTTTTGGGTATCATATACCCTTGTCGACAAATCCCGGTTTTGGGAAATGAGTCGATTGACTCGTGCCTTCTTCGGATAACAACCTAACACTCTTTAATCCCATTTTTAACTCTTTAAAAACATGTCATTCTCTAAAATCAAACTCGGAAAACTCTAGCTCTGCTATGGCATACATTTATATAGTATCGTCATACCATTGACTTGAAAGTCGCATCCCTGAGCCATTAATGGCATATCATAATCTCTTCTTTCAAAATATAAGGTTTGGGAACACCATTTTAGGAAATTAATTCAAAGAACTCTTTCTTTAAACTCATGCAAACACGTGCAAGAAATTCTCTATTTTTTAACATTTCAGTAACATAAGGTGGTCATGTCAATTTACTCAATCACAGAAAATTCTTTCTCATTAAAACAGGGATATAGTTATACCAAGAAATCTCGCTATCATTATCTCTAAATCATGTTCAAATACTAAGATATTAAGAAAACCACTTTCCAACCATAAAACATGCATTTCAAATCATTCCCGATAAGATCACAAACTTTAATTCATCACAAGAGAGGGACTTCATAATTATGCTCGCAATCAATCTTCAAAACTCAATTTCATACATATACATATGAGTATAAATTAGGTTAAGGGGAAAGTCCTAATGGCCAAAACGAGAATATCATTAAAATGTTCATGACGCATTATGTAAAACATAGATTCCTAAGACCCCTTTATAAATTCATGTTTGCTAAACTTTAAATCATATTCATGTGTTTTCAAAAATCCCATGTAATTAGGATAAAACCCACGTACCTGAGATTACAAGGTTTGAAAGATTGAACCTATATCTTGATAGATAGAACCCGGATCTTGATCCTTTTCTTGAAATTCTTGATCTTAGGGATGAGTTTGTTTATTTTGGGGAAGGAGTTAGGGGTTTGATTTGAGAGTAAAATTGAATTATGGAGTCTATTATGCTTTTGGGGCATAAATATTATGTCATGGATGGACCTTGGGTGAAGTAAAGGTCCAAATTGCCCTTAAAATTTCTAAAACACAACCTGGAAATCAGCTGCGTGCGACACGGCGCGCGCCAAATGCTAATCGCACACAGCTACTACCTCTCTCATGAAAATGGTTGTAACTATTCTCTCGGGTATTAGATTTAGACGAAATTGGTATCGTTGGAAAGCTAATTGAAAGAACGTTCATTTGATATATAGTAGGTCCTCTAATTCTTTATATACAATAATTTATTGTTGATGGAAGTTGACCTAAGTTTAAACATCCACTAAAACTTACTCGGTAGAAATGTTTTCAACTCATCTTAGAGTTAGGGGATTTTTGTGACCTCAATCCATATTTAAAGGTATTCAAACAATATAGGGTCTATATGCGTAGGAACGACGGTCTAGATTCTAGCTCGAAAGTACGGGGTGTTACAACTTTGTGGTCTTGCATGCCTCATTTACTAATACTCCACTCCTTGCGGTAAATTTGGATTGGGGGCTTGGCCGCCAAGTCAAGGAAAGATCCCATATAGCCCGTGGGATTGTAGACTTGTAGGGTTACTGTCTAGATCAAGAGTCACACAAAGAGTTGAGTTGAGAATTTAAGAAATGTTTTGAAGCTAATTAAATTATGCCCATGTATTTTCAATTGTCTCAGGTTGACATGATTTTATGAAATACTCTTACCTATGATATATAAAAATATATTTTGTTGTTGGAGTGTTCTTAGTACTAGTACCTTGGGTATTGACCTCCTGTATTTCAGGTTCTGTGGTATAGTTCCACGATACGTCACATCAGTATTTGTAACACCCTGAACGTTCAAGCTAAAAATAAAACAAATTGGACCGTTCTTCATATATACTTAAAGCCGAATCTAGAAATTTTATTGAATTTAAGTGTAAAGGTTATGTCTAAAGTGTCATAGGGGTATTGGATATGAACTAAGGGCAAAAGAAATGTCTAAAATAAATTTGAGTTGAAAGGTCCTATAATGACTTTGTTTTCGTTCAAATTCATACAAGGACCAATTTTAAATCAGCATATCTCCTTGAATTATTAGAGTTACGTGACTCATCACCTATCAAATTAAACATTTTTGAATCTTCTTTCCAACTTCACCAACAGCTCATCAAATTGAGTCCCGATTAAAAAGTTATCCGTGGTTTACTAAGTATAGCCAGAAAAGCCCTATACCAAACGAAAATTTCTATTTTTTTCTACACTTCTCACGTTCTTTTTGGGTGATTTCTTCCTTTCCTTTTCCCATAACCCCAATATGTTTCAGTACTCTTTAAATCATTATTTCTTCCATTAGTTTCTACGTTAAATAGTCCCCCCCCCCCTCCCATTTTCTCTCAAGTTTACACGTTAAAGACCTAATTAATATATAATAAAACAATCATTATTTACACTTTCTCCATCAGCTTTTATTGGATTTTCCCCATCAGTTTTTTTATATGATTTCCATTAAAAAAAAACATCCTAATTCCTCCTCTAAAACAACTCAACTCTCAAGAATCTGAGGAAATTCGTTCAAGAAAAGATGTCTAATCCCTTCTCTAGATTGAAGTTCTTCAAACGTTTTGAAGTATGTAGAACCATCCCTTTACATCTGTAAGTTCTGTTGTTTATCTCATAATCTTAACATGTCTAGTAATTTCTCTCATAATCTTAACATGTCATGTTTTCTGGGAAATTAGGATTTCTTTAGCGCTTTAAATATGTTTTCTGGGAATCTAGAAATTCACTGCAGATCATGACAACCTATTCAGTTCATTTTGTGAAAATCATCAAAGCTTGCTTAGATAGAAACATTAGCTTTTTGTATCACAAGTTGATATTGTTTCCAGATTGTGTGTTGACATGCCAAATCTCTGTAAGTTAAACCAGTATGTGTAACTGCTAGTGTGGTTTTGGTTGTATCTGTCCTTCTCTGGTAATCAATAACAAAACTACCAGAACTTATCATGACAAAATGAAACTTACAGAAAGATATGAAAGTTGCGAGAGAACAACAACTTTTCATTTGGGAAAAACATTAAGGAACCTAAGTCTCAACAAAGTAAAAAGAATTGTCACCAATTACAGAATATTTAATGTGCAAAACTACTGCATCTGTGAGTTCAATTGAACAATTTTCAATGATCTATCTTCTCCGTTAAATCTCTTTTGATTTGCTTAATTAGTGTTTCTATAGTCACGTTTAATTTTTAGGAATTTTTCCAGTTCCTAATTGTCCAAAACTAGAACATATAATTGCTTCCATAAAGTATTGTAACAATTTCCTTTAAGAAGCTTCCAGTGGATTCTCTTAAATGCTTTCCAATACCTGCTATTCCACCGTCATGGAAGGGAATGACCATAATTGTCATAGCTTCAAGTAACTTGTTTTGTGCGATCATTGTTAGAGAAAATGTGAAGAAAAGTCTCACAAATCTACTTATTCCGTAGGTTATAATTAATATCATTAATCTGGTTAGTCTTGTGAACTGGAATATGTAAGTCATATTCATGAATTATAACTTAGCGAACTATCAAATTAACTATCATGCCTCTCCAATAATGATGTTAGCTTATGATTATGAACCTATTACAATTAACTCTCTATATGAGCCCTAAAGTGGCAATACATAACCATGAGCGTAAAAGTCTAAACTATGAGCATGAGACTAAAAGGGCTAATATCTTCTTTCAAGAACTAATAAAATAAATAAGATAATATCATGAGCGTAAGGGAGTTAGTTAGCTGACTGTGAAGGTATAGGTCTAAATGACAAATGCCCAAAACTATGTTTGCCGACATAGGATAGATATCAATTCTCAAGTTGGATGACTCTCTTTTTTCATGTATCCCAAAAAGGGGATAACCAAGGATACTTGCTAGAAAATCATGTCATGTCATGTCCTGTGCCTGGTAAGGTATAGGACGGCTTAGCTGATCGAGCCGAGATCAGACTCCATGCACTCACATAGTGGTTTATGACGGTTCACTACTTTCTCCCAAAAATAATCAAAGGAATTTATATCTACTTTACATTGTCAATTATAAATTTATTTTACATTCCTGTTCCTTTCCAGATGCCTTAACTTATATTTGAATTTTGTTGCTACTTCTAATCTTTTGTTTTACTACCCTTCTGCAATGGTTTTATATACCAAAAGATTCCACGTATTGACCGTATTTGGTGCTACATCATTTCGTGATGTAGGTTCTGGCTCTCAAGTCCTTGGCCAGGCACCTCATTAGGATTCCTAACTTCTACTATTGTTGAGCCTCTTTCCTACCAGGTGGATGGATGAGATATGATGAATTTTTTATTCTTTCCTTTCAGTATTAGTACTCATTAGAGGCTTCATAGGCTGGTGTAGTTGTCAAGCAAACTTTGTAATTTTCAGTCTTCATTTATAATAACTATTTGTATTGTTGAACTTTATACGTTTTTAATAAACTAGGGTGAAGTTTTATCTTCTTAGAAAATCGTAATTAAATTCTATATTACTTCCAGTGTATCCATTTGTATTAGAAGTATGCTCGGGTGATATGCCAGAACGTTCGCTCGTACTAGCGATAGTATCAGGTGCGTGTCACGTCCAAGGCCTCGGCTCGGGTCGTGACAAACTTGGTATCAGAGAATAGAGTTTAAGTGTCCTAGGGTGTCTGTGAAGCTATGTCTTGTAGAGTCCTTTTTATGGTGCGAAGAGTGCCACAATTATAATAGGGACGCTATGAGACATTTAGGATACATTTCCCCTTCTTTCATACCGTACATCGTGTAAAGAGATATTCATAAGAATCATACTCAGATTCATGTGTTGTTCAAATTTCTCTGTCTACGCCTCATCCTCGAGGTGATTCATATTTTTATGGTGCTCTTAGATATATCCGTCAAAAATCTTCGGGACTGCACATGGCTAGAGGGTGGCCCACTAGAGTGTTTAAGTTTTTCATTTTGAAAGAATGTACTTTTGTACATATGAATCATGCGTTTGATCCTACGGTAATATTTCCTCTTAGACCCTCTCATACCTTGTTACCAATGATACTTTTAAATGAGAAAGTATGTATCCCAATCTTGGGGAGTGTTTTCATCCAAGATATAATTTGATTTAGGGTGTGGTGAGTCATAAATAGTAGAATGACTACAGGGCTAGATCTATGAAGTCGTAAGTTAAAAGCCAAAAGTGGGAGTATTGATTGGTTGGAGTATGTTGCTAAGGTCATGTTTCCAGTAGTCGCATAATGTGGTAGAATGATGTATCCTTTGATGATTGAGGAAGGTGTAGCAAGGCTTGTGTAGATGTTATTGTATTAAATTGAGCAATAATATGTTTGATTGAGATGATTTAGAGTATATTTGAACTAGGAAAGAAGTTTATGATGACATGATATTATGTTAAAAAAGGTTAAGAATAGGTTGTGACTGGGAGGATAGAGTAGTTAAGAGTTGACATACCTAGGCTGCACATTGTGACTTTGTAAAAGGAACTCTCTATTTTACGGAGTTATGATTGAAATTTAGGCAAGTAATGGATAAGTAGTAGTGGTGTTAAAAGAGAGTGCACTTGTAATCCGCAATTAGGCCGACGAAGAAATTAAGATCGATTTTTTTTTTCACGTACTTTCAGTGGACTAGTATTCGTTTTTATTGTTTTGCAGCAATGAATCTGTGTAGTATGTGAGAAGTTGTGTTGTTGTCCATGACTAGTACTAGACAATATGTTGGAATTGTGAATGATCGTCATGCTGGAACAAATGGTAGTTCGGGGGAGATAATGCTAGTTTTATGCAATTGATCTAGTAGGCTTTACCTAGTGTATGCGAGCATTTATCATGATTATTTTGCAAAAAGTGTTTCTGATGATTAGTTTGACAAAAGGGTGAAGTTTCAATCATGATATATATGTGACCACTAGGAGATGGTAAATTGTGGCTAAGCCAAAAAAAAAAAAGTCCGTAAGGTTTATAAAGAAAATAGTGTACCCAAAGTAGTATGTTATTACATGAGATTCTAATGATAGGTATGTATTATATGGTGACCCTGAGAGCTTAATTGAAGGGACTACAAATAGATGATATTTAAGTCCCTTAGTTTGGTTTAATACCATTGAATTGGGTGAACATGAATTTAGAGACGTGATTCTAGTGGACTAATAAGAGAGAGCCAAATTGGTAAGTGTTGAAGTGAGCATAAGTTATAGAATGATGACCGTAGAGGAAAGAGAAAATTAAGGGAAGTAGCTCAAAAAAAACAAAATTCTAGCATCGGTTTTGTATCTACAAACAGTCTTACAGGGAAAGTTTAAGCATTCTTGTGAATAGTAATATCCCAACTGTGCAGAGTGTTGTTCTTATATCTCAGTTTAGAGAATAAGTCCGTATCTAGAATATTGACCTTTGAGCTAAGGGTGAGATGATGTGGTGTTGAACCAACCCAGGTCGTGATCTTCAGGGAGTAATAAGTCCCAAAAACAGATAAGATGAGGCCTCTATCCATTCCTATATCAATATGTTACTTGTACTTCAGTCAAAATGACACTCTGCTCCTATCTTGCATACTAGCATCATGCACCGACCTAGGTTTATGCTCTTCATATTGATTCACATCCACGCTCAGTTCCTGGAATGAAATTCCAGTATGCCCAGGCCTATGAACTAACACTTCATGATTTATGTAATTAGTATATAAAGTATCCTTCCCTAATATTTACCATGAGGTTAGTCTTGAACAGAATAGGGGGAACAACATGTTAATAGATGCAAACTCTAGTAATCTTTTAATATGGAGATTATAAGTTGACAATGACGGTGTGTAGTATTCAGAGGAGAAAACATAGGGAGAAGTGTTGCTAAACTTAAGGGTTATCAGTCATATCGTCTAAGGTGGAAATTCTCCTCTGAATATGTTCAACACACACTTGATTCTTGTCATGTAACTTCAGATTCTGTGGAACCTACATTTAAGACCATGTTCCTATATAGTTCTTCCTGTATATGCGTCTTTCAATTCTACAAACTCGTGCTTCATATCCTTAGTATGATAATTTTTGTATTTATAACTCGTGCTTCTGAATTCCCTTGTAATTGGTTGTCAAACCCATGTCATTATTACAGCTAAGCCAAATTGATAACTACAGTGCAGAAGACGATGGTAAATAGTTTCAACTCATGCATTTTCTTCTAGCCAAGACCTTCATTTGAGGATGAATGAATCCATGGGGAGATATTGTAACACCCTGAACGTTCGAACTAAAAATAAAACAAATTGAACCGTTCTTTATATGTACTTAAACCTGAATCAATAAATTTATTGTATTTAAGTGTAAAGGTCATGTCTAAAGTGTCGTAGGGGTATTTGATATGAATTAAGGGCATAAGAAAAGTATAAAATAAATTTGAGTTGAAAGGTCCTTTAATGACTTTGTTTTCCTACACATTCATACAAGGACCAATTTTAAATAAGCATATCTCCTTGAATTATTAGAGTTACATGACCCATTACCTATCAAATTAAAGATATTTGAATCTTCTTTCTAACGTCACCAACGGCTCATCAATTGAGTTCCGAGTAAAAAGTTATGCGTGGTTTACTAACTATAGTCAGAAAAGCCCTATACCAGACAAAAATTTCTATTTTTTTCTTAACTTTTCACATTCTTTTTGGGTGATTTCGTCCTTTCCTTTTCCCATAACCCCAATACGTTTCAATACTCTTTAAATCACTGTTTCTTTCATCAGTTTTATTTTAAATAGTTTGACCGTTTTCCCTCAAGTTTACATGTTAAAGACCTCACCTTCTCCATTAGTTTTATTGTATTTTCCCCATCAGTGTTTTTTATATGATTCCATTATTAAAAGCCATCCTTATTCTTCCTCTAAAACAACTCAACTCTCAAGAATCTAAGGAAATTCGTTCAAAAAAGATGTCTAATCCCTTTTCCAAATCTGAAGTTCTTCAAACGTTTTGAGGTATGTAGAACCATCCCTTTACATCTGTAAGTTCTGTTGTTCCTCTTATAATCTTAACATGTCTAGTAGTTTCTCTCATAATCTTAACTTGTCTATTTTTCTAGGAAATCAGGAATTCTTTAGCTTCATCCGATATGTTAGTTCTTTAAATATGTTTTCTGGGAATCTGGAAATTCACTACAGATCATGACTACCTATTCATTTCATTTTGTGAAAATCATCAAAGCTTGCTTAGATAGAAACATTATTCCCTTTCGTATCACAAGTTGATATTGATTCCAGATTGTTTGTTGACATGCCAAATCTCTGTAAGTTAAACCAGTATGTGTAACTGCTAGTGTGGTTTTGGTTGTATCTGTCCTTCTCTGGTAATCGATAACAAAACTACCAGAACTTATCATGACAAAAAGAAACTTACAGAAAGATATGAAAGTTGAGAAAGCACAACTTTTCATCTGGGAAAAACATTACGGAACCTAAGTCTCAACAAAGTAAAAAGAATAATCACCAATTACAGAATATTTAATGTGTGAAACTACTGCATCTATTGGTTCAATTGAACAACTTTAAATGATATACCTTCTCTGTTAAATCTCTTTTGATTTTCTCAATTGCTGTATCTATAGGAACGTTTACTTCTCAGGAAATTTTCCAGTTCCTAATTGTCCAACACTGGAAAATATAATTGCTCCCATAAAGTGTTGTCACAATTCCCTTTGAGATGCTTCCAGTGGATTCTCTTAAATGCTTTCCAATACCTGCTATTCCAACCTCTTGGATGTGAATGACCATAATTGTCGTAGCTTCAAGTAACCTGTTTTTTGCGATCACAGTCAGCAAAGATGTGAAGACAAGTCTCGCAAATCTACCTATTCCGTAGGTTATAATTAATATCATCACTCTGTGAACTAGCATATGTAAGTCATATTCACGAATTATAGCATAGTGAACCATGAAATTAACTACCAATCCTCTCCAATAATAATGTTAGCTGATGATTATCAACCTATTACAGTTAACTCTCAATATGACCCCTAAAGTGGCAACGCATAACCATGATCCTAAAAGGCTAAACTATGAGCATGAGACTAAAACGGTTAATATCTTCTTTCAAGAACTAATAAAGTAAATGAGATAACTTCAAGAGCATAAGGGAATTGGTTAGATGACCGTGAAGGTATAGGTCTAAAGGACAAATGCCCAAAACTATGTTTGCCGACATAGGATAGCGATCAATTCGCAAGTTACTTGACTCTTTTTTTCTTCATGTGTCCCGAAAAGGGGCTAACCATGGATACTTGCTAGCAAATCATGTCAAGTAACGTCCTGTGCCTGGCAAGGTATAGGACGGATTAGCTGATCAGGCTGATATTAGACTCCATGCACTCACATGGTGGTTTATGACGGTTCACTACTTTCGCCAAAAAATAATCAAAGGAATTTAACTCTACTTTACATTGTCAATTATAAATTTAGTTTACATTCTTGTTCCTTTCAAATTCACTTGTATTTGAATTTTATTATTACTTCTAATCTTTTGTTGTACTACCCTTCTGCAATGATTTTACATACCAATACATTTCACGTATTGACCGTATTTTCCACTACATCATTTCATGATGTAGATTCTGGCTCTCAAGTCCACGGGCAGGCACCTTATTAGGATTCCTAACTTCTACTATTTTTGAGCCTCTTTCCTAACAAGAGGCTGGATGAGATATGATGTTTTTTTTTTATTTTCTTTCCTTTCAGTATTAGTACTCATTAGAGGCTTCACCGGCTAGTGTAGTTGTCAAGCAAACTTTGTAATTTTCAGTCTTCATTTATAATAACTATTTGTATTCTTGAACATTATGCAATATTAATAAACTAGGGTTTTAACTCCTTAGAAAATCGTAATTGAATTCTATATTACTTCCACTTTTTCCAGTTGTATTAGAAGTATGCTTGGGTAATATGCCAGAATATTCGCTCGTACTAGCTATAGTATCGGGTGACACTAGTATCGGGTGCGTGTCACGTCCGAGGCCTCTACTCAGGTCCTGATAGTATTATACTTGGGATATGACAGAAACGGGTGAGTCATCCATCATTCGGAAGGCCTTTACTTATATGTTGAGTCTTTCAGTGCATGGTCCAGCCAGGAGCTTTGTCCCGGTCTAGATAGTTAGTTCTCTGTCATATTTTTTGATACAGAAATATTATTAATTTCCCTTGAATTTCATTTTTGTATCTTCCGCACTTTGATTCATGTATGGATTTTTCTTATGATAGTATGCTAAGGGGTCTCTTAGCCCTTCGAAGTTCAGGATGCCCGTCGTGGACAGGGCCTTGATTTGGGTCGTGACATCCGTGTACCTTATTCATATTGTATTATGTTGCTATGAACTTACAGATCCACATACCTCTAAAGTGATAGGAAAAGAACTGACCATTTACATCATATTCTCGTCTGATCCTATTGAGATATTGTGACAACAATGTTTATATAGCATTCAGGATTTCCTACAACAACCAGACAACTAAATTATAGATCTCAAGAAAAATCTATTAACATTTTGAACGATAGCATAACTGTATGCAACCAGATTTATACTACTAGGAATTATACAAATGAATCTTATTTCATCAACTTGCCAGTTGAGTACCTGGCAAGATCCCATCGGTACTGGTGCTATGGCACCTTCTTGAGTTGGAGATAGAGTAAGTAACTGCTAGTTGAATTGGTATATGATTTGAACTAGAAAGGTTTATGGATATAATATGGTAAATTATCCATTAATTTTTTAAAATTTGACAAGTATTGATGGACATTTATTTTTGGTATACTGTACAAGTAAAGTTGAATGGAGGCAGTAGTACAACTTCCACTGAATCATCCATGCGTAAGCATTATTGTGTCATTTTCCTTCTTTGCTTTTGTTCTCTACATGCCAATTTTCATTCATCAAAAGAAAAGAAAATAAGGGTAACGATTGTTGATGAAGATAGAGGCAGAGTTACGATTTAAAGTTTTAGGATAATGAATGTTTTAATATAAATGATGAATGGTTAAGTATTTATTATAGAGTATGAATTAAATATATTGATGAATAATTTATATTAAAACATTAAATTTATAATTTATAATTAACTATTCATCATTTGTATTAAAACAGTTGTTATCCTAAAACTCTAAATCGTAGTTTTGCCTCTATCTTCATCAAGAATCATTGCCCCTTTTTTTCTTGCTTTTGATGAATGAAAACCGTCATGTAGAGAACAAAAGAAAAGAAGAAAAAGGACAATGCTTATATGGATGACTCCATAAATGTAGTAGTAAGTACTAATAGACAAGAAGTGGAAGTTATAATACTGTCTCCGTTCATGTTTACTTGTACAGTTTATCTAAAATAAATGTCCATTCTAAGAAAAATTAATGAATATTTGGCCAATTTATATCAATTCTATCCTTGATATTAATTATTAATCATAAGAAGAAAAATTTAAGGATAGAAAGTACTCCCTCCATCCCATTTTATGTGTCAACTTTTGACCGGACAAGGAGTTCAAATTCTTCAGAAGAATATAACTATAGTCATCTTTAAACGTGCATATCTTTTGGATCACAATGAATTTTTTCACTCAAAATGCAGCATCAGATATGTAATTGAATTAGCTTTCTAATGACACCAATTTTGCCTTAATCTGATATCGGAGGAAAAAGTTATGCTAAATTACTGAAGCACTGTCAAATCTTCCAATGACAATGACTCATTGTCAGACATAATGGATCGCCAGGACGGAGTCATTTCCATGGATGTAGGGGATGAATTTAGGACCTTTGACCATGACTCAAGCAACAACTTATGGAAAAACCTAACGAGTCATTGCTTAAGTTGTCGGGACTACTTTCAAGAGTTTTGTAGACAGTTTTGGAGGGGTTTTTGGGTATTTTCCCACTCTGTAACCCTAAGACTACATCATTTAAGTTATTCTTATGCTAAATATAAATCCTAAAAACTCCAAATCCCTCATTCTCAACACAACACACAAATTACTCAAGAAACGTACGATTTTCCACTCCTCCAAAGCAAGAAATTAGGGTTCTTCATCTCCAAGTTTAAATCCTCAAAATTTTTGTTCAAGAATCAAAAGTAATCAGGTATGTTGGAATTTAGTGAGGATCTCCTTTCATTATCATTCCTAAATTATTATTTTTGTTCATGAATTTTATGATCTTCATCAACTATGGTTTTACCCGATTGTTACTCTAAGCTTAAATTCATTTCCTCATGGTATATAATTGTCACTCATAAGCATGTTTTAATGATAATTCATGATTTCTTAGGCCCATACAATATCATTCAAGCTATTCTTAAATCCATGCATAATTTACATGATTTTAGTTAAAATTTCAAGCATATGATCCTATTATATGAGATATATCAGTTTCTAGCTATTAAGGATTATTTATCATGATTTTGCGGATTTCAATCCATATTAGTTGGCATACCATGTTTTCCTATGAAATTTTGTATTTTTTCATTCTTAGAATTATGAACCCTTTGTATGTTGGTAAATTCTTGATTCTAGACTTCAGTTATGAAATTAATTATTATATTCAAATCATAAATTTTTTACTGTTTCATCACATTACTCAGAGTTGCTGGGTTGTGAATATCCGATACCTAGAGATTCATGCATATATCAGTTTTCATGATTTTAAGGGAGTCAAATTATCAATTGATGATATTTCCAAAATGTAATCATATAATGAGCAGCATATTTTTCAGTGTCATTCAGTTAGGAGTATTATTTAGCACTGACTGAACACAGGGATGAAGGCTAAGCCAGTTATTCTTGAGACCTCTAGTAGTAGTTCCAAAATTATAGAAATACGGTCCCCCCGTATGTTATAAGGGGTCACCCGTCAGTTGAGGCATGACACCCTAGTACTTCAGGACCTTATCTTAGTAGATCCACGCCAGCCAGTAATGGTACCCTTGGCCAGGTACTAGCACTCTTCCGAAAGGGGTTACAGATTAGACCCTGATATGGTCAAATTAGGGTATGTCGATTATTGTTAGCTCCCATAGTCCTTAATTCATTTTTCAGTTTATAATTCAGTTCAGATTAAGCATGACACTGTAATCAGTTATTCAGTTATATTCAGAACATGTTTATACTTGGTCATTGCATTAGTTCACATCCCGTAGTTTCAGACCCAGTATTAATACACGTACTAATGTTTAGTTTTAATTTCTTTTATACTATTAATTTTAAGAATATCACAATTTTTACGTACAAACTTGTTTTAAATGCATATTTCAGCTAATGGCTTATGCCCTTAGTTTTAAAGATATTTTAAGTGTTTTCATGACTAGTACATAATTCACATTCTCAGGACATTCCAAAGTACTTATCGCATACCTCTTCTGCGTACATTTCTCAGGTGTTGTACATTTAGGTGCTGCTTACTATAGGATCATAGCCAAGAAGATCATAGCATTCAACCAGCAGGTCATGAGTTCTCTTATTTCTAGGACTCAAGCCAGTTACAATTCAAATATTTCACACTAATAGAAAACTTCTTATTACCTGGAGATTTTCATAGGGATAATGTGGAAAAATCCCCAGGTAATTTGATTACCTACGGATTTTCTTACCAATTAGAATCCAAAGGAAATACCTTTAAAGGTAATTATTACCTGCGAATTTATAAAATCCCTAGGTAATTTAGCTGCAGAAATAAATTCGCAGCTATGTTATTTGGAATTTACCTGCGGATTTTACCTACGAATTTTTACGAAAAACTTACAAATTATTCCCCACGAAAATTCTCAAGTACATTCCTAGGTAATTTAGTTGCGGAAATAAATCCTTAGGTACGTTATTCCGGATTTATTTTCGATTAAACATCAAAATTTTGCATGAATTATTTGGTAAAATTTCATAAAAAGGATTTTACTTGTGGATTTTCAAGAAAAAAATCTCAAATTAATCCCCACGAAGATTCTCAAGTAAATTCCTAGGTAATTTAACTGCAAAAATAAATCAGCAGTTACGTTATTTGCGAATTTATTTGCTATTAACCATAAAAATTTTGCATGAATTATTTGGTAAAATTTCTTGCAGATATTTATGAAATTATTTCACAAAAAGATTCGTATAAAATATCCCAAGTAAATTTGCAAGAACAAATTTTTTCAAGAAAATTTTCATAAATATTTAGCATGTACATCCGCATAAAAATTCTCAAATAATAATGCACACGTAAATTACTAAAAACATTTCGCAATTAATCAAAAATCTATTCAAAACCTTCAATAATTCTCAAAAACATCATTCAATACAAATCTAATGTAAACTCTTATGGCTAGCAAAAAAACATAACTCAAAACATCCACATCAATAATGTATGATTCTTAAATGATCCAAAACAAAATATTTTAAACTTGAATCCTCAATAAAACTACCAACCATTAGAATCAGATCACTTTCATTCACGTTATCAGAATAATCAATTTCATTCACGTCGTTAGAGTCACCATCACTTTCATCCTCATAAGCCTGGCTGTCTTTTTGAGATGAGCGTTCATCATTTGCAAATGATTTCTTGTATACATGCTTCATCAACAAATCTAATTGCTTTCTCATCCTCCTTCCACAATAGATTCACTTTGAGCAGCTAATATTTCTTGTTTCTTTCTTTCAAACTCATTCTGCATAAGAATATGTTAGTTCACGTCATAAAAAGTTCTAAAAATACATTATTACCATAAATTATATGATATTATAGTATCAAATAAAATCATTACAGTCAACCAATATAATTATGTATATATTAGCATTTTCAAGTAACTATACTTAACCATTTTCAAGTCACTATTACACATTTCAAGTCACTACACTTGACCATTTTCAAGTAACTAATTCACATTTCAAGTTACTACACTTAACCATTTTCAATTAACTAGTACATATTTCAAATCACTACACTTAACCATTTTTAAATAATTAATTCACATTTCAAGTAATTATACTTAACCATTTTCAAGAAACTATACTTACCCACTTTCAAGTATCTACACTTTAACAATTTTCAAGTCACTACTACACGTTTCAAGTTACTATACTTAACCATATTTTCAAGTAACTACCACTACTAGAAAAAACAAGAAAAGTGACCACAAAAACCGATCACATGTGATCGTTTTTCCTATTTTCACTTCAAGTCGCTAATTCACTTCACAAATTACCAAACTAAACTAAATTCAAAATAATAGTTCACATTTCAAATACATACACTTAAATATTTTCAAGTCACTAATTCACTTCACAAGTTACCAAACTAAACTAAATTCAAAACAAAATTTCACATTTCAAGTACCTACACTTAAAAATTTTCATGTCACTAATTCACTTCACAAGTTACTAAATTAAACTAAATTCAAAATAAAATTTCGCATTTCAAGTACCTACACTTAAAACATTTTCAAGTTGCTAATTCACTACTCAAGTGATCATGTACTTTACTAAATTCAATACAAAAGATCACATTTCAAGTACCTACACTTAAGCATTTCAAGTAACTACTTCACTTCACAAGTGACCATGTACATTACTAAATTCAAAGTAAAATTTCACATTTCAAGTATGTCACGACCCGAACTAGGGCCTAGCCGTGATGGACATCCCGAACCATTAAGGCCCGAGCGTCCTACTCTATCTGGTAATGATGCACAACATTCATGTAATAAAAGAAGATGTGGAAATATAATTTGATACGGAAACATGGTCATACTCTAGATTTAGTTTAACAATAAGGAATGAAATCCAAAATCAACTAAACAACATCTGAAACAGTCTGCGAAATCTCTACTACATAATCAAATGACAACTGTCAGAAACTGGAAAAAGGCCCCCAGTGGACCTAAACCAAATAAAATAACATAATCTAAAAGACACGGCCTTCTGGAATTAAGAAGGCCCACCAACTGCAGATTTCATTGCTGTCTGAAAACTCTACTGTTTAGCAGGACCTCTGAACTGAGCTTTAGACCCTAGGAGATAGGGGGTCAATACAAATGTACTGGTACGCAGAGCAAATCCAAAATAATAATTTATAGTCAACATATATGCGAGCAATTTAACATAATTCATAAACATATCATATGGTAAGAAATCACATGGGCATTTCGGAAAGACTCTGAAAAATCATCTGAACTCTGTGACACTTTTTGTTTTACTTGTACGCTAGGTGGTATACCCTACAACTCTAAAATTCCACAGTCTATATGGAATCCGCCATTGACTCGGCGGGAAAGCCTCCAACCCAAGTGCACTGTAAGGGTTAGAGTCTTTGACTCTGCTATGCCACACGGCTGTCGCCAGCGTAAAAATAATATGCCCAGATCGGCAAATCACGGTTTTAGGCTAAGAGTTACTTGAACTCAAACCTTCTACAGGTAACCACCTAACCCTCTTTAAGCCTATTTTTAACTCTATAAAACATGCATTCTCTGAAAACATATTCTGAAAACATACTCTGTTATGGCATGCATACTTACGGTATCGTCATACCATTGATTTGCAAGTCACATCTCTGAGCCATTATTAGCATATTACAATCTTTGTTTTCAAAACATAAATTTAGAACCACCATATCAATAAATCATTTAAAGAACTCTTTCTCTAAAACTCATGTAAACACATGTATGATACTCTCTTTGTCAAACTTTCAATGATACAAGGTGGCCATGTCAAACTCTTAATCTCATGCAACTCTTTCTCTTTTAACAAAATATATTTACATTAAGAAACTCCCTCTCTTAAATCTCTAAAACATGCTGAAAGTACTATGGTATTTGAGTAACCAATTTTCAAGCAATAAATCATGCATTTCAATCAATCACCATCAGATCATAAACATAATGTTATCACAAGAGAGAGATTTTCATTATTTTAGCTCTCAAACAAATCTTCAATTTCAAGTTTAATACATATACTTATATGTGTAAATCAATTTATGGTGATAAGGCCTAAAGGACAAAACAATAATATCATTAAACATCCAATAAGCATAATAAAATCATGGAGTTTAACAAATTCATGCTTGATGATCTTTAAATCAAATTTGAGTGTTTTCAACAAGCCCATGTAGTTTTAGGATAAACCCCACGTACCTTAATTTAGAAGCTTTTGAATGAACTCTAGCGTTAGTGATGCTATACGTATGATTGATGGGTACTTCTTGTAGCATTCGCAATGGGGAGTCTGATTCTTGAAGATTTAAGGAAAATCTACGGTTAAATCTTGAGATATTTTTATTTTTGGGTTGAAACCCTAAGAAGTGTTCTTGGTGATTTTGAGAGAAATTATGTTATTTTGGTGTTTGGGGGATTTAATCCCATGTTATGGCTGAATAGGGGGAGGAAAATACCACTTTTTCCCTTAAAAACAGAAAAACAGAACCTGAAAATTGATTGAGTGCAACAGAGCGTGCGTCACACGCTAATCGTGTGATGCTACTGTCTCAGTCATGAAAATTGCCATAACTTTTCACTCGTGTATCAAATTTTGGTGGAATTGGTATCGTTGGAAAGCTAATTTGAAGAGATTTCATTTGAAATATAGTAGGCCCTCTAATTCATTATATACAAAGAGTTATGGTCTATTGATGTTGACCCAAGTTTCGACGCTCACTCAAACTCCAATGACAGGAAAGCTTTCAACTCGTCCTTGAGTTTGGGGACCTCTACGATCTCAATTCATGCTCAAATAGGTTCCCATACTACAAAATTGATTGACATGCCAAATTTGCATAGGATTAATGACTTTTTGATCATCTATGCATAGAAATGACGGTTTTCATTCTAGCCTAAAATATGGGCATTTACATTATCTCCCCTTGGGATCATTCATCTCCTAATAATTGGTAGGAACGTTGAATCTTAAAGGTATGGAATAAGGTGGACATGATGTGTCCTCTAAGAAGGGATATAGCATACCAAGTTGTCATCACAACACTCTTTCTTGAAACTGAATTTTGAGCCGACTTGACTTTACTTGCTTTAAAGAGCTGATTCATGCTGAGAGTTTAGGATTCCCTCCGAAGTGTTTATGATCAGATCAAACACATTGAATTTGGAAGTGATAACTCATTTATGTATGAATCATGAGGCAACAATATTTGGATCGTACAAAGGTATTACACTATCTGAGTTGAAATACTTTGGAAAATTTGAGATTATGCGCTGAACTCTTATGAATTGGGTCATGACTAGATAGCTTAGTCTGAAAGAAGATGCCAGGACTAAACTGAATTCACAATTTACATGGATGGAATAGATCATCTCTTTGGATGGTCACACGCATGAGACTTTGGATAGTAGGACTGGGTGAAAAGGTGGAAAAACTACAGTAACTTGTCTGCCTGACTATTAGGCAGAATTGTTGGTTACACAGACTGAATTATACTGGACACTTATACTTAACTGTAGTATCTCTTCAACACTTTTTCTAAAGAAGTTCTGGTGGAATTAGGGAGCAAAGAATCTTAGGCATGATTTACACAAAACATCCAACTAACGAATCACAACCTTGGCACTACTCTATTGCATGGAATATTGATATTTAACTCATAAGCTAGGATAGAATTTTTCGGGCCTTAGGCAATGCAACTTCTTACTTTTAAGGTTAGCCACACTTGAAAAATACTCTCTCAACTATATTTTCTCCTTAAACACCATGCTCATTGAATTCACTTATTTTTCTCACATGGCCGCTGATATTTCCAATTACTAATGTCTAAACTTAACTAAATCCCCTCACCATCTTCAAGCCTAACTCAAAATCACAAGATGCACCACATAATCCGTAGTACTAATCTGAATCATGAATTCAGTACAGCCTACATTTTACAATTCATCATCTCATGCATAATTCTTATTGCCACTCAAGCAATCACCTTCAACTTTGCATTAGACATTCAGAAATACTCAAAGCATCTATTCATTAGTATACAAACACGACATTCAAACCTATCTTTATACCCACATATGAACTTCTAAAAAAATACTCATAAAGCATCTTTCTCATATTCTCTAATACTTCTATCCACAACAACTTCCCTGCACTATTCAGATAATACACAAAAAATATTCTAAACTAACCAAGCCATACATGAAACTTCACCTCAAAATTCTTTCAACTTATGGACTTACATAAAACAAGCACACAACAATTTTTCCAAAATATAACACATAAAACTTCAACTAACCTTGACATGTATCAAATACTTGGCCTTAATCTTACTCCACCATTACTACCTTAACTCAAATAAGCATGCAACCATCTTTCATCAATAAGAAATGTTTACTCTTTCCTATCTAGAAAACTATTCATCATCACTATCTCGACCTAAGGGCAAAGGTCACTGAAAAATTGGAATACCGGAATACGGAACATGAGGGGAGTACTAAGCATAACTTAATACCCTAATGAGGTGTGAGGAATAGAGCACTCGCGACTGGAATCAATAAAATGATCTAATCTGAGGACGTACCTGATATAAATCAGAATTTTCACTGATTCTTAAGACTATCACATGTGCATAAGAGTCATGAACTGTATGACCTTAATTTTTGGAATTCATAACTTACGAAAAGTGATTCTTACTGCTGAACAAACTAGGAACTCATCATACTAGGAACTAGGAGAGTATATGATTCCTTATCATATGCATGAACAAAGACTATGATCATGAAGATGAAACATAAAGCATGAGTATCTATCTAAATAACTGAAGTAAGCTGCTAAAATAAGAATAGATTGAGCATTGTTCTTTCTCATGGCCAATTCCACCACATACTGGCACTTCTATTAGCATCTGAAAACTTGACTTTGTTACTCGTTCTATCATCTCCACCATAGATTTAAGCCTTTACTCTAAGTCTATGAACCACTATATACACTTTGGTATAAATTGAAATCACTTTACTCTAGAGTCGGACATATAAGAATAGATATAAAACTAAACTTACCTTGTAAGACGGCATATTCATGTATAGCAACCAATTCTAATACCTTCTTCTAAGATTTAACCCTTAAGTTTTGATATCCCCAAAAGTCATCATATAACAGGTTAAACATTCACCAACTTAGGTTCTCCTAACACTAAACGTGGATATCTCCAAACCTTTGACGGACTATAAGACTTCTGTCATAGTCTACCAGCATCATGCCTGCAAACTTATATTTCTAAACCATGAGAATCAACATTATACAAAAAGGTTCAGCATCATTAATTATAACCTCTTAACTTGGCTATCAATAACATCACATATTATATAACTAGTCTTTCTCTGCCTAGAAACTCAAAGGTACTACTATGTCTACTAGCCACACGCAACATGTAATAGTCTTAGAAAAATACCGTAACCTCATATCACCTTGGCATACTTCTACTTCATGCATACAACATCATACTTCATTACGAATCAAATAAACTTAACCGATTGCATACACCGTTCAAGCCTAGTAGCTCACTTCCATATAACTAGTATCATTAACCAAGAAATCATCACATCCGCTTTCATGAACTTAAACTGTTCAAACTTAATGTCAAGTGGTAAACATGATTTGCAACCCAACAGTACACATAATTCTCACAAAACATACATCATTAATCTTATGCCACTATTCTTACAACCACATTTTAAATTTAAATTCAAGCCTATAGTATAGTATCAATCACCTACCAGCAATGAAGAATGTAACATAATATACTAGCCCATCAAATTGGGACATTCTAATACTACCCAAGACCAAAACACCTTTATGACATTACTCTTATACCTCAAAAATCTACCACATACCTTCTCACAAGTAGTACTAGTTTACAACTACCAATGAAAAGAAGGTCAAGGAGGGTAAAGTCACATAACAGACATAGTCAACCCTAATCTTATATTATAACCCCATACAATCTTATCTACTTATATGACTTTCTCATATCACAAATACTTACCCAAGCTTACATTTAGACTACCTTCAAATTCCATAAGCAACCATAACTCTATAATTATAACTTACTGGCACATCTAGCCATTTTCATACTTCAAGCAGACAACAATTCACCTTAACTAATAACTCCTTCTCTACCTTCTACTAAACTAACACACAAGGACATATCAATTCATTACCAACTCAATCTTATATAGAAAGATTCGTCTATACATATATTCAATAAATCGCCCTTACCACTTTTCTTTCCATTATGCCTCTAAACCCCCAGTTCCAACTAACAAAAGAACAATAAGATGAACAACAAGTTGCTAGTGAATCGATATAGGCCTCACAGGACTTCACTAGACTATGATTTTGTTTTTTGAATAAGAAAATGAGAGAAATGACAAGGAAACTATGCTGGTGAATCGAAAGAGTCCCACACGGCTTCAGTAGACTTTGATTTTTAAAAACATAATTATAACAAAATTACAAGAGATAGAAACTTGATACATAATAATAGATGATATAAGAATACATATCTTACTTTGTATGAATAAAAATTTGATTCAAACACTTCCCCCATATACTACCATACAATCCAAACATGTTACTAGCTACCATATTATTCTATCACTATAATGGGGTAAATCATCCTCAAACATCGGTTATTCGACTAAAATATTTTTTTACACAAAAGTCTCCCTCACTCTGACTACTAACCTTGTGACTTGATATCACCAGTTTCTTGGTCTAATCTCACGACCAATAGGTCATGCAACAACACTTTAACTTATACTACTTTTTGGGTGAAAATACTGTTCCAACATTCTTCTACACATCATTTCCCTTTATAGGCATGACATCTGTAATATAAATTTTGAAAATGACTGAATACACTTAATACTGCCGGCTAAAAAGTATGATCTCGGCGAAATCAAAGTTCACACTAGAATCAATTCACTCTAAAGCACTAACGGACTCTTCTCAAGCCCTTACACAATTTTAAAATCTTATATGGCTCAATCAGAAAGGACCATAACATTTAAATTCTAAACTCTTGCACTTGTTTCACCTCAACAATGAGACATATCTGAGAACATCAAAGTAAGGAAGGAATGGGATAACTTTAATTTCGTATGGTCAACACCATAGAATGAACAAGAGTATGAAAGGAGAACATTCTGACTCCACAGCACGAACTAGAATATTAAGAAAGGGAAACATTCCTAAACGCCTAGTAGCCTACTTCTTATAAATGTGGCATGCTACACACCCATAAACAAGACTCTACCCAAAGTAATTTTACAGATACCTTGGGACCATAAACCATGTTGTGATACTAAGTTTATCACGACCTAAACGAGGAACTGGCTGTGACGGACATCCCGAACCATGAAGGCATGGGAATCCTACTCTATCTGGTAATCATGTACAACATTCATATCATAAAAGAAGATGCAGAAATATAATATCATACGGAAACATAGTCATAATATGTATTTAGTTTAATAATAAGGAATGAAATTTGAAATCAACTAAACAACATTTGGAATAGTCTGCAAAATCTCTATTACATAATCAAATAAAAACTATCTGAAACTGGGATAAGGTCCCCAGTGGACTTAAACTAAAATAAATAACATAAACTGAAAGACATAGGCCTTCTAAAATTAAAAAGGCTCACCAACTGTACACTTTATTATTGTCTACAAATTCTACTGCTTGGCAAGACCTCTGAACTGAGCTTTAGACCCTGGGAGGTAGGGGGTCAATACAAATGTACTGATACGTAGAGCAAATCCAAAATAATAATTTATATTCAACATATATGAGAGCAATTTAAAACTGTTCATAAGCATATCACATGGTAAGAAATCATATGGGGATTTTTGAAAGACTCTAAAAACTTATCTGAACTCTATGACACTATTTGTTTTACTTCTGCGCTAGGTGGTATACCCTTCAACTATGAAATTCCATGGTCTGCATGGAATCCGCCATTGACTCGACGGGGAACCCTCCAAACCAAGTGTGCCGCAAGGCTTGGAGTCTCTGACTCTACTACACCACACGACCGTCGCTAGCATAAAAATAATATACCCGGATTGGCAAATCACGATTTTAGGCTAAGAGTTACTTGAACTCAAACGTTCTTTGGGTAACCACCTAGCCCTCTTTCAGCCCATTTTTAACTCCTTAAAACATGCATTCTCTGAAACATATTCTGTAAACATACTCTGTTATGGCATACATACTTATGGTATCATCATACCATTGACTTGCAAGTCAGATCTCTAAGCTATTATTAGTATATTATAATCTCTATTTTCAAAACCTAAATTCGGAACCAACCACCATATCAATAAATCATTTCAAAGAACTCCTTCTCTAAAACTCATGTAAACATATGTATGCAACTCTCTTTGTCAAACTTTCAATGATTCAAGGGGGCCATGTCAAACTCTTAATTTCATGCAAATCTTACTCTTTTAACACAATATATTTACATCAAGAAACTCCTTCTCTTAACCATCTAAAACATGCTCAAAGTACTATGGTATTTGAGTAAACTATTTTCAAGCCATAAATAATGCATTTCAATCAATCACCATAAAATAATAAACATAAGGTTATCACAAGAGAGGCATTTTCATTATTTGAGCTCGCACACAAATCTTCAATTCAAGTTTCATACATATACTTATATGTATAAATCAATTTATGGGGATAAGGCCTAAAGGCCAAAACAACAATATCATTAAACATGCAATAAGCATAATAAAATCATGGATTTCAAAACCCTTTTAATAAATTCATGCTTGATGATCTTTAAATCAAAATTGAGTGTTTTCAATAAGCCCATGTAGTTTTAGGATAAAACCCACGTACCTTAATTTAGAAGCTTTTGAATGAACTCTCGTGTTAGGGATGCTATACGTACGATTGATGAGTATTTCCTGTATCCCTCGCAATGGGGATTTCGATTCTTGAAGAATTAAGGAAAAGCTACGGTAAAATCTTGAGATATGTTAATTTTTGGGTTGATACCCTAAGGAGTGTTCTTAGTGATTTTGAGAGAAAATAATGTTATTTTTGGTGTTTGGGGGATTTAATCCCGTGTTATGGCTGAATAGGTGGTGGAAAATACCAATTTTGCCATTAAAAATGTAAAAACAGAACCTAAAAATTGGGTGAGTGCAACAGAGAATGTGTCGAACGCTAATCGCATGATGCTACTATCTCAGTCATGAAAATGGCCATAATATTTTGCTCGAGTATCAGATTTTTGCAGAATTGGCATCGTTGGAAAGCTAATTTGAAGAGCTTTCATTTGATATATAGTAGGCCCTATAATTCATTAAATAAAAGGAGTTATGGTTGATTGAAGTTGGCCCATATTTCGACGCTCACTCAAACTCGAATGACAGGGAAGCTTTTAACTCACCCTTGAGTTTGGGGATCTCTACGATCTCAGTTCATACTTAAATAGGTTCCTATACTGCAAAATTGATTAACATGCCAAATTTACATAGGATTAATGGCTTTTGGATCATCTACGCATAGAAACGACGGTTTTCATTCTCTCCCGAAATGCGGGGTGTTACTTTATCTCCCCCTTGGGATCTTTCGTCCCCGAATGATGGGTAGGAAAGTTGAATCTTAAAGGTATGGAATAACTTGGACATGATATGTCCTCTAAGAAGGGATATAGCATACCAAGTTGTCATCACAGTACTTTATAATGAAACGGAATTCTGAGCTTACTTGACTTTACTTGCTTTAAGGAGCTGATTCATACTAAGAGTTTAGGATTACCTCCGAAGTGTTATGCTAAAATCACACTCATTGGATTTGGAAGTAATAACTTATATATGTATGAATCATGAGGCAACAAGATTTAGATCATACAAATATATTACACTGTCTGAGCTGAAATACTTGGGAAAATTTTAGATTATGCGCTGAACTCTTATGAAATGGGTCATGACTACATAGCTGAGTCTGAAGATGATACCTGGACTGAACTTAATTCGCAATTTACATCGATGGAATAGATTATCTCTTGGGATGGTCATACGCATGAGACTTCGGATAAAAGGACTAGGTGAAAAACCACAGTAACTAATCAGCTTGACTGTTAAGCTTAATTGATGGATGCACAGACTGAATGATACTGGACACTTATACTTAACTGTAGTATCTCTTCAACACTCTTTCTAAAGAAGTTCTGGTAGCATTAGGGAGCAAAGAATCATAGGCATGATTTACACAAGACATCCAACCAAGGAATCACAAATTTGGCACTACTCTATTGCATGGAATATAGATATTTAACTCATAAGCTAGGATAGAATTTCTGGGTCTTAGGCAATGAAACTTATACTTTCTAGGTTAGACACACTTCTAAAATACTTTCTCAACTTTATTTTCCCCTTAAACACTATGTTCATTGATTCCACTTATTTTTCTCACATGGCCGTCGATATTTCAATCTACTAATGTCTAAATTGAACTAAATCCCCTCACCAACTTCCAGCCCAACTCAAAATCACAAAACGCACCACATAATATTATAGTACTAGTTTCAATCATGAATTCAGTACACCCTGCATTTCAGAATTCCTCATCTCATTCATAATTCTTACTGTCACTCCAGCAATCACCTTCAACTTTGCATTAGACATTCAGATACACTCAAAGCATGTATTCGTTTGTATACAAACATGACATTCAAGCCTATCTTCAAACCCACATAGGCACTTCTAAACAAACACTCATAAAGCATTTTTCTCATATTCTCTAATACTTCTATCCACAACAACTTCCCTGAACTATTTAGATAATACACATAAATTATTCACAACTAACCAAGCCATACACGAAACTTCACCTCAAAATTCTTTCAACTTATGGACTTACATAAAATAAGCACACAATATTTTTTTCAAAATATAACACATAAAACATCAACTAACCTTGGCATGTATCAAAGATTTAGCCTCAATCTTACTCCACAATTACTACCTTAACTCAAATAAGCACGCAGCCATCTTTCATCAACAAGAAATGTTTACTCTTTCACATCTAGACAACTATTCATTATCACTATCTCGACCTAAGGAAAAAGGTCACTGAAAAATTAGAATACCGGAATACGGAACATGAGGGGAGTACTAAGCATAACTTGATACCCTACTGAGGCATAAGGAATAGAGCACTCATGACATGGAATCATTAAAGAGATCTAATCTGAGGATGTACCTGATATAAATTAGAATTTTCACTGATCTTTAAGAGTCACATGTGCACAAGAGTCATGAATTGCATGACCTGAATTTTTGGAATTTATAACTTACGGAAAGTGATTCTGAGAGCTGAAAAAACTGGGAACTCATCATACTAGAAATTCATCATACTAAGAACTAGGAGAGTACTTGATTCTTTATCATATGCATGAACACGGACTATGATCATGAAGCTAAAACATAAAGTATAAGTATCTATCAGAATAACTGAAGTAAACTGCTGAAATAAGAATAGATTGAGCATTGTTCTTTCTCACGACCAATTCCACCACTTCTTGGCACTTCTATTAGCATCTGAAAACATGACTTGGTTACTCGTTCTATAATCTCCCTCTAAACTTTAAGCCATTACTCTAAGTGTGTGAACCACTATATAAACTCTGGTATAAATTGAAATCCCTTTACTCTAGAGTCGGGGATATAACAATAGATATAAAACTAAACTTACTTTGTAAGACGGTATCTACATGTATCGAAACTAATGCTAATACTTCATTCTAAGATTTAACCCCTAGATTTCTATAGCTCTAAAAGTCATCATATAACAGCTTAAACATTCACCAACATAGGTTCTCCTAACACTAGACATGGATATCTCCAAACCTTTGATGGACCATTCCACTTCTCTCATAGTCTACCAGCATCATGCCTGCAAACTTATATTTCTAAACCATGAGAATCAACATTATACAAAAAGGCTCAACATCATTAATCATAACTTCTTAACTTGGCTATCAAGAACATCACATATTATCTAACTAGTCTTTCTCCACCAAGTAACTCAATGGTACTACTACGTGTACTAGCCACACGCAACATGTAATAGTCTTAGAAAAATACCGTAACCTCATATCACTTTGGCATACTTCTACTTCATACATACAACATCTTACTTCATTGCAGATCAAATAAACATAAACAATTGCATACACCGTTCAAGCCTATTAGCTCACTTCCATATAACTAGTATCATTAACCAAGAAATCATCACATCTGCCTTCATGGACTTAAACTGTTCAAACTTAATGTCAAGTGCTAAATATGATTTGCAACCCAACAGTACACACAATTCTCACAAAACATACAACATTAATCTTATGCAACTATTCTTACAACCACGTTTTAAATTTAAATTCAAGCCTATAGTATAGCATCAATCACCTAACACCAATGAAGAATGCAACATAATAGACTAGTCCATCAAATTGGGACATTCTACCCGAATACCTCATTTTATCTAGACACTACCCACGACAAAACACCTTTATGACATTACAATTATACCTTAAAAATCTACCACATACCTTCTCACAAGTAATACTAGTTTACTACTACCAATAAAAAGAATGTCAAGGTGGGTAAAGTCACATAATAAACATGGTTAACCTTAATCTTACATTATAACCCCATACAATCTTATATACTTATACAGCTTTCTCACATCACACTTACTTACCCAAGCATACATTTAGACTACCTTCAAGTTCCACAAACAAGCACGACTCTATAATTATAACTTACTAGCTCGTGTAGCCATTTTCATACTTCGAGCAGATAACAATTCACCTTAACTAATAACTCCTTCTCTACCTTCGACTAAACTAACACACAAGGACTTATCGATTCATTAACAATTCAATCTCATGCAGAAAGATTCATTTATACATATATTTAATAAATTGACCTTACCACTTTTCTTTCCATTACGCCTCTAAACCCCCAGTTCCAACCAACATAATAATAATAAGATGAAATATAAGTTGCTAGTGAATCAAAATAGGCCTCACATGGCTTCACTAGACTTTAACTTTTTGTTTTGAACAAGAAAATGAGAGAAATGTCAAGGCACCTATGATAGTGAATCGAAAGAACCCCACACGGCTTCACTAGACTTTGAGTTTCAACAACACAATGATAACAAGAGTGCAAGAGATAGAAACTTGATACACACTAATCAATGATATAAGAATACATATCTTACTTTGTATAAATAAAAATCTGAGTCAAACACTTCCCCCACAGACTACCATACAATCCACACATGCTACTAGCTACCATATTAGTCTATCACTATTAAGGGGTAAATCATCCTCAAACATTGTTTATTCAACTAAAATATTTATTTACACAAAAGTCACCCTCACTCTAACTTCTAACCTTGTGACTTCATATCACCAGCTTCTTGGTCTAATCTCACTTTCAATAGGTCATGACAACAACACTTTAACTTATACTATTATTTGGGTGGAAATACAGTTCCAACATTCTGCTACATATCATTCCCCTTTTTAGGCATGACATCTACAACATAAATTTTGAAAAGGACTGAATACAGTTAATACCGCAGGCTGAAAAACACTATCTCATTAGAATCAAAGTTCACACTAGAATCAATACACTCTGAAGCACTAACGTACTCTTCTCAAGCCCTTGATCAATTTTAAAATCTTATATGGCTCAATTAGAAAGGACCATACTATTTAAATTATAAACTTCTGCACTTGTTTCACCTCAACAATGAGACATATCTAAGCACATCAAAGTAAAGAAGGAATTGGGATAACTTTAATTTTGTATAGGTAACACCATAGCATGAATTAAAGTATGAAATAAGAACATTCTGACTCCATAGAACGAACTAGAACATGAAGCAAGGGAAATATTGCTAAATGCCTAGTAGCCTCTTGCTTATAAGTGTGGCATGCTACACATCCATAAATAAGAATCGACCCGATACGATTTCATAGATAATCAGGGACCAAGAACCGTGCTCTGATACAAAGTTTGTCACGACCCAAACTATGGCCTGGCCATGACAGACATCCTGAACCATTAAGGCCCACTCTATCTAGTAATTATGCATAACATTCATATAATAAAAGAAGATGCGGAAATATAATCTGATATGGAAACATGGTCATACTCTGGATTTAGTTAACAATAAGGAATGAAATCTGAAATCAACTAAACAACATCTAGAACTGTCTGTGAAATCTCTATTACATGATCAAATGATAACTGTCTAAAACAGGGACAAGGCCTCTAGTGGACCTAAACCAAAATAAATAACATAATTTGAAAGACACAGGTCTTCTGGAATTAATAAGGCTTACCAACTACGCACTTCATTACTATCTAAAAACTTTACTCTTTAGAAAGACTTCTGAACTAAGCCTTAAACCCTGCAAAGTAGGGGGTTAATACAAATATACTGGTACGTAGAGCAAATCCAAAATAATAATTTATATTCAACATATATCAGAGCAATTTAAAATAGTTTATAAACATATTATATGGTAAGAAGTCTCATGGGCATTTTTGAAAGACTCTGAAAAATCATCTGAACTATGTGATACTCTTTGCTTTATTTCTGCACTAGATGGTATACACCATAACTCTAAAATTCCATGGGCTATATTGAATCTGCCATTGACTTGGCGGAGGAGCCTCCAACTCAAGTGTACCGCAGGGGTTGGAGTCTTTGACTCTACTATGCCACACAGCCGTCGCCAACATAAAAATAATGTACACGGATCGGCAAATCACAGTTTTAGGCTAAGAGTTACTTGAACTCAATCCTTCTTTGGGTAACTACCTAACCCTCTTTAAGCCCATTTTTATCTCTTTAAAACATTCATTCTCTGAAAATACATTCTAAAAAAATACTTTGTTATGGCATACATACTTACGGTATCGTCATACCATTGACTTGCAAGTCACATCTCTGAGCCATTATTAGCATAATAGAATCTCTGTTTTCAAAACATAAATTCAGAACTACCATATCAATAAATCATTTCAAAGAACTCCTTCTCTAAAACTCATGTAAACACATATATGCAACTCTCTTTGTCAAACTTTCAATGATGCAAGGTGACTATGTCAAACTCTAAATCTTATTCAAATCTTTATCTTTTAACAAAATATATTTACATCAAGAAACTCCCTCTCTTAAATCTCTAAAACATGCTCAAAGTACTATGGTGTTTGAGTAAACTATTTTCAAGCCATAAATCATACATTTCAATCTATCACCATAAGATTATAAACATAAGATTATTACAAGAGAGGGATTTTCATTATTTGGGCTCTCAAACAAATCTTCAATTTCAAGTTTCATACATATACTTATATGTAAAAATCAATTTAAGGGGATAAGGCCTAAATGTCAAAACAACAATATCATTAAACATGCAATAAGCATAATAAAATCATGGAGTTCAAAACCCATTTAACAAAGTAATGCTTGATTAAATCAAAATTGAGTGTTTTCAATAAGACCATGTAGTTTTAGGTTAAACCCCACGTACCTTAATTTAGAAGTTTTTGAATGAATTCTCGTGTTAGGGATGCTATACGTACGATTGATGGGTGTTTCTTATAGCCCTCACAATGGGAATTTCGATTCTTGATGAATTAAGGAAAAGCTACGTTTAAATCTTGAGATATGTTAATTTTTGGGTTGAAACCCTAAGGAGTGTTCTTGGTGATTTTGAGAGAAAATAATGTTTTTTTGGTGTTTGGGGGATTTAATCCCATGTTATGGCTGAATAGGGGGTGGAAAGTACCATTTTTGCCCTTAAGAATACGAAAATAGAACCTGGAAATTTGGTGCGTGCGACAGAGCGTGCGTTGCACGCTAATTGTGAGATGCTACTATCTTGTCATAAAAATTGCCATAACTTTTCGCTCGGGTATCAGATTTTGGCGGAATTGGTATCGTTGGAAAGCTACTTTGAAGAGCTTTTATTTTACATATAGTAGGCCCTCTAATTAGTTATATACAAAGAGTTATGGTAGATTCAAATTGACCCAATTTTCGACGCTTACACAAACTCGAACGATAGGAAAGCTTTCAACTCGTCCTTGAGTTTGGGTACCTCTATGATCTCAATTCATTCTCAAATAGGTTCCCATACAGCAAAATTGATTAACTTGGTAAATTTGCATAGTATTTATGGCTTTTGGATCATCTACACATAGAAACGATGATTTTCGTTCTAGACCAAAATGCGGGGTGTTACAAAGTACCTACACTTAAACATTTTCAAGTCACTAATTCACGTCTCAAGTGACCACACTTTACTAAATTCAAAGCACAAATTAACATTTCAAGTACCTACACTTAAACATCTTAAAGTCATTAATTCACTTCTCAAGTGACTATGTACTTTACTAAATTCAAAATACTAGTTCACATTTCAAGTACCTACACTTAAACAAATCGAAGTCACTAATTCACTTCTCAAGTAACCATGTACCTTACAAAATTCAAACCAAAACTTCACCTATCAAGTACCTACACTTGAAACATTTTAAGTCACTAATTCACTTCACAAGATACCAAACTAAACTAAATTCAAAACACAAGTTCGCATTTCAATTACCTACACTTAAACAAATCAAAGTTACTGATTCACTTCTCAAGTGACCATGTACCTTAATAAATTCAAAACAATACTTCACCTATCAAATACCTACACTTAAAACATTTCAAGTCACTAATTCACTTCATAAGTTACCAAACTAAACTAAATTCAAAACACAAGTTCACATTTCAATTACCTGCACTTAAACAAATCAAAGTCACTAATTCACTTCTCAAGTGACCATGTACCTTACAAAATTCAAAAAAAAAATTTCACCTTTCAAATACCTACACTTAAACAGTTTAAGTCACTAATTCACTTCACAAGTTACCAAACTAAACTAAATTCAAAATACAAGTACACATTTGAAGTACCTACACTTAAACAAGATGGATAATTTCAAAAGTCGGAATTAGCAATCCATGACAAAATTAAGAATTACTAAAGTTGGGGTTTTTCACATATCAAAGAATGCAAATCATGAAATTAAAAACATTGAATCAAAAAATTAGAATCCAACGTCTCTAATTTCAAATTTTGATAATCCACCAAATGAAAAATAATAGAAGATGATAATATTAAATTGATACGAAATTAAATGAAATACGAAACCTGGGGAAATGTAGAAAATGTTTTATTTTCCAAATGAGAGTTTAGAGGTGAATCTAAATTAATCGAATTCCAAAAATAAGCATTAGACACCCGGCGGAAATTTTTCTACAATATAATCTCAGCTATTTCTAAAATAGAACTATTACTCTCCTGTATCAACTCTCAACAATAGTACATATGTTTGCTTGACACAAGATGCAGCTTTTCTCCCCTTAATGCCTGCTTCTCTCTTTTTCTCTTGGCTTCTAAGTTTACACCAATATATGCACCCCCAACATAAAAAATGACACCCTTTCCCTCTATTTAGAACCTTCTTTTATTTCTTTTATACTAGTAATATAAACAGAAGGGTTAATTGCTGACATAATCTTGTCTCAATGCAAGATTTTATATCAATATACTTGTAGTGTTATATCTAAAAGTATCCATGAATGTACTTAAATTAAAGAAATTTACTTCTCATTGGCCACCTTCTTAATGTACAATTTACAACTTTATAAAGAAGATCATATAAATAAAATCTCAAAAAGAGAGTTTTAAGTTATGAAGGTTAGCTCTTCTTGTTATACCAAGCCTATTTTATTTCAAAATTAGGAATCTTATATTTTCCTATGGATATTCTTTGAGCAACATAATAGTATAAAAAAAAAATCTATGCTAGCAATGCATATATTTAAGTTAGGGGTCGTTTGGTAGCAAGTATTAATTCATTATTTGTTTTGTAGGATTTTCAGTTTATGAATAACTTCATTAGTTATACACCTTATTTACTATTATAATAAATACACACCATGAGTTATTCCGAGATTAGTTATCCAGGATAAGTTATTACACCATATATATTTGGTAACTTATTACATCATTTAGATATAAATGTTGGATAAATAATCTAGAAGATAACTAATACCTCCAACCAAAAATAGAATTAAAATAATCCTATATTTAATCCAAAATTATTATACCTTATTCATCACACAATAATAAATCTTTTGAAAATTATGGTTAAATGGAGTAGCATAATTGTCTATCTAGTGACCCACCACCACAAGGTTGAACATTTTCTCATCTAAAAAAATCTAAAGCAGAACTGAACTACTAGTAGTAACAAACAGCAACAAGCAGTCCCCACCAACCTTCTATAATTAAATGGATACTCCCTATCTCTCTTTTACCAATCTTTAACTCTTGTTCTCCCTGTTCTTCTTCTTCATTATTCCTCAGACACCATAAAATCAATGGAAACAAAAAACATGAGAAGTGGTGGTGGTGGGCTTTGTGTTGCATGCAAGTTTCTCAGAAGGAAGTGTGTGAAGGGTTGTATATTTACACCTTATTTTGACTATGAACAAGGCATAGCTCATTTTGCGTTTGTCCATACGAAACCTCGGAGTTGTGGCAGGAACAATAGAGAAGGGTGGCGACGTCGGCTGGTTGTGTCGGGGTTGGTTTGCCGGCATGAATGATGCTCTCAGGCGTGGGGATGATATTAACTTAGCGGCAGCAGCTATGGCTGCTTCGCCGGATGCTACTGGCATTGGGCAGTGGCGCTCCAGCGAATGAGACAATGCTGGTTCAGTTGATTGCTGCACGGGGGTGGTTGGCGGCAATGATGGTTTTGTTGGTAAGTGTCACCGGCCGGAAGAAGAAGATGGTTGTGAAGGCGATGAGAATGAGGGAGAGGGGTTTCGCCGGTGATGGAGTGAACAGTGGACATGGCTGTTTGTAAGAGAGAGGAGTTAGAGGGATGCGGGTGCAACTGTTTTTTGTTGAAATAGAGAGATTAAGGTTAATGTTTCCTTTAAAAGAAAAGGGGAGGGTGGTGGGATCTCATTCGTTTGATCGATTTTGATCAACAACTGAGAGTAAAATTATTTTTTAAAAACATGTTAAGAATTTAATAAAATTTTAAGTTGAGTCACAAATTGGCTATAATTGTAATAAATTGAATAGAACTAGGCTAAAATTATTATATTTAGATGAAAAAGGCTAGAATTTAAATAGATTAGAAAAATCAATTTAAATTAGGCTGTTAATTAAATAAGACGCTAAAAAATAAAGTTAGCATTTACAAATTAATGTTACGTAAAAAATTACTATATAAAATCAATAATAATAATAATAATAATAATAATAATAATGGACAATGCATTTGTGAATTGTGAGTGTGCACATTTACGAAAAGAATTAACAAAAATATTAATAAAATTATGTGGTGAAATATTATATTTAAATTAATGAATTGTAAAAGTGATACTGCAAAATATTTCGTATATTTTAAAATCATCGATGCGACACGTCCAAAATCTGTTTGATGCAAGAAAAATGTGTAAAAACTTCTAAATTTTGGAATTAATAATTTTGCTAAAATAGCAGCCTAAAAGGAGCATCGGGAGGTTAAAATTGGGTGTAAACAACTGCCCCTTCATTGCTTGGAAATTTATTTTACAAAATTGTCGTTAATAATTTAAAATAAATTAGTTACAAAATTTAAATATAATAATTATTATAATAACAATAAAAATTAGACAACATATTTGTAAATTGTGAGTGTTCATATTTATGAAAGATGATTTAAGTAATAAAATTATGTAAAATATTGTATTTGAATTAATAAATTATAAAAAATGATAATAAAAATAATTTGTAAACATTTAAATAATTAATGTGACATGTCATTATTTATATAATAGGATAATAATGTGTAAAAATATTAATATTTGAAATTTTATAATTTTGATTAAATAGCAGCCTAAGAGAGCATAGAGAGGTCAAAATTAGGTGTCAACAACAACTTAAGCAGACATGTTATAAATGCCTATTTAATATTTTATTAAATATTATTAATTTTATAATATGTAAATGACTTATAATAATTAATTAGGGGGTAATATAGTAAAATCACAGAGTCGGTGAAGCTGGTGTAGAAGCGGGTATGTCGACAAAGTGTTGTTTGCTTCTTCACACTTATTAATAGTAGTAACCTATCCCTAGGGAGTTGTTTGGCTTATATTAATAGTTTTGAGATTAAATGCAAGATTATTTTACGTGCATTTGGGTAGAGGTGTTAGTTAACATTGAATTACTTATCCGTCACTGATGACCATTAATTTTTCGATCTCAATAAGAAATCAAACTACGATTGATGATCAAATCAAATACATCTTTGATATCATATTCAGCTGCTTGATCAGCTCGTGTGAGCTTCAGAAGTATTTTCAAAATTGAGTCAAGCTACAAATTTATTCAGCTCGAATTAATATCAATTCTGACTAAAATTGATATTAATTGAACAAGAATTAGGCTAGACAAAAATTTAGGTTTCTATTTAATAAATGTAGGAAAGACGTAATAATAATAATAATAATAATAATAATAATAGTAATAATAATAATAATGATAATAATAATAATAATAGAAAATGTTTGTAAATTTGCTAAAATAACAGACTAAGGTCAAAATTGAGTGTCAACACAAGTAACCCAATTAATTCCCTCAGATTGACGTCCGTGGAGGGTACAGTGTACGCAGACCTTAATGCAAAGGTAGATAGGTTGTTTCCAATATACCCTCGGTTCAAGAAAAATAGTCTTAAGTTGTCCAATTTCAAAAAAAATATTAGTGAAAATTGATTTAATACTAGTCGTTGATCAAATATGATGAATGATTGAGATTAGACTTGAGGAGATGAGTCAAATTGGGTTAGATATTGGGTTAAATAAATTGAATTGAGGATTTTGATTGAATCAAATTAAACTCAATTGACACAAATTGAGTATAAAATGGCTAGAATTTAAATAAATTAGGAAAATTGAATTGGATTAGGTTAATATTTAATAAATATAGTAACTATATAAAATTAATATTAAAAATAAATATAATAATAAATAAATAAATAAATGTTGATCAACGACTGAGATCTAAAGAATAAGAATTTGGTTAAAAAATTGAATGAAATTTGAAATTAAGTTCAATTGGACACAATTTGGGCTAGGGTTGTAATAAATTGGATAAAATTAGGCTAAAATTGTTACAAATCGGCAAAATCAGACTAGAAAATAAATATATTGAAAAATAAAATTGACTAAGGTTGCGGATTAATACAATAATAATAATAGTAAAATAAATAATATAATCATGCTCAGTCTGGTTATGAATAAATTGAGAAACTAAAAGTACGATATATAATATATTACTTTAAAATCAACGATAACAATAATATATATATATATATATATATATATATATATTACATTTAGTATAAATAATATATTTTATTATTGTCTAATTTCATGGTATTTTATGTTTTTTAATCTTCAAGTTTATCCTTTTCCTATTTAAATTTTTCAAGTCACAAAAATATTACGTAAATCTCCAACAAATAGTTTCAGCTAAATTCGTAGCAACACAAACCACCAATAATTTCTCAAGTAATAATTTTGTAGCTAAATCCCCAAGAAATAATTTCAGCTAATTTTGTAGCAACACAATCCCCCAATAATTTCTCAAGTGAGTAAATACATATATATGAATTTAAAAAATATATATATATATTTGCCCATATACCTGCGGATTTACCTAGAGATTAAATACCCATCGATAGATTTCTCCAGTTCATGTCGCAAGTAATAATTTCGCAGGTAAATCCCCAAGAATAAATTTCCAGCAAAATTTGCAGCATAAAATTCCCAAATAATTTCCTAAGTAATAATATTTATTGCATAAATTTCTACCAAAATATCTCTACGTAAATCCGCAGGATAAATTACCTTAGAATTTTTCTATGGATTTAAAATATATATTTGTCCATATGCCTATGGATTTACCTAGAGATAAACTACCCACCAATACATTTTTGCAGGTAATGTCGCAAGTAATAAATTCGCAGGTAAATCCCCAGCAAAATTCACAGCACATAATCCCCAAATAATTTCCCAGGTAATAAAATCTATTACATAAATTTCTACCAAACTATCTCTAAGTAAATCCGTAGGATAAGTTGCCTGGGGATTTTTCTATGTATTTAAAAAATAGGTATATTTGTTCATATACCTGTGGATTTACCTAGAGATAAAATATCCGCTGATACATTTTCCCAGGTAATGTCTCAAGTAATAATTTTGCAGATAAATCCCCAACAAAATTCGTGGCACAAAATTCCCAAATAATTTCCCAGGTATTAAAATCTATTGCATAAATTTCCGTCAAAATATCCCTAAGTAAATCCGTAGGATAAATTACCTAGAAATTTTTCTATGGATTTAAAAAATATATATATTTGTTCATATACATGCGGATTTACCTAGAGATAAAATACCCGCCGATATATTTCCCCAGGTAATGTCTCAAGTAATAATTTCGCAGGTAAATGCCCAAGAATAAATCCCCAGCAAAATTCACAGCACAAAATCCCCAAATAATTTCTCAACTAATAAAATTCATTACTTAAATTTTCACTAAAATATCACTAAGTAAATCTGTGGGATAAATTACCTGGGGATTGTTCTACGGATTTACAAAATATAAATATTTATCTATATACCTGCGGATTTACCTAGAGATAAAATACCTGCCGATATATTTCCCTTGGTAATGTCGCAAGTACGAATTTTGCGCAATATGGTGCCAAATTTACCTGCGGAATTTGTTGCAAATATATAGTTCACAGGCAATATATTTTAATATTGACGAATTTAATAATTTCGTAGGTAAATCCGCATGTATTTCCTGCGCTATTATTCTCTAGGTAAAATTTCCAGTTAATAAGCAATTTTCTAGTATTGTCATTTTCAAATTGGTTTGTATTTATTAGGGATAGTTAGAATCATTTCCCTTCTACCATTAGTCAGTATTAGTAAAGGCTTCATAGATAGTTGGTTTGATTCATTGTGTGTAGTTTCAGTTCCCCATTATTTCATATTATAGTGTTGTAAACGTTAAACAGTGATGTATTGAAACAACTTATCTCATGATTATGCTTCCGCTCAATCAATTTAAATTTTATATTTATTTTTAATCAGTTGCTCAAGCATTATGCTTGTACATAGGTTAGCTTAACATAACTTGTTTTCTAACTACCGTGTTACGACTAGGGAGTAGTCTCGCGTCGTGACAAACTTGGTATTAGAGAACAAGGTTCAAGTTTCCTAGGGTGTATATGAAGTTGTGTCTAGTACAGTCTAGCAGAATGGTTCATAGACGTCTGTACTTTTCTTTGAGAGGCTACAGGGCATTTAAGGAATGTTTCTTATCTTTCAAAGCTTAGATCGTGCAGTAGAGATGTTCCAAAAGAAACTTATACAGATTGTTACATTGCTCTATTTATGCCAACTATGCCTTCTTTTTGAGGTAATAGAAATAGTCAAGCTTAAGTTCCTACTAATAGAGTTTTCTCAAACAGTCCCCAAGGATAGTTATGAGATTGCACGCAGACTTAAAAGGATCCCATCAGTGCTTGTATGTTCCAATCGTTGATAAATTTTATTCATGTTCATGAAAATCATACTAATCCAAAGTCAGATGTGCCAGCACATCTATTCTCAGAATCCTATGGCCACATGACCTAGAATTAGAAGCATAAACCTCGAAGTTTAGTAGTAGTAAAGTTGGGATAGTGTTTATCTAAATTTCGTAGATTATGTATCCATGGAGCCAGAAAGGAATTGTGTAGATTGTTTATTAGAACATTGAGAGAGATTTATAAGTTAAGGGGATTCATAAATTTCCGACCAACTTGAAGTCGGAGACAATGGATCGACAATACCGTATGAAATAATGGACAAAATTAAATTTAAAATCGAAAACAATGAACAATCCCGTATGAAATTTTCAACGACCTTAAATTGGAAACAATGGACAATGCTGATTTTGAATATTTCCGACAAACTTCAAGTTGAAAACAATGGACAATACCGATTTTAAATTTTTCGGCGACTTTGAAGTCGGAAATGATGGTGATCCATGTCTCTTCTAAATCAGACAACGAAAGAGAGCTTAAATAACTTCTTTCTCAGTAATCACAAATTTTCAATATAACACCAAATAATGAATTTTTAAATTTTTTTTCATAACTATCAGGTTGAGAAATCAATCATTAAAGCAACATTAGTAGAATCATAATCTTCACTTTATATCAATCGTAACATATTGATCTGCCATATATTTGGAAATGATTGCCTTGGGAGGAGGAGATTTAAGGTAACGGTGAAGTGAAGAGGTTATTGTTCTTGGAGGTTAATCTGGTTTTTAGTAGAAAGGAAATTAAAATATAGGAAAAAAGCTATAATAAAGTGTAAGTATTAATAAAATACTTAATTAAAATGGCAGCTGTACATATTAATTTGTTTAATCTCTTTTATAATTTTACTTCACATGCTTCTAAAAGAGTGAACCCACTCATCTTGCCACCTCAGCACTTAAGGGGTAATAATTTAACCTTTAAACAGTTCAAGGGGAATAGTTCCCCTGTAAAGTTAGAGTGTGTAGTTGAGAATTTCAAGGTTGGAGGAGCATTTGGCCATTTTCTCAAACATATTCAAGACTTATCCTATTGAGATATCGCGACAGTAATGTTTCTATAGCGTCACAGATCTGCTGCAACAGCCAGACTTAGATAAATTTCCTTCTCAAGAAAATTCTATGAAGACAACACTTTAAATGACAGCAAAACTGTGGACATCCAGGCTTGTACTATTAAGAACTATAAGGATTATCGGTACGATATTATGTAAATGAACCTTCTGAAATTTGTATCAACTTACCAGTTGAGTACCTATAGATATCCCATCAGTGCCAATGCTATGGCTAGCAACTGAGGTATATAAAATGCAAAATGAATGAGTAATTCTTGATTAAATAGTACATTTGAGTTAACTCAGCAGAAATTCAAAGATACGAAGTATAATTTTGTTCAACTAGAATATAGAGAACTAATGATGTGCATGTCAAATTAGTTAAAAAGTAACATGAATTGCTATCACGATGCAAAACAACCATAAATTTAACATTTATATGTTTGGATAATATTACTATAACAGCACAAAATGAAAGAGCTAGTCTGTTAGTTCATTATTTTTGTATGAAACAAGTTGGTTTTTGAACTTAAATCTCCACAAAAACAAGTCTCAAGAGAAGAATATATTATTTAATTTCATACCATGCATGTCCGTAAGTTCACTGTTGTTTTTTCTTCTAATGTTTGCACTAGGTTGCTCATGTTGATATTGGGAAGGTATATTTTGGAAACGCTCGGTCAGGTCTTCAATAGAAAAGGAACTTCTGGTTTAACGAATATATATAGCTGAATGTTGCCTTGGATGCAGCCAGCAAGATACAAATAATACAGAATGTCGATAAGTCTATCTTGAACTATTATCATTGTATAACGATTTTTAAGAAAATATCCGCCTACATATTCGAACATCTTTTGGATTGACAAAATTATTCTGTTGTGCACATTAAGATGATCCACATTTAGGTTTTGGCACAGAACCCCTTCAAAGTTCTGTTCCAACAGAATACACTATCACAAGTCCTTCTTTAGGACATCTTGAAGGCATCCAAAACTGAGAAAGAACAGTAGAAGAGTATAAAGTATAAAATTATTTTCGTTAATAATTTAAATAAGATGGCGTGCCAGTAAAAAAAATTGGTGTCCAAAGGCTCGCCAGAAAATGCTAAGCACTAGTTGTGGGCAACAAATCTCTATTTCAATATTTAAAGGAAATGCAAAGAGGTTATTTAAAAAGATGTCTGGAGATAGCACTTCGAATAAAGAGATGTGAAGTTCTATTGTTAAGCATATTCTTAGCGGGCGACAGCAGTCTTGCCAATAGTTCAACTTGTGGAATGCCTTGTGAAGAAGGGGATAGATAGAATGCAATTCAGAGTACCTCATTCGTATTGTATTTTGTTCCCATGAACTTACAGATCCACATACCTCTAAAGCAATTGAAAATTATTAGAGTTGTGACCAGAATTTTGTTGATCCTACCCAGTATTGCGGTGGTGACCCATGTTTGTGATTTTTAATGGGGTCTGTGGTTGAGCGTAGGGATCGGGCCGACAGGCCTGATATGGACCTTTATGTTTTTGGGCTTAGGACTTATTTGTATGCACATATTATATAAGTGCATTTAGTGTGCCTAGGACTTATTTGTATGCGCATATTATATAAGTGCATTTAGTAGGTTATTTTTATTATTCAGAAAATTCAGCCTTCTCCATATTGTACTCTCTCTCCATTATAGTGAAACCTCCTCTACCTATGCTCGTGATTTTTTCTGTAAGGGTGTAACGCCCTAATTTTCAGAACCAGAATGCTGCATGGTGCTCATGACCCCGAAAGACCACAAGCTAACCCATGATTGATATCAGTACCTGTAACTGCATAATATACATATAAAATGCGGAAACATGAACAAAGAGGCCGTAAGGTTCAATCTTGAATAATAAAATATCTGAAATAAGGTGGTATCATAGTACCAAAACAAAACTGAAAATACTAAAGTCTAAATCTGAAAACTCTATAATCGTCTGAAAGTCTCTAAACTGTCTGAATAAGGAGTTGAAGGAACATGTCTCCAACTAACTCCCTAAACTGACAATAAACTGAAATACTGGAATAATAAATGTAATGATCATTTCCTCGAAAGATGAGGACTCACTGCTTACTGAACTGCTACTGCTGATCTTGAATTTGCACCTCAGAACCTATGGTGTAACATAAAAAGAAAGCACCATAGAGCAAATGCGTCAGTACAACTAAAGTACTTAGTATACGTGGGGTTAGGCTAAATGTATTGGGTTTATATGCATGAACATGCTGACTAATATGAATGTGAGAATACATAGATACATACATACATAACTGCTACTGAACTCATGGAGATACTGACTACTTGAGTTTGAACTCTGATAACATGAGTTTAGTGATACTGAGATACTGAAAACATGGATGATTGTATCTTACAGTCCTAATTCTGGGGAAAACTATCTGAGTTCCAAACTGTATCTGAACATCTAAGTCTAAGATCAATCCTAGCTAACGAGTGATCTCTGAAACTGATAATGAGAATACTCGACTGAATCTGAGATTGAGATTAAGCCTGTCTTCCAGGTGACCTCTAGATCTAATAATAAGCATCTTAATATGGGACCAAGCCTATCTGAAGGGATAGTCCAGGAATCAATGGAACTATCTGAGTTCCTTACTAAGATCGATGACTGTATCTGACAATCCTAATTCCTGATTTCTACTCTGAAGACTGATACTGAAAATGTAACTGTAACTGTGACTGTAGGAGGTAGTAACCTAACCAACATGCCCCGATACTGTACTGGTGGGGTCCAATCTTTTTCCTGATTGGAGGGTTGTCAATACCATGCCACGGGTAGACACCTCTACTATGGTCAACCCTCTCTGATGGGTGACCCTGAACAGAAAATCAAGCCTAAGGCAATATAATAGACAAGTATAGCCTTAATCTGAAAGGTGACTCTTGTCCTGCGCTGGCTACGCAGTTCTGGAGTATAGGGATTTCTTCTAACGGCTCTGCCTCTATAACAGGAAAAACCGCCATCCCTGCACTCGCTCGGTGCTAGTCCCTACTCCCAACTAAAAGACTCTAAAAAGATTAACTGCGCTGAACTAACTGACTGAACTGAACTGTTTTATAAACTGATTAACTGAGATGATAATATTTTCTTAGATGAACTAAGCTGAATTTATTGAGTTCCGTTGACTGATGGAAAAGCTACTTGAGATCTGAGGTCTGACTGAGAGTACTGAAACTACTGGGACTACTGAACTACTGAGATTTCTGAGTTTTTCTGAGTCCCGTGACTAACTGAAATCTATGGAGCATAGCTTGACTGAGGATGTCTTGAAACATGGCACTAGCTATAGGCACACAACTATAGTTTCCGGGTACAAGTACCCCCAGGACTTGATAGAAGGAAACTGATGCACATGACTTACTTGATCATAAGAGTATAGTCCAGAATTCACAATATCATAAGGATTTCATAATAATAAAGATTCTCAACAAACTATCACATGATCAGGAATGCACACAACATGTATATACTTGCATGGCTTCAATAACATGGTAATTCCATATCACAACAATATCATTAGCATCTCATACAACATCTTCAATTCAAGACAATAGCATGGGGATCACATTGAACATAAACTTAGAACATGGAATAGTCATTCAGGACTTATTATGTCATAAAAGCATGATTTCTATTCCCTTAGGTATTTTCACAAACACCGTACATGCACATCTTAGGAATAGGTGGATTCATTAAGATTAAAAATATTCAACCACCAACCACATAAACATCATAATACATAATTTAGATGGTGGTTCTTGAGCTTCATGGATGAAAGGAGTCCATGAATCAACTCACGCATACCTTAGAAGGAAGATTCTTGATGATTTACGAAGGAATTTCCTTGAATTTGGATCTTCAAGATTAATTATGCAACCTTAGTTTTTTTTCTCTTTTAGTTTGCTTGGATGATGAACTTAAGATGTTAGTAGGGTTGTAATGTAATTAGGAGCTATATATTTCATAGTGTTAAGTTTAGGGACGTGTAAGGAGTGTTAAAAGACTTAATTAACCTCAAAATAACTCAAAACGGAGTGTTTAAATCACTTGAAACCATAAGATATGTGTCGTATATGATATCGCATATATCTACATAGGCGCCGTTGATGCTATCACCTATATTTACATAGGCGCCGCATATGCTATCGCCTATATCTACATAGGCGCCGCATATGCTATCACCTATATTTACATAGGCGCCGCATATGCTATCGCCTATATTTACATAGGTGCCATATATGCTATCACCTATATTTACATAAGCGCCGTATATGCTATCACGTATGCTTTCCAGTGGCCATGTCCGATTGGTTAGGCGACGCACTCTACTTTACAAAGCCATAACTCCTAGCTCGGGTGTCGGATTTTGATAAAATTGGTATCGTTGGAAAGATAATTCGATTATCTATAATTTTTTTTGGTAGAAATATGAAGAAATACCACATTAAGATCGAGTTATAACCATTCAAATATGACCCTTATGAAATCGAACACTAAAACTTGATGGATTCAAGAACTCTTAGCTTGTATTACCTTAAGTGATTAATATGAACATGCTTAACGCATTATAAGCTATCTTATCGCTAGGATACTCATTATAAGTCATGTACTTAGGTATGAATCACAGGATAGGAGATTTAATATGTAGGAAAAATGGTTCGTCTCCTAGCTTAGAAATATGTGGGATATTACAATATCTCCCCCTTGGGAACATTCATCGTCGAATGGAAATTAACTGATGTGGGAGAGATGATTAGATAAAGTACGTATAAGACATACACTACTATAACATGGGTTCATGACTGACATGACTGAAAGATGAGCACAACATACTGATCATACATATTTGATGCATGGGAAGCTGATTCATGAATATAAGACTGAGGATTCTGATAAAGTGAGTTTTCTAAAAATGTGAATGCATATCTGATGCACAACTGAAAGGCTGAATCATACATATTTGATGCATGATTACATGACTGACATGATATGTAAATGTATGAGTTAAAATACTAATAAATAGTACTTTCTCTAATGAACACATATATCTAATGCTTGAATATCTGACTGAGCTGACTCTTGAAAGCTTGACTGATAATGCCATGGCACTTGATAACTAATTTATAATGGGAACATAAAAGTATCAAGAAAAGGTGGGGTATCTCCCCCTTGGGACACTATGTCCCTCTAGGAATGTTTACCTTGCTAAGATACTGGGGTGATGCACAGGGCATCTACGAACTAGATTATAACTAAACATTGGAGAGCTGAGACTAATGCATGATGCATGAACTGAACTAGACCTGCTAATGGTACTAATTAACTCATGTGGAAACATAAGCTCAAACGAGCACAAGATATCTAACAATGCATACAATGATCATGAAACACTTATAACGTACCCGAATCTAGGTTGGGGAAACTTTTTGGATCATGGTGAGTCTGGATTGAATAGAGTCGATTCTGACGCTGACAACTATTAGTGCTAGGATTTGCAGCCTGCTCACATGAATCTCTACCTTTCTGAGCTAACACTCTACACTCCTGCATTCTATGGCCTGGCTTACCACACCCAAAACATTCCTGACTATTAGTTCTGCATGCACCTAGATGATTCTTGCCACACTCTCCACAAAGAGGATAAGTATGCTCACTTTTAACACTACTCTGGGCTTTGGAGCCTAGCGTCCCAACATGACTAACATCTCCAAAGTCAAGTGTGGGAACATTAGCTGAAGATGGAACAAGGGCTGAATTTTTTTCTAACTATAGTGAGAAGGATTACCACCCTGTGACCTAGCCAGAGAAAAGCTGTAACTACCTGTTCTGAATCACTTATTAGATCTCTCCCCCTCCTTAGACTTATCTGCCTCTATCTGCTAAGCATGCATCATTAACCTAGCAAGGTCCATGTCCCTATTGAGCATAGCTATTCTACACTCTTTCAATACTAACCCGGACACACCAGTCACAAACTTACTCATACTCGCTCTTGGGTCAGCTATCAAGTTAGGAGCATACTTAGCTAACTGGTTAAACTGAAGACAATACTCCTTCACTGTCATGGAGCCTTGTCTCAGGTTCATAAACTCTTCTACCTTGGCTTCTCTTATCTCTAACGGGAAAAGCTTATCTAAGAAGGCATCCTGAAATATCTTCTAAGTCATGGGAGTTGCATCTTCCCCTCTACTCTTCTTCCACAACACTACCCAATCATGAGCAATATCTTTCAGCCTATAGAACTCTAATTCCATACTCTCCTCCTCTGACACATGCATGATTTGGGTGATCTTCTTTACCTCTTCTAGATACAACTGTGGGTCCTCACCTATTACTGACCCAAAGAATTCTAGAGGGTTCATTCTCATAAAATTTCTGATTCTGGCTGCAGCTGAATTCCCATCTTGCTGGGGTAGAGCTGCAGTCTGTTGGTTGCCCTGAACACTAGTGGTACAGCCTGGGCTAGCACCTGAAAAGTTGCCCAAAATTCTGCATGTAACACATTCTCATTCAAAGAATCTGTGGGCTGCGGGGCTGACTGATTCCCTATTCTCCCTCTACAAACAGAAGAGGAACAAGGATTAAATTGAGAGTTCAACTTGAGCTTTTACTCACTGGCACGATATGAGTACTAAAAGAAGGGAAACAATTGCTAAATCATCTTATAGCCTCCTGTACAGAAATATGGCACACAACACACCCATGTACAAGACATTACTAGATACGACTTTCAGACTTCCTAGGACTCTATTGAACCTTAGGCTCTAATCCCAAGTTTGTAACACCCCAATTTTCTGAACTGAAATGCTACACGGTGCTCATGAACCCGAAGGATCACAAGCTAACCCATGACTGATATTTGTACCTGTAACTACATAATATACATATAAAATGAAGAAAGATGAACAAAGAGGGCATAAGGTTCAATCTTAAATAATAAAATATCTGAAATAAGGTGGTATCACAGTACCAAAACAATACTGAAAATACTAAAGTCTAAATCAGAAAACTCTATAATCATCTGAAAGCCTCTAAACCATCTAAATAAGGAGTTGAAGGAACATGTCTCCAACTAACTCCCTAAACTGAAAATAAACTGAAATACTAGAATAATAAATGTAATGATCATGTCCTCGAAAGATGATGACTCACTTCTTACTGATTTGTTACTGCTGATCTGGAATCTACACCTCAGAACCTATGGTGTAACATAAAAAGAAAGCACCTTAGCGCAAATGCATCAGTACAACTAAAGTACTGAGTATACGTTGGGGTAGGCTAAATGCATGGGTTTATATGCATGAATATGTTGACTAATATGAATGTGAGAATACATAGATACATACATGCATAACTGCTACTGAACTCATGGAGATACTGACTACTTGAGTTTGAACTCAGACAACATGAGTTTCGTGATACTGAGATACTAAATGACTGATAACATGGAAGACTGTATCTACCAGTCCTAATTCTGGGGAAAACTATCTGAGTTCTAAACTGTAGCTGAATATCTAAGTCTGAGATTAGTCCGAGCTAATGAGTGATCTCTAAAACTGATAATGAGAATAGTCGACTGAATTTAAGATTGAGATCAAGCTTGTCTGCCGGGTGATATCTAGATCTAATAATAAGCATCTAAATATAGGACTAAGCCTATCTAACGGGATGGACCAGGAATCAATGGAACTATCTGAGTTCCTTACTGATATTGATGACTGTATTTGATAGTCCGGATTCCTGATTTCTACTCTGAAGACTGATACTGAAATTGTAACTATAACTGTAACTTTGAATGTAGGAGGTAGTAACCTAATCGACATGCCCCGATACTGTACTGGTGGGGTCTAATCTTTGCCCTGATTGGAAGGATGTGAATACCGTGCCACGGGTAGAGACCTCTACTATGGTCAAGCTTCTCTGACGGGTGGCCCTGAATAGAAAATCAAGACTAAGGCAATATAATATTAAGTATATCCTTAATCTAACAGGTGACTTCTGTCCTACGCTGGCTATGTAGTTCTGGAGTACAGGGATTGCTGCTAATGGCTCTGCATATATAAATAAAAAACCGCCATCCCTGCACTCACTCGGTGCTAGTCCCTACTCCTAACTGAAATACTCTAAAAAGATTAACTGCACTGAACTGACTAACTGAACTGAACTACTTTATAAACTGATTAACTGAGATGATCATCTTTTCTTAGATGAACTAAGCTAAATTCATTGAGTCCCGTGGACAGACGGAGAAGCTACTTGAGATTTGAGGTCTGAATGAGAGTACTAAAACTACTAGGACTACTGAACTATTGATATTTCTGAGTTTTTCTGAGTCACGTGACTAACTGAAATCTATGAAGCATAGCTTAACTGAGGATGTCTTGAAACATGACACTAGATCTAAGCACATAGTTATAGTTTTCGGGTACAAGTACCCATAGGACTCGATGGAAGGAAACTGACACACATGATTGATTGATCATAAGAGTAGAGTCCACAATTCACAATATCATAAGTAAGGATTTCATAATAAGATTGATTCTCAACAAACTATCACATGATTGGGAATGCACACAACATTTATATACTTGCATGACTTCAACAACATGGTCATTCCATATCACAACAATATCATGAGCATCTCATACAATATCTTCAATTCAAAACAATAGCATGGGGATCACGCTGAACATAAACTTAGAATATGGAATAGTCATTTAGGACTTATTATGTCATAAAAGCATGATTTCTATTCCCTTAGGTATTTTCACAAACACCTTACATGCATATCTTAGGCATAGGTGGATTCATAAAGATTACAAATATTCAACCACCAACAACATAAAAATCATAATATATAATTTAGAAGACGATTCTTGAGCTTTATGGACAAAAGGATTCCATGAATCAACTCACGCATACCTTAGAAGGACGATTCTTGATGATTGACGGAGGGATTTCCTTGAAATTGGATCTTCAAGCATAATTATGCAACCCTAGTTGTTTTTATCTTTTAGGGCTCTTGGATGATGAACTTAAGATTTTAGTAGGGTTTTCATGTAATTAGGAGCTATTTATTTCGCAGGGTTAAGTTTAGGGACGTATAAGAAGTGTTAAAAGACTTAATTACCCTCAAAATTACTCAAAATAGAGTGTTTTAAGTCACTTGAAACCATAAGATATGCGCCGCATATGATATCGCATATATCTACATAGGTGACGCATATGCTATCGCTTATATCTACATAGACGCCGCATATGTTATTGCCTATATTTACATAGGCGCTGTATATGCTATCGCCTATATTTACATAGGCACCGCATATGCTATCGCATATGCTTTCCAGTGGCCATGTGCAATTAGTTAGGCGGCGCACTCTACTTTGCAAAGCCATAACTCCTAGCTTGGGTGTCAAATTTTGAAGAAATTGGTATCGTTGGAAAGCTAATTCTATTATCTATAATTTTGTGGGTAGAAATATGCAGAAATATCACATTTACATTGAGTTATATTCATTCAAATATGACCCTTACAAAATCAAACACTAAAACTTGATGGATTCAAAAACTCTTAGCTTGTATTTCGTTAAGTGACTCATATGAACATGCTTAATGAATCATAAGCTATCTTATCGCTAGGATACTCATTGTAAGTCATGTAATCAAGTATGAATCACAGGATAGGAGATTTTATATGTAGGCAAAATAGTTCGTCTCCTAACTTTGAAACATGCAGGGTATTACAAAGTGTTTTACGTAAATCTGTATAATGTTCTTGTTTTATTTTAGTTGTGGTTTTCTTATTCTGTACAAATCATAACATACTGTCATCAAAGTTTGGTTAATTATTTTCTTGGGGATGGTAACCATGAAGTATGATATTCCACTATTGGTTTGCAAAACCAATTTTTCTTTATGGAAGGTTATGATGCAGGTCGTGCTCACACATATGGATTTGAATGATGATTTGTTAGAGTTTGATAAGATTCCCTTATCATGGATGGATAAGTACAAATGACATAAGGATCAAAAGGCTCTATGTCATATCCACCTTCGTTTATCTAATCAGATTCTACAGGATGTTTTGAAGGAGGCTACTATCACTGTGTTGTGGATGAAACTGGAAGTTTTATGCATGACAAAAAGCCTAATAAGTAAGTTGCATCTCAAACAATTACTTTATTCCTATCATATTTCTAAGGGTGCATCTTTGGAAGATCACCTATCTGTCTTTAAAGAAATCGACTCTAATTTAAAGATTGGAGGATAAGTACAATGAGAAAGATTTAGGGTTGATTTTGTTGTGTTCGTTGCCTGTATCATACATGTCCTTTAGGGATATGATTTTTTTATAGTTGTGATACCCTGATGATTGATGAAGTCTATGATACATTTTTCTCAAAAGAGAAGATGAAACATCTTGTGAATGGGTCAAAGACTCAAGAAAATTGTCTTATTTTTCGATGAGGAAGGACTTGTGAGAGGAATTTTGGGGGTAATGACATAAATAGGTCAAAATCCAGAAATAGAAACAAAAGATATAATTACTAGAAGAATAAGGGCCCTATCAAATTCGAGTATTGGAAGTTACAGAATAGAGAGAAAAGAGAAGCCCTAAAACAGAAGGGAAACCAACTAGAGAAGTCCGGTGAAGCCAGTTTTGTGGAAGATGGCAGTAGTAATGGAGAACTTTTAGTAGTTTCTGATGGTAACTCTAAACCCTGTGAGGATTGGATTCTTGATTCATCTTGCATAGTTCATATGTGTCATAATAGAGATTAGTTTACAACATATAAAATAGTCTCTAAAGGTGTTGTCCTGATGGAAAATAACACACCTTGTAAGATAGCTAGTATTAGAACAATCAGAATCAAGATGTTTGATAGGGTTGTGAGGACACTTAGTGATGTGCAGTATGTCCCACACCTAAAGAGAATTCTTATTTCCTTGAGTACCCTTGATTCAAATGGATATAGGTACACTGGTGAAGGTAGAGATCTAAAGGTTACTAAAGGTGCTCTTGTTGTGATAAAGGAACAGAAAAAGTCTACAAATTTGTATATCCTGCAAGGCTCTACTGTTATAGGTGATGCACCTATTTCTACCTCTTCTCTATCAAAAAGTAACATTGCTAAACTTTGGCATATATGCCTAGGGAATATGAGTGAAAATAGGATGGCTGAACTAAGTAGGAGAGGACTTCTTGATGGGTAGAGTATTACCAAATTAGAGTTCTATGAGCACTGTATTTTTGGAAAGCATAAGAGAGACAGATTTACTAAAGGCATCCACTCAAATAAGGTCACACTTAATTACAGTCATTCTGATCTGTGAGGTCTTGCTAAAGTACCTTCTAAATGAGGCATTAATTAATTGTTGACTATTATTGATGAATATTCAATAAAAGTTTAGGTATTCTTCTTGAAGCAAAAGAATAAAGTGATTCCTACTTTCAAGGAGTGGAAGATGATGATTAAAAAGGAAACAGGGAAGCAGGTAAAATGCCTTCAAACTGATAATGGTTTAGAGTTCTGTTCTAATGAATTTAATGCTCTATGAAAGTCATAAGGAATGGTGAGGCACTTGACAGTTAGTCATACTTCACAGAAAAATGGTGTGGCTGAATGAATGAATAGGACTATAATAGAGAAGGTGTGTTGTATGCTCTCTAATGCTGGTTTACCTAAGTCTTTTTAGGCCAAAGCTACTTTAATATCTTGTCTTCTTATTAATCTCTCTCCCTCAGTCGTGATTGATAAAAATACTCCATAAGAGGTATGGTCTGGTGCTCCTGCTAGTTATTCTGATTTGAGGATATTTGTATGTCCTGCTTATGCTCCTGTTAATAATGGAAAGTTGGAGCCTAGATCTGTCAAGTGCTTATTTATGGGTTATAAGCCTGGTGTTAAAGGTTATAATCTTTAGTGTCCAAAAAGTAAAAAGGTTATAATTAGCAGGGATATTATGTTTGATGAAACTGCCATGCTTCGAGCTCTCTCCGAATCTAGTGTTTTTGCCTCCAGATGATCTTAGTGACATGAATCAGCAAAAGTCAAGCACCCATGTTGAATTACAGATTGGATCAGCGTCTACACCAGTGCCTACTTCTCAGTCTAGCTAGAGATACAAAGTGATACTGTTTCTTCTTCACCAAGAGTAGCGCCATAATATTCTATTACTAAAGACATGCCTAGAAGAGATATTAGACCCCCTGAGAAGTATACTGAAGCTGATTTGGTTGCTTATGTATTGAGTGTAGCAGAAGGTATTGATTCTGATAAAGATCTTTCTTTTTACTCCGAGGAAGTTAGTTGTGATGATTCTGACCGATGTATGATGGCTATGCAAGAGAAAATTGAATCACTGCATAAGAATGGCACATGGGAATTGGTGAGATTGCCTAAAGATAAGAAATCTATCCGTTGCAAGTGGGTATTCAAAAATAAAGAAGGAACATTAGGAGTTAAAGATGCAAAGTACAAAGCAAGACTAGTTGCTAAAGGTTACAGTCAGGTTTCTGGTATTGACTTCACAGATGTGTTTTCTCCAGTTGTAAAGCATAGTTCAATTAAAGCATTGCTTGGTATTGTGGTTGTACATATTCTTGAGCTTGAGCATTTGGATGTCCAAACAATATTCTTACATGGAGAACTTAAGGAGGACATCTATATGCAGCAACTAGAGGGTTTTGTAGTCTCAGGAAAAGAAGATTATGTATGTTTGTTGAAAAAAGTCTCTTTATGGCTTAAAACAGTCGCCCAGGTAGTGGTATAAGAGGTTTGGCTCTTTTATTACCTTTTATATATTTTAGAGGAGCAACTATGATAGTTGTGTCTACTTCAGGGAGGTAAGTGATGGTTCATTCGTGTATCTTCTCTTGTACATTGATGATATGTTAATTGTAGTGAAGGATATGATAGAGATAATAAAAGTCAAAGCCCAGCTCAGTAAGGAGTTTTAGATGAAGGATCTAGAAGCAGCAAAGAAGTTCCTTGGCATGGAAATTATGCAGGATAGAGAGCAGTGTAAGTTATATTTGAGTCAGAAAAGGTATATTAATAAAGTGCTTCACAACTTCAATATGCAAAATTCCAAACCTGTAAGTACTCTATTGGTATCTCACTTTAAACTCTCAGCCACTTTATCTCCAAGAACAAATAATGAGCGTGACTATATATCTCAAGTTCCATACTCTAGTACTGTCAGGTCTCTTATGTATACGATGGTGTGTTCCCGACCAAATTTATCTTTTGCCGTCAGTGCAGTTAGCAAATACATGGAAAATCTTGGAAAAGAACATTGGAAAGCAGTTTAGTGGATTTTTAGATACTTGCATGGATTTACTGATGTTTGTTTGCAATTTGGGCGAAATACAGATGGAGTAATCGGGTATGTTAATTCTGATTTTGCAGGATATCATTATAAAAGGAGGTCCCTTATAGGCTATGTTTTCACCATTGGTGGTTGTGCTGTTAGTTGGAAAGCTTGCTTACAGACTATGGTTGCTTTGTCAACTACTGGGACAGAGTACATGGCTATTATAGAGGCTTTCAAGGAAGCTATTTAGTTGAAGGGTCTATTTAGTTAACTTAGCAAAGACTTATGGATTACTACGGTCTTTTGCGACAGTTAGAGTGCTATCTTCCTTATGAAAGATCAGATGTTTCATAAGAGGAAAAAGCACATCGATGTTTGGTATTATTTTGTGCATGAAATTATTGCTCGCGGTGATATTGTGGTGAGAAAGATTAGTACTCATGATAATAATGCTGATATGATGACCAAGACAACACCAAGTGCCATGTTTGAGTATTTCTTGAGTATTTGCAGTGCGACCCATGTTTGTAATTTTTAATGAGGTCTGTGGTAGAGCGTAGGGATCGGGCTAACTGGCCCGATAAGGACCTTTATGTTTTTGGGCCAAGGACTTATTTGTATGCACATATTATATAAGTGCATTTAGTGGGCCTAGGACTTATTTGTATGCACATATTATATAAGTGCATTTAGTCAGTTATTTTTATTATTCAAAAAATTCAACCTTCTCCACATTGTACTATCTCTCCATTATAGTAAAACCTACTTTGCCTCTGCCCGTGTTTTTTTCTGCAAGGGTTTCCATGTAAATCTCTGTGTTGTTCATGTTTTTTTTTTACTTGTGGTTTGCGTATTCTGTCTGAATCATAACAAAAATAACAAACCATTTACATTATATTCTCGTCTGATCCTATTGAGATATTATGACAACAGTGTTTGTATAGTATTAGGGATTTCCTACAACAGCCAGACAATTAAATTTTAGATCTCTTGAAAATTCTATTAATATTTTGAACGACGGCATCACTGTAGGCAACCAGACTTATACTACTAGGAATTATATGCATCATCATTATGATAATATGTAAATGAATTTTCTGAAATCTGCATCAACTTGCCAACCTGGGGAGATCCCATTAGTACCTGTGCTATGGATCCTACTAGTGTTGGAGCTAGAGCAAGTAATTAGTAGTTTAATTGGTACATGATTTGAATTAGCAAGGGTTATGGATATAAGATGGTAAATTATACAATAAATTTTTAAAATTTGACAAGTATTGATGGACATTTATTTTTGTTAAACTGTACAAGTAAAGAAAAATGGAGGCAGTAGTATAGCTTCCACTTCTTTTTCAATTAGTACTATAACGACTCGAGACTACCCCCTAGTCATCGCATGGTGCTTACGACCCTGAAGGACCATAAGCTAACCCATGAATGATATCTTTTGTGAGCATAGAATAATAATACTATAATTAATGTGAAAAATGGGATGAAATGCCATAAGATTCAAAATATCTGAAACACTGATAAATAACAACATCTGATAAAAACTAAACACTATCTGAAAATTAGTCTACAAAGCATCTAACTAAATCTGTCTGAAAGTGGAGTTGATGGGACAATCCACCAACTAACTGCATCTATTGAACTAATACATCTACTAAAAATATAAAATAGTATAATATCCTCAAGTGATGAGGACTCACTGCTAAATCTACTACTGTTGGCTGAACCTGAATCTACTAGACGTGATTGGGAACCTGAGTGTCCGAACCTATGATATGAAACAACACAACGCAGAAAAGTATGCATCACTATGTGGGAATTTACTAGTATGCTAAATGAGGTAAGGCTGAATGTAAGGGTTTATATACATGTGGATATACCTGACTGAGTGAGAATAATAAAGCATGAGACTACATGGAGAATTTGAGAATACTGTAAAATAATGAAAATGCACTCTCTGCATATACATATATATATATATATAAACTGGGTAGAGCCGCCCTATCCTTGCCATCGGAGGAGGACTATTGATATCCAATCCACACAAACTAGTGATCTTTATATAAATCAACCTCAGGCTCACTCCTATGGGGGCACGTAGTTATAGGGAAGTAAGGTCGCTTTATACCTCCCACTCGGTGCTAAAAATTTCTCCCATACTTAGCTCAAATCATTTTAAAGACAATCCACAACTAAACAATTTTAGTAATATATAAATATACATCGGGAGCAATCATGTTTCCCATCTATCAAAATCAACCACGTTGTGGATTTCTTTCACACTCGAGTTCAAAAAAACTCCATTAAGACCAAAAGGACAAATCATTCAAAATATCTCAAATATTCAACATCAACATGCTTATAACCTACACTTTCTCATAAAAACATAATTTCCAATTGGGATTCACGACCCAAATATCAAAATCATGATAAATATCATTCAAGATTCCTGCTTTATATCTTCACACATGTAAATTTATCTTCAAAATCATTAACATCAAGATTTCATAATAATCATCATAAGATTTAGGTTCATGCTTCAAATTCATAAAAAATCAAATAAAAATCATGCCTTTGTAAAGAAAATTACTTTTGGGCACAAGCATGAAAGAGAGTTCTTGTCGAAAACCCCCACATACCTTAAATCATGAACTTTAGACCGATACTCATTTTTGAGATATTAATCGTTCCTTTGAATAATGGTTCATGGATTTCTTGAGCTAGGAACTTGGAATCTTGAATAAATTTGCAGAATTAATGGTGAACTTTGGAGGTTCTTGAAGTTGGATGTAGGAGCTTAGGGTTTTCTTTTTGAGGGAATTTGATGAAATATTACATATAATGCTTTTAATAGGCTTTAATATAGGGTTTGGATGGATTTTGGGTGAGGGAGAATGACCAAAGCGCTCCTAAAAATCAAATAATTCTCGAATCTGTCCTTTGGTGGACTATTTTTATAGTCTGAAGTAGATCAACCATAACGTTTTACTACGATATTCAAATTAGATGAAACTAATTTCATTAGAAAGAGGACTCTCATATATTTCCATTGATATATAGTATATCACCCAGATAATTTTGTATGAGGAGTTATGATCGTTTGAAGTTGACCCAAAAATTTTCTTTTGATAGGCTGAAGTAGACTGACCATAACTTTTTGCTCCGATAGACAAATTGGATGAAACTAATTGTATTGGAAAGAGGACTCGCAGAGATTTCCGTTGCTATATAGTAGATCACCCAAATCATTTTGTACAAGGAGTTATGATTGTTTAAAGTTGGAGCAAAAATATGCCAGGCCTCAGTACTTTTTCCTACACATTTTACTATTCACTACTATTCACGGTTTGATCGAAATGTTCATAACTCGTCGCTCAGGTGTCCGTTTTGGATGATCCACATATCTTTGGAAAGCTTATTCGATACTCTACGTAATGGTGGGTCATAATCTAAGACATTCAACATGAAAAATTATAATTCATTTTAGAAGATAGAACCCAACACGTTTACGCACAAAATTTCAACAAAAAATTTTCCGAGGTATTACAATGTACAAGTTAATGCATTACAAGTGTTTGATGAAATATCTCTACGAATTAATTATGACCAAGTGATCATTGTTATGTTATTCAAGAATATGCTTTTATTTACTTTTCATGGTATCGAGTCCTAGGGGTATTTAATACCCCACAAATTTAGTTGTTTAACTAGAGCCAGTATCAGTTATAGAATAGTAATAGTCATGTCATGATCAGTAGTACTCTCAGTCCATTACAAAACTCAGTAGAATTTAGTCTATTACTGAACTTAGGAAAACTCAGTAATCTCAGTGAATTCAGTCCAGTTTAGTCCAATATAACAGTTCAGTGTCTTTCAATTAGGTGTAGGATTCAGCATCAAGTGAATCCAACGATGGGGGCGCACCTACCAACAGATAGTGTGATCCTTAGAAGAAATCTTTGCATTTTAAAACTACGTAGCTAGCATAGGTGGAGACATCACACCTTCCAGTTAAGGGTTGATGAGGTGCTCTACCTGCTAGTAAAGGGTACCACCTTTCTTATTTAGGGAACCTACCAGTAGAGGGTTACTCTTCAGCTTGTCTTTACCCATGGAACGGTACTAACAACCTTCTAATTTGGGTTACAGATTGGTCTCCAGCTCAGTTATCAGTTCATATTTGAGGCATGTAAGTTAGATGATTACCTCATACAGTTTCTGTTTTAGTCTCAGTCTTTAGAATATAACTCAACTTAGTTCTACAGAATAAGGACTGTCAGATACAATCACTTAGTTATCAATAACTTAGATTATCAGTATATTTAGTTATCAGATATCAGATTCAGTTACAGTATACTCAGTTATATATGCACAGTATGTTCAATAGTTATAGATCCTCCATGTATGCTAATCCAGCTCTTGCCTATTATTCAATTAGTTATTGTTCAGGCATATGAACCCATGCATTCAGCCTTACCGCATTTAGCATACCAGTTCATTCCCACATACTGACCGTATACCCGTTTCTCACACTATGATGTTTCATATCATAGGTTTGAATGCTCAGGTTCCTATCCACACTTAGCCAGATTCAACCAAAAGTAGCAAATTTAGCAGTTTGTCCTCAGAGGATATGATTTTATTTTGGTACTTCAGCTTAGCATTATTTTAGTAGATTGAGTTATTTGACGAATTTTCCCATCAAGTCCACTTTCCAACAGATTCAGTAAGAGGTTTTTTCAGACTAGATTTTTAGACAGTATTTTAGATTCAGATATTATATTTTAATAGTATTTTAGATGTTTTGAACCTTATGGCATTTCATTCCATTTTTATGCATTAATTTCAGTATTATTGTTCAGTGCTCACAGCAGATATCAGTTATGGGTTAGCTTGTATTCCTTCAGGGTCATAAGCACCGTGTAGCATCAAGGGTGCAGACTCAGGGCGTTATAGGACTGGACTAAGTTTATTCAGTTTTACTAAGTTCAATAATTGACTGAGTTCTACTGAACTCTACAATGGACTGAGAGTACTGATCATGACAAGACTAATACTATTTTGTAACTAACACTCGCTCTAGGTAAACAGCTAAATAGTCGGGTATTAAATACCCCTAGACTCGATAGCATGAAAAGGAAAGCAAAGAATAATCTTGAATAATATAACATTGTTCACTTGGTCATAATTCATTCATAGAAACATTTCATCAAACACTTGTAATGCATTAACTTGTACATGAATGAAGTCACACAATAACATGTCATGCCTTCACAAGCCAATTCACAAAAGCATTTTATTAAACACTAGTAAGGCATAAGCTTGTACATCTCATAATAACATCTCACGATTCCTCTGTCTACTTCACACAGGCATTTTAGCAAATACTTAGGGAGCATGAGTGTAATAACCTGGGATTTTTTTTTTGAAATTTTGTGCATAAATGTGTTGGGTTTTATCTTCTAGAATGAATTATAAATTTTCCGTAAGGAATGTATTAGATTAAGACCCACCATTGCGTAGAGTATCGAATAAGATTTCCAACGATATGTGTATCATCCAAAACGGACACCCGAGAAACGAGTTATGAACATTTCGATCGAATCGTGAATAGTAGTGAACAATAAAATGTCCAGGAAAAAGTACCGAGGCCTGAAAAATTTTTGGGTCAACTTCAAACGATCATAACTCCTCGTACACAATGATCTGGGTGAGATACTATATATCAACGGAAAGATATGAGAGTCCTCTTTATAATGAAATTGGTTTCATTCAATTTGGATATCGGAGTAAAACGCTATGGTTGATCTATTTCAGACTATCAAAACAGTCCACCAAAGGACAGATTCGAGAATTATCTGATTTTTAGGGAAATTTTGGTCATTTATCCTCACCCAAAATCCATCCAAACCCTATATTAAAGCCTATTAGAAGCATTAGATGTTATATTTCATCAAATTCTCACAAAAAGAAAACTCTAAGCTCCTACATCCAACTTCAAGAACCTCCAAAGTTCACCATTAATTCTACAAATTTATTCAAGATTCCAAGTTCCTAGTTCAAGAACTTCAAGAACCTCCAAAGTTCACTATTAATTCTGCAAATTTATTCAAGATTCCAAGTTCCTACTTTAAGAACTCCAAGAACCATCATTTAAAGGCACGATTAACATCTAAAAAATGAGAATCGATCTAAAGTTCATCATTCAAGGTATGTGGAGTTTTTCAACAATAACTCTCTTTTGTTCTTATGCCCAAAAGTAATTTTCTTTACAAAGGTATGATTTTTATTTGATTTTTATGAATTTGAAGCATGAACCCATATCTTATGATGATTATAAAGAAATCTTCAGTTTTATGATTTTTAAAGATGAATTTACATGTGTGGAGATATAAAGCATGAATCTCGAATGATATTTATCATGATTTTGATATTTGGGTCATGAATCCCCATTAGAAATTGTTTTATTTTTTTGAGAAAGTGTTTGTTATAAGTACTTTGATGTTGAATATTTGAGAAATTTTGAATGATTTGACCTTTTGGTCTTAATGGATTTTTTTTGAACTCGAGTGTGAAGAAATCCCCAATGTCGTTGATTTTTGTAGATGGGAAGCATGATGGATCCCGATGTATATTATATATTACTAAAATTGTTTTGTTGTGTATTGTCTTTGAAATGATCTGAGCTAAGTTCGAGAAAAATATTTAGCACCGAGTGGGAGGTATAAAGCGACCTTACTTTCCTAGAACTATGTGCCCCCGTAGGAGTGAGCCTGAGGCTTATTTATATAGTGATCACTAGTTTGTGTGGATTTAATATCGATAGTCCTACTCCGATAGCAAGGATAGGATAGCTCTCCCCAATGTGGGTTGTATGTTGGACACCATGTATCTCACATGGTTTATGTCGGTTATTGGATCTCCCAGTGTTTGTGTGTTTCCTTATGTCTATGGTGAATGGTGAAGTGATTTGAACGTGGAATTGTTAAAGTTATTCTTTCGAAATATTTAAATGATATTTACATTATGAGAATTGATATTCTTGATGAACTAAAAGTGATTGACAAATTATATGATGACTCACATTTGTTATTGTACTTATTTCATCCTCTCATGATTATGATGATTTTCTTTGGGCTATGTGAGTCTTTCATACATCCTGCATATTTCTTATAAATATTGATGATGATTATAAAACTGCATACATCCCCATATACTCGATTCCTTTCCATGGTATTGACCCACATCTTCAGATGTGGGCTGCATTTTCTCGGAATGTAAGTTCATGTGCTCAGTTCCTGGTTCAACAGTGATTCTTCGGGCACGTTGTTCTACATTCTCTATTGTGGTGATTCCTCATGTTCCGAGGACGTGATGTCTAATGTCTGTTTTACGGAATTGTTTACATTTGATAACTGAGTATGAGTAAGTTGGGGAATGTCTCAATGGCTCGCTGGTTTTATTGATTTTCTTAGAGGCTTATCAGACTAGTATAGATGTTGGAGTTGACTAATATGTCGTATTTTGTTATCTTTCTGAATTTTTTTTATTCTTGGATGATGATTAATCTGTTGATATTTGAGGGTTATTTAAAGAAACCCCGTTGATTCGTGTTGAACTAAATGAAAAAGGCTCAAAGGGTTAGCTTGGGGCTACTCATAGCCTCAAGCACCGTGTGATGCTTCGAAACTCATTTTTGGGGTGTTACAAACTTAGTATCAGAGCCAGGTTTTAAGGTATCCTAGGGAGTTTGACAAGCCGCGTTAAGTGGAGTGTTGATCATCGGTGTGTAGCGCGCCACATCTTTGTGCAAGAGGCTATAAGACGTTTTAGGAAAAAGTGTGATTCTTTCTTTCAGAAGTCTATCGTGCTTTAAGTTTCTCTCTCTGCTATTTATTCGTGCTCTCCTCTTTCAGAAATATGCCTCCTTAATGATACTTCCTAATACTTAGACCATTTCTATTCCTTCTTACCGTATTGCCCCTGCCGAACTTAAGGACTTGAAAGAGCAACTCAAAGATCTACTAGATAAGGCTTTCATAAAGCCCAGTATTTCTCCTTGGGGTGCTCCTGTGTTGTTTGTGTGAAAGAAAGATGTCTCTTTGCATATGTGCATTGATTACCGCCAACTGAATAAAGTCACCGTAAAAAATAAGTACCCCCTTCCGAGAATAGATGATTTGTTTCACCAATTGCAAGGTGCAAGTTATTTCTCAAAGATAGACCTTCATTCCAGCTATCATAAAATCAAAGTTAGGGAGTGTGACATCCCGAAAAACACTTTTTAAAATCGTTATGGCCATTTTGAGTTTCTTGTTATGTCTTTCGGGTTAACTAATGCCCTAGCATCTTTCATGGACCTAATGAATCGAGTGATCAGACCATATCTAGATATGTTTGTGATAGTGTTCATCGATGATATACTGGTGTACTCCCTAGTGAGGATGAACATTCTGATCATCTCCGAATTGTCTTGCAAACCCTTAGAGATCACAAGTTGTTTGCCAAGTTCAGTAAGTGTGAGTTTTGGCTAAGGTCAGTTGCTTTTCTGGGTCATATCATTTCTTTCCGAGGGTATTAGAGTTGATCCCCAAAAGACCAAAGCTGTTAGAAATTAGCCTAGACCTATTTCTCCGACTAATATTCAAAGTTTCTTGGGTTTAGCTAGCTATTACCGCCATTTTTTGAGGGTTTCTCCTCTATAGCGTCTCCTATGAATCGGTTGACCCAAAAGAAAGTGAAGTTGTTGTGGTCCGAATCTTGTGAGAAGAGTTTTTAGGAGTTGAAGACTCTACTCACTTCAGCCCCTGTTTTGACTTTGCCTAATGGTGTTGATGGTTTTGCGGTGTACTGTGATGCTTCGAGAGTTGGATTAGGTTGCGTATTTATGCAGAAGGGTAAGGTGATAGCTTATTATTCTAGACAGTTGAAACCCCATGAGAATAATTACCCCACCCATGATGTTGAGTTGGCTGCTATTGTGTTTGCTTTGAAAATCTGGAGACACAATTTGTATGGTGTCCATGTTGATGTTTTCACTGAATATAAGAGTCTGCAGTATGTGTTTATCCAGAGAGAATTAAATTTTAGGTAGATATGATGGTTAGAATTGTTAAAGAACTGTGATATGAGTGTGTTGTACCATCCGAGTAAGGCCAATATTGTGGAGGATGCCCTAAGTAGAGTGTTCATGGGTAGTGTTTCCCATATGGTAGAAGGTAAGAAAGAGTTGTCTCATGATGTACATCGTTTGGTTAGATTGGGGGTAAGGTTGTTTGACTCTGCTGAAAGTAGTATAGGGGTTCAGAGTAGTTTTGAATCCTCCTTGTTTCCAGAAGTGAAGGAAAAACAATACTTAGATGCTAGTTTGGTCAGACTGAAGGAGTCAGTCAAGGACCAAAAAGTAGAGTTTTTCTCTCAAGGGGAAGATGGTGTGTTGAGATTGCAGGGTAAATTATGTGTCGCAAATGTTGATGATCTGAGATAGAGGATTATGGCTGAGGCGCACGGGGCGCGATATTCTATTCATCTTGGTGCCACCAAGATGTACCGAGACTTGCAGGAAATGTATTGGTGGAGTGGCATGAAGAAAGATATAGCAGCGTTTGTAGCTAAGTATGCAACATACCAACAGGTTAAGGTTGAACACCAAAGAACTGGTGGTATGATGCAAGAGTTTAGTACTCCCACCTAGAAGTGGGTAGAGATAAATATAGACTTTGTGATTGGTTTACCTCCTTCCCAACGTCATCATGATTCCATTTGGGTTATGGTTGATAGTTTGACTAAGTCTGCTAATTTCTTGCCTATTCATACTTTATATACTATTGTGGATTATGCTAGATTGTATATCTGAGAGCTAGTCAGACTGTATGGAATTCCCTTGTCTATTATTTCGGATAGGGGTATTCAGTTCACTTCACAATTTTGGAAAGTTTTGCAGAAGGGTCTTGGTACCCAAGTACTTTTGAGTTCTTCTTTTCATCCGCAGACCGATGGATAGGCTGAGTGGACCATCTAGACCTTAGAGGATATGTTGAGAGCTTGTACACTTGACTTTAAGGGAAGTTGGGATGATCACTTACCGTTGATAGAGTTTGCTTACAATAACAGTTTCCACTCTAGTATTGGCATGGCTCCGTTTGAAGCCTTATATGAGAGGAAGTGTAGATCACCCATAGGTTGGTTCGAGGTGGGTGAAGCGGCTATGAGTGGTCCTGATTCGGTATTTGAGGCTATGAAAAAAGTTAAGTTGATTAGGGAAAGGTTAAAAACTGCACAGAGTCGTCAGAAGTCATATGCGGATGTTAGAAGGAGAGACCTTGAGTTTGAAGTTGGTGACCTAGTGTATCTAAAAATTTCAGCCATGAGGGTGGTGAAGAGATTCGTAAAGAAGGGGAAGCTTAGTCCCCGTTATGTTGGTCCTTACAAAATTCTTAGCCGTGTTGGTAAGGTAGCTTATGAGGTCGAGTTGCCTTCTGAGTTGTCCTCTGCACATCCAATATTCCATGTCTCCATGCTTAGAAAACATATTAGCGATGTTGTGGTAGTGTATTCCTCTGTGAGTGCTGACATTCAAGAAAATCTTTCTTTTGATGATATTCCTGTTGAGATTCTTGATTTCTGTGTTCGAAGACTAAGGAACAAAGAAGTTCCCTTGGTCAAGGTGTTGTGGCGAAACCAATCTGTTGAGAGTGCAACCTAGGAAGATGAGGCGGATATGCAATCCAAGTACCCGCACCTATTTTCTTCAAACTCCGATCAAGCCGAAGGTACCGTTCTTTCCTAAATCATGCACTTTTGATAAAAGTTGCAGCAATTCAGCTATCATTCATTGTATGTTCAACTGTAGTTTCTTGAATTTATGCATTCAATGTTGCATTCGGAGTGAGAAACGATGTGGTGATGAGTCTAACGAATGGTTTCCGTTGTTTCCTCTATTCCCTATCTTATATTGGAATGTCTAGAGTCATTTGAGGATGAATGTTTCCAAGGGGGGGATGATGTAACACCTCAGGAAATTTTTCATTAAAATTTTGTGCGTAAACGTGTTAGGTTCTCTCTTCTAAAATGAATTATAAATTTTCCATGAGGAATATCTTAGGTTATGAACCACCATTGCATAGAGTATCGAATAAGCATTCTAACGATATTTGGATCATCCAAAACAGACACCCGAGCGACGAGTTATAAACATTCCGATCGAACCATGAATAGTAGTGAACAGTAAAACGTGCAGGAAAAAGTCCTGAGGCCTGGCGTATTTTTTCTCCAACTTTGAATGATCATAACTCCTTGTACATAACGATTTGGGTGATCTACTATATATTAATGGAAAGCTCTGCAAGTTTTCTTTTCGATGAAATTGGTTTCATCCAATTTGTCTATCAGAGAAAATTGTTATGGTCGATCTACTTCAGCCTATCAAAAGTGAATTTTTAAGTTAACTTCAAATGATCATAACTCATTGTACACAACGATCTGGGTAAGATACTATATATCAACGGAAAGATATGAGAGTCCTGTTTCTAATGAAATTGGTTTCTTTCAATTTGAATATCAGAGTAAAGTGTTATGGTTGATCTATTTTAGACTATCAAAACAGTCCACCAAAGGACAGATTCGAGAATTATTTGATTTTTAGGGGCGTTTTGGTCATTCCCCCTCACCCAAAATCCGTCCAAACTCTTTATTAAAGCCTATTAGAAGCATTATATGTTATATTTCATTAAATTCTCTAAAAACCAAAACCCTAAGCTCCTACATCCAACTTCAAGAACCTCCAAAGTTCACCATTAATTCTCCAAATTTATTCAAGATTCCAAGTTGCTAGTTCAAGAACTTCAAGAACCTCCAAAGTTCACCATTAATTCTTCAAATTTATTTAAGAATCCAAGTTCCTAGTTCAAGAACTCCAAGAACCATCACTCAAAGGCACGATTAACATCTCAAAAACCAGTATCAATCTAAAGTTCATCATTCAAGGTATGTGGGGTTTTTCAACAAGAACTCTCTTTCGTTCTTGTGCCCAAAAGTAATTTTCTTTACAAAGGTATGATTTTTATTTGATTTTTATGAATTTGAAGCATGAACCCATATCTTATGATGATTATTATGAAATCTTGATGTTTATGATTTTGAAAGATGAATTTACATGTGTGGAGAAATAAAGCATGAATCTTGAATGATATTTATCCGGATTTTGATATTTGGGTCGTGAATCCCCATTGAAAATTGTTTTATTTTTGAGAAAGTGTATGTTATAAGCACGTTGATGTTGAATATTTGAGATATTTTGAATGATTTGACCTTTTGGTATTAATGGAGTTGTTTTGAACTCAAGTGTGAAAGAAATCCACAACGTGGTTGATTTTGATATATAAGTAGCATGATGGCTCCTGATATATATTTATATATTACTAAAATTATTTTTGTGTGAATTGTCTTTGAAATAATCTAAGCTAATTCTGGGAGAAATCTTTAGCACCGAGTGGGAGGTGTAAAGCGACCTTACTTCCCTAGAACTACGTTCCCCCGTAGGAGTGAGCCTAAGGCTTATTTATATAGTGATCACTAGTTTTTGTGGATTTGATATCGATAGTCCTACTCCGATGGCAAGGATAGGACGGCTCTCCCCAATGTGGGTTGTACGTTGGACTCCATGTAGCTCACATGGTTTATGTCGGTTATAAGATCCCCTAGTGTGTGTGTGTTTCCTTGTGTCTATGATGAATAGTGAAGTGATTTGAAAGTGGAATTGTCCAAGTTATTCTTTCGAAACATTTAAATGATATTTACATTATGAGAATTGATATTCTTGATGAACTGAAAGTGATTGACAAATTATATGATGACTCACATGTGTTATTGTACTTATTTCATCCTCTCATGATTATGATGATTTTCTTCGGGCTATGTGAGTCTTTCATACATCATGCATATTTCTTATAAATATTTTTGTTGATGATGTTTATAAAACTGTATACACCCCCATATACTCAGTTCCTTTCTATGGTACTGACCCACATCTTCGGATGTGGGCTGCATTTTCTCGGAATGTAGGCTCAGGTGCTCAGTTCCAGGTTCGACAGTGATTCTTTGGGCACGCTGTTCTACATCCTCCGTTGTGATGAGTTTTCATGTTTCGAGGACATGATGTCTGATGTGGATTTCACGAAATTACTTACATTTGATAACTGAGTATGAGTCAATTGGGGTATTTCACAATGGCTCGCTGGTTTTATTGATTTTCTTAGAGGCTTGTCAGGCTAGTATAGATGTTGGGAGTTTACTAATAAGTCGTATTTTGTTTCTTTTTGAAATTCTTTTATTCTTGGATGATGATTACACTGTTGATATTTGAGGGTTATTTATGGAAACCCCGTTGATTCGTGTTGAGTTGAATAATAATGGCTCAAAGTGTTATCTTGGGGCTTCTCGTAGCCTCAAGCACCGTGTGACGCTCTGGAACCCATTTTTAGGGCGTTAAAACTTCATATATTGTTGAGGATTATGCTAGATCATATATCTGAGAGCTAGTCAGACTGCATGGAGTTCCCTTGTCTATCATTTTGGATAAGGGTACTCAGTTCACTTTGCAATTTTGGAAAGATTTTCAGAAGGGTCTTGGTACCCAGGTGCTTTTGAGTTCTGCTTTTCATCCACAAACCGATGGTCAAGCTGAGCGGACCATCCAGACCTTAAAGGATATGTTAAGAGCTTGTGCACTTGACTTTAAGGGAAGTTGGGATGATTACTTACCGTTGATAGAGTTTTCTTAGAATAATAGTTTCCACTATAGTATTGGCATGGATCCATTTGAAGCCTTATATGGGAGGAAGTTTAGATCACCCATAGGTTGGTTCGAGGGAGGTGAAGCGGCTGTGAGTGGTCCTGATTTGGTACTTGAGGCTATGGAAAAAGTTAAGTTGATTAGGGAAAGGTTGAAAACTGCGCAGAGTCGTCAGAAGTCATATGCGGATGTTAGAAGGAGAGACCTTGCGTTTGAAGTTGGTGACCTAGTGTATCTGAAAATTTCACCCATGAGGGGGGTAAAGAGATTCGGAAAGAAGGGGAAGCTTAGTCCCCGTTATGTTGGTTCTTACAAAATTCTTAGCCGTGTTGGTAAGGTAGTTATGAGGTCGAGTTGCCTTCCGAGTTGTCCTTTGTTCATCCAATATTCCATGTCTCCATGCTTAGAAAGCATATTAGCGATGCTGTGGTAGTGGATTCCTCTGTAAGTACTGACATTCAAGAAAATCTTTCTTTTGATGAGATTCCTCTTGAGATTCTCGATTTCAGTGTCTAAAGACTAAGAAACAAAGAAGTTTCCTTAGTAAAGGTGTTGTGGCGAAACCAATCTGTTGGGGGTGCAACTTGGGAAGCTGAGGCGGATATGCGATCCAAGTACCCGCACCTATTTTCCGCGATCTCCTATCAAGCCGAAGTTACCGTTCTTTTCTAAATCATGCACTTTTGATAAAAGTTGCAGTAGTTCAGCTGTCATTTATTATGTGTTCAGCTGTAGTTTCTTGAATTTATGCATTCTATGTTGCTTTCGGAGTGAGAAACGATGTGGTGATGAGTCAAACAAATGGTTTTAGCTGTATGCTTTATTCCCTATCTAATCTTGGCATGTCTAGCATCATTCCAAGGAGGGATGATGTAATACCACGGAAAATGTTTCGTTGAAATTTTGTGGGTAAACGTGTTGGGTTCTATCTTCTAGAATGAATATTAATTTTTTTGTGTGGAATGTCTTAGATTATGACCTACCATTGCGTATAGTATAGAATAATCTTTCCAACTATATGTGGATCATCCAAAATGGACACCCGAGCAATGAGTTATGAACATTCCAATCGAACGGTGAATAGTAGTGACCAATATAACGTGCAGGAAAAAGTACTGAGGCCTGGCGTATTTTTGCTCCAACTTTAAACAATCATAGCTCCTTGTACATAATGATCTGGGTGATCTACTATATATCAATGGAAATCCTTGGGAGTCCTCTTTCCAGTTAAATTGGTTTCATCTAATTTTTCTATCGAAGCAAAAAGTTATGGTCGATCTACTTCAGCTTCTCAAAAGCGAACTTTTGGGTCAACTTCAAACGATCATAACTCCTCGTACACAATGATCTAGGTGAGATATTATATATAAACGGAAAGATATAAGAGTCCTCTTTCTAATGAAATTGGTTTCCACCAATATAGATATCGGAGTAAAACGTTATGGTTGATCTACTTCAGATTATCAAAACAGTCCACCAAAGGACAAATTTGAGAATTATTTGATTTTTAGGGGCGTTTTGGTTATTCCTCCTCACCCAAAATTCGTCCAAACCCTATATTAAAACCTATTAGAACATTATATGTTATATTTCATCAAATTCGCTCCAAAAGAAAACCCTAAGCGCCTACATCCAACTTCAAGAAACTCCAAAGTTCACCATTAATTCTGCAAATTTATTAAAGATTCCAAGTTCCTAGTTGAAGAACTTCAAGAACCTCCAAAGTTTACCATTAATTCTGTAAATTTATTCAAGATTCCAAGTTGCTAGTTCAAGAACTCCAAGAACCATCATTCAAAGGCACGATTAATATCTCAAAAATGAGTATCGATCTAAAGGTCATCATTCAAGGTATGTGGGGTTTGTCAAGAAGAACTCTCTTTCATTATTGTGCCCAAAAGTAATTTTCTTTACAAAGGTATGATTTTTATTTGATTTTTATGAATTTGAAGCATGAACCCATATCATATGATAATTATTATGAAATCTTGATGTTTATGATTTTGAAAGATGAATTTACTTGTGTGGAAATATAAAGCATGAATCTTGAATGATATTTATCATGGTTTTCATATTTAGGTCGTGAATCCCTATTGAAAATTGTATTTTTTTGAGAAAGTGTGTGTTATAAGCACGTTGATGTTGAATATTTGAGATATTTTGAATGATTTGACCTTTTGGTCTTAATGGAGTTGTTTTGAACTCGAGTGTGAAAGAAATCCACAACGTGGTTGATTTTGACAGATGGGAAGCATGATGTCTCCTGATGTATATTTATATATTACTGAAATTATTTTGTTGTGGATTGTCTTTGAAATGATCTAAGCTAAGTCAGGGAGAAATCTTTAGCACCGAGTGGGAGGTATAAAGCGACCTTACTTCCCTAGAATTGCTTTCCCCCATAGGATTGAGCCTGAGGTTGATTTATATAGTGATCACTCGTCTGTGTGGATCTGATATCGATAGTCCTACTCCGATGGAAAGGATAGGACGGCTCTCCCCAATGTGGGCTGTACGTTGGACTCCATTTAGTTGACATAGTTTATGTTGGTTATAGGATCTCCCAGTGTGTGAGTTTCCTTGTGTCTATGGTGAATAGTGATGTGATTTAAAAGTGGAATTGTGAAAGTTATTCTTTCGAAAGATTTAAATGATATTTACATTATGAGAATTGATATTCTTGATGAACTGAAAGTGATTGACAAATTATATGATGACTCACATGTGTTATTGTACTTATTTCATCCTCTCATGATTATGATGATTTTCTTCAGGCTATGTGAGTCTTTCATACATCCTGCATATTTCTTATAAATATTTATAATGATGATGTTTATAAAACTGCAAACAACCCCATATACTTGGTTCCTTTCCATGATACTGACCCACATCTTTAGATGTGGGCTGCATTTTCTTGGAATGTAGGTTCAGGTGCTCAGTTCTAGGTTCGACAGTAATTCTTTAGGCACACTGTTCTATATCCTCTGTCGTGGGGAGTCCTCGTGTTCTGAGGATGTGATGTCTGATGTTGGTTTCACGAAATTATTTACATTTGATAACTGAGTATGAGTCAGTTGGGGCATGTCTCAATGGCTCGCTGGTTTTATTGATTTTCTTAGAGGCTTGTCAGACTAGTATAGATGTTGGGAGTTGACTAATAAGTCATATTTTGTTATCTTTCTGAAATTCTTTTATTCTTAGATGATGAGTACTCTGTTGATTTTTGAGGGTTATTTATGAAAACTCTATTGATTTGTGTTGAACTGAATAAAAATGGCTCAAAGGGTTAGCTTGGGGCTACTCGTAGCCTCAAGCACCGTGTGACGCTCCGGGATCCTTTTTCGGGGTGTTACAATGAGTATTTCACATGATAATGGTCATCACATAAACATCATGAATAATATTCTTGATTGCAAATTCAAGGGTTTAGCATGTAAGTCATATAATTTTCCCTAAACACTGTTTTTTTTTTTATGAATCTTATCATAATCATGGATTGAAAACCAAATCAACATCATAGATGCATTAGTCACTTTAAAAATTTAAGGGTCTATTAAGATAATCATATATTTGCTATACATGCTATTTAATTTCATGAAACTTGAATTTAAAGCATGGATTAGAACCCAATTAATATTATAAACATGAATTCATTCTAATTCAAACATGGAAATCATTAATACATCTTCTTTGTACTTTGAAAAAGGATTCTTGGACTTCATGGGTGAAAGTGACCCATGAATCAACATATAGCATACCTTAATATGTGAGATTCTTTAAGTTCTTGAAGAATTTTCTATGCTTGACCTTGATTTCTTGACCTATGGTTTTGTCCTTTCATAGAGAATTGGTTGCTTCTTGAGAAAATAGTGAATTAATGAGCAATTTGTGCTCTTTTAGGGTTTGATTATGTGTTTAGGCTGACTGGGGGTGAGGGAAAAAGACATTAGTCCCCTCAAAATTAAAACTTTGAATTGACTGAAAATCTCGATTTTGTATGCTGGCGCAACGCGGCTTTATCACATCGTGTCACTGGAAACTGACTATTGGGAACTTGGCTAATAGCGTGACACGGTGCCATCATGGTGCCTCACTGGTTGCGAATTTTTCCTTTGGCTCTACGCGCCATATTCGTGGAGTGACACTTAAAAGTGATAATCGGAAAAAAGGCTAGTGGCGTGACACGGTGGTATCACGTTGTCTCACTTAAAAATGAAAAATGCCATTTGGACTGCCTCCATGATGCGCTGGAGTACCAAGTGGTACACTGTCTTACTAAAATGGCTCTAATTCTTCGCTCGGGTGCCGGATTTGGGAGAATTTGGTATCAATGGAAATCTTATTCAATTTCCATGCAAGTATAAAAGTATATTCATCATTACAGCAAGTCTTTAACATTTTAGGAATAAATTTTAAGCTAAAAAAAGCACGGGGTGTTACAAGTACTTACTACTAAATTTTGGACTCATCAATACGTTAGATTTATCGTCCTTTTCCTTCTTTGCTTTTGTTCTCTACATGCCAGTTTTCATTCATCAAAAGAAAATAAAATAAAGGTAATGATTGTTGATAAAGATAGAGGCAGAGTTACGACTTAAAGTTTTACGATAATGAATGTTTTAATGTAAATGATGAATTGTTAAGTTTATACTATAGAGTATGAATTAAAGCTATTGATTAATAATTTATATTAAAAAATTAAATTTATGCAATTTATTATTTATAATTATCCATTCATTATTTGTATTAAGAAATTCATTTTCCTAAAACTGTAGATTATAACTCTACATCTATCTTCATCAAGAATCATTACCCCTTTTTTTTCTTGCTTTTGATAAATGAAAACCAGCATGTAGATAACAAAAACAAAGAAGGTAAAGGACAATCCTTATATCGATGACTCCCAAAATTTAGTAGTAAGTACTAATAGACCAAAAGTGGAAGTCGTACTACTGTCTTCGTTCATCTTTACTTGTATAGTATATATAAAATAAATGTCCTACAATATTTTTCAAATTTAAAAAAATATTAATAAATAATTTACCAACTTATATCTATTTTATCCTTGCTATTAAATATTAATCATAACTGAACAAAAATGTAATTATAAAAAGTACTCCCTCCATCCCATTTTGTGTGTTATCTTTTGATTGGATAGGGAGTTTAAATTCTCATGAAGAATATAAATGTAGTCATCTTCAAATGTTCATAACTTTTGGATTACTATGAATTTTTGCACTCAAAACCCAACGTCAGGTATATAATTGAATTAGCATTCGAACGCCCCCAATTTTACCTTAATCCAATATTGGAGTAAAAAGTTATTGTCAAATTATTGAAGAACTGTCAAAGCTTCCAGTAACAATGAATCATTGTCAAACATAATGGATCGCCAGGAGGGATTCTTTTCCATGGAATTACGGGCCAAATTTGGGACCTTTGACCACGACTCAAGCAATGACTCCTGGCAAATCCTAATGAGTCATTGCCTAAGTCATCGGGACTCCTTCCAGGATCTTCTAGATGGTTATTGAGGGTTTTTTTTGGTCTATTCCTACTCTTTAACCCCAAAAATACATCGTTTAAGGTATTATAAGGCTTAATATAAAGCCTAAAACCCTCAAAATCCCTCATTGTCAATACAAAAAATAAATTACTCAAGAAACTTGTCATTTTCCTCTCCCCCAAAGCAAGAAATTAGAGTTCTTCATCTCCAAGTTTAAATCCTCAAAAATTTAGTTCAAGAATCAAAAGTAATCAGGTATGTGAAAATTAAATGAGGATCTCCTTTCACTATCATGCTTGAATTATGATTTTTGTTCATGAATTTTACGATCTTCATCAATTATGATTTTACCCAATGGTTACTCTAAGCTTAAATTCAATTTTCCATGATATAATTTTCACTCATAAGTATATTTTAATGACTATTCATGGTCTCTTAGGCCCATACAATATCATTCAAGCTATTCTTAAATCCATACATAATTTACATGATTTTAGTTAACATTTCAAGCATATGATCAAGTTATATGAGATATATCAGTTTCCTAGCTATTAAGGATTATTTATCATGATTTTGCAGATTTTAATCCATATTAGTTGACATACCATGTTTTTCTATGAAATTTAGTATTTTTGAATACTTGGAATTCTGAACCCTTGGTATGTTGGTAAATTTATAATTTTAGACATGACATATGAATTTTCTTATTATAAACAAATAGTAGAATTTCAACTGTTTAGTCACATTTCTCAGAGTTGGTTGGTTATGAACATCCGATACCTAGGTATTCATGCATATAACACTTTATATGATATTAAGCAGTTTATATTATCCATTGATGATATTTCCAAAATTTAATCAAAATGAACGGTACGGTTTTTCAGTGTCATTCAATTGGGAGTTGTACTTCGTAACGAGTGAATGCAGGGATGAAGACTTACCCGTTAGTTAGGATTCAGACCGTCAGTATCAGTCCCTAAGTTATAGAATTACGGCGCTACCGTAGGTTATAAGGGCCACCCATCAGTTTAGGTATGACACCTTAGTCCTTCAGGACCTCAGCTTAGTAAATCCACGTCAGCCAGTGTTGGTACTCTTATCAAGGTACTATCACCCTTCCAATTAGGGTTAAAGGATGAACCCTTATTTTCCTAGATTGGGATATGTCGATTATTGTTAGCTCCCATAATCCTAAATTCATGTTTTAATTTACGATTCAGTTTAGATTATGCATAACTTTGTAATCATTTAATAAGTTATTTTAGAAACATGTTTATACTTGGTTATTACATCAGTTCACATCCACAGTTTCAGACCCAATATTCATATATGATCCTCAATTTAGTTTTACTATATTTTATACTATTAATTTTCAGACTATCACAACTTTTAAATAAAAAACGTGTTTTAAAGGCACAATTCAGCTAATGGCTTAGGTGCTCAGTTTTAAAGATGTTTTGTCCGCTTTCATGACTAGTACATATCTAACATACTCAGGATATTCCAAAGTAGTTATCGAACTTCTTATGCATACATTTTTCATGTGATGTAGATTTAGGTTCTTACTATAAGATCATAGCCAAGTAGATCATAGCATTTAACTAGCAGGTGATGAGTATTCTCATATCGAGGACTCAAGTCAGTTACAATTCAAGTATTTTATTTTCTTATATGTTTGTATTGATTAGGGATAGTTTGAGTCGTGTCTCAGGTAACTATTGTCAGTATTAGTAGAGGCTTCATAGATAGTCAGTTTTAGTCATTGTATATACATTTAGTTCCCCGTTCTTTCAGATTACATTGTTGTAAACATTAATCATTAATGTATTGAAATATCTTATCTCATAATTATGCTTCCGCTCAGTCAATATAGATGTTATTTATGTTTTTAATAAGTTACTCAAGCATTATGCCTATATATGGGCTAGCTTGAGATCATTTGTGGTTCTAAGCACCGTTTTACGACTACAGGGTAGTCTCGGGTCATGACAAACTTGGTATCAAAGCACAAGATTTAAGTTTCCTAGGGTGTATATTATGTCGTGTCTACTAGAGTCATGCAGAGTGATACATAAACGTCTGTACTTTTCATCTCTAGGGTTCAGGGCATTTAAGAAATGTTTCCCATCTTTCATATCTCAAATCATGAAATATTCTCTAAGAAACTTATATAGATACTTACATTGCTCCATTTATGCCAATTGTGCCATATTTTTTAGGAAATAGAAATAGTCAAGCTTAAGTTCCTACGGAGAGAGTTTTCTCAAATAGTCCCCACAGATAGTTATGAAATTGCACGCGGGCTTAAAAGGATCCTATCAGTTCTTGTAAATTTCAATCGTTGAAAAAGTTTATTCATGTTCAAGAAAATCATGCACTAAGCAAAGTCAGATGTGCCCACAGATCTATACTGAGAATCCTATGGCTGCATAACCTAGAGTTAGAAGCATGAACGTAGTAGTTTAGTAGTAGTAAATTGGGGATAGTGTTTATTTGAATTTAGTAGATTATGTATCCATGGTGCCATAAAGGTTTTGTGTAAATTGCTTAATAGCACGTTGAGAGAGATTTAAGGGGATTTACAAATTTTTGACTACCTTGATGTTGAAAACAATAGACAATACCAATTTTGAATATCTTTGTCGACTTATTTCATGGACAATATCAAATTTAAAATCGAAAACAATTACAATACCGAATTTGAAATTTCCAATGACCTTAAATTAGAAACAATAGACAAAACCAATTTTGAATATTTCCAACGACCTTGAAGTCGAAAACAATGGAAAATACTGATTTTTAATTTTTTGCCTACCTTAATGTCGGAAACAATGGTGCTCCGTATCTCTTCTAACGCAGAATACAAAATAAAGGTGAAATAACTTCTTTCTCAGTAATTTCTAAATTTCAATCTAACACCAAATAATGAATTTTTAAATTTTTTAAAAACTAACAGGTTAAGAAATCAATCATCAAAGCTACAATAGTAGAATCATAATATTCTCTTCATACCAATAGCAACATATTCATTTACCATAAATTTGTATAGGATTACCTTCGAAAGAGAAGGTTTAAGGTATTAGTGAAGTGAAGGGGCTATTGTTCTTGGAGAATAATTGAATTTTTCATAGAAAGAAAATGAAAACAAAGGAAAAAAGGTAAAATAAAGTATAAGTATTAATAAAATACTCAATTAAAATGACAGTTGTACGTATTAATTAGATTAACCTCTTTTTTAATTTTACATCACATGCTTCTAATAGAGTAAACCCACTGTTCTTGTGTATCATCCCACACTTTTCAGGCTAACGTTGTACTGTCATTCCTACTTTTATATGCCTGAACCCAATGGTTTATACTTTAATAACATTTACTTAGCATAGGAACATCCTTGGATATCAATATACGTCGTAAAAATCTCCTAGCTCAAAAGTTAAGATGAGAACTTTCCTATCGATTGAGTTTTAGTTAAAGATTTTGCATGTGTCAACTTCCAGTGAAAACTTATCCTTGTACATAAAGAGTTATGTGGCCGAATAAATATCAAATTAAATCCCTCCGGTTCTTCTTTCCAATGCCACCAACCATTCGTCAATCCGAGTCCGAAGTCAAAAGTTATGAGTGTTTGAATGAAGCATTGTCCATATGCGATGGCCATGCGCCACCAAGCAGTCGCCTAAGAAAATTTCCTCAGCTATGCAATGGCCATGCGATGCAAACCTTAGGGTTTTCTCTGGCCATGCAATGCATAGCCTATCTAGGGCATCAAAAAGTGTTTCGCTTGATTTATTTTAAGGGTATAAATGTCTTTTATCATCCCATAACCATTTCTACCCCTCTTTGGATAATTATTAAATATTAAACATGATATTTTTCTCTTCTAAAATCCCCAAATCTTCTTTACTAAATGAAAAGGGGAGAAACTACCTCGGGTTAAGCAATTCAAGATTTGGGCGTCCAATTTCTCTATGTTCTCTTGGATTTTTCTCTATCAAAAGGTATGTGGGACTATCCTAAACTGCATGGGCATAAATTTTACTATTTTAAAAAAGTTTTAAAAGTATATAATTATGCATATCAACTGGGTTTCAAAAGTATTAAAGAACATACATTGAAAATCCAATTTTATGATGAAATCATGTTAAAATTGTGGTATTGTTCCCTAAATTTGAAATGTTTTCATGTGTACATGTCTTATTAGTTTGAAAAGTTAGATGAGAGCATGATTTATGGAATTCCCTCTCTTGTTATGAAATCCATTGTCTTAATCTATTGTAGTTGTTTATACGAACTGTTAAAAGCTTAAGCTTAAATATTTCACTATCAATTAGTGATTTACATCACTTTACAATCCAATGAGAGGGTGTTTTACTAATTTGTAAATGTTTTTGTATCATGATAAAGAATTGTATGAAACTAAGCAAAGAGATGACCACTGTATGTTATAGTATTGAAAAGAGACTATTTTTTGCACAAGTTTTCATGTGTTTTGAAATAAGAACTCTCTTGTAATGTTAAATCTTTTGGGTAGTCACTAACATTCTTTGAAATAAGAAGGGCAGTAGATATGATGTGGTATTAAATAAAGGACTGGCAAGTTTGGGTATGACGATATCCTATAATGATGTGTCCTATACAAATTTAGAAAAAAATTATTTGTAAGAAGGAAGTATGATTTTAAGAGTCTAAAATGGTTCTTAAAGAGAGTTAGATGGTTTCTCGAAAAAAGCACGAGTTTAGATAACTCATTGCCAAAAATCACATTTTGCCGACACGGGCCTGAAACAGATGATGGTACACTAGCGACAGCCTTATGGCATAGTAGATATTAGAACCTCCAGCCCTTGCACCAAACTTGGGCTGGGGACTTGGTCCTGAGTTTAGAAGAAAATCCATTTAGCCCATAGATTAGTGTGATTGTAGGGTAACCCATCTAGCTCGAAAGTAATCCAAAGAGTTGAGTCATTATTTTATTTCAAATAGTCGAAGCTTTAATATTATGCCATGTATTTGAATTTACCTTATACTAAGTTGCTTTATGAAATTATCTCACTTATGTTATACAGAATATATTTGTTTTTGGGTTATTCTACATACAAGCACTTTCGAGTATTGACATCCCTATATTGCACAATTTAGGGTTCAGTCCTGTGGTCTATCACATTAGTAGTTCATACGAGATAAATACAGAGTTACTGAGCCATCCATCTTCTGGATGACATGTTATACATATGTTTATCTAATTCAGTTTATAGTCTAGTTGAAGGTTATAAGACCCTGCAAAATCCTAAGTTTAATTCAGTCCTTTAAAGTTTGTTAAGGGGTCCGAGACTTAGAAAATTTTTGCTAAGTATTCATATGTAGAGTTATTTTAACCTTCATAGTTTGCGATCTTATTCCGCGACCCTTACGATCATTAAATGTCGATCTATAAGTTTCTTCATGATCAGGAATGTCAGTAGGCATTCTTGGACAAGTTTAAAATTTTTCGAACATTGTCTGAAGCAGGTTTGGGAATCCAAACTAGTGTATCCACGCGATCTTGACGCACCGCATCACCTATCGCATTGATGAATATTTCCCCCAGCTCTAAGTGCAATTTCCAGTGAACCAACGCAGACTCGGTGCGGTGAGTCGGCCATCGCATCGATCCCATTGATGCAGTGCGTCGGTCTGTGCGTCGCTAGGATGGTTTTCATTCATTAAAAAGTTGCATCCTCAGGGGTATTTGGGTCATTTACCTACATCTATTAGCCCCTAAAACATGAGATTTAGCCATTTTAGAGGCAAAATCCATTCATTATTCTCAAAATTACTCAAGAACAAAACCCTAGATCTTCTAATTCAAGATTCAAGATTCAAGAACTCACCATCAACCTTCATTAATTCAAGTACTCAGGTATGTGAAGTGTTCATCCAAGGGTTTCTTCAACCCTTGGAATCCATGAAACTCTTTTAAAACTTCAAGTAGATTGATTTCATGATTTCCATAATTTGATTTAAGCGTATCCATGATTTTAATGTTAATTGGGTTTCTAAAACACGGTTTATTACAAGTTTCATGTGGAATTGATTACCATGTGAGTAGTATCATATGAATTCATGTTGAAGAAATTTAATTTGTGTATTTGGGAATAGATGTTATGATGCCTACATGTTGTTTAGTATCATGTAGATATTGGTGCTCCCTAAGTGTTTGTTAAAATGTTCACATGAATTAAATGGGGAAAAATCATGACATGCTAGTATATATGTAAACTTATGCCTTACAAGTGTTTGAAAGAATGTCTCTATGGATGAGTTATGAATAAGTGCACAGTGTTTTGGTTTTCAAGTTTACTCTATGCTTTACTTTTCATGCTATCGAGTCTTGGGGGTATTCAATACCCCCAAAAAATTAGTTGTTTGCTTAGAGCTATAGTAGTTACAGAACAGTCTCAAGAGTGTTATGAACAGTAGTACTCAGTAATCAGTCTTAGTTTACTATTCAGTTTAGAAATCAATAAACTCACTCTGTTAAACAGATTCAGTCGTACTCAGTCAGTTAGCGAAACCTAGTGAACTCAATTGAGTTCAGTTCGACAGTACGATAAGTAATAGTTCAGTCAAGCCTAGTATGGACTAGAAATCAGTTCAGTGTCTATTAAGTTAGGAGTAGAATGCAGCACCGAGCGAACCTAAGGTTGGGGGCATTCCTGCAATAGGAGGTTTGACCCTTAATAGAAATCCCTACATTATAGAACTACGTAGAAGCATAGGTTGAGATATCATCCTGTCAAATGAGGGCTTATATATCTCGCACAAGTTTTCTTCTAGAGAGGGTTAACGAAAGAGCTTCTTGTCCGAGAGGGTTAACTCACAACTTGTCTTTTCCCATGGCACGATACTAACACCCTTCTAACTAGGGTTATAGGTTGGACCCCAATCCATTCAGTGAGAGGAATGTTGGTTAGATGATTACCTCCTATATTTTCAATTTTAGTCCCAGTATAGAACTCAATTCAGTTTTCTAGAATTAGGACTATCAGATACAGTCACCCTACTTAGTATAGAACTCAGTTCAGTTCTACAGGATCAGGACAATCAAAAATAGTCACCCAATTATCAATCAGGACTGTAAGAAACAGTTACTCAATTATCAATATTATAGTATCAGTAAACACAGGTATCTATTAATCAGTATTCAAAACTCACTATCTAATGTCAACATGATCTCAGTTACAATTTATGTATCGATGCATGTTCTCTCATTCAGTTATGTACATGTTACTCAGTCATTTATTGTTCATGCATATGAACCCAGCATATCATCCTACCTCACTTAGCATACCAGTACATTCAAAGTATTGACCCATACCTTTCTTTTCCACTATAATGTCTTATATCATAGGTTCTGATGCACGATCACCTGACCATACTTAGCAGTCAAGCCTATCAGTAGTAGACTTAGTAGTGAGTCCTCATAGTTCTAGGATAGAGTATTAATTTAGTATTTCAGTATAACTTTCAATAGTCGGAGTTAGTTAGAGGATTATCTTATCAACTCCATAGTTCAGATAGTTAGAAGCTTTCAAACTAGAGTATCTTAGATAGATGTTTCAATTTTTATTATTCAGCTTTCAGTATTTAGTATTGGTCTTTTAGTTATGAACCTTATGGAATTTTCAGCCTAACTTATGCACTTATTTTAGTTATATTATTATTACAGTGTTATTATTATTCAGTTCTCACAATAGGTACTAGTCATGGGTTAGCTAGTGGTCCTTCGGGGTTGCTAGCACCGTGTAGCATCCGGGGTACACACAATCACTAGCATTGTGTGGTCATATGTATAGACCCTAATGTGCACCAACTTTGGGGTGCCAGTTACTTCTGTAAGATAGAACTTACATCAAGCTATCATTAGCTTAGAGTCAAAGAATGTGGCATTCTAAAAACAGCTTTCAGAACTCGGTATGGTCAATTCGAATTACTAGTTATGTCATTTAGACTCACCAATGCCCCAACATTTTTCATGGACTTGATGAACCATGTGTTCAAGCAGTACTTGGACATGTTCATCATAGTCTTCATTGATGATATTCTTGTCTACTCCCGTAGAGGACATAATCATGCAGACCATCTCAGAATACTGTTACAGACTCTCAGAAGCCATCAGTTGTTTGCCAAATTTAGTAAGTGCAAATTTTGTCTAAGTTCAGTAGCCTTCCTTATTCATATAGTTTCCAGTGATGGTATTAGAGTGGATTCTCAAAAGACCAAAGCAGTAAGAAACTAGCCCAGGCCTATTTTTCTAACAGATATCAGGAGTTTTTTCAGTTTGGCTGTCTATTACCGATGGTTTGTTAAGGGATTTTCATCTATTATATCCCCTATATCCAGTTTGACTCAGATGAAAGTCAAATTCCAGTGGTCAGATTCTTGTGAGAAGAGTTTGTAGGAGTTGAAGACTCGACTCACTACAACTCTAGTTTTGACTCTACCGGATGGTTTAGATGGGTTTGTGGTATATTTTTATGCCTTCATATTTGGTTTAGGGTGTGTTTTGATATAGAGTTGTAAGGTCATAGCCTATGCCTCTAGACAGCTTAAGACCCATGAGAAAAACTACCCTACTCATGATCTTGAGTTAGCAGCTATAATATTTTCCTTAAAGATTTAGAGGCACTATTTATATGGGGTACATGTTGATGTGTTCAAAGACCATAAGAGCTTCCAGTATGTGTTCTCTCAGAAAGATCTAAACATCCATCAGAGAAGGTGGTTGGAGTTGTTGAAAGACTATGATATGAGTGTTCTCTATCATTTAGGCAAGGCTAATGTAGTGGTTGATGCTCTTAGAAGGATGTATATATATAGCGTTGCTCACGTGGATGAGGATAAGAAAAAGTTAGCTTAGGAAGTTCATCAGCTTGCCCAAGTAGGTGTCCACTTAGTTGATTCAGCAAAAGGTAGTGTATGGGTGCAGAGTAGATTAGAATCATCTCTAGTTTCTAAGGTGAAGGTAAAGTAGGACAGAGATCCTAGTGTAGTTAAGTTGAAAGAGTCAGTCAAAGATTAAAAAGTAGAGGTAAGTGGGAGATGGTGTAATACGTTTCCAGTGTCGCCTATGTGTGCCATGTGTAGATGACTTGAGGCAGCAAATTTTTATAGAAGCATATGGTGTGTGCTAATCTATTCATACAGGGGCCACTAAGATGTAATGCGACTTGAGAGAAGTCTTTTAGTAAAGTAGGATGAAGAGAGATATTGTAGAGTTTATCGGTAAATGTTCAATATGTTAGCAGGTTAAGATTGAATATCAGAAGCCTAGTAGGTCCATGCAAGAGTTTAGTATTCCCACACAGAAATGGGAATAAGTGAACATGTACTTTGTTACGGGTTTGCCTCGTACTCGTTGTCATCATTATTTAGTTTGGGTCATTACAGAAAGGATGACCAAATCATCTTATTTCCTACCTGTCCATACCTGTTATTCATCCAAGGATTATGCCAAGCTCTATGTTAGAAAGTTGATTAGATTGAATGGAGTTCCATTATCCATCATCTCAGGTAGAGATACAGAGTTTACCTCTCATTTTTGGAAAGCCTTCCAAAAGGTTCTTAGTACCCAAGTTCACCTCAGTAGAGCCCTCCACCCTCAGATAGATAGTTAAGTAGAAAAGACTATTCATACTTTGGAAGATATGCTAAGAGCGTGTTCCATTGACTTTAATGGTAGTTGGGATGACCACTTGCCCTTGACTGAGTTCGCATATAACAACATTTATCATTCCAACATTTAGATGGCTCTATTTGAATCACTCTATATGAGGAGATATAGATCTCCCATTGGTTGGTTTGAAGTGGGTGAGGTTACAGTGGTATGGTCTGACTTTGTATTTGATACCTTAGAAAATGTTAGTTGATATGGGAAAGACTTAAGATAGCTCAAAGATGACAGAAATCATATGCTGACGTGCCCAGAAAGGATCTCGAGTTTGAGATCGATGACTATAACGTATTTGAAAATCTTTCCTATGAAAGAAGGGAAGAGGTTTGGCAAGAAGGGGAAGCTCTTCCCCTATATATCGGTCCTTACCAAATTCTTAGCCGTTTCTAAAAGGTAGCTAATGAGCTTGAGTTGCCTTCAGACTTAGCTTCAATGCACCCAATGTTTCATGCCTTCTTGATAAATAAATGCATATGTGACCCAGCAGTTGTAGTCCCTGTAGAGCGTATAAATGTTCAGAACAGCCTCTCTTATGAAGAAATTCTATTCGAAATCCTCGAGTATCAGATTCACAGACAGAGGAACAAAGAAGTCCCTTTAGTTAAAGTTCTTTGGCAGAATTAGTCCGTTGAGGAAGCTACTTGGGAAGCAGAAGTAGATATGCAGATCAACTATTCTCAGCTCTTATCCATAAACTCTAACTCAGCTCAAGGTAATGGTTTTCCTTAAATTTACTCAGTTTCATGTTCAGATGTAGTTACCAACTTGGTATCAAGTTTGCACACTCAGTCATGCATTTATGAATCAGTTCAGTCATGTACTCATGCATCAGATATGCATGTTCAGTATACAAACTCAGCTTAATAGTAATATTAGTTATGAAATCATGCATCAGTTATACATGTTTAGTATGTCAATAGTTTCAGCCATGAAATCATGCTTCAGTTGTGCATGTCCAGTATGTACTTTTAGTCTATCAGTTTCCCCTCTTAGTTAGTCTCATTCGAGGATGAATGTTCCTAAAGGGGGGATATTTTAAGATCCCACAAAATCCTAAGCTTAATTCAGTCTTTTAAAGCTTGTTAAGGGGTCCCAGACTTAAAATATATTAGATAAGTATTCATACTTAGAGTTATTTTAGCCTTCATAGTTGGCGATCTTATTCCGCGACCCTTACGACTAACAAATGTTGATCTTTAAGTTGCTTCATGATTAGGAATGTCAGTAGGTGTTCTCGGATGAGTTTTAGATTTTTCAAACATTGTTTAAAGCACGTTTGGGAGTCCAAACCAGTATATTAATGCAATATCGACACGCCGCATCACCTATTGTATTGATGAATATTTTCCCCAGTTCCTAGTGTAATTTTTAGTGAACCGATGTGGACTCGATACGGTGCATCGGCCAACACGTTGATCCCATTAATGTGGCGCATCGATCTTTCCATCGCTATACCAGTTTTCAGTCATTAAAAAGTTGTATCCTCAGGGGTATTTAGATCATTTTTCACGTTTATCAGCCCCCATAACATGAGATTTAGCCATTTTACAGGCAAAATCCATTCACTACTCTAAAAAATACTCAAGAACAAAGTCCTAGGGCTTTTAATTCAAAGTTCAAGATTCAAGGACTCACCATCAACCTTCATTAATTCAAATACTTAGGAATGTGAAGTGTTCATCCAAGGTTTTCTTCCACCCTTGGAGTCCAAGAAACTCTTTTAAAACTTCAAGTAGATTGATTTCATGATTTCATGATTTTCATGATTGGATTTAAGTGTATTCATGATTTTAACGTTAATTGGGTTTCTAATCAATAGTCTATTACAAGTTTCATGTGGAATTGATTTCCATATGAGTAGTATCATATGAATTCATGTCGAAGCAATTGAATTTGTGAATTTGGGAATTGACGTTATGATCCCTACATATTGTTTAGTATCATGTGCATATTTGTTCTCCCCAAGTGTTTTTTAAAATGCTCATGTGAATTAAATGTGGAAAAATCATGACATGCTAGTATATGTGTAAACTTATGCATTATAAGTGTTTAATAGAATATCGCTATGGATAAGTTATGAACAAGTGCACAGTGGTATGCTTTTCAAGTTTACTCTATGCTTTACTTTTTATCCTATCGAGTCCTTGGTATATGCAATACACAAATTAGTACTCCATAATCAGTCACAGTCTTAGTTCAGCATTTTGTTTAGAACTCAGTAAACTTAGTTAGTTAACCAGATTCAGTATTACTCCGTCATTTAGCAGAACCCAGTGAACTCAGTTCAGTTCAGTTAGACAGTACTATCAGTAATAGTTCAGTCAATTCTAGTATGGACTAGAAATCAGTTTAGTGTTTATTCAGTTGGGAGTTGGATTCACCACCGAGCGAACCTAGGGATGGGGGTAATTCTTCCAGCGGAGGGCTTGACCCATAGTATCAATCCTTGCATTATAGAACTAAGTAGCTAGTGTAAGATGAGATATATTCCTGTCAGACAAGGGTTTTAATCTTGTATGAGTTTTCCTACTAGATAGGATTAATGAAAAAGCTTCCTACCAGAGAGGGTTAACTCACAACTGGTCTTTGCCCATGGCACGGTACTGACACCCTTCTAACTGGGGTTAAAGGTTAGACCCCAATCCATTTAGAGAGGGGAATGTTGGTTAGATGATTACCTCTAATAGTTTCAATTTTAGTCCTAGTATAGAACTCAGTTAAGTTCTACAGAATCAGGACTATCAGGTACAGTTACCTAACTTAGTATAGAACTCAATTCAGTTCTATAAAATTAAGACTATCAAAAATAGTCACCCAATTATCAATCAGGACTGTAAGAAACAATCACTCAATTATTAGTATTATAGTATCAGTAAACTCAGATATCAGTTAATCAGTTTTCAAAACTCAGTATCCTATGTTAACATGTTCTCAGTTACAATTTATGTATCTATGCACATTCTCTTATTCTGTTATGTACATGTTACTCAATCAGTTATTATTCATGCATATGAACCCACATATATTAGCCTACCTCACTTAGCATACCAGTATATTCAAAGTACTGAATCACACCTTTCTTTTATGATATGACATCTTATATCATAGGTTCAGACGCAAGGGCTCCTGGCTGTACTTAGCAGTCCAGCCTATTAGCAACATATTTAATGTTAAGTCCTCATAGTTCGAGGACAGAGTATTATTTCAGTATTTCAGTATAGTTTTCAGCAGTTGAAGTTAGTTGGGGGCTTGTCCCATCAACTCTATAATTCAGAAAGTTGGAGGCTTTCAGACTAGAGTATTTTATATGGATGCTTCAGTTTTCAATATTCATCTTTCAGTATTCAGTATTGGTCTTATAGAATTTTCAGTGTAACTTCCGCACTTATTTTAGTTATATTATTATTACAGTGTTATTATTATTTAGTGCTTACAACAGGTACTATTCATGGGTTAGCTGGTTAGCACTATGTAGTATTCGGGGTACAAACTTGGGACGTTACAAGGGCCTTGTCCTGTCCCAGACAGTTAGTATTCAGTAGAGGCTTTATGGATGGGATTTGAAGTGTTGTATTGTCTTATCTTGTTGACACATTTTGGATTATATGATTCCATTGAACGTTGTTATATATTCTTCACTTTGATTTATGTATGGATTATGCTTATGATTACATTCTAAGGGGTCTTTAGGGCCTTGATAGTTTGGGATGCCCTTTACGGTTAGGGCATCGGCTCGGATCATAACAAGCTTGTTATCAGAGCACGGTTCATGGTTCCACGGTGTGTTTATGAAGCCATGTTTATTAAAGTCTTGCTTATGGGTTTGTTATGCCCCACATTTATAATCAGGAGGCTACAGGGCATTTAGGGGATGTTTCCTATTTTTTCATACTCTAGTTTGTGCTATAGCATCGTCCATAAGAGAGTTATCCAATTTCCTTCCTTTCTTTAATTTTATGGGTCATGCTTTATTGTTGAGGTGATATAAGTCTAAGAGTTTAGATCCCCAATAATGTGGTGCTTTTTGATTGAGCTATCCATAAGCTTCTGAGATAGCACGAGGACTTGAAAGGAGTCTGTTAGTGCTTCAAAGTGTATTGATTTGAGTGTATACCTCTATCCTGATGAAATCATGCTTTTCAATCTGAGGTATAAAGTGTATTCAATCCCTTTTAAATTCCTTATTGCAGCAGATGTCACACTTAAGGGTAGAGATACATAACAGAATATTGGAATAGTATTTCTAGCTAAGTAGTCATTTATATTAATATGTCATGACCTATTTGTAGTATGATGTTCTAGAAGATAGCGATATTGAGTCACAAATCTAGAAATCGGAGTGATGATTTTTTTTTGCATAAAGAAGGTAGTATTAGTTATATAACCTTTGATTGTGGGATGGGTTGCAATTTTAAAGTGATAGGCTAATGTTGTGGCAAGATCTATAGATTGTTTGGTAGTCTTAAAGGAACTGATTGGCGATAATTGTTATTTAGTTAAAATGGGGAAGGATCCCCGAGTGGATAGATATGGTAGTTGTACAAATCATTTATAGATGGTTAACAAAAAGGGTTAGGTTAGCCAATAATTTATAAGTATAGACTAACCTGTGGAAAACTTAGTAATATTTAAGGAATTTTGAAAGTAGTCTAAATGTGTACATGGGTAAGTTGATTTAATATGAGAAAGTAGAACAGGTTGATAAGATTATAATGGGTTATATTATAAGATTAAGCTCGACTACCATAATATGTGACTTTATCCCCGTTGATTGTCTTTTCTCTAGTAGTTGTAAACTAGAGCTGCACGTGAGAAGGTATGTAGTAGATTTTGAGGTGTAGTAGTAATGTAATAGAGGGGGTGTGATTATAGGTTATAGTTAAGTGAAATGTGGTATTTGGGTTGCTTTCCCAATTTGATGGACTAGTACAGTATGTGGCATGCCTCATCGATGGTACATAATTGGTTCTAGATAATAGGCTTGAACTCTAGATGCGGATTATGGTAGTAAGAATAGTAGCTTAAGATTAATGATGCATGCTTTGTGGGAGTAAGAAGTAGGCTTGATTTGATGTGTGTGATAGCCAAGGCTGGAAACTTTTGGGGAAAGGAGTGGATAATTGTGATATATATATACATGAGGCTAGTGTTAAAATGATGAATTGTGGTTTAGTTATTAAGTAGGTAAGGGTGTAAGTATACAAGGATAAGTTGAAATCCTAGGTAGCATGTTGTTAGATAAGGTTTTATGTGTATAAGTATCATATGTACCTAGTTCACATTCTTGAATTTTGTAGTATGGATAAATTTGGGGATTTATGGTATGGTGTTTTTCAGAGATGAATTGAGGAAATATAGGTAGGCAATGTGCACCTTTCGTATAATTTTAAAAATTTTGTTAAGTTGTAAGTTATGCGATTAGAGATTTAATGTGAGTATGTTAAGTGATATAGAATGAATTTTTATGTTATAAGGAGTATGGATGTGTATTCTCATGATATTGGGAGTTCTAAGATGATAGCTATAGAGGCTATCAGTTGTGAGTAGAATTTTCGGAAAGCAAGGCCTTCAGAGTATAGTTTATCAGGGAAAGTTTAGCAGTTATGTGTATGGTCATACCCCCATTATGTTCGGTGTTGTGCTTGTAGATTTAATGATATGATATGTTCTTAAGTCTAGATTGTGACTTTGATCTAAGGGGAAGATGATGAGTTAAGGTAGTTCCCAAATTTTCTCGTAGTGGCAAATTTGAGGAAAGATTCATGATAAATCTATTCCTTTTCAATCAAGACCCTCCTGCTTCAATTTAATATGTTATTCTGCTAATGTCTTATGTATTCAAGTCATGCCTATGCCTATGATTTACGTTCTCTCTGCAGTTATGTCCATATTCTGACCTCCAAACTAGAAACAATAGTGTCTATCAGTAATCCAAGCTTTCTAACGTTCAAGCTCTATGTTGTAATGCTCATGACCCACAGATCCATGTCTCATATCATGTTTAGTTAAAAGGAACTATGCTTTCTATATATTACCGATTCATGTTATGTCGGGTATAGCCCAAAGTGATTAAGTTTATGCAAACTCATGACTATCTCAGCTCTGAAAATGAGAAGCAATAGCTTCAAGTATCAAGTCTTTTCTCAATCATTAACTTCATGAATTTTGGCCTTATGTTATACAATTCTATGATATATACACTCTTTTTTGTCACCATAAACTCCATCCTACGAACTCATATTGCACTATGTTTATACTAGAACGACTCTCTATTTATGATCAACACATCTAATGTATAAAGTACTTCTTGCCTATTGCATCACATCTGACATCTCATGTCCCACCTTTAGTAGTGCAATAAGTATGAGTTATAATTAAATAATGTTACTCCCATTAATGATGTTTATGCTCGAGTCCCTCAATAACCCTCCATATGTTAGTATGATGGTGGTTGTGGAAGCATAGTAATGTCTTAGGTAGGGGAGTAGATTTTCTTGAATGCAAAAATTTTGATGTGATTCTCGAGCTAAGTTTCTAAGTGAAGGGGCAAAGAAAGAGATGAACTTTTGTTATGTGAAATAATTAGGAAGTGTATATATAAAGAAAATCCTTGTGACGGTGAGTAAAGTTACTAGTTGTTAGTGGGGAGATCCATAAAGTGGGTATACTAAAGATAGGCCTAAATGTCATGGTTGATGAAAACACAAACCAATGTTCTATATGGTTAGTAATCCTTGAATCAAGACTTTTATAGGATCATAGTGATAAGTTGAAGTGATATTCTTAAAGGGATGTAGAGTATGGGGTCCCATAGCTTAAGCTAGCACCTTTTAACTCTGGGTTAGGCTTCAACATGGAATTACTATACATCGGGACTAAAACTCTTGTGGTTAGATGTGTTATGGGAGAATTGTAAGTTGGAAATGATGAAGTATGTTATTTATTGTTTAGGTCATAGTTGAGTAGTGTCTCTAATTTTAGGTCTATTCGTTGTATTTTGTAAGGTAGAGAATGTTTCTATTTATTATCTCCCATGAAATCTTGTAAATCAGGCCTATGATTGCCAAATAAACTTATACCATATGTTGTGATTATCATGATCCATAGAGCTCATGTGCAAGGTCATCTCTATGTCAATTCTTATTATCTCATGCTTCGTACATACACGATTCACTAGGGATTATCATGAAGCTCTTTTGATACCTTTTCGTATTTTGTTGTGGAAAAAATTTTCAATGCAAGGTTACGTTATTCATTCCATACTTTTAGGGCTTCAACAAGTTCCTATCCATCATTCGGGGACAAATGATCCCAAGGGGGAGATAATGCAACACCCTGCACTTTCAGGCTAACGTTAAACCATTTTTCCTACGTTTATAAACCCAAACCTAATGGTTTATATTTATGTATAAAAGTTAATAACATTCATTCAGTATGGAAACATCCTCAAAGATGAATATTCATCGTCAAAATCTCCTAGCTCAAAAGTTAAGTTGAGCACTTTCATATGATTAACTTTTAGTTGACGATTCTGCATAGGTTAACTTCCACTGAACTTTTCTCCTCTGATATAAAGAGTTATGTGGCCTACTAGATAAAAAATTAAAGCACTTTGATTCTTCTTTCCAACGCCACCGACCATTCGTCAATTCGAGTACGAAGTCAAAACTTATGAGTGTTTGAATCAGGAACTATCCAGGGTGTGTGATGGCCATGTTCCGCAAAGCAATCACCTAAGCACACTGCCTCAGCTATGCAACGGCCATGCAACATAAACCTTAAGGTTTGCTTTGGTCATGCGATGCATTGTCTATCTAGGGCATCAAAAAGTATTCTATTTGATTTATTTAAAGAGCATAAAGGTCATGTATAATCCCATAACCATTCCTAACCCTCTTTGGATTAATATTAAATCTTAAACACATTATTTTCCCTTATAAAATCTCCAAATCATCTTCCCTAAATAAAAGGGCATAAACTACCTAGGGTTAAGGAATTCAAGCTTCGGGGGTCCAATTTGTCTATGTTCTCTTCAATTTTTTTCCTTCAAAAGGTATGTGGGACTATCCTAAACCCTATGGGCATAATTTTTAATGTTTTAAACAAGCTTTAGAGGTATATAATTATGCATACAAAATGGGTTTCGAAAGTATTGAAGAACATTCATTGAAATCCGGTTTTATGATGAAATCTTGTAGAATTGTGGTGTTGTTCCCTAAATTTGAAGTGTTTTCATGTGTACATGTGTAATTAGTTTGAGAAATTATATGAGAGTATGATTTAAGGAATTACCTCTTTTGTTATGAAATCCATTATCATAATGTTCTGTGGTTATTTATACAAATGGTTAAAATCTTGAGCTTAAATGTTTCACAATTAATTATGGATTTGCATAACTTTGCAATCCAATGAGAGGGTGTTTTATTAATTTGTAAATGATTTTGTGTCATGACAAAAAATTTTATGCAATTAATGAAAGAGATGACCACCGTGTGTTAGAGTATTGAAAAGAGAGTATTTTTGGCACATGTTTTCATTTGTTTTGAAATAAGAACTCTCTTGTGATGTTAAATCTTCTGGGTTGTCATTAACATGCTTTGAAATAAGAAGGGCAGTAGATATGATGCTATATGAAATAAAGGACTTGCATGTTTGGGTACCCTGTAATAATGTGCCCTAAGCATAATAAGAAAGGAATTGTTTATACGAATGAAGTATGATTTTGAAATTCTAAAATGGGGCTTAAAGAGAGTTAGATGTTTACCCGAAGAAGGCACAAGTTCAAATAATGCATTGCCCAAAACTGCATTTTGCCGACACTGGTTTTATTTTTTCCTGAAATAGGGGATGGTACGCTAGCGGTTGCCTTATGGTGTAGTAGATAATAGAAACCCCAACCCTTGCAGCAAATTTGGGATGGGGGATTGGCCTCCGAGTTAAGGACAGAATCTATATAGCCCGTGGATTAGTATGAATATAGGGTAACCCATCTGGCACAAAAGTAATCCAAACAGTCGAGTCAATGTTTTATTTCAAATGGTCGAAGATTTCATATTATGCCCATGTGTTTTCATTTACCTTATGCTAAGTTGCTTTATGAAATGGTCTCACTTATGTTATTCAAAATATATTTTGTTTTTGGGTTGTTCTACATACCAGTACTTTCGAGTATTGACCCCCTATATTTCAGGTTCTGGGGTTTAGTCTCGTGGTCCATCACATCAGTTGGTTATATGGGAGAATGACAGAGTTGGTGAGCCATCCATCATTGGGAAGGCATGTTATTCATACATTTAACTAATTCAGTTTATCGTCCATCCAGGGGCCTTGTCACGGCCTAGACAGTTTGTATTTAGTAGAGGCTTCTAAATGGTATTTGAAGTGTTGTATTGTCTTATCTTGTTGACACATTTTAGATTATAAGTTTCAATTGAACATTGTTATATCTTCCACACTTTGATTTATGTATGGATTATGCTTATGATTACATACTAAGGGGTCTCTCGGGCCTTGATGGTTTGGGATGCCCGTCGCGGCTAGGGCCTCTGCTTGGGTCATGACATCTTTCCACCTCAGCACTTGTGGGAGTAATAATTTAACTTTAAAATAATTCAGGGGGGTAATATGAACCCCTTGAATTTGGAGTGTGTAGTTGAGAATTCGATATAGGTTGGAGGGGCATTTGGCCATTTTATGTTAGATATTCAAGATTTATCCTATTGAGATATCGTGATAGTAATGTTTTCTTAGCATCAGGGATCTGCTGCAACAGCCAGACTTAGAAAAATTACAAATCTCAAGAAAATTCTATTAAGACGGCATTTTAAATGATAGGCGAACTGTGGGCATCTAGGCTTCTACTATTAAGAACTATAAGGATTATCTGTATGATACTATATAAATAAACCATCTGCAATTTGTATCTGCTTACGAGTTGAGTACATATAGATATCCAATCAGTGCCAGTGCTGTGGATAGCAACTGAGGTACATAAAATGCCAAATGAATGAGTAACTGAGGATTAAATAGTACAATTGAGTTAACTGAGCAGAAATGCAAATCAAATTGGAACATAAAGTAACATAAATTGGAATCATGATGCAAAATAGCCATAAATTTCATATTAATATGTTTGGATAATATTACTATAACAATACGAAATGAAATGCCTAGTCTGTTAATTCATTATTTTGGTAAGAAACAAGTTGGTTTATGAACTAAAAAATCTACAACAACAAGTCTCAAGAACGATATATATTATTTAATTTCATACCATGCGTGTTCGTAAGATCAATGTTGTTTTTTGTCTAATGTTTGCACTAGGTTGCTCATGTTGATATTAGGAAGGCATATTTTGGAAAAGCTCCAGGTCTTCAACAGAAAAAGAATTTCTTGTTTGACAAAGAGATATAGCTGAATGTTGCCTCGGATGCAGCCCATCTAGATACAAATTTTACAGAATGCCGATCAGTCTATCTTCAACTGGTATCATTGTTTGATGAAGTTCAAGCAAATATCCGCCTACATATTCGAAAATCTTTTGGATTACCAGAATTATTCTGTTGTGCACATTACGATGATCTACATTTAAGTTTTGGCACAGATACCCTTCAAAGTCCTATTCCAACAGAATACACTATCACAAGTCCTTTTTTAGGACATCTAGAAGGAAGACAAAACTGACAAAGAACAGTAGAAGAGTATAAAGTGTACACTTCTTTCCGTTAATAATTAAAATAAGATCCCCTGCAAGAAAAAACAATTGGTGTGCAAAGGCTCGCCACAGAATGCTAAGCACTAGTTGCAGGCAACCAATCTCCACTTCAATATTTAAAGAAAATGGAAAGGAGTTAATCAAGAAGATGTCTGGAGCTAGCACTTAGAGGAAAGAGATGTGAAGTTTGTTTGATAAGAATATTCCAAGTGGATGACTGTAGTCTTGCTTATAGTTCAACTTGTGGAGTTCCATGTGAAGAAGGGGATAGATAGAATGCAATTCCGTGTACCTCATTCATATTGTTTTCTGTTTCTATGAACTTACATATCCACATACAGCTAAAGTGATTGGAAAAGAACTGTCCATACACATCATATTCTCATCTGATCCTATTAAGATATTGAGACAACAATGATTCTGTAGTATTAGGGATTTCCTACAACCACCAAACTTAACTAGATTACAGATCTCAAGAAAATTTTATTAACATCTTGAACGACAGCATAACTGTAGGCAACCCGACATATAATACTAGGAATTATATGTATAATCGTTATGATAACGTTCTGAAATTTGCATCGACTTACCCGTTAAGTACCTGGCGAGATCCCATCAGTACCGGTACTATGGCTCCCACTAGAGTTGGAGCTAGAGTAAGTAACTGCTAGTTCAATGGGTACATGATTTGAACTGGCAAGGGTTATGGATATAAGATGCTAAATTATCCATTAATTTTTTAAAATTTGACAAGTATTGATGGACAATTATTTTTGGTATACGGTACAAGTAAAGATGAATGGAGGCAATAGTATAGCTTCCACTTCTTGTCGATTAGTACTTACTGCTAAATTTTGGATTCATCCATATGTAAGCATTGCCATTCTTTTACTTCCTTATTTTTATTCTCTACATGCCAATTTTCATTCATCAAAAGCAAAGGAAATAAGGGCAATGATTGTTGATGAAGATAGAAGTAGAGTTACGATTTAAAGTTTTAGGATAATCAATGTTTTAATGTAAATGATGAATGGATAAATATATAATATAGAGTGGGAACTAAAGCTATTGATGAATAATTTATATCAAAACATTAAATTTATAAAATCTATAATTTATGATTAACCATTCATCGCTTGTATTAAAACATTCACTATCCTAAAACTTGAAATTGCAACTCTGCCTCTATCTTCATCAAGAATCATTACCCCCTTCATTTTTCTTGCTTTTGATGAATGAAAACTGGCATGTAGAGAAAAGAAAGGAAAAGGACAATGCTTATATGGATGACTCCAAAAATTTAATAGTAAGTACTAATAGACAAGAAGTGGAAGACTACTGTCTCCGTTCATCTTTACTTGTATAGTATATCAAAAATAAATGTCCAACAATATTTGCCCAATTTAAAACAATTAATGCATAATTTACCAACTTATATCTGTTTTATCCTTGCTATTTAATATTAATCATAACTAAAAAATTTAAGGATAAAAAGAACTCCCTCCATCCCATTTTATGTGTCATCTTTTGACCGGACAGGGAGTTCAAATTTTTGTGAAAAATATAACTATATTCATATTACAACGGCCATAACTTTTGGATTCCTAAGAATATTTGCACTTAAAATCAAGCATCAGATAGATAAATGAATTATCTTTTCAACGCCACTAATTTCTCCTTAATCTAATATTTGAGTAAAAAGTTATGGCCAAATTACTGAAGCACTACCAAAGCTGCCAGTGAAAATGACACTGACGACTTGTTGTAAGACATAACATGTCACCCGGGAGTCGATTCATCCAAAACATACATATATATAACCATTACGGGAAAGAAAACCGGGTTTAGCATGCATTTAAAACCATTAACCTGGGTATCTGTAGCTTAACCATCCTAAAACCACCCACTGGCTATATGGGACAAGTGTAACCTCCTGAATTGGCCCCGGTGCGCATAGCTGCACGAACCGGAGATACCATAAGAGTATTGATAACGCTCAATCTACAGCTCTCGTAGGAGTGTAAAGCAGTCGTTAGCAAATATAGAACCCAACCTGGATTGGGTGTCGATCCCACAGGGAATAGCTTGGCCAACAAGTAAGCAACGGTTACTAGACTTTTAGGGCAAGTCTCGTAATGAGGGGGGATTGTAATGTGTAACCAAATATTAAAGTAAAAACTGAAAATAGCAACGTAAAAAGAAAAGGATTGTTACGTGAGTTGTAAACAATGAGAATTGAAGCGTTGGGGTTATGTCCACCTTCTGAGTTATACGTCTCTATTGGTTATGAGTGTGTTGAATTCGGACATGCATGTGCTTATAGAGAATTGTATTCGATGGTAAATCCAGGCGTCTTTCGACCTATTCGAGGATTATTTCACTTTAACTCTTTCGAGCTTAAAGCGTGTCTAACGGTATGAATTCTCCAAGAGGTTAATCCAGTTACGGCACTAACTGTTTAGTAGGGAATTTTAGGGGCTGACCCTACTACCTTGACATTATCTCTTTTCCAGACAAATAACCTTTCTTTCGAACAAGTTAATTGTTATACTAGCGTTATTCTATGCGTCTGCAGCCACAAGAATTTGCATTAAGATGAAGAGAATAATGATATAAGCAGCATACGTGTCACAAACTCACAAACTCACAACAATAGATAGTATCTCATTCGGCTTCCATAACCCCAACAGAGAGGTTTAGTTACCCATGAGTGCGAAGAAAGTCACAATAAACATGATCATTGTACCCCAATAAAGATTTGCACGTTAGGTGTAAGGGTGAGGATGGCGTGAAGTCCTTTGCAAAGTAACGTCTCTCTTGTTGTGGAAATTAAGAATTGAATAGATGAAAAATAATGTCAACAATGAATAAAGAAAAATGTTTTGATGGATGGATGGATGGTGGATGGATGGGAATTGATGGAATGGGTGGATGGGTGAATGGTGAATGAATAAAAATCTCTAGTATGATAGGGTATTTATAATACCCATATCCTATTCCTACTAGGCTAATAAATTACTTAACCAAATCCTACTAAGCTAATGAAATACTTAACCCAATTGTACTAGGTTAATGTATCATTATCCTAATCCTAATAAGCTAATGAAATACTTAACCCAATTGTAATAGGTTTATGTATCATTATCCTAATCCTAATAAGTTACTGCTAGTCCCCAAAGTCTTCAGAAATGTTGTTTTAGCCCGGGACAGATTTTCCATGCATCACTTTTGGTCCTTTAGGCGTCGAAGCTCCCTTTCCTTCCTTCGTGAGCTTTCTTTGGCGTCAAGTTATCCACAAAATGCTGAATTCTGCATCATTTATACCTAAAACTTTGCTAATCATGTTCGTTAGCTCACTTACAGGAAAAAAAGGACTAAAAGTGTATAAAATATATAGTTTGTTCTCAAAACATGGCTCAACTATGGGCAAAATATATTGATATAGGCGTGTAAATTCGCCTATCATCAACACCCCACACTTGAAGCTTTGTTCGTCCTCAAACAAAATATCATGTCCCTCTAAACATCAACTTAGGGTTTCACAGCAACAACACAAAATATTCGTCAAGACAAGCACAACAATTATCAACAAAGAGTAGTTTTCCGATCATTAATAGAAACCATTTAACCTCTAGCATAGACTTGTGATGGTGGTCAACTCATATTCAAAAGTTAAGTCACAAAGAATCATATACAACTATCCAAAACTCATCAACCATGCGTGTCTCACAATATATTACCCATAGTCACTCACAAGTATAGCATATTTTTCAAACATGGGTATCAAAATATCCTTGCTCTCGCTCTCACAAAGAATTCGTATGCTGCAACTGATGACCATAGGCTTGCCCTTAGTGTAGTACTCCACTAAATGTCAGAATGCTAAGATTAGGATCAAATAGGTCTTTTGATGGTTGTAATGTAGGCTAAGGGACGGGTAGGAATATTTTGGCCAGAAATAGTGACTAAGTTCCTAAGCTCTTTAATACATCACATTGTATCATTGACATTTTTTTCTTTCAACCTTTCTTCTTTCTTTTATTCTACCACCCTTGTTCTCCTCTTTTGTTTTGCAATTTTAAGCATAACTCACTTTTCAGCTTTCTTTTCCTTTTTCTTTTCATAACATACCTCTTATGATAGCACTTTCTTTTTCATAACAACTTCAAGCACCACTACAATTTAGAGCATCATACTCACCCAATTTCCTCTTATTTCGTCACATGACTTTTTCACTTTAAAGTGCTTAGGAATTTGGATCAAATTATGGTCTTGAAAAAAATTTGGATTAGGCTTACATATGAGGTTTGTCAAAGAAAATAGGCTTAAAGCTCAAAAGGGTTTAACTAGGATGATGTGCATGGGTAGGTAAAACGAAGGTAAACATATATAGGTTGCCAAAGAAATGCCTAAATCATCTCCTAAACTTACACTCCTTATTTTCGCTTTGCATACATACCAGGCAAGTTCTAGCATCAGCCCCAAACATAGAATATACTATTAATCTCACACACACAAGGCACATGGTCGACTTTATTGGAAGTAATATAGACTCTTGACCAAACAGGTGAAGGAATTGAACCACACAATATCACACAGTGAGTCACAATTAGAGCCTAAAATGTCTCAATAGTCATAATTGGAGCACATACTCTTGTTATAATCTCATGCGAAGCTAAAAAAAAAAATTTACTACTAAAAAAACAAAACGAGTAAACTAAGCAAACAAACATGAATAAATCCAAATGCGGATTGAGAAGTATAGCATGCAAATACCATCACCCCACACTTAGATGGGACACACTGTCCTCAGTGGAAAATAAATAAGAAGAACCTGGTTAGTCGGACTCATTCTCTATGACTGGGGTCATACCCCTTGCATCGGAATCATCATCAGAGTCGTCATCCTTAGAAGTTCCTCATAAGTATCCCACTTAATTCCAAGAGTGTGTCGAGGTGTTTGCATCGAGGAGGGTTCTCCTTGCTCTTTTTGGCCTCTTTTCTTGCCTTTTTGTGAAGTGGTAGCCTTATCTTTGCCTTGTCTTTTGGTTCCATTGTACCTGAGATCTCAATAGAGTCATGTTAGCATCATCTCAATGGATACAATCTATGAACAAGCAGTAGAGGTACCATCCAACACTTAGGTTGTTGGCACAAACTAGTGAAGTGAAAGTGGTCGATTACTTAGAATTCATCGACATACGTTTTAGGGGCTAAATTCCGACAAGAAAATCAGAGATGTATCACTTCTTGGAACCTTTGCAATACTTTCATGTTAGGTATAACAAGACTACTTCATAGGGATTACATCATGGTATAGTTTCTATCAATAATCTCAACCTCCTATGTCGGTAGGCAACTATAAGTCGTATCCCGCTGAACGGGATAGCCTAACATGTAGTTATACAAGTGACAAGACTATGCAATGTTCATCACCATAGCAATTCCGCAAAGAGTATGACAATGCAATTAAAACCAAATTCAAGTCGGAAACAAGTTAAGATTATCCTAACGTACATGTTCACTCGCATGGTTTTGCATCAACAATTCAAACACTTTAACATCACCAATATTTCTTCAAGATGTAGCAATTCATGATAGACATAGCAACGTAGTACTTACGAGAAATAGATTAAGATTAAAAGAGTACTTACGTGATTGAAGCCTTTGGAGATGTTCTTGTGAAGAAATAGAGCAGAAGGAAAAGTTTTGAGAAGATTTGGAGGCTATGTGCGTCGCCTAAGTTAGGTTTTCAATGTGTTTGTGTTTCAAGACTAAGTCCCCTTTATATAGGAAAAGAATGGGTCGGGTTTTGACCCATTTAAAAATGGTTTTGGACACAAAAAGGGTCCATATGCGGCGCATAGTGCTTTGCATAAGCATGGTATATGCGGCGCATAGTGTAGTGCATTTAGGGACATATGCGGCGCATAGGTCATGGCATTTAGGGACATATACGCCGCATAGTGTATAGCATTTGAGATACTGAGACCTAATGCTATAGCATAGGCGGCGCATAGTGTATAGCACACTTAAGAATAGGCGGCGCATAGTGTATAGCACACTAGATTCCGAGACCTTGGGCTATAGGATAGGTTTTGCATTGTTCGTGGCCTAGTTTTACCTAGGCCTAGCCTTCCTCGATGCCTATTTTGGCATGAGCAATGCTCAATACATAGACTTATGCATCCTTATTCCTAACTTACCACCTTTACCATGCAATACGTCCAAATCGACATTTGAAATCAATCTCCTCGTTTTATACCTCTAGCACCTACATTTGCTAAAAACCAATAAAAATGATTAGTACGATGGGTTGCCTCCCATCAAGCGCCTTAGTTTTGGTCGTGGCTCAACAAAATCCTTAGAAAACAAAAATAATTAAAAACATTTAAAAACGATGGGTTGCCTCCCACCAAGCACTTGATTTATTGTCGCGGTCCGACATAGCTATCTCGATTACTTAGACTTCATCGAGATAGATGGGGCATCTTTTTCTGAATGGATTCAGACGACGCTGATACTTACTTGTAGGCATGCAATCTTCTTCGAGATGAATCTTGTGCGTACATATCCCAGGAGGGATACCAATTATATCATCAATCTTCCTACCCATAGCTCTCTTGTACCTCATCAGAGCAGAGATGAGAGCCTCCACGTTCTGTTCACTTAAATCATCTACCACACTTATCAGAAGTATTATTTCTCTTTCCAAGAACACATACCTTAAATAATTGGGGAGCTCTTTCGATTCTAGCATTGGTGGCTCTTCAAGGGAAGTCTTCACCGTTGGTGACGGTTGATTCTTAAGATCATGGTCCGGTTGCTTAGGAGTATGGCAATAGGACCTTATTCCTGTTAGAGCACCCATAAGTTCTTCATAATATTCATCATCCTCATGCTCAACATTCAGCAGTGCAGCAACCAATGGCTCAACAGTAAGATGTTTCTTTACAGATAATGCTTTCTTATCCTCATAAGCTATGGAGAACACATCCATATCGCTGGGTTGCTTCATTGCTTTGCATTTATCAAATCGGACCACTTCGTCATTCAACCGAAACAAAAGCTCATTAGCTCTCATGTAAATAAGAACACTTTCAGTTGCAAGGAAAGGACGTCCCAAGATTATGGGAACTTCAGAATCCACCTCACAATCCAGAATAACGAAGTCTGCAGGAAACATGAATGAAGAAACCTTCACCAACACATCATTCAAGATACCCACAGGTCGTTTTACCGACCTATCAGCCATCACGAGCCTCATATTAGTAGGTGTCGGATCGCCTAACCCCAACTTCCTGTAGACGGATAGTGGCATCAAATTGATGCTAGCACCTAGGTCGCACAATGCCTTAGCAAAATTCATAGATCCAACCGTGCAAGGAATAGTGAAAGCACCAGGATCAGCCTTTTTCTGAACTAGCGATCTTGTAGCAATTGCGCAGCAGTGATGAACATCATCTTTCAACTCATAACTTGCTGCCCGCTTCTTTGTCAAAAGATCTTTCATAAATTTCGCATACCCAGGCATTTGTTCAAGTGCCTCCACCAATGGAACATTAATGGTCAGCTGTTTCAACATAGTCATGAATTTGCTGAACTTCGTGTCATCCGCCACCTTCTTCAATCTTTGCGGAAAAGGTGGTGGTGGGTATGGAATTGTTCTCTCCACGGCTTTCTTCTTCTCTTGCTTCCGCTTTTCAGCCTTTTCAGGTTGTAATCCGTTGGTGTGGACGTTATGGCCGTTGTGGCCTTTTTCTGCGGATGCTTCTTCTGTCGCCTTATCATCAATGTCCACTACTTCGTCAACCACTTGCTTGCCTTTTGCTGAAGTTTCCAGCACCTTACCACTTCGGGTAGTGATAGCCATGCATGATCCTTCGTTCCTTGGATTTGGCACAATGTCGCTGGGTAGTGTGCCGGCTTTTCTTTGATTAATTGCTGCTGAAAGTTGACTCAATTGATGCTCTAGTTGTCTTATTGCAATGAAATGTGAGTCAACCAACTGATTCATTGAAGACAAATCGTTCTTCACCTCAGTTACGCCCATATTGGTTGCCTCCACTCCTTTCAACAGCTTGGCCATCATATCTTCCATAGACATTTTTTCGGAGCCAGACGCCTCAACCTCATGATTTCTAGGAGGAATATACAAACCACTCCTGTCTGAATTATTCTTCCAACTACCTTAATCGCGGTCCTTGTATCCAGATTCATCATAATAGTTCCGACCTTGGTTTCCTTGGGCATTGCCTCGGAAACCCCCTGATTATTCAAGTAGTTGGCTTCTTCTTTAAAGTCGGATTCCTCTCTTCCTTTTGACACAACAACTTTGACTTTTTCGGTCTTCCCTGATAATAGATGCTTTGTAAGAAGATCCATTTGTGTTTTCATATGCGTCATATCTTGATCGCGTTTCTCTTCTCTTCTTCTTTGTTCAGCAGTCATGCTAATAGATAAAGTGGGGCTTGCTACCTCAGAATCCCTGGTATGCCAAGCACTACTTTTCTTCGTTATCCGATCTAGCATATTAGTTGCCTGTCCAAAGGTGAGATCCATAAATGATCCTCTAGCCGCATTATCAACCACTGGCTTAGTCACCGAATTCAGAGCTCTGTATAATATCTCCATCAAGTGGACATTGGTCATATGATGGTTTGGGCACCGCATAAGCTTCGTCTTAAACCTCTCCCACGTTTCGTGGAGAGCTTCAGTTGGAAGCTGTCGAAAATTTATGATCTCATCTCTCAACTGTGCTCTTTTGGATGGCGGAAAGAATCTTTCTAGGAAAGCGTCTTTCAATTGCCTCCAATTAGTAATAGAATCAGGAGTCAGCCCATTCAACCATAGAGTTGCCTCCCCAGACAGAGACAATGGAAATAAGCATAATCGAATTGCATTCTGACCAACACCAGGATTGTCAAACGACTTGCATGTAGAAATAAAGTTGATGAGATGCATATTCGGGTCATCGCCTGCTAGTCCACCAAATAATCCCTTGAGTTGCAATAACTGAATCATGGTGCTTGTGATGTTGAACTTGGCTCCGGGTGCTAATGGTGAAAGAATAATGGCTCCTGTGGCACCAGCTTCATCCAGATCGTCATCATCATCATCGAACGGTATTTGCATAGCTCGGCGTTCAGGCCTAAACCTAGCTTAACGATCTCTTCTCTGCATGGGTGCCACCATCTCAACAGTATGTCATGGGTTTAGTAGCTCCTAATCGCTCAGGTCCTCATCATTAGGATTTGTTGCCCGACCTGGATTATCAATATTCTGTTGATGCACTTGAGCAGTTATCCTTTCAATTTCACGTTGTGCATCCATTGATGCACTGAACAAACCTGAATAAAACAAAAATAACAACTAAAAGTAAAAGTACGAGAATCTTTGACCAAAGGGTCTAGTAACTATCACAAACTTAATTGACACTTGTATTTCCCGGCAACGGCGCCAATTTTTGATAACGCTCAATCTACAGCTCTCGTAGGAGTGTAAAGCGGTCGTTAGCAAATATACAACCCAACCTGGGTTGGGTGTCGATCCCACAGGGAATAGCTTGGCCAACAAGTAAGCAACGGTTACTAGACTTTTAGGGCAAGTCTCGTAATGAGGGAGGGTTGTAATGTGTAACCAAATATTAAAGTAAAAACTGAAAATAGCAACGTAAAAAGAAAAGGATTGTTACGTGAGTTGTAAACAATGAGAATTGAAGCGTTGGGGTTATGTCCACCTTCTGAGTTATACGTCTCTATTGGCTATGAGTGTGTTGAATTCGGACATGCATGTGCTTATAGAGAATTGTATTCGATGGTAAATCTAGGCGTCTTTCAACCTATTCGAGGATTATTTCACTTTAACTCTTTCGAGCTTAAAGCGTGTCTAACGGTACAAATTCTCCAAGAGGTTAATCCAGTTACGGCACTAACTGTTTAGTAGGGAATTTTAGGGGGTGACCCTACTACCTTGACATTATCTCTTTTCCAGACAAATAACCTTTCTTTCGAACAAGTTAATTGTTATACTGGCGTTATTCTATGCGTCTGCAGCCACAAGAATTTGCATTAAGATGAAGAGAATAATGATATAAGCAGCATACGTGTCACAAACTCACAAACTCACAACAATAGATAGTATCTCATTCGACTTCCATAACCCCAACAGAGAGGTTTAGTTACCCATGAGTGCGAAGGAAGTCACAATAAACATGATCATTGTACCCCAATAAAGATTTGCACGTTAGGTGTAAGGGTGAGGATGGCGTGAAGTCCTTTGCGAAGTAACGTCTCTCTTGTTGTGGAAATTAAGAATTGAATAGATGAAAAATAATGTCAACAATGAATAAAGAAAAATGTTTTGATGGATGGATGGATGGTGGATGGATGGGAAATGATGGAATGGGTGGATGGGTGAATGGTGAATGAATAAAAATCTCTAGTATGATAGGGTAATTATAATACCTATATCCTATTCCTACTAGGCTAATAAATTACTTAACCAAATCCTACTAAGCTAATGAAATACTTAACCCAATTGTACTAGGTTAATGTATAATTATCCTAATCCTAATAAGCTAATGAAATACTTAACCCAATTGTACTAGGTTAATGTATCATTATCCTAATCCTAATAAGTTACTACTAGTCCCCAAAGTCTTCAGAAATGTTGTTTTAGCCCGGGACAGATTTTTCATGCATCACTTTTGGTCCTTTAGGCGTCCAAGATCCCGTTCCTTCCTTCGTGAGCTTTCTTTGGCGTCAAGTTATCCACAAAATGCTGAATTCTGCATCATTTATACCTGAAACTTTGCTAATCATGTTCGTTAGCTCACTTACAGGGAAAAGGACTAAAAGTGCATAAAATATATAGTTTGTTCTCAAAACATGGCATAACTATGGGCAAAATATATTGATATAGGCGCGTAAATTCGCCTATCATCAAGTATGGGATTCCCAAGTACTTTCACTCTCCATGATACATATTTACAGTGTACTTAGAGGATTCCCATGCACCTCATAGTATCATATAAGGTCTTCATGACCATCCCTTCATGATACAAGTATGATCAATATCATGACACTTTTTTTGTATTTTTGTAGACTAGTCACAAAAAGGCCCTTTTGTCATTTTGACTATTATTGTATTGGAGTATAAATAAAATATTATAGGGTATATTTATTTAGTTGCTTAATGATATTAAGAGAACACTCCTCTTAGAGGGAGAGAGTCCCAAAACCGTAACTAGGGCCATATACAAGTGTGGAATCACTTGTGTATTGCATTGCTTGATACACTGGTTCTTGGGTGGTGGACGCCTCTATTGTGTCAATTGTAGGATATAGGTGATTGAAGAGTGTAGTTTTAAGGGTCCAAGAATGTCATATGTTCTTGTGTTCCTCCATTTGTCTATCTTTCTATCTTTATTTTGTTGTAACCGTTGGTAGTGTTCTTGTTGTGTAACCTTGTAATCGTTCTGTTGTTGAAATCTTATTGTGTTGTTCATCTTCTTCTTAATGTTACATTAGTGTGTATAGGTTGTTTTGTATCAAATACACCATTATATCTTGTATTCTTGTGGTTGGTAGTGAATCCGAGAGTGGTCACAAAAGGGTTCCTCGATTCTTCAAACTTGTGGACTGTTTTGATGTATGTTTTGTGCCTTTACTTGTCTTTTTTGTATCATCTCATGTCGGAAAACCTGAGTTTCCAGTGCTCGTCCATTGGACTTGCACCATCACGGTTAGCTATCACACCCTGCCATTATTGTCCAATTAAAATCATTTCCATCCAACCAAATGATTAGACCATTATTATTACCAAGGTTATAAGTAGGGGTAGCATAATACTAACTATAACTTGCAAGTAATATCCCTAGCCAACCTTTATAAGCAGAGGGATTCCCATGTACACACAGTCCACATTGTCAAGTTAACTTGGGGGAATCCCATGTATCGCACAAGTGTTTCATTATTAAGTTTGCTTTGAGAATCCCGTGTAACCCACAAGTTGTTCTTCACTAGGCTTACTTGGGCGATTCCTCTGTACCTCACAAGGAAGTTTAGTTAACCATAACCATGACCACCATACCTTACCAATTTAACAATTCCAAAACCATTTACATAATTTATACCATTTAGGATTTTATTTGCAAACCATATCATGCAATAGTTCCATTAAAAGTCCAATAATATTGTGAAAGCATTCTCATAGGCATTTTATCAAACGTGTTGGGTGCATAGTATTTCCAAAATCAATTTCAATTATCAATTAACCATTCTCATACAACCAATTATTCAAACCACCATTAAAGCAGGTAAAAACATAATTAAAATATGGAAAACCCATAACCAAGCATTTAATACCAAAACCCTAACACATATTTGAAAACCCCCAAACCATACAATAACCATGCCATGAACACATTGTATACAACATGCCTTTAGTTAGAACTAACAATGAGGGAGGAGTATCTTTCCTTTTATTAGTAGATGAAGGAGAGAAATCACCAAAACAAGCCTTAAATTGCTCCTCTAGATGAAGCCTAAGCCTTACATTACACGAAAGCCTTAGAGAGAATTATAGAGTGTTTAAGAGAGTTTTCTAGGTGCTTACTGGAATAATAGGGAAAATAACCTGTCAAGTGGGTTAGAAGTCATGGGGCCTTAATAGGTTAAGAAGGGAAATATCCAGATTAATCCCACTTAAACTGAATAAAAATCCCATAAATGGGTACAACTCACCATACCAGTCGTACCCTTCACTCGCACCCAGAGCCTCCCCCATGGACCAAACACTATTCAATATACGACTTACCTAAACCAAGTCGTACCCAAGTATACGACCAGCCCCCATGAACCGTACACCTGACAAAATAAAATCAAAAGAGGTTTTAACACTATTCACCATATGAGTCCGTAGCATAACTCATACCCTACCATACAACTCATACCACTCGTCGTACCCATTCCAAAGACCAATCCATCCCACCAATCAAAACTTGTCAGCAAACAACCAATGCATACCACTTGTACCCCAAGGTACGATTGGTACCCATAACTCCTACCTTGTCCAAAAACCACAAATCCATGAAATTTTCTAAGGGTCCCAAACCCATGGTATTTCAATCTCCCCCACTAGGAACATTTGTCCCCAAATGACAGCAAAGGTTGGTCAACCAGAAGTGCAATTCATTTACATTATCAAATACCAATCATCCTTTAACAAACTCAAAAAATAAAGATGCAAAGAAATTGTAACACCCCATATTTAAGTACGTGTATTGGTCTTATTTATATGGAATTAATTTTTTTATTTTATTTATACCAAAATTTGCCCGTCGATGGTTCCATGCGAAGGTTATTGAATAAGCTTTCCAACAATATAAAGATTTCCAAAAACGGATAGGTTTTAGATATAATCGAGCATGTTCGAAACTATAAACTGGTGGATGGGATATTTGGGAATAGTAAATGTGCAGGAAAATTTCCTGTACACAAACTACTGAGGCCAGCCGAATTTTTGGGTCAACTTCGAATGATCATAACTCCCTTAATATAATGAAATGGGAGAGATGCTACCTATAAAAAGAAAGATCTTAGAGTATTCTTTCCAATACAATTGGTTTCATCAAAATCCAACGTCTAAATAAGGAGTTATACTCGTTTTACTTCAGCCTATCAAAACAGATTTTTAGGGTCAACTTCAGATGACCATAACTCCTTGTACAGGACGAACTGGGTGACCTACTTTATATTAAATGAAAGCCCTTTGAATTATCCTTCCAACGATACCAATTTCACCCAAATTCGATGTCGAAGCAAAGAGTTATGGTCGATCTACTTTCTCTTAACAAAACAGTCCACCAAACGACAGATTTGACATTATTTAAATTTTAAAGGCATTTTGGTCATTTCCTATTATATTGTGGATGGGAATATGTGTATATATACATGTATATGAGTTCAAAAACTCATTTTCATCATCAATCATTGAGAAAGAACAAACCCTAGCCAAATTTGACCTTTAAATTACTTTTGATTCAATCGTAGAAATTCCAAAGTAATTCGATAACTGCATATGTCATTTCGAGAGCTTCGAACGACACCTATTATTTGTGCAAACAGGATTGTATAATCAAGAGGTGAATTCTAAGGTATGAATATTGTTTTCCTTTGTTGTTTTTCATATGTATATGTGTGATAGAGGATTATATGTATTGGTTGTTATTGAAAGGTGATGAAAATAGGGTTATGGACTATTTTGCATGGTTTGGTTGTATTGAATTGTGGAAGGTGGATATGGTAATTGAGTTATAGAAGGTGGATATGGAGATATACTATTGAATTGATGATTATTTATGTCTATGGCTCAATTTGGTTTAATGGATTGGTTGGAAGGATAAATGAATCCAAACTTGATATTGGAGGATGTTGTATGAATATGCATGGCATGAGAATGTAATTGGAGTATAAGAGGGTTAAAGTGACACCTTTTATGGTGTAATTAAGGCTTACTACTTAACCACTAGTTTGGTGAATTCAAATAATTGAATTGTGATGTTTGGTCGCTAATACTAGATTTCTATATATGTTCATTGTAGATAAGTAATCCAAAAAGACGGGAAGTCCATTTGATACTAGTATTGAAGGTTGACAGTCAGGTATTTAAAGCATACTCTATACCATATCTTTGGCATGAAAGTGAACAATTGTTCTATTAAGAAAGTTTCCAAAGTTATTCAGTAACATGTGATCCATAATGGTTTTGTATGATGTCCTACGTTACCAATGAACTTGTTTCCACCCTACAAGATGTCAAGACATTCCAATACTTACTTGTTTTCCAAATCTTACATGTTTATTGCACTAATGAATGTTAGAAGGTATCCGGTTACTCAAACAAGATCCATGTGCTATTAATGACTCCAAAACATTTCATTGATATACAAATAAGTTCCTACTTCATTGTTATGGCATTGATGACTCCAAAATACTTCATTGATGTTCCAATGAGTTCTTACTTCATTGTTATTGCATTGATGGTCTATTTATATGTCTCTTATTGATGTATCATTGTTTCAAAGTATAAAAAATGCAGTGGCGACCGAAATAACAATCTCAAAGATTAATTGAACTAACTGATGGAAGTTCTCTCTTATCGGGTGGTATCCCAGGGGCATAAGCCTATCATGGGTCGATCCCTATTTATGTGTTTATGGATGGTATCCCAGGGGCATAAGCCTATCATGGGTCGATCCCAGTTGATATGTACTGGAGGCAGCCTAATGGTCACAGTATAGTACATTAATGATTACAAAGATGATAAGAACAAAGGCTAAAGTGATTGAATAAATACAATGTACAGGTTGTCACAAGTTCTAGTAAGTGTGGTCCACTCCTATTACGATTTATTCACTTGTTTCTGATTTCTATTGAGCTCCTATATCATATGTGATTATCTACAGTTTTACATACTCAGTACATATTTTGTACTGACGTCTCCCTCGGGGGACCAGGATTTCATTCTGCAGGCACAGGTACCTCAGCTCATACAACGCACAAGTAGGAGCCAGGATATCCAGCTGCTTTTGGAGAGCTCCAGTTTGCTTTAGGGATTTTCGTGTTATATCCAGTCACTTTTGGTATTGTATAGAGGTTAGTTATATGGCGGGGTGTGTCCCGACCTTAGTTAAACTCAGTGTATTATCTAGAGGCTTTGTAGACCTAATGTACAGTCAAGGTGGCATTTTGTTAATAGACGTGATAGCTCCAACGGCCAAGTATTGTATATACATATATATATGTGCTCGAGCTTATACAGGTGATTATTTCCTTTTATATGTGACATTATGCTGTCCGAATTTTGGGTTGTCATTGAGATATGCATGGGAAGTATAAGGTTATGACCTGGTTCTCCCGGGCCTCCTCGGTTACGGGTGCCAGTCCGCCCCAGTAGGATTTGAGGCATGAAAAAAATCAACCTTTCCTTTAACAAACTCAGAAAAATAAAGATGTGTTCAAGAACATATACCTTCCGCAAGAATATCCAAATCAGAAAATAAATGTGGATACTTGGACTTCATTTCCTCTTCCTCTTCCTATATAGCCTCTTCCACCTTGTGGTTATACCATGGAACCTTAACCAAGGATACATTATTGGTCTATACCTACAAACCTGCTTATACAATGTATTACCCCAGGAAATTTTTCGTTGAAATTTTGTGTGTAAACGTGTGGGGTTCTATCTTCTAGAACGAATTATAAATTTTTATATGTGGAATGTCTTAGATTATGACCCACCATTGCGTAGAGTATCGAATAAGATTTCCAACAATATGTGGATCATCCAGAACGTACATCCGAGCGACGAGTTATGAACATTTCGATCGAACCATGAATAGTAATAAATAGTAAAACGTGCAGGAAAAAGTACTGAGGCTTGGCGTATTTTTTCTCCAACTTTAAACGATCATAACTCCTTGTACATAATGGTTTGGGTGATCTACCATACATATCAATGGAAAGCTCTGCGAGTCCTCTTTCCAATGAAATTGGTTTCATCCAATTTGTCTATCGGATCAAAAAGTTATGGTCGATCTACTTTAGCCTATCGAAAGCAAATTTTTTGGTCAACTTCAAACCATCATAACTCCTCGTACAAAATGATCTGGGTGAGAAACTATATATCAACGGAAATATATGAGATTTTTCTTTCTAATGAAATTAGTTTGATCCAATTTGTATATTGGAGTAAAACGTTATGGTTGATCTACTTCAGACTATCAAATCAGTCCATCAAAGGACAGATTCGAGAATTATTTGATTTTTAGGGGCGTTTTGGTCATTACCCCTCACCCAAAATCCATCCAAACCGTATATTAAAGCCTATTAGAATAGTTATATGTTATATTTCATCAAATTCCCTCAAAAAGAAAACCGTAAGCTCCTACATCCAACTTCAAGAACCTCCAAAGTTCACCATTAATTCTACAAATTTATTCAAGATTCCAAGTTCCTAGTTCAAGAACTTTAAGAACCTCCAAAGTTCACCATTAATTCTGTAAATTTTTTACAGATTCCAAGTTCCTAGTTCAAGAAATCCAAGAACCATTATTCAAAGGCACGATTAACATCTCAAAAATGAGTATCAATCTAAAGTTTATCATTCAAGGTATGTGGGGTTTTTAAACAAGAACTCTCTTTCGTTCTTGTGCCCAAAAGTAATTTTCTTTACAAAGGCATAATTTTTATTTGATTTTTACGAATTTGAAGCATGAACCCATATCTTATGATGATTATTATGAAATCTTGAAGTTTATGATTTTGAAAGATGAATTTACATGTGTGGAGATATAAAGCATGAATACGCTATACTACCAACCATCCACAAAACCACATGAGAACCAATATACCAAGGATAGAGGTTCCCCTTCTTACCAAAATGCATCGCTCCCTTCATGGGAGTACCCTAAGGAACACCTTATCCCTAATCTACATTCAAATAGCACTTTTGGTAACTATGGGAAGCCTTAGGCCTATCTCAAATCACCTTCACCTTTGTATAGCCTGATAAACCAAGTACAAACCAAACATATCCACCTTACCAAGATCGAACCACCCAATAAGAGATCTACACATCCTACCATATAATGCCTCAAAAGGCATCACTACAATACTAGAATGATAGTTATTGTTGTAAGAAAACTCTACCAAAGGTAGAGGCTCAACCCAATTGCCATCATAATAAATCACACATGCCGGAAGCATATCCTCCAATGTCTAAATAGTCCTTTATGCCTGTCTATCCATTTACGGATGAAAAGTAGTATTCAAACTATCCTTAGTCCCCAATCCTTTCTGAAAAACACCACCAAAAATGAGATGAAATCTGCGCACCACGATCAGAGATAATCGAAATAGGTACCCCATGCAGATTTACAATTTTCTAAAGATACAACTGCGTAAAATCCTCAGCAGAAAAGTTGGTCCTTACTGGCAAGAAATTTGCCGACTTTGTCATCTTATCCATGATGACCCAAATCGAATCAAATTAATTATGAGACCAAGTATGACCAGTAATGAAATCCATATTGATTACTTCCCATTCCTAATACAAACCACCAGGCCTCATGTGCTCAAATTTCACCTATTGTCACACCATACACTTGAGCACAAAATTATCCACATCCCTCTTCATACCATTCCACCAATACATTTCCTTGAGATCATGATACATCTAAGTCGAACTGGAATGTACAATATACCGCGATTCATGTGCCTCATACAATATCCTTTGTTGCAAACCATCAACTTCAGGAACACATAACCTCCCTTGGCACCTTAAGGTACCATCACCACTAATCTCAAATACCATTACTTTTTTCCCACTTATATTACCCTTAATCTTCATCAAAATAGTATCTACCATTTTTTCATCTTGTTTCTGTGCCAAGAAATGACCAAACCACTTTTGGTATGAACACACCACCATCCTCAGAGTCTAGAAGACGGACCCCAAGATTAGCCAAGCGGTGAATATCCTTCACCAATTCCCGCTTCTTCTTATCCACATTAACTAAAATCCTTATGGATAACCTGCTACGAGCATTAGCAACAACATTAGCCTTACCTATATGATAGTGAAGACTCATATCATAATTCTTGAGAAGCTCCAACCATCTTCTCTACCTGAGATTTAGCTCGTTTTGAGTAAACGCATACTATAGACTTTTATGATTAGAAAATATCTCCATTTGTACTACATATAAATAATTCTGCAAGATTTTCAAAGAAAAATCACAGGCAAAAGCTCCAAATCAAGAGTACCATAATTTCTCTCATGCACTTTCAATTTCCTGGAAGCATAGGCAATCACCTTACCATGCTATATCAAAATGCAACCAAGTCCCACCCGACATGCATCATAATTAACCACAAACCCTTTATTACCTTCAGGTAATGTCAGAACCGAAGTCGAAGTTGGATTATCCTTAAACTTCTCAAAACTCCCCTCACAAGCATCCGACAAATAAAACTTTACCTTTTATTGAGTTAACTTAGTCAATGGGACAGCTATGACCGAGAAACTTAGTCAATGGGGCAGCTATCGTCAAGAAACCTTCCATGAACTGCGTATAATACCCAGCCAAACCCAAGAAGCTCTGAATATCGATTGGTTTCGTGATTCTAGACCATCTCTTAACTACTGCAACCTTTTGTGGATCCACCACAATCCCCTCACTAGAAATTATATGACCCAAAAAAGTTACATCATTAAATCAGAACTCACACTTAGAGAATTAGGTATACAATTGTTGTTCTTCAAGGTCTGCAACACAATCCGAAGGGGATTAGCATGATCCACCTTACAATTAGAGTACACCAGAATGTCATTACTAAATATAATGACAAAGAGATCTAAAAACTGGCTGAAACCCCTGTTCATCAGATCTATAAATATCAATGGGGTATTAGTCAAATAGAATGACATAACCAAGAATTCAAAGTGCCAATATCAAGCATATAAAGTTGTCTTAGGGATATCTACCTCCATAATCTTATGTTGATGATACCTAGACTGAAGATCAATTTACCTTGCAGCTGATCAAACAAGTCATCTATCCTTGGAAGAGGATATCTATTCTTAACCATTACCTTATTCAACTATTGATAGTCAATGCACATCAAAAGGGAACCATCTTTATTGTACACAAATAAAACTAGTGCACCCTACAAAGATACACTAGGATGGATGAAACCCTTATCTAAAAGATCTTTAAAGTTAGAATCTTTAACCCGTACCAAATGGAAAGAAGGACCTTCAAAGTTAGAATCTTTAACCCGTACGAAATGGTAGAGACACCCTTTAGAGAATAAACTCTGAGCTCTATGATAGGAAATAAACCTCCCCCTAGGAGCTAGGGAACCACCCTTCAACTCTATAACCAGTTCACTAAGGAACCTAAAAAAAATCCAATGAGTCCGACAATCCAAGAATGCATAAGAAGAGTGTGATCAATATATCCCTATAATAATATCAAAATCTACCATATATAATTCAAACAGATCTTCCAAGGTATTCCTACTACTAACAGATACAACACGCCCTTCTAGACCCCTTTAGCAACCACAGAGTCACCAACTGGGTAAAAATAGAAGAAGGATCTGAAATAACCTTGGGATCAAAAACAAAACACATAACCACATATGGGGTGACATAAGAAAGAGTGAACCCCTGATAAAGTAAGCAATAAACATTACGATAAAATATTTGTAACGTACCAGTCACGATATTAGGTGATGCCTCAGATTCTTGCTAAGTTAATCATATAACCTATTCTGACCTGTACTAGAAGCAGAAACTAATACAGAAGTAACACCCTTTGGTGAAGGAGAAAAGATGAAGCAACTGGAACCTTACTCTCTCCCAAAGCACTTTTACCAACTGGACAGATCCTCAGTATATAGTCTAGCTAAACACATTTGAAACATCTATCCCTCATTTCATTAAGCAACCTACCACAAAACTGACAAGAAGGGCATAATGAGGCCGACTGATTCCCACTTTCTTGAGATTGGGCACCCTGTGCCCGAATGTTATCACCACCATACTAATGCCTATCACCCGTGTGTTTTAGGTAAGGAGCACTATTTGTAAAGAAGGAACTAAAACTTTCCCAATTTTGCTTTGGCCACTTTGTTGTTGAGCACCTCCCTGTTCAGATGACCTAAAATTCTTTCCCTGCCTTTCCCCAAACTCACCATGGTTCCTCTTTTGATCCTCTAGCTATTGCATATGAATAACCAATCTAGATATATCCATATCCTTGATTAGGAATGAAATTTATACTTCAAGGGTAAAATCTCGAGATAGTCCTGAAGAAAACTTTCTCATTTGAGTCCTCATAGTAGAAACCAATTCTGGAGAATGGCTAGATAGCTGGTGAAACTTCAAGACATATTTCTTGGAAGATATCTTCCCTTGTTTAAGATTAATAATTCCTTTGCCTTATATATATATATATACAAGAATTTATAGGCATCCAAAACATATATATATATATATATATATATATATATATATATATATACGAAACCAAGCCAGAAAAGGGAATCGGTTTTAGCATACATTTAAAACCATTAACCTAGGTATGTGTAGCATAACCATCCTAAAAGCACTCACGGTCTATATGGATCTAGTGTAACCTCCTGAACGGTCCCCGATATGTGTAGCCGTACGAATTAGAGATACCATAACAGTAGGGGATTCCCAAGTACCCTTTGCTATCCATGATACATATGTACAGTGTACTTAGAGGATTGTCATATACCTCATAGTATTATATAAGGTCGCCATGACCATCCCCTCATGTCGGCAAACATGAGTTTCCGGTGCTCATCCATTGGACTTGTACCTTCACGGTAAGCTATCACACCCCAAACCATTTCGATCTAACCAAACCATTAGACTATTATTATTAACCAAGGCTATAAGTAGTGGTATCATCATACCGACTATAATTTGCAAGTAATGTCGTTAGCCAACCTTTGTATGTAGAGGGATTCCCATGTACCCATATGTACATTATCAAGTTAATTTAGGGAAATCCCATGTACCCCATAAGTGTTTTATTATTTAGTTTGATTGGGGAAATCCTGTGTACCCCACAAGTTGTTCTTTACAATGTTTACTTGGGGAATTCCCTTGTACCCAACAAGAAAGTTCAATTAACCATAACCATGACCACCAAACATTACAAATTTAACCATTTAAACCATTTATAACTTTTATGGTTCCATTACTGAACCATACCATGCACCATGTTACGACTAGGGGGTAGTATCAATTCATGAAAAAGTTTGTATCAGAGCATAAGGTTCAAGTGTCCTAGGGCGTATATGAAGTCGTGTCTAGTATATTCTTATGTAACGATGAAGAGATGTTTGTACTTTTCTTCGAGAGGCTACTGGGCATCTAAGAAATATTTTTCTTATTTTATATCTCAGATCGTGCAGTAGAGATGTTCTCTAAGAAACTTATACATTTTCTTACATTGCACTATTTTTGTCAAATGTTCCTTATTTTTTAGGTAATAGAAATAGTCAAGCTTAAATTCCTACTGATAGAATTTTCTCAAATAGTTTTAAGATTGCAAGCAGGCTTAAAAGGATCCCATCAGTTCTTGTAAGATCCAATCGTTGAAATAGTTTATTCATATTCATGAAAATCGTGCACTAATCCAAAGTCAGATATTCCCTCAGATCTCTTCTCAGAATCGTATGGACGCATGACCTAGAGTTAGAAGCATGAACCTAGAAGTTTAGTAGCAGTAAAGTGGGGATAGTGGTTTATCTGAATTTAGTAGATTATGCATCCATTGAACTAGAAAGGTGTTTTGTATATTGTTTAATAGCACGTTAAGAGAGATTTACAAATTAAGGGAACTTAGTGTATGTTAATTCTTTAATCAGGATAGAGGTTAGGCAGTGACCAAGATGATAGAGAAGTTTGTTAAGGTTGAGTATGTTCATAAAATTTTTAGTGGTTTAGCGTTTCATGATTCTTACTATATTTCATTATTTTTATCCTGTAGTAGTAAGTTAGCATAGCTCATTAAAATTTTGAGGATATCCATGTGAAGTATCAGTGTATAAGTTTTAATTGTGGATGATTAAGCTAATAAAAAGAAGAGTTTGAAATTCTAGAAGGAAAAAGTGTGAACTCGAGGTATGGTGATACTCCTGAAGATTCTAAGTTAGTAATTGTTTAAGTTATTTTGTGATGACATTTTGGGCTATAGGAAGTTAAGAGTTGTATGTCAAAAGTAAGTACTAACAGTGGACTTTATGTTTTCAAGTATAGTCTTTTAGGAGGAGTTTAGTATTTATGTGTACCATTATAGCTCAAACTCTAGACTAGAGTGAATATAATTTAGTTCAGAGTTTATTGCAAAGGTCTATAGACTTAGAATGAAGGCATAAATCTAAAAGGAGAATGATATAACAAGGAATCAAGTTAAGTTTTTAGATTCTAATAGTGATGCTAGTGAGTTCTAGAACAACAATACTAGAGGAAGATACCCGACCCATTCTTATCTCAGTACAAATTTTTATAGTTCAGTCATTACGACATCTACTCATGCCTTACAAGTCAGCTATATAATCATAGCTCATATTCATGCACTTAATAAAAAATCATAACCACTCCCAGGTTCTAATATAAGGAGTAACAGTTCACTCAGAAGTATGATTCATATTCCATTAATTAATGAATCCCAGTCTTAGTCAAACAACTCATGACTCATGTACTCATGTTTTACAATATGTTAAATTTCAGGTACTCATTATACATCCTTAGTGACTAATGAGATCTCACACTACGTCATGTATGCTCTCAGATCATATCTCTTGAAAAAGTTTATTCCAATTATATTTTACTCCCCAAGCTCAGTTATATGCTTAATTCATGAAAATCCCTAAGTCAAGATTTCACAGTATGCCTAGTATATTAAACCCTCATGATCTAGTTATTTCGTGACCTTTCTTATGCTTTGATGGTGATGGTGTTGGCAGTTGAGTGATAGGCTCGAATGATTTTTTCATATACCTACAGATAATGTCTTATGGTGGTTAGTGAATCTTTGACTAGTACTTAATGTTGATTGTTGAAGGTGGTAAGAAGAAGTGTGTCTTTGAGGGTGATAGCACCAAGGGAATATAGAACATTATATTTCTTTGGTTAAGACCAATGTTGTACTTTAAGTGGTAGAGCCTCGTATCTCCGAGTTAAGATTGAATAGAGTGAGAGCATACAAGTAGGCTACACATAAATTTTATCAGTCACATGTAGTGTACCTATAAGAAAGTTAGAAGTTTCAGCTAGCTAAAAGTGGAATGTCCGTAAGAACGAAGCATGGTTGAGAAATATCGCTAAGTTAGAAGTTATTAGTCTTTTTTCTAAAATTATAATATTCCTATCCTTACTTTTGACCTAAGATACTCTTGTTTCATTGTAGGTAGCTTCAGACCAGATATGTCTCATGTTCAACTCTAAGTCGTTCCTATTCTATGATCTTAGACTAGAAAACTGGGATGCTCAAACCACGTTATAATCCTTATTCAGATATCTTACTCAGATCATGTCCAAAATTCTTTTCTCCCTAATGCTATTAGAACTTCTGACTAGGAGTGTTGATGATAACAAATATTCCTTTCGAGAGACTCTATGAAACTTTTATGATATTAGATATCACTTTATAGTTCTAAATCTGTTCATGCCAGGAATACTTCAGTTGAGTTATAAACTTTTAGTATGAGTCGGTCTGTATAACCAACATTTAGTTTACCAATTAGACAGATAATACTTTTCCATCTTTTCATCTAGTCTTACTATCCAAAGTTTCAAGAATATGTCTATTTCATGAGGTAATTTATTTACATCCATGCTAATTGAGAATTCAGTTGAGACCTTACTCCTAGTATAAACACTCCCAACGATAAAAGATATCTAGATTCAGAAATCAGTACCATATTTGTTATCCATCTTCAGAATTCTGCCAGACAGTACTAGTAAGTTCCCAAATTTTCAAACTAGTCAAAGTTTTATTTGGAAATTTAGTCAAAATGTCCATATTAATATCTTAAAATTTAGTGTTGGGGATTACAGTTCTTTTCCTACCCTTTCAGCCAATTTAGTCTTCATTGGAGGACGAATGATCCCAAGGGGGAATATTGCAATACCCAAAAATCTAAAATAATATTATAACCATATGTTAAGTTCATGCAAAATAAACAATCTTGTTTTGGTAGTTTTGTAAGTGTTTTATACATAGATTAAGGCCTCAAACAACCCCTAGCTTATAGACAAGTCAAAACATCCCCCGGCAATTAATTTCTTGTGAAGAATATAACTATAGTCAGCTTCAAATAAGCATAACTTTTGGATTACTAAGAAATTTTGCACCTCAAAACTCTCCATCAGATAATTTAATTATCTTCCCAACTCCTCCAGTTTTGCCTTAATCCAATATTGGAGTAAAATGTTATAGCCAAATTACTGAAGCACTGTCAAAGCTACCGGTGACAACAACTCTAACAACAACTCATTGTTAGAAATAATGGGTTGTTAGGAGGGAGTGACCGGACAAGCATTGACCGAACCCATACAGCCAGTGGTGTTTAATGAAAGTTGGTGATGCCATCTTGTTCAAAACTAATACACAGAATTGTTGGTTTTCTATCAACTGGAATCAAAAACTGTAGTTTTACACAATTCCTTGTGTTTTACTTATTCTATTATACTTATGTATTTAAAAGCTTTACTTCCTACCTTTTTTTGTGGTTCTATATGACGATAAATTCCATGTATTGGTTACCTTCAGGTGGCTGCATTGTTTCATGATGTAGGTTCATAGACACATTTTCGCAGTTCTTTGCAACGGTAGATCTTTGTCGGTCAGAACGCAGAAAGGGGTGAGCCCTCTATCATCCAGAAGGTCTATGTTCTTTTTTACTAGTACTTAGATGATGTTTTTATGGTATCGTCAGAGCCATATTCCGGTATAGAACCTTTCTTTAAATTTGTTAGAAGCTACACAGATTATTATAGACAGAAGTTACATCGCAATAATTGCTTAAGTTTTATTTCATTTAGTTGTTTCTTTCTTTTACTCTTTTTCATTTAGTTGAACTCCTCTACAAGGGTCTATTTCTGCATTTTAGTTATGACTGCTTATTTTGTAATGCTAAGGGGTCTTCTCGCACCTTTATTGGTTTGAGATGCCCGTCATGGATAGGGCCTCGGCTCGGGTCATGACATGCCTCTGGCTTCTCTATCTTCTTTCAGCCTATAGATAAATATACTTCTCGATTCTGAATTTTTCTAACATTTATCCAATGTTTGGTTGTAATAAAATGATCAGATAACTTATTCTGGGATCAGTTATTGCGGGATTGTAGTGTTATTTTTATCATTGAGGGTGGAACAACATTCCCAGGATAGCTTGTTCCCCGACCAGACGAGCCATGATATCTTACTTATTATACAAGATAACTGGTCGTTTTAGCATTACAAATCCGCACATCTACATTCCCCTCAGAATGTTGATAATCTGAGTGTAAAAAATATTTTCATTAATAAAGTATACAACTTAAATGCATGTGTATATGGTCTAGGAGTTTGGCGGCGTATACAACTTAAACTGAAGTGCATATGTATATGGTCATTGGTCAAGAAGTTTAGCAGTTGCAATTGGTCAAGTTGACAGTAAACTACAGTCTGGACTTAAATTTAATGTCCACGGATGTAGGAAAATGATCCCGGTTAAACTTTGCATCCAAACCAAATTTCAACAAAAACAACAGAAATCTTTGAAAATCATTTCCCTTTCATAAACACCGGGCATTGTTAGCACGAATATATCTATCCCCAGGACTTTATAAAAGGATAATGAACTAGCTGTAAAGATCCAAAGTTTCTGACCATCCATAAGCAACTAACTACTAGACTACACCTGACTCCTGAGTACCAGCTAAAAAAGATTCTAAATAGTTCAGTCAATAAATACCAAAGATAATCTAATTTACGCCCCCAAAACCCTCCAATATAACGCTAAGACAACGATCCTCTGGTCTGATGCAGCGTAGTATCGATTTCATCCCCATCCTGACACAAACAATATGTAAAAAAAAAAAAGTAATAAGACAACATATTACAGATTATATGTAGGAAATATGGGCATATATGCTCAGTACGAGAAGCGGAAAAAGGAGCATTGGCTGGTGAAGAAAAAACGAGAGACCAAAACCTCATCAGGGGTTTGGTCAGGCCTGAGGCGACGACCACCAAACAGGACTGCAATGGCATTGAAATCAATAGATTGCTTATCACAGTAAGCATTCATGAGGTCCTTCAGCTGTGTACTTCTCTTGATCCTAAAAAACCTCATAGATCGCTTTCTTGGTTTGGCCAATTCGTAGAGCCTAAAATTTCTGAATGACAATATTCCATATTCCAGTATACAAGATCTATGAAGTTGACCAATTTTTATAGGACGGAAATGAGGTGTTTTTCGGGATCAAGAGAAGCACACAGCTGAAGACCTGATGAATGCTTACTATGATAGGCAATTTGATGAATTCAATGCTATCATATTCCTGTTTGATGGTTGTCGCCTTAGGCCTGACCAGACCCCTGATGAGGTTTTTGTCTCTCCCTTTTTCTTCACCAGCCAATGCTCCTTTTCCTGCTTCTCGTACCGAGCATATATGTCCATATTTTCCTACACTACATATAATCTGTAATGTGTAGACTCTTTACTTTTTTTTACTTATTGTTTTTGACAGCTGGAGATGGATGATGGGGGATGAAATCGATGCTATGTTGCATCTGACCGGTGGAAATTTGGCGTAGTGTTATATTGGAGAGTTTTGTGGCATTGTAAATTAGATTCTCTTTGTTATATAGTGGCCAAACTATTTAGAATCTATTTTTATGGGGTACTCAGGTGGTGTCTAGTAATGAGTTGCTTATGGATGGTCAAACTTTGGATCTTTACTGCTAGTTGATTATCCTTTCATTAAGTCCTGGTGTTAGATATATTCGCGCTAATAATGGTCACAAACAGATGCATTTTATTTACTAACTGGACTTTCAAAACTAACACCTTCCCTTAAACTGAAAGCTTTCAAGCTTTAGTTTTACTTCAGCTTCTTCAACTCTTCCTTAGTGCCGATACCCACCAACCTCCTCAGGTTTTGGAAAGGGAGAAACTTGAGAGGTTTTGCGAAAATATCTGCCAGCTGGTCTTCACTTCGGCAATATTTCAACTCTATCGTTCCATCATCATTGACATCTCGCAGAAAATTCTACTTTACATCAATGTTCTTCCTTCTTCCATGTAACACGGGATTTTTTTAAAGCTTCATAGCAGAGTTTCTATCATAGAAAATTGTAGTTTCTTTCTTGTTTGAACGGTAGTTCTTCAAGAATTCTTCTCAACCAAGCAGCTTGACAAGAACAAGCTGTAGCAGCAACAAATTTCGCCTCAGCACAACAATCTTTTGCTTCCTGGAAGACCATGTAACAGCCCTTGTGCCTAGGATAAAAACATATACTGAAGTACACTTTCTGTCATCCAGATCTCCAGCATAATCACTGTCAGAAAAACCAAGCAAACCTGATTCTCACCCTGCTTGTAGAACAAACCTAAATCCTTAGTTCCTTGTAAATAGCAAAGGATTTTCTTGGCAGCTAGCAGGTGAACTTTGGCGGGCCTCTCCATATATCTGCTTATAAGACTTACAGCATACAAGATGTCGGGCCTTGTGGCATTAAGATACATTAATCTACCTACAATTTGCCGTTAGAGTGTGTTGTCTACATGTCTCCTCTTCCCGCTTTGTTTAGTTTAAGGCCAAACTTAACTGGAGTATCGACGGGACTGCAATTCTTCATCTTGAATCGGTCTAAAATTTCATCCACATATTTCTTCTGCGAAACAAATATACCATCATCAATTGCACTACTTCAAAACCAAGAAAATAATTTATCTTACCAAGAAAATAATTTATCTCTGCTGGTCACCACTTTCCTAATCAAAGGATTGAACAACTTGTACACCTTGGATGTTATAAACCAAACGGCTGGTCACCACTTTCTTAATCAAAGGATTGAACAGTTTGTACACCTTGGATGTCATAAACAAACGGGAGACCCAACCCAAAAGACTAGCCTGACAGGTGGGAGAACCCATTTGGCCTATAAACCCCTTGGATGTTATAAACCAAACGGCTGGTCACCACTTTCTTAATCAAAGGATTGAACTGCTTGTACACCTTGGATGTCATAAACCAAACGGGAGAGCTCAACCCAAAAGACTAGCCTGACAGGTGGGAGAACCCATTTGGCCTATAAATCCCTTAGCATTTCTCTATTTTTTCAATGTGGGACAATTGGTTCATAACAATCACCTTCTTGAGAACCAACGACTTCATTGGTCATGGCTGAGCCCAGATGGTCACGACTGGCAACCCTCTTAGGTCCAGGCCACTACTCCTGGCGCACAGGCCACCACTCCGAGTCGCCGCTCCACGCGTGGATCGATCCTCATTGGTCACGGCTGGCACCCCTCTTGGGTCCAGGCCACCACTCTTGGCACGCAAGCCACCACTCCGAGTCACAGCCCAACGCATGGGACTCTCAATGAAAGCACTTATGTTATAAACCAAATGGGAGAGCCCAACCCAAAAGACTACTCTGATAGGTGGGAGAACCCATTTATCCTATAAGGGGTGGGACAATTGGTTCATAACATTGGATTCCTCACACACACACACACAAAGAAAAACACATCTATAACCTCTATCATCAAGCTTATTTCCTTTTTGCTTTTGGGACATGTGCATAAGAAATGGTGTTGATTTTTAGCTTTGAAATTAGAAAAATAACAGAGAAAGAGTTGGAAAAAAAATAAAATAAGGCAATAGTATTGTCAAAGGGAATTTTTTTATTAATAACTCAAAATATGTATTTATAGATAAATTTCTAACTCCACATCAATTTAAGTTGGGATAACTAATTCCTAATCAAATAATAAAGGGAAAACTAATTCCTAAGTCACATAGGACTCTAATAATTAAAAACTACTAAAAATATCTATTCCTGTTTTATTTCTGAGGCATATTTTCAACAAAAAGACCCAACAATTTTAAAGTGGTCTACTGCCGGTTTTTGTCTCGAGCCGGGGGTCTATCGGAAACAGCCTTTCTACAAAGAGGTAGAGGTATGGACTGTGTACATCTTACCCTCCCCAGACCTCACTATGTGGGAATACACTTGGTTTGTTGTTGTTGTTGTTGTGTCTACTGCTGGTTTCCTTCCGCTCCAAGCTTCCTCAAGAGTCACATATCGAAGTGCAAAAGTGGGACTTCTATTCAAGATGTGAATGCTCCAATTAGCCAAAATTGCTTTGGAACTCTTCCTTGAGCCAACAAGCTACGCAACATGTTGAGAATGGTTCTATTCTTCCTCTTCGCCACGCCGTTTTGTTGCGTGTATATACTGATGTGAGCTCTTTCTGAATGCCACGAGTCTCACAGGAAATCATCAAACACCTTTGAGCTATATTATCCTCCGTGATCTATACGAAGGTTCTTATTAGTGCATCCAGTCTCATTCTACAGACAAGATTTGAAGCTTTTAAATAAAATAAAAACCTCTGAATTTCCTGCAAAATATACACCTGTCTTCATGGAATAATCGTTAATTAAGGTGAGAAATTATTTTTTCCTCCATTAGAAATTGGATTTATTGGCCCACAAATATCCAAGTGTACCAACCCCAATACCTTCTCGGCTGTCCATGACTTACTTTTAGGAAAATGAGAACGATGTTGTTTGCCAACAACAAATTCTTCACCAACGTGCGAGGGAACAATAATTTCAGGAAGCCCCGTCACCATACTCTTCCTTTGAAGGATCTTCAAGACGACCAAGTTAAAGAGACCATACCAAAAATGCCAAAACCACGAAGGATTTTTCACTTCCGTCGTGGAGCAAAATTGAGCATTTCCAATCTTCAAAGGGAACAACCTGTTTCGACTCATTTTTACAATAGCAATAACTCCTCCAGAAGGATCGAAAATATCACGTGTCACTCCTTAAGGTGATGACATACCTTTTTTCTAATAGTTGACCCACATTAAATAAATTGCATTTCAAGGAAGGAACAAAGAGCACATTAGATATGATTTTCACACACCCATTCTTGGTTCTAAAATTTATATTACCGTTTTCCCATTACATTCCTAGTTGAAAGATCACAAAAAGTAACTGTCGATCAGAAAGTTTTCATTTATATCAGTAAAAAGAAGACTTACTTCCAGTCATGTGATTACTGCAGCCGGTATCCACATACGAAATAACATGCTCCTTGGGCTCATTTTCGGCATGAACCACCATTAACAAGGTTTCTCATTAGGTAGCCTAGTACAGCATTCAGAATGATAATGACCATATTTATGGCAAAGATAACATACTTCCTTGGATTTGTCAAAATCTCTCCCTCTGCCTTTGTCGTAGTCATCATTGTCTCTAAAAATCCTGTTGCCATCTTTACTGCATCCATCTCTATTTCCTTCCCCTTCCTTAGAATTGGAAGAAATAAAAGTAGAAGCCTTCAAGGCCAGCTCATCAGAAGTTGAATTGCGGTTCATCTTCAATTCATGCACCAATAAGGAGCTTAGCAATAGTCAAGTGATAAATCACTGATATCTTTTGACTCCTCAATTGAGCAAACAATATAATAGTACTTAGGTATCAAAGAGTGTAATATTTTCTCAAGAATTGTGAAATTTTTCATCTTCTCAGCATGAAATCGCATTTTGTTGCTGATCTCCATTGTTCTAGCGCAGTAACTCATTACAGACTCTACTTCCTTCATCTGCTAAGTTTCAAAATCCCTTCTCATGGCTTGAAGTTGTGTGTGCTTCACACTAGCAGGGCCTTGATATTTCTTTTTCATGGAGTCCCATATATCTTTCAAAGTTTCTTTGCAAAGAATAGATTCTATGATGGGACGCTCGATAGCCAGAAAAATATAATTTTTTGCCTTCAAATCTTTCAGCTTTCTTGCTTTGAACTCTAACATTTGAGCATTCGTCAAGGTTTCACCTTCCGCCGGAGCTCCATACCATCCTCGACAATTGGCCAATACTTCTTTGACCTTAAAAAGTTTTCCATCACATGCTCCAATGGTCATACTGACCGTCAAAATGCGGATTAGTTGCTTGCACGTAATTGCTCTTTGAAGCCATAATCTCACTGTATCTCTCTCTGTTTTTCATTTTCTTCTTTTTTTTTTTGTATCTAGCTGGATCGAATACCAGTAACAGAAAAAAAATATTAGCAGATGTATATATAGATATAGGCTGAAAGGCAATAGAGAAAAAAGAGGCAATATAAGCAAAGGAATTCTTTTATTGACTGAATAAAATGATGCTGCCACTGCAGTCCTTTTATAAGAAAAATACATAGCAAAAATTAAGCTAAATCTTAAGAAATACCCATAAGATTTTCCCCTAAAAACTAGATAACAGCCCACGTCTAAACTACTTCCTAAAGACTAGGACAAACAAAGCAAACGCATTTTATGTACTAAGTGGACTTTTAAGACTGCCAATAAACTCGTCATAAAATTAATACCAGGATTAGTTATTCCTTATTCCTTATACCAAACGAGTCTTAAGGATATTACTCAAGCTGGTCCAAACACTCAAAATAGACGTTGATCTCACTGGATGACACAGAGTAGTTTACTTGAAGTCAGGAACGGATAAGCCTTCTCAATGAAATCATAATCACGTAGTAAAGAAGAAGTGGTGATTGAGTAAAACACTTTATTGATAAGCCGAAGAGAAAGAGTTTCACTGTAACAAGGAGATCAAGTTGAAGAAGGAATTTTATCAATGTAAAGGTTGTACTCGAAGAAGGACTTTAAGTTGACATCAAACTCTGTTACATTAAAGAGTTTGAAGCAAAATAGAAGACCAAGGACGTTGAAGGACTCTTTGGAGAGTTTTTATATGTCGAGGGAGTAACTCATTTCATCACTTATGCACTTACAAAGATATCAACACATCAATGAATTGTCAGTGAAGTTTCAAAGATTGAAGTATCGAAGTTGAACCTGTTCCTAGTACTTAGAGTTAAGGAGTCTTAGACTTTATGTATTAGGTTGGTTCTTGAGTTGTATTGTTTTCTAGTCTCAGGGAAGTACAAACTGAGTTAGAAGCACAGTCTTCAAGTTTGGGAACTCGAAGACTTGGGAAGGCTTGTGTTTTTTGTAGAAATAGGAGTTAGAGTTTAATTTCTAGACTACAAAAGTCTTATAATTTGTTGATTGTTGAGGCTCAATTGCTTTAGTGGAGTTGGGGTTAAATCCTGTATATAGGTCGTGGTTTTCACACCTCTTTGAGCCGAGTATTTTCCACGTAAACATCATTGTGCAAAGTTACTTACTGCTTTAGCTAGATAGGAACACGTTAGTCAACCTATTCCATTGATAGGCAACTGCTAGGGTAAAATAAGTAATAAGTAGGGCAAATACTCTAACATTAACAACTCATGACTTATAATACTAGTTCTTGGGGGATTATAGTAGTGATTTCTTCATTAGATCAGATCGTCTTAGTTAATACGTCTAACACTTATTGAGGGGCTATGCATGTATTAACAATCTTTATTGGGCATAAAAGAAATGTCCTGACGAGTAAATATTAGGTACTATAATGCCCAAAATTATGTCGATACAAGCCAAGACTTACATAGCCTCATACACTATCTTTGTTTATCAAGCATCTAAAAGAAAAGGTTGGAAGAATAATAAGATGAATGGGAACAAACATATTATACAGTAGCTTTCTTTACTAATCAATCAAGCGGGGAATCATTCTACTGAAGAATAAACAGGAATACATGTAGCAATTATAGTATATGATTTTCTGCAAGAAATAAAGGTAATATAAACCCCTCTACTGAAATATAAGGTGAGGCTAATATAGGGAGATTGACAATTCTTGAGAGCATGAAACAAGTACGTGACTGTAGAAATTAATTAATCCCACCTCTTGTATTAGGAACTTGGTCTCTGAAGTTGTAGTAAACAACAAACTGTAAAATAAAGTGCAACACAAATTTACTGTGGAAAAGTCCTTGCCCAATGGAGTAAAAAACCACAACCTGCACTGCGTAGTATTTCACCACCAATCTCCACTAGTTTCAAAGAGCGTTGTTCAAGATTACAACCCTACAATGATAGAACCTAACTCTTTACTGACAACTCAACAGGTTACTACAACTGTTCAACCCACTATATGAGCATTCCAAAAAGTCAAACTCGCTTCTTGTTACAACACCTCACAAAAAAGAAGTCAAACCCACTTTTTGTTACAACACCCCCTAAATAAGAAGTAAACCCAGTTCTTATTACTCACACTTATAATGTTCAATAATAAAAGAGATTACAACTCAGAATGTATCCTATTACAGACTCAAAACTCATCAATTTACTCCAACTGATGAACTCAACAAATACTACTAACTCTAGCCTTAAGCTTCTAAAACTTCAGCATTCAGTAATGGAAACTCGAATAGAAATTGTGAACCAGGTTTCTATTTTACTGTGATGAAGTCCTACAGTTTTTTCTTCGATGGTTATTGCTCTCAAGATGATATATTTTGTGGATATGCAATAGGTTCGGTTCTCAATGATCTTTATGCCATATATATGCTAGAGATTTGTCATACCCTATAATATCATGAACTAGGATTCCTTGTACAAATGGAACTTTATTTCCTATAAGGAATTATGTGATTCCTTTCCTTATAAAGAGAATGTATCATCTAAGGAAAGTTTGACTGCTCTTTAGACTCTAATTCTTTTTTTTATTTCTTTTTTTCTTTGCTCTTTAGCTCTTTCCTTCTTTGCTCCTTTGTGTATTTTTTTCTTTATTTTGTGGCTCTAATATTGCTTATTTGTATTTAATTTCCTTGTGTATTCACGTCACCTATTTTAGGACCTGGTTTACACCTATTCTGGGACCTGGTTCACATGATACGACATAAAAAAGACAACAAGTAGTAATCCAATTTCTTATTTGTCAATCATCAAAACTACAAACATGTTCTTCTACTTTCCAACAATTTCCCCCTTTTTGATGATGACAAACACTACATCATTTATTCTTTGTTCAGGCTATATAACTTCCCCTGTTTGGAATCATTGAAAATCAACAACCAAAGAACTCAACAAACATACAATGAGTGCAATAAAATTTTAACTCATGGCCACTTGAGCAACACTATTCAACACATACTTGTTGACAATAAGGTAAGTCAATCTGAGGATATTAAACATCTTACATACACAATCAAGCCATGCAGAGAAGCAACATAATGAAGTAGACATGTACTAATTTAAGACCTTAGGACCCTAATCAAAAGTGTATCATATCATGAGTATGAAACAAAACATAAGCACCATATGAAAAACTGGAGGCAAACGAATTAAACGATATACACTCGTAAGATAAGTACTAAGGTTGAGAAAGAAGAGTTTGAATGCTTTTTGATACCATTGTGAACTTTCTTTTTTTTCACAATACTTCATTCTAAGGATTCATGATGTCCACCTTTAGCTGAGTATTTTTATCTTCAAGTAAACTACGCATTTGCAAGATATAGGTGGAACAACAATTGAGTGATGAGATCGGACCCCCCTTTTGGAATCTAGTTCAAATGCAGAGAGATCTTACTCCATATAGGTACTTTTATCAAATAACTTATTCTTGATGAATTTCATACCCCGATTGTGGAAGAATATATATGGTTAAGAAATTCATCAGACTTAGTGCAACAATGATGGATTTAGCAACAATAAGGGAACTGATCGTAGTTTTTTCTAAGAAGGTTGTTCCCCCAAGAAATAGTTAGTTACACCTAAAAGGCGAGGCCATGATTTGGGATTTGTGAACCTGGTTCAAATGAGTGAGATGGTTAAGACAATGAAGACACTGAAGGAAAGGGACTAGGTTCCCCCTAATTGGAGCTAGGGTAATTTTAAGACTGAGATCCTCTTTATCAAAGTGGTTTAGGACTGAAGGATGCAAAATATAAGAAAGAAAAAGTAAATTATTGGTGTTTTTCTTGAAAGAATTGTCTTTTTAAGGAAGGATCAGGTTCACCAATGCTTAAGTTCTGTACATACTCAAAGAATTACATGCCTGATGTAAAAAGGGAATCAAGATCCCCTTTTTTATGAGTTCCACCTCAATTTATTAATGCAATTATTAAGGAAACAGGGGTAATATCCATAGACATTTTAGTCACTATCAAAGATGTGTCTGAGGTATGTACCTCTAATAGTACGAGACTAAGTAATTAGATATACATTATATGTCCAATCAAGCATAAAATTGTTTATTTATTAGCCAATTATTAAGAAAGCCAAGATGATGTGTCAATGCTTCTTTATAATTCCAAACTCCAGGAAAACAGAAACCATGTTCACATTGTGTTGAACCCTTTAATCATCCAACGGCTCCCACAATTTTTTTCACTATACATAGTCTCAACACTTGTTCCCTCTGTCTCATATACCTACTCACTAATATGATGATTACCACTGAGCTATGAATTCTATCATTTCAGGAACTTCTTGGTAACTAGGTTCTTCCAGTATTGACCATTCACATCCTCATAATCATCTCCAGCAATACCAAATTTATCATTGTCAACCTGCTCTTCAAAATCACGATCATCAAGATTTCCATTCACAAGACTAATTTTTTCATCATCTTTCTTCAAAACTAAACAAACCAGGTTTTTGTTGCATAATTTTCCCAATTATTATGAGCGAACCTTCAATATTGAAGTTAAAACATTCTTCTTGATTTTTTATCACATTCAACATTTCTTCACTGAATTTAATGTTGGGCAACTTCTGAAACAGGAATTTCATGACTTCTTCATTTAGAACTAGGTTTCACAATTTGAGATTTTCTTTTGTCATGCATCTAAGACGCTCAACAGATTATGTTTCAATATTTTTCCCTTTCCAAAGTCTACCTTGTAACCTTGGAAACACGTGAGTAAGAGAAACTTTCTTGCATTTGGATCTTGTGTCCAGAGCATGTATTATTCATATACCATGATTTTTCTTTTCCTCTCATGTTCACCTGAAATGCTAGTTAAAGATTAGTCTTAGTTACCCAGATTAACTTGGGCCCCTTCCTGTAAATTAAGGATGAATGAGATCTTATCTAGCCCAAAAAGGCAAATAAGAGGATAGCTTCCTTTGAAAATCTACATCGTAAGGACCTAATATTTTTTTTAACAAAATTAGAACGATCCATCTGACAAGAACCAGGTCCCTTTTTGAAAAAATTAATATTTTTATGATTAGCCCGAATTTAACCTTGACATTGATTTCTATGATGGCCTTCCTTTCCACAGTGAGCCCAGAATTTTAATCCATCAAGGTTACGTTGTGAGGACTTGTGTTCTTCAGGTTTAAAACCAATCTTATTTCTAGTGGTGGTTTGACTATCCTGAATTTGAGTTAATAGAGTTGAGGACCTGGTCCACTTTTTATTGTGTTCTAACTCATATTTAGTCCTTGCAAGATTTTCCTGAAGCAACCTTTTCCTTTCAGTAATTTCTTGAAGATTTACAGTCAATTTCTTGATGTCATCTTCCAAAGATTTTTGAAAAGTGGTTGCTTGGATTTTTCATTTAAAGAGTTTTTGAAGGAACAATTTTCTTCATCAATACTTTGATAGTCCATTCATAAAGATGCATAATCACTCATAAGTTGATTCTTCTTAGAGCAAGCAGAATAATAGGTATCAATAAGAACATAAGCCAACCCCACAATCCTAGAACCCAACTCTTAACTCGCAACTCAAGAGTTTACTACAACTGTTCAACCTACTATATGAGCACTCCAAGAAGTCGAACCCGCTTCTTGTTACAACGCCTTACAAACAAGAAGTCAAACCCTCTTTTTGTTACAACACACCCATGAATAAGAAGTCAAACCCACTTCTTATAGTCACACTCATAACATTCAATAATAGAAGATCTTACAACTCAGAATCTATCCTACTACAGACTGAAAACTCTTCAATTTACTCCAACTGATGAATTCAACAAAGACTACTAACTCTAGCCTTGAACCTCTCAAACTTGAGCATTCAGTAATGAAAACTCGAATAGAAACTGTGAACTAGGTTTCATTTTTGATATGATGAATTCCTACAGTTTTTGCTTCGATGGCTATTGCTCTCAAGATGATATATTTGTAGATATGCAATAAGTTCGGCTCTCAATGATCTTTAACCCATATATATATGCTGGTGATTTGTCATACCCTAAAATATCATGAACTAGGATTCCTTCTCCAAACGGAACTTTATTTTCTATAAGGAATTATGTGATTCCTTTCCTTAAAAGGAGATTGTATCATATAAGGAAACTTTGACTCCACTTTAGACTCTAATTCTTTTTATTTCTTTCTTTATTTGCTCTTTAGATCTTTCCTTCTTTGCTCCTTTGTGTGTTTTCTTCTTTATTTCATGGCTACAATATTGCTTATTTGTGCTTTATTTCTTTATGTATTCACGTCACCTATTCTGGGACCTGGTGCACATGATACAACATACAAAAGACAACAAGTAGTGAACCAAGTTGTTATTTGTCAATCAACAAAACTACAAAAATGTTCTCGTACTTTCCAACAGTGACAACATTGCTGAAGACATTTCAGGACCAAAAATTGGAGAGAACTAGATAAACTTAATTAGAATAGTAGGTTCTTACATGATTCTCAAAAGGAATCGTTAGAATCATATATAAGCAAATATATTAAATGTGTACTTCGGAAGAAATCAAACTCTTTGATAAACAATTGTTCGACTAGCTTCAGGCAAATAGTTAGATACTCCTCTTATGGATGTCCAATATAGAAAAGTATTAGAAGATAACTGTTTGAATCATAGTAGCACCTCATCATCCAAAAACATACATAGCGGTGTGACTGAAGCAAGACCATTTGGTATCTCTTATTTCATACAATTGAATCCAAGATTCTTTGATACAATAGTCTCTTAGTACCCATAAGTTAGAAGTGTATGAGGTCCCAAACATATGAGGAATCCTAAAATAGCAAAGAAGTCCTCTCAACACTGAAAGACCATGGTCAAGCCTATGCACTAGCATATCATACATCTGCTCTAGCAACGGTATTTGTCCGTACACCTTAATTGAAATATTAAATGAAATTATAGTATAGCATGTTGAGTTACCAAGCCAATGAAATGATATGAGTAAAAATGCCATACAAGGCATGCCATAATTATTATAGCCTGCCACATAGAGCATGCCATACGATAGTTACCAACTTTTCTCCTGGAACCACTTCTTAGAGGAAGAATTTCAACAGATGCTGAAGAATGACATGATCTGCCCACCAACTTTGGGACCAGGTCCCAAACTAATGTAGGTAGTAGTGAAAAGTAATAAATATACAATGAAGTAACGGCACAATGCACAAATAATATTTTACGTGGAAATCTCCTTGCTGAAGTGTGTAAAACCATGACCTAACACATATGGTTTCCAACCACTTTACTATATTCAACCAACCTCAAATACAGACTCGATGGTTCAAGGATTAACCTCTTAACCCTTCTTCAACTTTACTATATTAAAGAAACCTCGAATACAGACTCCATGGTTCAAGGATTAACCGTTTAAGAACGTCAATACTTGGAATATTGGATTATTGAGGGACATTATTGCTTCTAGTTAGGATGTTGAAAGCTAGACATCAGTCCATAGAGAACTCAAACCTTAGCCATAGGCATGATTTGAATACCTAAGATATTGGTAGAATATCCTTATAAATTGAAGTAGGAGGAGTTTACTAGAATATGAAGAGATTTATGATGATTCTTCCCTGAAACTTGCCACCATGAGAGAATTCGAGAACTACCTTAATTCATTATATCCCCCTAAGATCAAAGTCACAATACTTGACTTGAGGACATATCCTATTATTAAATCTATAGCCACAACTCTCAACAAAAAAGGGGTATCACCATACATATAAACGCTAAACTCCCCCCGATAAACTATCATCTGAAGTCATTGCTTTTTGGGAATGGTACTCTTAAGTTTTTCTAGCCTCTATCACCCTACAAGTCACACTCTTATGAGCAAACACATCCATACTGCTTATCACATAACAACCCATTCTCCACTACTTAAAATACTCACATTAAACCTCTAATCGCATACCCTAACAACTTAACAAAGTTTTTAAAACTGGACCAAGGGCTAACATCATCTATCTATACTTTCCCTTAATTCAGCTTGAAAGAATACCATATAGTAGCTCTCTAGGCCTCCCCATACTTTAAAAAAATTAAGAACATGAACTACGTAAACATGGAAATTATACACATAAAACCTTATCTAACCATTTGCTACTGGAGGTTTGACTTATTTTTATATGCCTAGCACTCTTATCCACTTATTGACTCAGCCACAATTAATCATTTTAACACTAGTCCTCATGTATATATATACCACGATTATCCATTCCTTTTTCCACGAGTTGCCCTAAGCTATTTTACATATCACATCAAGCCTACTAATTCATTCCCACAAACATATATCATTAGTCTTAATCTACTATTTTAACCACCACAATCCATATCTAAAGTTCAAACTTATTTTCTAACACTAATCGGGTACCACCGATGAAGCATGCAATATATTATACTATTCCATCAAATAGGGAAATCAACCCAAATAACTTATTTCACCTAACTACAACCCTCAAGTTCATTCTCTCCACATTATTACTACCACACCTTAAAATCTACTGCACACCTTCTTAGAAGAAGTACTAGTTTACAACTACAGGAGAAAACAAAATCAAGGGGATAAAGTCACATAATGAGGGTAGTCGATCTTAATCTTATAATATAACCCATAATGATCTTATCAATATATTCTACTTTCTCACATTAAATCTACTTACCCATGAATACATTCCCACTATCTTTAAATTTCTGATACACTAATGAGTCTCTACCCATAACATATTGACTAATCTACCTCTTTCCATTTATAGCTTATAAATGATTTCTACAATCACTATAACTACCCATTCTGAGCTCCTTCCCTTTTTATATAAAAAATAATCATAGATAATCACTCCCTCCACAGTCTACCACATAGTCTTCAAACCTTGCTACAATATTAGTGTCACGTCCCTAGACTACCCCCTAGTTGTAACACGGTGCTTGGAACCACAAGTGATCCCAGTCTAACCCATGAATTGGCATACTGTTAAGTAAGTGATATATAACATATTAAATCACATTTTTTGATGTGTAGAAATATAATAATGATTAAATCTGGGAAGAAGTATAACACTAATACAATTTACATTCTGATAAAACTGAAGAGAGAACTGAAATTACATGACTAAATTTGATGAGCATCTACGAATCCTCTACTATACTGACTATAGATAGCTGGGACATGACCCCAACTACCACTAATCAATACATATGAGTAATAAAGTAAAGTACATGAACAACATCTGACTGAAGTCCCTAAAATGGGAGAACTCATCACCTGCTGGCTGGAACTGCAACTGTTTGATCATGATGTGTGGACTATAAATGGTACCTATATTATGAAATAATGTAGCAACATAGACGTATATATGGATTAGTACTTCTGAAATGTACTGATTAAGCGGGGTGGAATGCAATAAGTAAAACTGATTTCATACTTAACCTTAAAACATGCATGTTAAGTGTAAGTAGACTCACCAAGAGACTAAAATAAACTAAAATCTGAAGTAGCTTAAATCATGAGTAACAAACATAATCTGACAAGCTGGTGAATCACTACACTTAGTTTCTTAGAATTTACTTATTGTAGTATAAGTAGAGCTGAAATTGGGATGCTATAAAACATGAATACTTGAACATAAGAAACCAAACATACATGTACTAAGCTAATCTGATTAGGTAAATAATTAATGCCTGGGTGACGGAATGATTGAAATCTAAGAAACAAGATAGGTGGCGCCTCTACACCGAGTAGCTAACATATGTATACGGACTATTAATATCTGAACACTAAATAACTTAAGGGTGAATACTGATCATGTAATACTGAACTATACTTAGTCTAAATAATTGGACTGAAACTTTGGGGTACTGTTCATATGAGATAAGGACTAACTGAACAACATGGGACAACTGAGAATGAATATATGAAAACTGCAATATTGCATAGAGACTGTGGGAGCTATAATCTAACCTACATAAACCCTATGAGCTATCATGGAGTCCAACGTCTGGCCCACGTTGAGGAGGATTGTTCTATAGAATGTGGGCCAAGTTATATAGATATGAGACATTAAACCTCTTAAACTCTAGCATTTAAGTAATGCAAAATCCTACTCCTAAGTTAGGTATGAGACATTAGTAGCAGTCCTTAAGTTCTAGACCTAACTGACAGTGGAGACGCCATCCCAACATTCACTCAATGCTAAATACTACTCCTAACTGAAAGACATTAAAAGACTGATTGGTGCATGCACTGATAACTGATGAGCTCAGGTTATGGTATTCAGAAAATAACTGCGATAACTAAGTCCCTAACAATTAGCAAAAATTTCAAGCCTTAAGCCCTATAAGCATACAACTAAGAGTTGAATCGAGCTAGGATTATTATTGGGTATTACAATATCTCCCTTTTGGGAATATTCATCCTCGAATGAGACTAGTTTGACAGAGAGAATTATATTAAGGTAACTGAGATAATATATTGGACATGCATGACTTGGAACATGATTCCATAACTTATTATGAAACATGATACATGAACTGAATACATTTCTTGAATACATGTAAAAATATGAGAATGGCTAGAAATAAGAGAGTCAACTTATGAGTAACCATTACCTCCAGATAGATCTGGTTTCATAAAGAAAAGATGGGAGGTTTAGGATGTGAAAACTCGGGATATCACCACATCATCCCCTTGGGAGACTTCATCCCCCGAATGATGCTGGCTTGGCTGAAATAACAAGGAAAGACTGAGATGATGCACGGGAATCTTAAGAGATGAATCATGAGGAAATATTTGAATCTAAAACATGATGCATGAACTGAACTGGATTCACAATTTACATGGATGCGAGGAAACTATCTCTTGGAATGTCCATATTCATGAAACTTCAGATAGTAAGACAAGATCAAAAGTTCAAAAACCCTAGGAACTTGTCTATCTGACTACTAAACTAAACTATTGGCTAAACAGACTGAATTATTCAGAAAGCTTATACTCAACTATACATTTCCCTTCAAAACTTCACTTCACTTGAGGCTACTTAAAATATTCACATGGGCACTTATAAATCTATCTACTAAAGTCTGAGGTGAACTGAATTCTCTCACTATGTTCAATCCTACTCGAATCTACAAAGTACTCCACATCACACCATAACACTATTCTGAATCATGAATTCACTACACCCTGCGCTTTCACAACTTCTCATCTCATGAATAATTCTTATTACCACTTCAACAACTATATTTAAACCTCTTACTAGATAACCACTAACACGCAATGCATTCATACACATATATACAAACACTACATTCAATCCAATTTTCATAACCATATATGCACTTCTAAACAAACGCCCATAAAAGCATCTCTATTATATCTTCCAAATCTCAATCACTAATTACTTTAATGTACTACCCCATGAAAATACACACAAAATTTAAACTAACTATGACATCTATCAAAAACTTGGCCTCAATATTACTTCACACTTACAACCTTAGCTAAAGGAAGCATACACCAATCTTTCATAAATAAGATACTTTTTGTCTCACCCATCTAAATAATTATTTCATCATCACTATCTTGACCTAAGGAGAGGTCACTGAATGGTTAGAACTTGAATACCTAAAGCAGAAAAAGAATACTATGCATAACCAGGACACTTAACTGATACCTGAGGAATTGAGTATCCACGACATGGATTTATTATAGAGATCAAAACTGAGGATATACATGACAAAATCTGAATTTCGCTAATAATCTTGAGTGTAGCATGAGTACATGGAACTGAACATATTGTAAAGCATGAGTAGATGAGTCATAAGCTGCTTGACCTAAGTTTGGAGTTCAAAAATTCATGGAACATAATTTGCACTGATGAATGAACTGGAAATCCTTATACTAGGAACTAGAAATTTATATGATTCTATAAAAAGAGCATGAATATAAGCTATGATCATAGAGCTTCCATGTAAGGCATGAGTAGATATCATGATGACTGAAGTACTAAACTTTGCACTGAGATGAGAATGGGTTAGGCATCTTCCTCCCATCCTTATGTTCTACAATATAGGGCATCACTACTAGAATTTGAGAGCCTAACTTGGTTACTTATTCTATCGTCTCCTACTTAGATTTAAGACATCACTTTAAATTTGTAGACCCCTTTTCTAAACTCTAAACTGAACTGTAACCATTTTTACTCTAGGGTTAGAGATATAACAATACTCATAAATAATAACTCAACCTGAAAGACTACACCTAAAAGTGTAAAACCCACTGCTAATACTTTCTTCTGAGATATAACTCTTAACTTTATATAGCCCCAACAATCATCATATAACAACTTAAACACTTACTAAATTAGAATCTTCTTGAGTATCACCATACCATGAGTTCATACCATCTAGAGCTTCAACTCTTCTAACTATTAGCTCAATCATTCAAGATTCAAACATATGTTCTAACACAGAACAACTCAAGGGTACTATCTAAGCATACACACTGTTAAAACTTAGAAATAATACAACCCATATCACCTTGGGTACACCTCTAGATGATACATATATCATCATACTTAATTTTGAGTCAACCAACTTAAATTCTTGCATACACTCATACAAGGCTATTGATTCACCTTTCTTACAACTAGCTCCATGGATACATAATCTACTAAATTCAGATAAACACTTTCCCCACTTTACTACTACTAAACTTCTGGGTTCATGCTTCTAACTATAGATCATATTCAGTCATAGAATTCTAAGAAGGGATCTAAAAGCACACAAACATTGCATTAGTTCATGATTTTCATGAACATGAATGAAATATTTCAGACATTAGAACATAAAGGCACTGGTGGGATCCTTTTAATCCTGCATGCAATCCTATAACGATTTGTGGGGACAGTCTATGAAAGCTCTATTTGTAGTGATTTAAGATTGACTATTTCTATTGCCTCAATAATAAAGCAGGGTTGGCATGAATGAATTAATGTGAGAATCTTCATAATTTCCTTAGAGAACATATCTACTGCAAGATCTAAGACATGAAAGAAGGGAAACATTTTTTAAATGCCCTGCAGCCTCTCGAAGAAAAGTACAGACTTCTTTATACCATTATGTAAGACTCTACAAGACACGACTATATGTTGACACCCTAGGATACTTGAACTTTATACTTTGATACCAAATTTATCACAGCCTGAGACTACACCCTAGTCGTAACACAGTGCTTGGAACCAGAAGTGATCCTAAGATAACCCATGAACTGGCATACTACTAAGAAACTAATTTATAACATATTTAATTGCATTTTCTAATATGCGGAAATATAATGATGATGAAATATGGAAAGAAGTATAACACTAATACAATTTACATTCTGATAAAATTAAAGAGAACTGAAATTACATGACTGACTCTGATTGACATCTACGAAGCCTCTACTACACTGACTATAGATAACTAGGACATAACCCCAACTACCACTATTCAATAGATATTAGTAAATAGTAAAGTACATGAGCAACATCTGACTAAAATTCCTAAAATAAGAGAACTTATCACGTGCTGGATAGAACTAAAACTATGATGTGTGGACTACAACTGGTACCTATATTATGAAAAAATGTAGCCACATAGACATATATGTGGATCAGTACTTCTGGAATATACTGAGTAAGCGGGGGTAAATGCACTAAGTAAACCTAATTTCATACTTAATCTTAAAACATACATGCTAAGTGTAAGTAGACCCACCAAGAGACTAAAATAAACTAAAATCTGAAGTAGCTTAAATTATGAGTCACAAGCATAATTTGATAAGCTGGTGAATCAGGACACTTAGTTTCTTAAAACTTTACTTGTTGTAGCATAAGTAGAGCTGAAGCTTGGATATGGTAAAATATGAATACATTAACATATGAAACCAAACATATATGTACTAAATTGATCTGATTAAATGAATAACTGATGCGTGGGCGACGAAATAATTGAAATCTAAGAAAATAGATAACTAGTGCCTATACACCGAGTAGCTGATATATGAATACGTACTACTAATATCCAAACACTTAATAGCTGATATCTGAATACTGATCATGTAATACTGAACTATATTTAGTCTGAATAACTAGACTAAAACTGTGGGGTACTGTGCATATGAGATAAAGACTAACTGAACAACATGAGATAGCTGAGCATGAATGCATGAACACTATAATATCTAAGAATGCAAGAGCAAGAATAAGCATATTTCTTAAATAATCTATGAACTAAAAGACAGAAATCTGATAATTGAATCACTGAGGGTATGTATACTTTGGTCAAGCATACCTAAACTGAGAATATATTGAATACTATACTGAGACCGTGGGAGTTATCATCTAACCGACATAAACTATGTGAGCTATCATGGATTCCAACGTCTAACCTACATTGAGGAAGGTTGGTCTCTCCTTGCCATCGAAACAGAACCTGAACTATAGTAATAATTAAACTGATGTCCTAAAGGATGAGGGTGTCATGCCTAACTAATGAGGGACCCTTCAAAATATGCGATGGCACCGTAGGTCTAGAACTTAAGGACTGCTACTAACATCTCATGCCTTACTGATGAGGAAGATGCTGTCCCTACGTTCACTCGGTGCTAAATCTTATGCCCAACTTAAAGACACTGAAAGACTAAATGGCACATGCACTAATAACTGATAACTGATAAGCTCAGGTCATGGTATTTCAGAAAATATCAGAGCATATAGATTCTAAGGTAATTATTAATATATAAACTGATAATGCTTAACATGATTATGAATATCCGAGTATACTGATAAGACTCATGAATTAACTGTCTGAACACTTAAAAAACTGAATTTATGTAAAATACATAGATATCGAGCGTTCATAACCCACCAATGCGGAATGAGTACAATATAATATCAATCTTGAAACACTGTAATAAGTGATTATGTTTCAAAGACCCTAACATGGGCATTTCATCAAACATACAAAGATTGTGAACTTGAAAAGCTTTAAACATGAGGATGTAGCATGATTACATGACTAAAATCCTAAATTGGGGATTTACATGAAATTCACTTGAAATAGGACATGGGAAATTCAAATTCATAGAACGAGGAAATCAAATCTTGCATTGCATCATACGTGGACTGAATTACATTTAAATTACCTTAAAAACATGAAATTCAATTTTTATTGAACATAAAAAATACCATAATCATAGAAAATTCATTCTTTAATTGAAAGAAAAGAATTTGTGGGCTCCATGGGTGAAAAGGGACCATGGATGAACTCCCACATACCTTAAGCTTTTAACTTTAAAGAAAAATACCAATCTTGATGCTTTATTAAAGGTTCTTGAACTTGAGAACTTGAATTCTTAGTTTCCTTGGAGAGAAATTAATTGAATTGATGATCTTGGGGGATGAGTAGGGTTTTCTTGAGATGAAAGTTGGAGAAGATGGGTAAATAATACCCTAACTGGTACCCAAATCGTGTTATGAACTATTGGGTTGTGGGAAAAGAACCAATTGCCCATCAATCATTTAAACCAAAAATTTCATAACCGGAATATAGATTAAAGGCTCATCGCAATGCTGTCTTAAATCAGTGGCTTACTGGTTCTGACGAAAATGATTATAACTTTTTGTTAGGGTATCGAATTAAGGTGAAATTGGTATTGTTGGAATGGTAATTCAATTATATACAATTTGGTAGGTCTTGATCTGAAATATTCCATGTATATCAAAAGTTATACACATCCAAGTAGACCCTTGTAGAAGCGAATACTAAACTTTATATGAATCAAAGGCTCTTAGCTCAACTTTGTTCTAAGTGATTCCTATGAACATTCTTCACCTCATAAGCACTTTACACATAAGAATAAATATTATGACATATGCATTCAAATTATAAATCAAGAACTAGATGAAACACCTTCACCGCGATGCAATGTATGTGCCAAAGGGAATGTCACCACGACGCGGCCCTACCATAGTGACTTGCTAGATTCGTGATCCAAACATGACCCAAACCTTGTCTGAAAAAATCCTAAACTCCCTTGAGACATACTTCTTACATCTTTGAACATTAATTAACTCAAAAACTAATGTCTCGGGGTTGAGAAGATGAAAATGAAAATCCTCAATGTTTAGGGGTCTTGAAAATGACTAAATCCCCAACACTTAGTGAAAATTTCAAGCCTTCAGCCCCTTAAGCATGCAACTAAGCGAAGAATCTAGCTAGAATTAGTACGGGGTATGACAGTTATCCAATCATCATAAAAGGTCATACCACCCTCTACTTAAAGGTCACACAACTATATCTACCTTCTTCAATACTTACTTCTAACTTCAATACTTATGGCTTCATAGCACTAACTTTGGAACCATATTATTTCTCATAGGTTATGTCACCTTATCACATACTACTACTCGAGTGAAAATACTGTTCCAACATTCTGACATATATCATAACCAATAAGCATGACTTCTGTAACAAGGATTTTGAAAGGGACTGAATATACTTCATACCTCAAGCTTAAATGCATGATTGATATAGGTAGGGGTATAATCTTAAATAAACCAACTTTGAATCACTAATGGACTCCTCTCAAGTCCATGTGCAATTTCATAACCTTTTATGACATAATTAAAAAGGACCAAATTATTTGGACTCTATAATTTTGTACTTAAATTGCCTTGACAATGAGACATAGATAATAAAATCAGAGTAAAGAATAAATTTGGATAACGTCCATATGGACAACACAATGGCACGATCTAGAGTATGAAAGAATGGGAAACATCTCCTAAATGTCTCATAGCATTCTCCTTATAATTATGGTGCACTGCACACTCATAAAAAGGACTCTAATAGATATGGATTAATAGATACCCTGGAATCATGAACCGTGTTATGATACCAAGATTTTCATGACTTGAGCTGAGACCCTGGCCATGACAGGTATCTTGAACCACAATGGATTGAGAGACCCCTTATCATACTATCATAAGCACAATCTATACATTTATTAAAATGCAGAATATATAATAAAATTGAATGGAAACTTATTATCAAAAATATGTCAAAGAAATTATCATAATACAGTACTCAAATTCTATCTATGAAACCTCTAATGAAAACTAACTATCTTGGCCGGGACAAAGCCCCTAGCTGGGCCATATAATGAAAGACTCGACATATGAGTAAATGTCTTCCAAAAGATGGATGGCTGACTAATTCCTTCATATCCCTAGTTTTCTACTGATGTGATAGACCATAAGACTGTGCCTCAACACCTGCACTATGGGGGGTCAATACTTGGAGAGTATTGGTAAATAATAACATATACTTCATATAACATAATTGAGAGCAGTTTGGAAAAAAATTGTCATAATATATATAAGAACACATGGGCATAATGTGAAAATCTTTCACTCATACTTGTAAAACATTTACTCAACTCTTTCCTTTAGTTCTAAGCTAGATGGTACAACCTATATTTCTAAAATTCTATGGGCTATATGGAATCTCCTCTTGAGTTGGCGGCCAAGATCCCAACATAAGTTTTCTGTAAGGGCTGGAGTTCTGATCTTTACTATGATAAAAGGTTGTCTCCAACGTACAATCCCCTATTTCAGGGAAAAATAAAACACGTGTTAGTAAAATATGGTTTCTGGAAATGAGTGATCTGAACTAGTGCCTTCTTCGGGTAACCATCTAACTCTGTTTAAGCCCAATTTTAGCCTCTTAAAAAACTGCTTCATACTTATAAACAATTCTTATCTTATTCAATTAAGGTCATATCACATTAGGATATCGTCATACCCAGACTTGCAAGCCATATCATATCGTATCAAATTCGCATCCCTTCTTATTCATTCAAAAACATATAAATGACCAACAAAATATTTAAACATGATATGAGAGTTCTTTTTCAAATATCATGTGAAAAAATATACAGAACAATCTCTTTTCAATACTGTAACATATGGTGGTCAATTCTTACATAAACCACATGCAATTCTTTATTTAGAAATAATAGCATTTTGAATTATAATCACCTCTTTGAAAAATACGTAAAGCAACCATACAGAATAAGTAAAGATGCATTTAAACTCAAGGATCTTCCTTATTCGTAAAACAACCTCAACATTAGTTATACATAAATCCCATGATAAAAAAGAGGCTTATAATTCATGCTCCAAACCCAATTCACAATTCATAACATCCTAAGACCATAGATTTTATCATGAGGAATGGAATTTCACAAGTCATGCTCATAAATCACTTTTCAAATTCAAATCATGTATTCACAATATTATAAATCAAGATTATGAAAAAAAAACCCTTATAATTACATACTCTCATCAAAACGGGTTTATGATGCATGCTCTTTAAATGATTTCCAAAACCCATTACATATACATACATATATATCTTTAAAACTTGTTAAATAAGTAAAATTTATGCCCATCAGAATTTAGGATAGTCCTACATACCTTTTTTACGGAGAAAAATCAAAAAGAACGTAGAGAGAATTGTCCTTGGAGATCAAAATCCTCTAACCCTAGGTAGTTTGTCCTCTCTTTCTTATCGGAATATGATTTGGGGATTTTGAGAAGTGAAATAACGTGTGTTACAACCTAAATTTTGTCCATAGATGATTAGGAATGGTTATAGAATGATAAAAGACCTTATTACCCTAAAAATAACTCAAAATAGAACACTTTTTGACACTCGAGAAAGGTTAGGCAGCACCAAGCCAAAGAAAACCTAATGGTTTATAGATCATGTACAAAGAAAACCATAGGTAGTGTGCTTTGGTGATTGCTCCGCAATGCAGAGCTAACGCAGACCCTGGACAGGGTCCCACTCAAACACTAAAAACATTTGACTCCAAACTTGAATTGACAAATAGCTGGTGGCATTGGAAAAAAGACTCAAAGGTATTTAATTTGATATATTATAGGGGGAACAAATTGTCATATTCTAGGAGTAATGGTCGCTGGAAATTGATCCAAGAAAAATCATCGATTAAAACTCAACCGGTATGAAAGTGCTTAACTTAACTTTGAGCTTAGAGAATTTTATGATGTATACTTATCTAGAACGATGTTATCACACTAGAGAATTGTTATTCACGCTTATTTCAAACTAGAAACCATTGTATTTGGGTCTATGTACATCAGAAAGATAGTTTAGTTTTAGCCCAAAAAAAAGTGGGGTGTTACATCTCTTTCATTTTTCTACCCCTAGTGGATCCTGGTTTCTTTCCATCGCTCCCTTGGCCATTTCCTTCATTAGTGGAAAAACAGTATTAGCTTTTAGCTTTGTCTCTCTTAGTGGCTACACTCCTTGCAACATCCTCATCACTCTCATGTTCAAACTCACTATCACTCTGAGTCTTCTTAGACTCCTCCGCAAACTCAACATCTGTTGTGGCTAAATCAAACTCAACTACAACTTTCTTTTTCAAGTTTTTCTTCTTATGGGTTCTATACTTACTTTCATCTAGGGAAACCTCCATCATATTCTGGGAACTCGACCTGGTTTGATGGATTTCTCTAGCTTTTGATGGAAGCCTAGCAGTGAAAAACACACTTTGTTTGGTGACTTTTCATGACAATGGTTTGTCATCATCATTGTTAGTGCTTGTTTTTTCTTCATCAGACTTGTCAGTCACTTTAATATATGGAGGGGAGGGGGGGGGGAATCTCACTTTCTTTCTCAATAGCCTCAAGAGGATCATTTTGTCATCTAGTTGACAGGGATCCGGTAGTGTTATCCTACTTTGGAGGAATAAGAGAACCAGTTTCTTGAGAAGGATTCTCTCTTAGAGTATTTAATTATTGAACAACCATTTCCTTACTCATGGAAAAAATGTTTGACGGGTTTTCTTTTTTTAGTAGGAGGATCTTCATCAAATATGTGCTCATCGATGGAATAACTATCACGAGTGCTTGAAGGGACAGGGTTATCCAACATGGAATTTTGAGATAGTAATGTAGATGGGAGAGCCAGAGGACCAGGTTAGGCTGAAGATTCATGAAGAGACTCTAACCCTTTTTTTGACGAGTGTAGAGATAATCATAGGAGTAGATGGGGTATCCTAATTGACTGTCATTTGAGGGGAGGATAGTGATGTATTTTTAACTTCAGCAGGTGCAGAGCGATTGACATCATTTGGAAATGAGGGTGGAGTAAATTGAAGTATAGCAAAGGGATTGTGCAAATCAATATCAGTAAGGGAAGATGGAGAAGAATCATCTTGAATTAGTTTGGCCCATTCGGCCAACTTATTTACTAAATATGGTTGTTCCGCTTTTGTTATTGCACCATAGGTGCACATGAGCTGCTCCTCTCATGTTGAGTTAGAAATCAAAGAGTTGCTTCTCTAAATATCATCCACTTGGCTAAATACATTTTTTTTCTAATACTCAATTTGATAAAGACCAGTGCTAATGTTTATGTTAATTCTTTTTCTCTTAGTTTATAATCTATTTATATAGGAATCAATAATAGTACATGGAAAAATTAAGTACACATAGGTTCGGACCCACATGAAACCTAGGGGTTCATCCAAATCCTATGAATTTGGAAAATTACACTTTACATATCTATACTACTTTAAAAACACCAACTCCAAAATTTTAAAGTGAAATTACGTAAATGTCCCTAACTTAAAATCCACTAAATTTTTATTTAATCTTTTAAAAAAATAATAAAAAGACAAACCCTACAAGGACCTAATTACCGGATAAAAAAAAAAGACCAACCGACTACTGCTTAGCACCCACCCCTATCAAAAAACACATCGTTTAACAACAGGTATGCTTCCATATGAAGAGATGTACTAAGTACTTAGACTATTTAGTGGTAATATTTTTGTCAATTTACAATGAAAGATTCAATACGATGATGTTGTCTGCTTTGGGGATTTTCTCGATTCTCGTCCAATTTCACTGATCATATTTTACATTAGTAGCTTTACAAGGTATAGCGTTCGCAGATTGCTATTACTTGTTTCTTCTGTTTTTAATTGAGTCCACTCATGTTGCCAAATATCTTGGTTTCATCCAGATATTGTTTGAGAGCTTTTACAGATCCGATAAGCTTGCAATGGGCATTATTCTAGGGGTTTTCCACTGTTCCTATTCGTCCTCCATCACTGCTATTCTTTGGCTCCTTTTTTTTTAATGTACTCATTAACTATTTTGTGTCACTTGCATAGTCATTTTAGGTATGCATAAGAATTGAGATATGCTCTATGAATAAAAATTGTAACGGATTCATGTTGCTTCAATTATTTTAATTACCTTTCAAGTTACTTATGTTCGATATTGGATTGGACTAACTGAGTCTTACCCTTTTTGACAAGTCAATTTGTTACTTATGTTCGATATTTTTGACTGCCTTTCAAGTTACTTATGCTCGAGATTTTTAAAGATTTTACTTTTCCATAAAAAAATTACTATTGGGCTCGTAGTAGCGGTAACAAGGTTGATGAGCCTCGAGGTGAGAAAGATGAGAAGGACTAACACTCGACTCCATCTGTAAGTTCATAAAATTGTATGTTTGCTTGGGAGAGAACATGTAATAGGTTTTTATCAAAATTAGCTTCTTTTTGTCTAACTTTTTAGTGTATTTCTGTAATGAGCGTGTCTGTATGCTGCTGGGATTATAGATGACTCCTGGAAGACATGTGATAACTTCCAATTGGTCGTTTTAAGCTAATTTTAATTCAAAAAAATTATAAAGTAGATTTTCTTTAAATTGAATGAAATTCCACTTCAGAGGAAAAGGTAGCAACCAGTGATCTCAACATTAAAAAACTTTTGGAGGAAATCATTTTGGTAAGTCCTGATGAAATTTTGGTACTCAAGTCAAACTAGATGACTACATGATCATGTTGAGAACTAAGCTAAAGTAAGAAATATTTTAGTACCATTATTTTCTGAAAACAATCTGAGAATGCTTTGGACCTATTTTTGCTTTGCCGAAGGAATCATAAAATTAATTTATCTCTTTAACTATTTAAAGTTTGTGAATTGTAAAATGAACATAGTATTGCTAGCAGTGCTCTTGTTGAAGTTGTCAGTTCTCAGTTGCAGCCAAGAAGCTATGATTGTACCATCACAACTTGCGCTTTCTATATGTCTAATGCCTTGTGTGTGGGAAGTATCTGCCACAGAATATTAAGAAAAAAAAGTGACTGAATTGAGTATTATTGAGACCTTTAATTGAAAGAGAACCTTAACGATGAAAGTTAATTTGGTTATTCTGCGATTTTACAAAATATGAAGTTGAGAAGTCTTAACATATTCTGGTACATGTAACAAGTGAGATTTGGAGGCCAAAAATACATTTGAGTTGCAGGAGATTGGGCCAAAAATTGCAAAATAACTAAAGAATTATATTTTGCTCTTATATTTCTTTCTTGGCCCCTTTTTTTCTTTATGGGACGGGCAGTTCCATGACTTCCATCCTACAAGTTCTATAAATGAAATTGGCCTCATAAATCAAACTTGGATAAGATTAGTTTGCATAAGGTTTTTATGTATAATTTAGCATCTTATGATGCTCCGTTTTGATGATATTATCTATCATATCCTGCAAATTCTCAAAAGATATCATGACCATCAGCGGATTGTTGACCATTTAAACTAATGAAACTCTAAATTTCTTGCCGATCAACTATAGAAAGAAGGGGGCTAAAGTTTAACAATGTGTTTTGTACTTCTTCAATCAAGTTTGTTCCATATTTTCTGGTGATTAATTTTATTTCAATGTGTATACATCCTAATGTATCAGCCATTTTTTCAGGTGATTACTCGACATTACTGCTATGACATTGATGAAGAACAGTCACCAAGCCTTGCAGATCGTTTCAGACTGGTCAGCAAACTTTGATACGATTTTTTATTTCGTTAAATCTTGTACTAATATTTACTATGTGTCTGAAGTGTTTGAGATGATGTATTGTCAAATTTTATTTCTTTACCTTAGTAATTTAAACAAACTACATTTAAAACGCTCAACTTTATACGACCTTCTCTGTGTAGTTCAAATAGGTACATAGAATAGGGATATCATTGCCTCATCAGTTATCATTTAGTTAGAGAAAAGTATGATTCATTGGAGAATAACTACAAAGAGCCAAATCATGTTTATACACCATAAAACAATTAACGTGCAGAATATATATTCTTTATTTATAGTGTTTTATGTATGTTTGGGGAACTATTGACTCTGGTTTGGATGCCTGATAAGGAGAGATCAAAAATTAGATTCGAAAACCACACTCTGCCTCATCTTTTTGTTAAGTTTTATATAATTGTTAAATCAAAATTCATCTTCAAATTCCACCGCTGCTTTCTGACATCGATGCTGCCTATAGGACGCAGCGGCTTGATCAGTCACTCATAATTTTCAGTTCAATATCTCTAGATACGTTTTTGAATGCTTCAATAGTGGGGCGATAATTTGAAGTGTGATTTTAAGGCTTTTATATTTGTGTGATTTTAAGGCTTTTATAGTTGTTGTATACTGGAAGACGGGACAAAGGTTCCGGTGCAGTACTACAATATGATGTCAGTGGCAGATTCACATATAGAACCCTCACTGACTCATGGTTTCAATGCAGAGAATATTGATGGCGAGTGGTGGTGCTGTTGTTGATCATGGAGGATATTACGTTACCAAGTTGATGCTACATATGTTTTTCCCTTGATGTACGTGCATAGCATGTATGAAACACTGGTTGGTGATCTAAATGTAAGACTGTTTTCTTTGAATGGAATGCATAAAAACACCATGGGTGTGGACCTTGAAGCAGCTACTGGTTTATACAGAAAGCTTGCAAGAAAATTTTCTTTGAAAGGACCTTTGTATATATAAAAGGAACGGGATTCGGCGACATCTTTTGAAACAAGGGCAAGGTTTCCTAAATTAATTATACAACAGGAGAAGCATGTCCAATTTTGTGGGTTTAATGGTTTAGCTAACAACCTCATATATAGATGATGATGTAAACAACTGTAGACATGAATCAAAATCAATTTCCACTGTCACTGGTTTGTGACCATTCACTTCCATACAATATTTGAAGACCATAGCTTTGACAGGCTTTCACTGTTATATGTTATTACTTCATTTGAAATATAATTTATTTGTTGTATCTTTATCTTCAGTGATAAATGAAATATCGTTTCTATGGTATAGGTTTATTGATTGTGATCATATAATGAATATTGTGCCTTGCATGTATGTTATGATTAGGATCAAGAATGTCATATTAGTTATTTGTTTTAAACAAATTAGATTGGTTTGTTGTTTAAAACATATATTCAAGAAATTAAAAATTATGTGTTTTAGAAATGATAGTTTTTGTGCCCCTTCATTATTTACAAAAATCAAAATCAAAAGGGTCTTGATCGCCTTTTAATTAATACTCTAACACTTGAATAATTATATTTTAAGTCAAATAAACAAAATTTCTGAGAAATAAAAATTATTATGTCCGTTGGGTGTGCGAACAAAAGCCTCATATTTGTAGTTGAAAGTATTTGTAAATTACATGAAAGATATAGAATTTCTTAATGATGTGAGGTTTTATGGGTCAAACTGTGTTGGCTTATTGTAAAACAGACAATATCGCACCATATTAGCGTACATTTGGGCTAACTAAGACCAACAATTGGTATCAGTCTAGGTGCATTCCCGTCTGATTCCTGGCTCATGCTCCAGTTGGGCCTAAACGTGAAAAGGGTCTTGAGTGGATTAAATTCCCACAATAATTGGCGAATAAATTGATGTTATGCTTATACGTATTTGGATAATCCTCTCCTCATTAACTAGCTTTTAAGATAGAGTATGGCCAAAGTACGATGCACTAAGCTTTTGTTTTTACCATGGAATCCCTTTATTGATGCGGACCTGACTGAAAGATATATATATATATATATATATATATATATATAAGAGATACAATAATTTTATTTTTTCTTGGGAAAATCTCAGCATAACTATATAATTAAGATTTTAGGGTTCCTTTTTATAGGTGCCTTTGATATCAAATCATTTAACCTCAACAAAGAAGTCTACTTACAATGATCCACGTGGATCACTAATGAAATTTACACTCTTTTCTTCCATATATAATTATTTATCTAAAGCTTTTTTATTATTAATTTTGGTATTACTTTATAAAGTCGTATGATACATGACTTGATATACACGTGCAATGCACGTATCGAGAAACTAGTGAGATTAAATTTATGGGTTAGGTACATATATTATATATTTAACCATCTCAACACAGTAGTAGCGTGAAATGCAGTGACTTAACAAGTTTAGTTTTTGCCCAAATATCCAGGTTTGAATCTTGCTAGGTGAACTTGTTTTGTGTGGTCCAGGCCTATTATTTGTAAAGCTTTGTTGTTAGCTGTCTATGTGGGAATACACTGGGTTTGTTGTTGTTGTTGTCGTCTTTGTTGTTAGCTGACAAATATTGACTCACGTTCTTTCTCATTTTTCCTTTTTTTTAAAAAAACTAAATAATTACTCTCTTTCTCAATTTTTTGCTTATGGGTTTCCTTAAAATACTAAATTAATATATAGTAATAATTTAGTCAATACATTGATTTCAAAGTAAATTTTATTTTATATTATATATAAATTTTTAATAACATATTTAATTGAGGAAAAAATTATTGAATTTAAGCCTGCTCATATATGGTATGACCTGTTCATATTTAATTTAGTCTGCTAATTAGGCAGTACAACTAGTATGCTTACTTTTTTGAAATCCCTAAGCGAAAATTCTGGATCCGCCACTGGGTACACATTCATGATATTGATATATATATATATATATATCAATATATATATATATGTATGTATGTATATAACAAACCAATACAATTTAATAAAATAACATTTACTTGTGGTAAATCTATTTTTGGTATAAGTTTATTTTATGAAGAAAGATTTGTTGAAGATAAAAGCAAATATGGAAAAGACCAACAAAAGGACTCGCAGCAAAATGGGAGGGTCACTTGGTCAGATTGAAGTTGGTGAACCTGGAAGATAAGTTACTCTCTAAATACTTGTGGTTTCGAGCATCTCCGTAGCCCCATCCACCGAAGAATATAGATACACCAAATAACAACAAATGAAGAGCAATTTAACAAGTAAAAGATAAGGAAAAGGAGAAAAAGAACAGGTTACTCACGTTTGTGCTGAAATCTCAATACAAAAGGATCATACCATGCATGGAATTGATTAGCCAAAGCAAGAGGCATATGAAGTGGAAATTGAATGAGGCGGCATGGTTCAGGTGTTTTAGGGTTGAAGATTAAGAGTGAAGTGGAGTATCCTTTAGGAAACACTACAAACGAAGGTTTATGTAATAGTGTAGTCGGGTGGACTGGGTTAGGTAGATTGGGCCGGGTGGGTGTATTAGAGTAGATTTTATTTTGATGTTTTTTTTGGAAATGGGTTGGCCCATTTTGTGTCAAGGCTATGTTTTATGATTTCTAATTAATTAAAATCCAGAAAATCTAAACCATATATATATATATATATATATATATATATATATATATATATATATATATATATATATATATATATATATATATATATATAAAAGATATTATGAGAGAATATATGAAAGAAAAAAACTTATTCCCGATCAAGGATTATTTTATTAAGAACAATTTGGGGAAGATCTCAGCAACTATGAAAAAAAAAGGTATTGATAAGAAGATATGGAAAGAAATAACTTTGTCAAGTCAAGATACAAGAATCATGAAAAGAATATTTACTACTATCCCGCGGAAGGAAGTATTCTACATAAGAAAAAAATCAAGATCAATTTGTTATTTATAATCAAGTTCGCAAAAGAGTCAACATTCGAAGTCATCTATACCTATCCAAAATCAAGAAGATGAATGTGTTTACATTCAAATCAAGATGCAAGGTGAAATGAAGAGAATTTTAAAATTCTCATGGGTTACAAAATAAGAGCTCATGTTTACTAACCAAAAAAAAATTGTATTGATAAATTATTGGGAAGAATATTTATTTATTTCAAAAGAAAATATTTTATAGAGATATTTAAATTTGAGATCTATACCTATGAAAGAAAGCTATCGGATTTACAGTATAAAGTAATGAAAATTAAAATGCTGAAAGATATGTTATTGGTGCACAAATAGAATTAAAATATTCAAAAATATTATTAAATACTTATTGGAAGGAGATAGCATGAATTATTTTGAGAAATAAATCTACTATGTTGATCATGAAATACTACATCATCAGTCCAAGGATGAAAATATTTTTTATGTGATATTAGAAATCTCACATACAATGGCTGAAATTATTTAGACAATAAAATGATTGTTTGAGATTATTTACTGAAATATTTCATAGAATTTATAATGAGGGGCTATATATAGAAGAATAATCTTATGGGTCTTCTACAGGGGAAGATCATTCTTGAAGTTGTTCAAAGTACCAAGAGATCCTTTATTCGAATATCTACAAGAAAACTAATTAAACCTGTACAAGATCGTGAAGTGAAGAAAATCAAGCATAATAGTTGCAACTATCATAGCGTGTCTTGTAAAGAGGAGAAAAAGAAACAACAACAATCACAATTTATTGTGAAGAAAAATCTTTTTGACTACAGAAGATCAAGAAAAAATCTGCACAGATTGTTTGAAGATTCAAGAAAGTATTACAAGTACTATAAATATAAGAATTCATTAGTGAGGATATACATAGCCACACTTACTTTCGTCTCAACCACTCTCAAGTTTCTTTGTTCTACGCTTTATAAGAATTGTAATTCATTATGGATTTGCTGTGTGGTCTGATGTCCATAGTTTCATGAAACTTTCAGTGCTAAAATAAGGAAATTATGCACGTACTTATTTATTTTTATTAGACGTGACATGTTTTTTTTTTCTTTTATAGGAAAATAGGGTTAGGAGTAGAGAAGGAGCAAAAAGAGATGAATGGAAGCAAGAAAGCTACCTATAGGCCATAGGTAGTACCTGCGAGCCCGTAGGATGGGTCTATAGGTTGCAATCCCAAAGTTCTAAAAGTTGATTTCTCTGTCTGATTCCTACAAAGACTACCTATAAGGCGTAGGTAGTACCTGCATCCCCATAGGTACCCCTCATAGGAAGAGTTCTAAAGATCTGGAGATTACTCTAATTCCTACAAACCCATACCTACCTACGGCCCGTAAGTAAGGTCATAGGTTGGTGTCAACCCTATTTTTCTACTTTGTTTTGAATAGATTTTTGGGTTTCTAGTGTATCCATAAACACCCATGGGATGTTTTATTATTAGATTACTCACTTTACATACTAAATACAATGTTTTGAGTTCTAAGATACACTTTTGATTTTATAATCGTTGTTCTTGGTTTTTAGGGTTTGTTATAAAGTAGAGATTTTGATTTTTATCCTTATTATTCGTGAGATCATTCGTATGATTTTAATTATAAATTCTATATATTTTCTTGCAATCATGAGTAGCTAAACCCCATAACTAAGGTTTTGGGAACCAGATGGATTAGCCAAACAGAGGAAGTGCAAAGTCATTATAAATTAGTGATTGTGCATGTATTGCAGTTTTTTTTCTTTGAGTGATTTCTTATTGCAGATTTTAGGAACCCACTCGTATCTAAAAATAACTCGAGAAAGAGCTATATATTAGGAAAATAAGATCACAATAATAATTGAAGCTACCAACCTTCATCTAATTAAATTAAGACCAAGAGAAGATAGTTAATCTGGATCTAAAACAAGGATTAGTAATATGACACTCTAAGGCCGAGAAGAGATGAATGAAATTCCCCCAAACCAATGTCAAGAGACAGTTAGGTGATACATAACTTGTTAGATTCTTCATGTAAGACACCAAGATAGTTTAACGAGCATGATACGTCTGTGAAGTTAAGAAGTTGCGGAGAACACAATCCTAGTGATTGACTCATGCTGATTAGAACCCTACTTGTAGAATGGTTAGCATTACTACTATTCTTACCAAACCCCCATTTAATCTCTACACTTTTCAACTACATCAGGAAGATCGTGATAGATTTTTGTCCTATTTCATATGGGATCGACCCCAACCATGTTAGGTTTTATATTTGACAAGTAATCATGTTATACTTTTTAGGAGGTGTAATTTGGGCAGTATTAAACTTTCGTACCATTGCCAAAGACTACAATTTTGAATTGACATTGTGATTTTGTTGAGATTACTGATTTTATTTTTCTACTATTCTAGGTATATGCTGATGTATGCCTAGTTTTCTACATCAAGAAAATACCCTGATTTCATTGAATTCCAAGCATGAATGGAACTTATGATAGAATTATAAGATGGAAGAACATAATCATGTAGCTTGGCACGATATGATTCAAGATAAACTAAATGCCTTGAATCTCCCATCTTTGTAGGTTGTTCTAGAAACTATCATGCAAACCACTGATCGATTAATATCTAAAGAGAATGTAAGGTTGGAAGCTTCCCATCGTACAACTCGAGAGAAGGAAAGTTCTAGACTATAAGATAAGCTACGATCAAAACTCGATAGAGATAGATCTTGAAGGGATTGGATTCAACCACCCGTTTATCAGTACTTACCAGATTATGATGATTCAGAAGAATATATGGGGTATGTTTAACTAGCTAAAATAGAAGTATTATTCCTCTAAAGTTATCCCAAGGAATATAGTTTGAAATTATGAGTGAAATAATTCAATATCTTAATCTGAAGAGTGTGTTTACTGGTTTGCTAACTGATGATGCAAATATGCACATTATGAATTTTGTGAGGATTTGAACTTCGTATAATCTATCGGGGGTGAGTCAGGAATCCTTAAAAATCAGGTTATTTCTATTATCTCTTATAGGTGAATCAACATTATGGTTAGAAGATTTCCCTCATAGATCTATTACCACTTGGAATGAATTGAGGGCACAATTAGACTAATTTTTTCCTCCTTTAAGAATGATGCAGTTAAAGGATGAGATTTATAATTTAAGCAGTTATATTTAGAGGCATTATATAAGACATGGTTTAGGTTCGAGAAAAAGTAGATAAATATTCCCAATCATAGATTTTAAGGAAGGAACCTACTGGATATATTTTATAGAGCCTTGAATGCAAATACGAAGGTTGTGGCTGATACTATTACTGGTAGGGCTTTCATGAGTCTTCACTAGGAGCTAGCTGTGGAAATCATAGATCGGATTTCTTGAACCAAACAAGGGTGCCATACTCGTGAAGCAAAAAGTGGAATTGATACTTATGGTATTGGAGCCTCCAGTGAGAAAAGAGCCCAAGATAAGACAGTGGCTCAAGAGGTCGCACAATTTAGGACTCAAATTGGAGTTCTTATTATGCAATTTATAGCTTTTGGAGAAGAAAAGGTGAATGCTGTGGGTGCACAAGGTAAAGCTTCTAAGCATTAAAAATCGAACACTAAGTAGGAAGTGAAGAACTTTGCTAGAGAGTTGACATGTTTTTGAGCCAAGGGTTACGGGTCTGATCAAAACACTTAGAACTCGAGGCAAGGGAATCAAGGTCGAAATTACTATAAATATAGGTAGATGTACAAGATTTTAATGGTGATTGGGGGAGAAAGGATGATTATTAAGATAAGAGAGGTGTTTATGTTCCATTAAGGAACCATGATGTTGACTCAAGAATAGAAGTATTGTTGGCTAATATTGTGAAGGGTTCAAAGAACCAAGAGAGTTGGCTTAAGGAGATTAAGGTAGACATATCGGGATTGAGACAAGAAGTAGAATAGCATGATACCGCAATTAAGTAGCATAAGCAGCAGTTTGGGCAGATATCACTGATTTTGAATCAGTGTCAATCGAGAACTTTTTTGAGAAACACTATACAAAATAAAAAGAATGACAGTCACTTCCTAGATATCACTACTTTAAGTTGTAAGACAACTATTGATCCACCTATACCTGTGGTTGATAAGGTAAGGAATGATGTTGAGGATGTTGATGATACACCCAAAGTGGAAACTAAAATGTTGGTGACTATTAGGGAGATGTCAAAAGAATCGATGGATGTGGAGAAAAGAGCTGAGAATGATAAAAGAAAGGAAAGAAGGTTGAGAAATATTGAAATCCCTTCCACAACCTCCCTACTTTTTCCACAAAGGTTGAAGAAGAAAGCAAATGAAGGTAAATATCAGAAATTCATGTCGATATTTAAGGAATTATGTGTGAATATCCCTATTGTTGAAGCTTTGAAGAAGATGTCTGAATATGAAAATTTCATGAAGGATTTTGTTAGTATGAAATGAATTCTGTGTTTTGAGATCACTGATAATATGCACCATTGCAGTGTTATTGCTTTTCGATCATTGGATGAGAAGAAGGACACCAGAGCTTTCATAATTCTTTGAACTATAAGGCCATTCAACATTGCACGAGCACAATGTGATCTCAGAGCTAGCCCTAATTTGATGCCTCTAGTAGTGTATAAGCAGTTGGGGTTGGGAGCATCAAAGTCAACATCTATGAAATTATTGATGGCCGATCGCAATATGAAGAAGTCGGGTGGTTATGTGATGTGTTGGTGAAGGTGGATTCTTCGATAGTCCCTACTGATTTTGTGGTTCTTGATTGTAAGTTTGATCTTGACATCCCTATCATCTTGGGAAGGCCCTTCCTTACCATGAGAAGGGCATTAGTAGACATGGAGATGGGATAAATAAAATTATTACTCTATGATACATAGGTTACTTACAATGTATGTCAATCGATGCAGCATCCAAGGATATACGAGTAGTTTCTGTGATAAACATTGTAGATAAAGATACATTGACCGTACCTATTTAGGAGAGACTTATGGTCAAGGAATTTGTGACAAAAGATCATGAATTTATAATGATGGTATTGAGGAGTATAATGAGATGTTGAGCACATTTGTGGACAAAGGTTCTTATTCTTATGCGCCAAAGAAGTTGGATCTTAACTTGAATAATAGAATAACCCAGCTTGCTCGACCATTTATTGAAGAGCAATCAGTTTTGGAATTGGAGGCCCTCCCCTCACATTTGTGTTATGCATTCTTGGGTGCAAACAATACATTGTTGGTTATTATTATTGCAGATTTCTTGGGTAAGTAGGTTCAGGCCTTAATTTTAGTAATGTAGAGTGTAAATGGGCCTTTGGTTTGACTAATGAAGATGTTTTGGGTATTCTACCCAAAATTTATACCCAAAAGATTCAACTTAAACCAGAGTGCATTCCTAGTATCAAGCATCAATATCATTTGAATCCACATATACAAGAGGTGGTGAAGAAAGACATTATTAAGTAGTTAGGTGTAGGTGTGGTTTACTTTATTACCGATAGTAAGTGGGTAAGCCCGATTACTTGGGTGTCGAAGAAGAGTGGAATCATTGTGGTCCCTAATGAGAAGAACTATCTTGTACCCATGAGACCAGTCATGGGATAAAAAGTTTGCATATATTATCGGAAGCGAAATACTTCAATGCAAAATGATCACTTTCCTATGCCATTCACTGACTTTATGTTAGATCGTCTTGGAGGTAGAGTATGGTATTATTCTCCTAATGGTTATTCGGGGTCTAATCAGATTTTGATTGCCTATCGAGGACCAAAAAAAGACCACTCTGACGTGTCCATATAGTACATTCATATTCAAGAAGATGTTTTTTTGGTCTTTGTAATTCTCCCACCACCTTTCAGCATTACATGATGTCTATCTTTTCTTATATGGAAGAGGATACTATCGAGGTCTTCATGGTTTTTTCCTGGTTGTGGGTGACTCATTTGATGACTATTTGGCTCACTTAGTAATGCATTTCAGAGATATGAGGAGTGCAACCTGGTTTTGAATTGGGAGAAGTGTCAGTTCATGGCAAAAGAGGGCATCTTTCTTGGACACAAAATTTTTAAAAATGGGATAGATACTAATAAGTAGAAAATAAAGGTGATTAAAACATCTCCTCTACCAATTTCTATGAAAGGTATTTGGAGTTTCTTGGGTCATGCATGTTGTCATACACGGTTCATCAAGGACTTCCCTATGATTTCAAATTCATTGTACAATCTTTTATAGAAAGAGGTGAAGTTTATTTTTGTTGATGCTTGTCTTAAGGCTTTTAAGTTCCTTAAGGTGCAGTTGATTTTGTCTCCTATTATTGTATCTCCATGTTTGTCCCATCCATTTAAAGTGATGTATGATGCTAGTGGTGTGACCCTAGGAGCTATCCTAGGCCAATGATGTGGGAAGATTCTTTATCATATTTATTATGTCAACAAAGAGCTCAACCCCACATAGAAAAACTACACGATAATTGAGCAAGAGTTACTTGTGGTGGTGTTTGCTTTTGAGAATTTTTTGTCATATTTGGTTGGTACCAAAGTCATTGTGTAAAATGATCATTCAACTCTTAGGTACGTTATGGTGAAGAAGGATCCTAAGACTAGATTGATTCCACAGGTACAATTGCTGCAAAAGTTTATCTTTAAGGTTAAGGACTGAAGGGAACATAAAATCATGTTGGAAACCATCTATCCCGACTAGAAGAGGAGGTGATGCTTATATTAGGGAAAGAGATTAAGATTGATGATGCTTTTCTAGATAAGCGAGTCTTGGCAGCATCACAAGACTTAATTCCTTGGTTTTCTAACTTTACCAATTACTTGGTAAGTGGCCTTATACCAAAAGACGTATCTTTTCAGCAGCAAAAATGATTTAAACATGAGGTATGATAGTTTTTTTAGATGAGCCTTACTTATTTTGGGTGTGTGAGGATAGTGTGATTCATAGGAGTATTCCTGAACTTGAGATGATGAGTATTCTGGAGGCCTGACATTTATCTCCAGTTAGGGGTTACCTTGGTGGTACTTGCACTGACCATAATATTCTATAATGTGGTTATTTGTAGACGAGGATTTACAGAGATACACATGACTATGATCGGGCCTGTGCCAGAGGCACGGCAATATCTCACGGAATAATGAGCTCTCCATGACACCTATTTTTGAGATAGAATTTTTTGATGCATGGGGTATTGACTTCATGGGTTCATTTTTGAGTTCCTATGGAATGAAGTACATATAGGTGGCAGTTGACTATATGTCTAAGTGGGTGGAAGTGGTTGCACTCTCGAATAGTGCAGGTCAAAGTGTCACTGCATTTCTGACGAGGAATATCTTCTCTTTATTTGGTACTCCAAAAGCTATCATTAGTGATGGTGGGTCTCATTTCTGCAATCATCTATTCAAGGCCCTACTTGGAAATATGTTGTGAAACATAAGGTAGCAACACCTTACCATCCGTAGATAAGTGGGTAGGTTGAGGTCTTCAATTGTAAGATCAAGTCCATATTGGCGAAGACTGTGAATGCCAATTCAATTAAATGATCAAGAAATTTAGATGATGTACTTTGGTCCTACCATACATCATCCATATCTTCTATAAGTACCTCACCTTATCAGCTTGTGTACGGCAAGGAATGTCACTTCGTGGTTGAAATTGAGAATATTCAATTATGGGTATTGAAAAAGCTGAATTTTGAGTGGTGTGATGTTGCGTACTTGAGGTTAGATAAGATGAATGAGTTATATGAATTCTTCCCCTGTGTGTATGGGGGTCCATCCATGTATAAGAAGAAGATTAAGTTGCACCATGATAAGAAGATTGAGAAAAAAGTAGTCGAACTAGGTGATGTGGTCTTGTTATATAATTCGAGACTTCACTTGTTTCCTAGCAAGTTGGATATATGTGGTTTGGACCATTCACCATAGTTAGAGTATTTCCATATGGTGTAATTGAGCTAAAGAGATATATTCCCATTCAAGGTGAACGATCATCATGTTACGCATATACGGTAAGCATTGAGGAGTTGAAAGTATATGAGTATGTTAGCCTTGGCAAAGTATAAGTATCCAAGGCAACCGAGTCGTGTTGCGATGTTAAATCAAGCATTTCATGGGATACAACCCATTGGCTTATTAGTGAAGTTTGAGTACCTAAAATAGCATTGTCGTGCCACAACATTAAATTAAGTGTTTCTTGGAAAGCAACACAAGGTTTTACTATTTACTTTGTTTCTATTTTGTAGGTTAAAAGCATGGAGAAACACCTAGAGAATGGTAAGAATTACAAAATTTCAGATAAGTCCAGGTAAAAGGACATGCGCAACTACTTATGGGGTCATAAGTCAAACCCACGACATTTAAGTTCAATTGGGGGAATCAAAAGAAAATTTGGGTCTGTAAAGTTCAACCTAAGGACCCTACCTAGGGCCCCATAGGTACAACCTCAGCCCCATGGATACAACATACGGCCAAAGGTTGGTGTCGTAGGAATCATAGGAAATAGGGGTGTAGAACCAATCTATGACCCCTACTTACGGGTGGCATAGGTACTACCTATGGCCCATAAGTAGAATCGTAGGTAGGGTCATATACTGGGCCATTTTTTTCAAATTTATGGGTTAGGACCTATAGAATCAACTTGATCCGGCCTACCCATAAAATTTAAACCCAAAAATTGGCCTTTAAACACCCCAAACTCTTCAAATTCGAAATTCCCACTTCAAGTCAAACTCTCTAACTTCCATTTCTCAGTATAAAAGGAAAACCCCACTCTTCCTCACCCCATTTTCATGTAATATGCAGAAGAGTTAGGGTCAAAACACTTGTTCATCTTCTACTTCTACATTATTCATTCAATGTAACGTTTTCTTGGGTCCAATTAATGTGAAAAAATATTGAACTTTAAACTTGAGATTTCCCTGAATTAAACTTGAACATATACAATTCTCTTAATTCTTACACTAGTTGGAGCCTAAAACTTATGAAAACTCAGTGTATGCATGATTTTTGACTGAGGAATCCTGTGATCACATTAAAGGTAGAAGTTTAAAAATGTGAATATTGTGCGAAATACCTGTGGAAGATAAAGTAACGCATAGTGTAGTGCTTGAATGTTATATGAAATTTAAAAATTTATCTATGTTGGATGGAAATTTTGGGAAAATTTTGACATACCCTAAGCCTGAACCGATGAATCCTACTTATGATCATGTAGATTGTACCTACAAGCCTGTAGTTAGCCACATAGGTGTCAAACTTAAAGACTTAAAGTTTTATGGCTTTGTATAGTACTCACAAAGGCGACCTATATATAGGGGTCGTAGGTTGCCTGGAGGTTAAAATGATAAGTTTTCTTTCTTTCCTAGCTAATTCTTATGTTTCAACCACTTAAAACTCTTAGTATAAGTACAATAGAACCCAAGGCTTCTCAGAAAAAAGGAGTACTATCTCAGTTGAGAGATAAGTCTCCCAATGGATTAGTTCCATAAAGGAGTATTTGGTGAGTGATAACAGGGAACCTTTGGCTCTACGCCAGGCACAAAGGTAGGGTATAGCCAGAGCAGCTATTCTGTCGCGCTCCCATCCAACACTAGTTACTATTCAGTTGGGCACACAACCTGAAACAACATTTGTAGCTTAGGTTGTCCCAATTATTCGTTATATAATATGATTCATACTGGTCATCGGATGAAGTCAAACTGAACATTAACACCACACTCTCCCAAGTCTAATAATGGAGAGGATGAGTCAAGTACTGGTTTTGATAAGGAGGAGGAAGTAGATAGATCTTAGTCTGAGGAGGGGTCAGAGTCTGCATTCGATTTAGGTGATAATAAGTTTGTTACACCCCATTCTGAAGAGGGTGCTTATTCAACTCAAAGTATTCAAGACATTTTTTCTTTAGCTCAGGTACTCAAGTTGTTGTCTCTTCATCCTTCTCTTTATAGGAGTCAGATTCCGCACACGTCACCATAGTCCCAGTTCCTCAGGTTTATCCGAGATAGTATGTGGAGGGCATGTAGATCCTTTATGATAGAGAAAACACTATTACAAAGTAGGGTAGACCATAATGCAGTATCATGGAGGAGATCCAAATAGTGATATCCGCTTTGGCAGGTATGCTAGGCCTTCGGGATGCATTTGCGAGATATCGACTTAGGTGGATGGAACAACCTTCATATTCTTACTTCCCAGAGATTTTACGGGAGTTCTATGCTTCACATATGGTGTTAATTATTTTATTACCCCATCTAAGCGTAGAGGAGTGGACCAACCCCCATTAACTCACAAACTAGTCAGAAGAGTTTGGGTTGATATGTTAGGGGACTATTAGGCGATTCTTATTCGGGTTAAATTTTGTGAGGTCTACAAATTTAATTATCGATTGAGAATTTTTTGGAGTAGGAGCATTATGAGGGATATTGATAAAAGGGCACATAGAATAGACTTGGCTAGATAGGTAGCCGAGGAGATTGTAGAGTTGGGTACTAATGCCTCTTGGGTTGAGCGGAAGGGAGAGATTAAGAATGCATCACTGCACATAGAAGCAGTAAAGTTTTGGTGGATGATTGATGATAGGCGAATTTACACGCCTATAGCACTAGATTTTACCCATATTTTAGCCAAGTTTTGAGAACAAATTATATATTTCATGCACTTTTAGTCCTCTTTCCTGTAAGTGATCTAACGAACATGATTAGCAAGTTTTCAGGTATAAATGATGCAGAATTCAGCATTTTATGGATAACTTGACGCCAAAGAAAACTTCACAAAAGAATGAGGGGAAAGCTTACACACCAAGGACCAAAAGTGGCGCATGGAAAATCTCTCCCAGGGAAAAACAGCAATTCTGAAGACTTTGGGGACTAGCAGTAACTTAGTAGGATTAGGATAATGATACATTAACCTAGTAGGATTGGGTTAAGTAATGCAGTAGCTTAGTAGGAATAGAATATGGGTGTTATAAATACCCTATTTTGCTAGAGATTTTAAATCATTCCTCACAATTCCCCCATTCCATCAATTCCCATCCATCCACCATCCATCCATCCATCAAAACAATTCTCTTTATTAATTCATTGTTGACATTATTTTTCATCTATTCGACTTTTAATTTTACAACAAGAGAATCACTATTTTTCAAGGAATTCACGCCTAACACCACACCATACTACACGTGAGATCGTTTATTGTGGTATAATGATAATGTCTATTGTGATTTCCATCACACTCATGAATAGCTAAACTCCTCTGTTGGGGTTATGGAAGCCTTATGAGATACTATCTAAGGCTATGAGTTTGTGAATTCGTGACACATGTGTTGCTTATATCATTATTCTCTTCATCTTAATGCAAATTCTTGTGGCAGCAGACGCATAGAATACGCCAGTATAGCATTAACTTGTTCGAAAGAAAAGTTATATGTCTGGAAAAGAGATAATGTCAAGGTAATAGGGTCCCATCCCCTATTAAAAAGTTAGTGGCGTAACTGGATAAACCTCTTGGAGAATTTGTACCGTTAGATACGCTTTAAGATCGCAAGAGTTAAAGTGAAATAGTCCTTGTTGAGGTCGAAAGACGCTTGGATTTACCATCGAATACAATTCTCTATAAGCACATGCATGTCTGAATTCCGCACAACTCATAGCCAATAGAGACGTACAACTCATAAGGTGGACATAACCCCAATTTCTCAATTCTCATTGTTTTACATCTTACTAAACATTCTTTCTTTTTACTTTGCTATTTTCTGTTTTTACCTTATTACTTTGGTCACATTACTTGCACGACAAAACTCCCCCCTTTTTACGAGACTTGCACTAAAAGTCTAGTAATCCTTGCTTACTTGTTGACCAAGCTATTCCCTGTGGGATTGATACCCAACCCAGTTGGGTTATATATTTGACAACGATCGCTTTACACTCCTACGATAGCTGTAGATTAAGCGTTATCAAAAATTGGCGCCATTTTCGGGGAATACGAGTGTCAATTAAGTTTGTGATAATTACTAGACCCTTTGGTAAAAGATTCTCGTACTTTTACATTTAGTTTTTGTTTTTGTTCTCTGCTGATTTTTATTCAGTGCATGCCCCATACTCGAAGTTCTGGTCAACCGTTATTACCTATCAATCCTGAACCACAACGTATTGGCAGAATGGAGGCACAACACGAAATTGAAAGGATGGCTGCTCAACAGGAACAGGCGAGACTAGCTGCTCTAGCCGCCGCTCAAGTGCATCAATAGAATATTGATAACCTTGGTCGAGCAATAAATCCTGACGACGAGGACCTAGGTGATGACGAGTTACTAAACCCTAGGCATGCTGCTGAGATCGCAACACCTGCTAACAGAAGAAATCGTCAAGCTAGGTTTAGGCATGAACGCCGACCTGTACAACCAGCTTTCGACGATGATGATGATGATCTTGATGGAGCCGGAGCCACAAGAGCCATTATTCCTCCACCATTGGCACCCGGAGTCATGTTCAACATCACAAGCACCATGATTCAGTTATTGCAACTCAAGGGATTATTTGGTGGACTAGCAGGCGATGATCCAAATATGCATCTCATCAACTTTATTTCTACATGCAAGGCGTTTGACAATCCTGGTGTTGGTCAGAATGCAATTCGATTACGTCTATTTGCACTGTCTCAGTCTGGGGAGGCAACTCTATGGTTGAATGGGCTGACTCCTGATTCTATTACAAATTGGAGGCAATTGGGAGACGCTTTCCTCGAAAGATTCTTTCCGCCATCCAAAAGAGCACAATTAAGAGATAAAATCAACAACTTTCGGCAGCTTCCAACCGAAGCTCTTCTTGAAACATGGGAGAGGTTCAAGACGAAGCTTATGAGGTGCCCGAACAATCACATGACCAATGTCCACCTAATGGAGATACTATACAGAGCCTTGAATTCAATAACTAAACCAGAGGTGGATAACGCGGCTGGAGGATCATTTATGGATCTCACCTTTGGTCAGGCAAGCAATATGCTAGATCGGATGACGAAGCAAAGTAGAGCTTGGCATACCAGGCATTCTGAGGTAGCAATCCCTACTTTATCTATTGGCATGACTGCAGACCAAAGGAGAAGAGAAGAAGAACGTGATCAAGATATGACGCACATAAAAACACTAGTGGATCTTCTTACAAAGCATCTATTATCTAGGAAGACCGAAAAAGTCAAAGCTGTTGCATTAAAAGGAAGAGACGAATCTGATTCAGAAGAAGAAGCCAACTACTTGAACAATCAGGGGGGTTTTCGAGGCAATGCCCAAGGAAACCAAGGTCGGAACTATTATGATAAATCTGGAAACAAGGACCAAGGTAGTTGGAAGAACAACAATGACAAGAGTGGTTTATATGTCCCCCCAGGAAGACGTGACACCACCACATCTGGTTCCGAAAGCATGGAAGATATGATGGCTAAACTGTTGAAAAGAGTGGAAGCAACTAGCGCAGGAGTAACAGAGGTCATAAATGATTTGTCTTCAATAAAGCAATTAGTTGACTCACATTCCACTTCAATCAAGCAAATAGAGCAGCAATTGAGCCAACTTTCAGCAGCACTCAATCAAAGAAAGGCTGGCACTTTACCTAGCGACACAGTGCAAAACCCAAGGAATGATGGGTCATGCATGGCCATTACTACCCGAAGTGGTAAGGTGCTGGAATCTTCATCAAAAAGCAAGCATGTGGTTGACGAAGTAGCGGACATAATTGATAACGCAAAAGGTGAAGAATCCGCAGAAGCTGGCCATGACGTCCATAACGTCAACCCTAGCGGTTTGCAGCCTGAAACTACCAAAATTCGGAAGCAAGAGGAGAAGAAAGCCGTGTAGAAAACAATTCCATACCCACCATCACCTTTTCCTCAAAGATTGAAGAAAGTAGTCGATGATACAAAGTTCAGCAAATTCATGAATATGTTAATTCAGCTGACCATTAATGTTCCGTTGGTAGAGGCACTAGAACAAATTCCTGGGTATGCGAAATTTATGAAGGATCTTTTGACAAAGAAGCGATCAGCAAGCTATGAGTTGAAGGATACTGTTCATCACTGCAGCGCAATCGCTACCCGATCACTAGTTCAGAAGAAGGCAGACCCCGGTGCTTTCACTATTCCATGCACGGTTGGATCTATGAATTTTGCTAAGTCATTGTGCGATTTGGGAGCAAGCATCAATTTGATGCCACTATCTGTCTACAGGAATTTGGGGTTAGGCGATCCGACACCAACCAATATGAGGCTTGTGATGGCTGATAGGTCGGTAAAATGACCTGTGGGTATCTTGAATGATGTGTTGGTGAAGGTTTCTTCATTCATATTTCTGGAAGACTTCGTAATTCTGGATTGTGAGGCGGACTCTGAAGTTCCCATAATCTTGGGACGTCCTTTCCTTGCAACTGGAAGTGTTCTTATTGACATGAGAGCTAATGAGCTTTTATTTTGGTTGAATGACGAAGTGGTCCATTTTGATATATGCAAAGCAGTGAAGCAGCCCAGCGATATGAATGTGTTCTCTGTAGCTGATGTTCATTATGAGGATAAGAAAGCATTATCTGTAGTTAAACAGCTTACTGTTGAGCCATTGTCTGCTGCGCTACTGAATGTTGAGCATAAGGAAGATTATGAAGAAACTACATGTGCTCTAACAGAAATAGGGTCCTATTCTCATACTCCTAAATAGCCAGACCTTGATCTTAAGAATCAACCGTCACCAACAGCGAAGACTTCCATTGAAGAGCCACCAATGCTAGAATCGAAAGAGCTCCCCGATTATCTAAGGTATGTGTTCTTGGAAAGTGAAAATATACTTCCGGTAAGTATGGCGGATGATTTAAGTGAACAATACGTAGAGGCTCTCATCTCTACTCTGAAGAGATACAAGAGAGCCATGTGTTGGACTATTGATGATATAATTGGTATCCCTCCCGGGATAGGCATGCACAAGGGTCATCTCGAAGAAGATTGCATGCCTATAAGTAAGCCTCATTGTCGTCTGAATCCATTTAGAAAACGATCCACCATCTATCTCGATGAAGTCTAAGTAATCGAGATAGCTATGTCGTGCCGCAACAATAAATCAAGCGCTAGATGGGAGGCAACCCATCGTTTTTCATTTTTTTCTTTCGCTCTACTAATTGTTTGCTTTTGATAAATAAAAATCCAAAAAGAAGGGTCGTGCCACGACTAAAACTAAGGCGCTTGATGGGAGGCAACCCATCGTTCTAATCGTTTTTGTTGTCTTTGAGCAAGTGTAGGTACAAGAGGTGTCAAAGAGGAGATTCGTTTCAAATTTTAATTTGGAAGGATTGCATGTTGAAGGTGGTAAGTTAGGAATGAAGAAGCAAAAGGCTATGGATTGAGCATTGCTCATGAAAATATAGGCATCGAACAAGGCTAGGCCTAGGTAAAACTAGGCCACGAACAAGGCAAGGCCTATACTATGGCCTAAGGTCTCGGAATCTAGTGTGCCATAGCATAGGCGCCGCCCATGCCCAAGTATGTCATAGCATAGGCGCCGCCTATGCTAATGCCTTTTGTCTCTGAATCTCATATGCAAAGTGAAACGCGCCGCCTATGCCTAGGAATGCCATGGCATAGGCGCCGCCTATGCTAGACAATGCTTTCCAAAAGGCGCCGCCTATGCCAAGCATAGGCAAAGCTAAAGGCGCCGCCTATGGTCACTTCTTTTCTCCAAATCCATTTTTAAATGGGTCAAAACCCAACCCAACCTTTTCCTATAAATATGAGACTTAGTCTTGAACCAAAAACACATTGGAAACCTAGCTTATGCGCCGCCTATAGCCTCCAAATCCTCTCAAAAATTTTTCTTTTACTCTTTTTTTTCACAAGAACATCATCCAAAGGCATCAATCAAGTAAGTACTACTTTGTTCTTCATTTATATTCCGTAAGTACTACGTTACTATGTCTATTATGAATTGTTGAATCTTGAAAGAAGTAGTGGTGATGTGAATGTGTTTGAATTGTTGTGATACAACTAAGTGAGTGAATGAATACGTAAGGATGATCTTAACTTGTTCCCAACTTGAATTTGATTTTGATGCATTGTGATACTTTTGCGGAATTGATATGGTCACTGAAATTGCATAATCTTGTCACTTGCATACTTACATGTTGGAATGACTTGTTCATCGGAATAAGACTTATAGTTGCCTACCGACATAGGAGGTTGTGATTATTGATAGATACTATACCTTGATTCAATCCCTATGTAGTATTCTTGATATATCTAACATGAAAGTATTGCAAAGATTACAAGAAGTATGACTGCACTAATTTTATGGTTGGATTATAGTACCTAAAACGTATGCCGATGAAGTCTAAGTAATCGACCACTTTCACTTCACTAGTCTGTACCAACAAACTAAGTATGGGGTGGTGCCCCTATTGCTTGTTTATAGATTGTATCCATCGAGATGACGCTAACATGAACATTGTTTTAGTCTCAGGTACAATGACACCCAAATCAAGACAAGGCAAAGATAAGGCTACCACTTCCCAACAAGGCAAGAAAAGAGGCCGAAAAGAGCAAGGAGAGTCATCTTCGATGCAATTACCATGCCACATGTTTGGAATAAAATGGGTTCTTGAGGAGGAAGTGAAGGAATGGTATAGGAACAACAAGGAAAGAAAATATGTTCATGTGGACTTGATAAACAAGGAAAGCCTAGTGAAGAAGGAGCCGCGCATGTTGGCCAAGATCATGGCATTACATCTTGATTTCATCTTCCGAGACATGGGAGAATGTAATCTCGATTTGACAAGAGAATTTTATGCCAACTGGTCGCCGAAAACCACAGGCAGCGAGGTCAAGATTCGGGGCCAAGTTTTACAACTCAATGCGGATTTCTTCAACTCCTTTCTTGGCTTGCCTTCAGTCGATCCATCACCATTCAAAGAGCTGTACAGTAGACCTCCATATAGAGCGATTCGACACACACTTTGTGGAACTAGATCCATGGCAAGGTGGAGGAGACATAAAGACACCGGTCGACACAACACCTTCCCATATGCTACTTTGAATAGGGAAGTAAGGATATGGTTGCGCATAGTCAACTCTTGCCTCATTTCAGGGACGCAATACATAAAAATAACAAGATATATAGTGTGCTTGGTATATGCATTGATGACGAATGTCCCTATCAACATTGGGGCAATAATTCGGTCTACAATGCGGAAGGCTAGGCTACACAAGCGGTCCCATTTCAGCTTCGGCAATCTATTGACTGCAATCTTGAGGAAGGAAGACATCGAAGAGGAGCCGGCTGATCATAAACTCCCACATAACCTGAAGAAGGTAGACCTCACAAAGGTCAAAGATGTCGAATCAACACATGGCGTCAACCTTACTACGGCAGAGAGACATGCTCGGGATGAGAGTTTTTTTTGCCATCTTTATGGCATGACTCGGTTTACAATGATGAGCGGAGGTCGTGTTCCAACTGCTGCAGAGCTCCAACAGCTGGATCATGACTATCCAATGAATGTTCATGCAAGGGAGATGTGTGGAGTAGGTACATACTTTGAGGAACCTCTTGATGACGATATGCCGACCGATGATGATCGACGAATGCCAGACTCCGACGTGGAGGAGAATTCTGAGGACGACGACTTCTATGATGATTCCGACGAAGGAGGTATGACCCCCGACATAGAGGAGGAGTCCGACTGACCAGGTTCTTCATATTTATTTTCCACTGAGGGTAGTGTGTCCCGTCTAAGTGTGGGGTGGTGGTATTTGCATGCTATACTTCTCTATACGCATTTGCATTTATGTTTGCTTTAGTTTTTTTTTTCTTTTTTCGTTTTAGTTTTTTTCGTTTTTCATTTTTTTAGTAGTAAATTTTTTTACTTAACTTCACATGAAATTATTTTAATAGGCAGCATGAGATTATAACAAGAGTTTGTGCTAAAATCATGACTATTGAGACGTTTAGGCTCTAATTGTGACTCACTATGTGATATTGTGTGGTTCAATTCCTTCATCTGTTGAGTCAAGAGTCTATGCTACTTCCAAGCCTTGTGTGTGTGAGGATATAGTATATTCTGTGTTTGTGGCTGATGCTAGAACTTGCCTGGTATGTATGTAAAGCGAAAATAAAGCGTGCAAGTTTAGGAGATGATTTAGGCATTTCTTTGGCAACCTATACTTGTTTACCTTCTTTTTACCTACCCATGAACATTTATCCTAGTTATCCCCTTTTGAGCCTTTAGCCTATTTTCTTTGACAACCTCATATGTAAGCCTAATCCATTTTTTTTCAAGACCATAATTTGATCCAAATTCCTAAGTGCTTTAAATTGTAAAGTTATGTGACGAGATAAGAGAAAAATGGGTGAGTATGATGCTTTAGAATGTATTGGTGCTTGAATTTGTTATGAAAAAGAAGTGCTATCATAAGAGGTATGTTATGAAAAGAAAAAAGGAAAGAAAAAAAACTAAATAGTTAGTTATGTTCAAAATTGAAAAACAAAAGAGGAGAAAAGGGGTGGTAGAATAAAAGAAAGTAGAAAGGTTGTTTGAAAGAAAAGTGTTAATGATACAATGTGATGTATTAAAGCGCTTAGGAACATAGTCATTATTTCTGGCTAAAATAGTCCTACCCGTCCATTAGCCTACATTACAACCATCAAAAGACCTATTTGATCCTAAGCTTCGCATTCTGAAATTTAGTGGAGTATTACACTAAGGGCAAGCCTATGGACATCAGTTGAAGCATATGAATTCTTTGTGAGAGTGAGAGCAAGAATACTTTTATACCCATGTTTGAAAAATATGCTCTACTTATGAGTGATTATGGGTAATATATTGTGAGACACACATGGTTGATGAGTTTTGGGTAGTTGTGTATGATTCTTTGGGCCTTAACTTTTGAATATGAGTTGGCCACCATCATGAGTCTATGCTAGAGGTTAAATTGTTTCTACTAATGATCGGAAAACTACTCTTTGTTGATAATTGTTGTGCTTGTCTTGATGAATATTTTGTGTTGATATTGTGAAACCCTAAGTTGATGTTTAGATGGACATGATAGTTTGTTCGAGGACGAACAAAGCTTTAAGTGTGGGGTGTTGATGATAGGCGAATTTACACGCCTATAGCACTAGATTTTGCCCATATTTCAGCCAAGTTTTGAGAACAAATTATATATTTCATGCACTTTTAGTCCTTTTTCCTGTAAGTGAGCTAACGAACATGATTAACAAGTTTTCAGGTATAAATGATGCAGAATTCAGCATTTTATGGATAACTTGACGCCAAATAAAACTTCACAAAAGAAGGAAGGGAAAGCTTACACTCCAAGGACCAAAAGTGGCGCATGGAAAATCTGTCCTGGGCAAAAACAGCAATTCTGAAGACTTTGGGGACTAGCAGCAACTTAGTAGGATTAGGATAATGATACATTAACCTAGTAGGATTGGGTTAAGTAATGCAGTAGCTTAGTAGGAATAGGTTATGGGTGTTATAAATACCCTATTTTGCTAGATATTTTAAATCATTCCTCACAATTCCTCCATTCCATCAATTCCCATCTATCCACCATCCATCCATCCATCAAAACACTTCTCTTTATTAATTCATTGTTGACATTATTTTTCATCTATTCGACTTTTAATTTTACAACAAGAGAATTGCTATTTTTCAAGGAATTCACGCCTAACACCACACCATACTACACGTGAGATCTTTTATTGTGGTATAATGATAATGTCTATTGTGATTTCCATCGCACTCATGAATAGCTAAACTCCTCTGTTGGGGTTATGGAAGCCTTATGAGATACTATCTAAAACTCTGAGTTTGTGAATTCGTGACACGTGTGTTGCTTATATCATTATTCTCTTCATCTTAATGCAAATTCTTGTGGCTGCAGACACATAGAATACGCCAGTATAGCATTAACTTGTTCGAAAGAAAAGTTATATGTCTGGAAAGAGATAATGTCAAGGTAATAGGGTCCCATCCCCTATTAAAAATTTAGTGTTGTAACTGGATAAACCTCTTGGAGAATTTTTACCGTTAGATACGCTTTAAGCTCGAAAGAGTTAAAGTGAAATAGTCCTTGTTGAGGTCGAAAGACGCTTGGATTTACCATCGAATACAATTCTCTATAAGCACATGCATGTCTGAATTCCGCACAACTCATAGCCAATAGAGACGTACAACTCATAAGGTGGACATAACCCCAACTTCTCAATTCTCATTGTTTTACATCTTACTAAACATTTTTTCTTTTTACTTTGCTATTTTCTGTTTTTACCTTATTACTTTGGTTATATTACTTGCACGACAAAACTCCCCCCTTTTTGTGAGACTTTCACTAAAAGTCTAGTAATCCTTTCTTACTTGTTGACCAAGCTATTCCTTGTGGGATCGATACCCAACCCAGTTGGGTTATATATTTTACAATGACCACTTTACACTCCTACAAGAGCTGTAGATTGAGCGTTATCAATGATAGCGAGGGACCATTTGAATCTAATATTTTCAAACAACGTGCTAACTTAGGATAGAGTATTACTGATAGCCAGCTTGATAGTTGGCTTTAATATCAATTTTGCTAGATGGATCCGACTAAGATCTATGAGAGAGCATTCAAAGAGTTCACCATCCTTTTCTTCCCATGTTCAGATCTAAGGTTACGTGATGCATCCGGAGTGTCGCTTATTATAGAGGTTAATCATAGGGTCAAAGTGACCCACATGGCCGATATTGGCATTATTAAGGATGCGCCCAACTCGATTGTCCTACATCGAGCACTGCCACCTACTTCTTTAAGTAAGGCCTATTTTAGAAGCCTTTTTATTTTGGCTGAGCATATTGAGAGGCTAAGTATGGGTGGTTATATTGATATGGAGGCCTATTTTTCCACACTATTTGGACAAATTCGGTCATGTGTTTAGACTACTTTGGAGGCTTTCATGGCCAAAGATTAGAGCAGAATGATTACAACCATAAAGTAGTTCATGAGATAGATGAATGGTCACATAGGAAGTTTTTAGGCCCGAATGAAGGCGTGAATTTGCGAGGCTCAAGCACCTATCTTGTCGGGCCTGTACGAGAAGGAGAAACATTTAGATTAAATGTCTACTCGTTAGTTAAGTTCCATATTCCAGTCATCCTACCGATGATTCCTTCTTTTATAAAGTCACTACCCTAGCTAGAACTAGTTATTTTTTATTATTTGTTGAAGATGATAAGGCCACGTCTATTGGGATAAGGGAGGACATGAGGAGAAGGAGTTATGTGACCTTGATACGGAGTTTAGAAAATCCTTGAATAAGGAAACTATTGAGTCTAAGGAATAGTGTATTATTGATGTTCAAAGGTGTGTCGTGATGGAACTGGGAGCCTCCTATAGCCACGCATGACCTTGTTCAAGTAATGATGCCTCAACTGGGGGCAAGCCCACTTCTGACACCTAGAGCTTCCAAGGTATGCCCTACACGCTTTTGATTGTTATGTTCTAGTATGCACGGGGATTGTGCATCAGCTTTCAGTTGGGGTTGGGGGTGTAGCAGAATCGAGGGTTGTTATTAGTAGAACTGGCATATTTTGGTATCGTATTATGTTTTTATATGTTATTTGTTGTTTTTATTTAATTAGAATACAAATAAGGAGCCTAAGTGCAGTTGACATGTTTTATTTTATTTTTTGAAATGTTTGGAAAATAATACCCCTCCTAAATTTTAATGAAATGTGTGATGTAGATATAGTAGTGACATTGTTTGAATATCTTTATGGCACTAGTATTAGGGATAATATAATCAAAGCTTAGCATTGCATGAATCGAATAGATAGTAGTTAGTGATATAACCATGTACCATGTGTGTGTGAAGAAATTTATCAAGTTCACTTTGTGTATTTATTCTAGAACATTCTTGGTTAATCTTTCCTAGTACATAGGATAGTTTATCACTATTGGGACATGATCATTGCTCGGTTTTTAATTAGTCCACTCTTAGACTAAAAGACTGTCCAAATAAGAAAGTATCCCTTGATCCCTGATTTGAGACAAAATTGACCTTTTTCGTTTTAACACTTTCACCTTCCCATTTAATTACAACGAACCTGTTTTGACCTTGGTTCCTTCTTGGATACTATGCACCTCAACTCAGATAAATTGCCTAAGTTAAGGGTGGCAATCATAGAGGTGGATAGTTTAAATTTGGTATAAAGAAGGGTGTTGAATAATAGAAAAGTAGTGTTGGGTATGGTGGAAAAATGTGAAAAGAATAGTAAAAGAGAAAAAAAAGAATAATAGAAGTGAATAACGGAAGAGAGCGAAGAAACCATACCTAACCTGAATAAGCAATAAAGGAGAATAAGGGAGAAATAAAATAAAAGTTCTTAGCTATTGGAGCCAAGGATGTAAGTGTAGTGTCAAGAAAAATGAGTCACTACATCGTATATGTACCACACCTACCCCAAGTGTACATTACAAGCTAAGAAAAGTCCTATAGTGATCCCAGTCCAACTATTCAAAAAACTAAGGTATTGAAAATAATGGCAAGCCTATGGTATATTATGCACATTGTTGAAACTTGTTTGTGAGCGTTAGTATCTTGTTATAGTCCTTTTCATTAAAATTTATGGTAACACTATGATATTTGGGATTTTCTTGGTGTGAGAGTACATGGGTTGTGTTGTTAACTACTTATCTGTTCGGAGAATGTCAATTGCATATATGTGTGGTTGTTTGTTGATAATGTAATGCCATCACTTGATTCCTTTATGTCATATTGTTATGCTACATAGATCCACAGAGTGGTTTGGAAAGATGTAAATTGGAGGGGGTAATGGAGCTAAATTGAGTTGACTACCATAGATGCCTTAGGTTTCTTTTAGTTAAGCATCATGTTTTTGTCATTATGTGTTAGTTTCTTGATGACATGCAAACATTCTAAGTAGAGGATATTGATTTTCCATGGTCTCATAGAACTTTCGATGCTTAAAATAAGGAGATTATGTAAGTACGCAGGTATTTTTGTTAGATGTGATATATTTTTATATTGGTTTGGTAGGAAAAAAAGGTTTGGAGAAGAGAAGGAGCAAAAATAGAAGAAAGAAAGGAAGAAGGATAACTATGAGTACTACATATGATCCATAGGTTGCATTCCTAAAGTTTGGAAAGTATATTTATCAGTCTATTCCTATAAAGACTACCTACGAGACGTATTATGTGCCCCTCATAGGTAGGGTTTTGAAGACCTGGAGATTACTCTAATTCCTACAAACCCACTTACGGTTAGTAGGTACTACCTACGGCTCGTAAGTGGGGTTATATATTGGTGCCAACACTCTTTTCCTACTTTTTCTGGATAGGTTTTTTGGGTTTTTGATGTATCTACAAATACTCGTTATATGTTCATTATTAGTTTATGCACTTTACATACTTATTACATGGTTTTCAGTTCTACGGTACACTTTTGATCTTGAAATTCTTTTTCTTGGTTTTTAAGGTTTCTTATAAATTTGAGATTTTGGTTTTTATTCTTATTATTCGTGAGATCACTTATATGCTTTCAATTATGAATTCTATATGCATTCTTGCAATCATGAGAAGCTAAACCTCATAATAAGGGTTGTGGGAACCCTGATGGATTAACAATGTAGAGGAAGTGTAAAGTCATTCTATAGTGGTGTTCATTCATATATTGTGGTTTTCTTTGATTTAATTGATTTCTCAATGAATGCAATGTTAGGAACACCCTTTATTCGATATTAACTTGAGAGAGAAGTAGAGATTAAGAAAAAAAGATAACAACAGTAATTTGATGCTACCAACCTTCATCTAATTAACTTGAGACCCAAAGGAGATAGTTAATTTTGGATCAAGAATAAGGGTTAGTAATACGACACTCTGAGACCAAGAGGAGATGAGTGAAATTAACTCAAACCAAGGTCGAGAGATGGTTAGGTGATATATAACTTTTTACATTCTAAATGCAAAACGCCAAGATAGTTTAATAGCATGATAAGTCTGTGTAGTTAACAAGTCAAGGGGAACACAATCCTAGTGATCGTCTCACACTAATTCTAACCCTACTTGCCAAGCATTATTACTAATACTACTATTCTTACAAAACCCCCCATTTACTTTCTGCACTTTCAAACTACATCATCAAACTCATAATAGATTTTTGTCCTATTTTTTGTGGGATCAACCCTAACCATGTTGGGTTCCTTATTTGACAAGCAATCACATTATATTTTTTAAGGAGGTGTAATTTGGACAATATTATATTCAAAATAGATAAGGGAGATAAATATTGTTTGGTGGGGCATTATATTGAGAGGTAATGTTAATATCCTTTTTTGGTAAGAAAGTGAAAACGAAAGAGTCGTTATTAGTGAGCGAGAGAAAATCAACCATTTTCCTTTGTTGCTGAGCGAGTGAAAACAAACCTTGTAAACATTTGAACAGAGAAATCACCAAGGATTTACTCAAATCAAGTTAGAAAGAGCTTAAATAAAGAACCTCCTTGCAACCTAAGGAAACTGACGTAGGATATGACATTAGTTCTGAACCCGTATAAAATTCTGGTGTCATTTATTTTATTCTGTCATGTTATATTCTACATCTTGAATGTTTATTCGAAGGACTAACAATTTTTTTTAGGTTGTCTCATCATCAGCTGACTAGTCCAGACAGTAATCGACTAGCTAATTCTTAATAGGCTTACAATTCAATCCCCCTTGTACATTTAATTTGTATCAGAGCCTAGTCTAACATTTTTTATTTTGTTTAAGAGTAAGTAAAGATTCATGTAATAGCATCAAATTACAAAAGCCATATTTCAATAGGGACTCTTAATAAGTCGACTGTCCTAGTCCAACGGTCTATATATAGTTAGTTAAAATACCGTGTACTTTTCTTAACTTAGTTCAGCTCCTAGTTGCATGCGTAAGAGGCTTAAAACCTAAAAAATTCACTAAGTGTTGGGGACTTAGTCTTATTTTTGGCCTCTTAACTTCGAGGATTTTTAAATTTGTCTTCCCGACCCTGAGACGTTGGTTATTGAGTAAATTCATGTTCATAGGTTTAAGGAGCATGTCTTAGGGAAGTTTTGGATTTTTTCGGACAAGGATTGGAATGTGTTTGGATTTCAATTCCAGAACCTTATCGTGATAGTGGCACGTCGCAGTGGGTGTAGCGATGAGACAGTCATCTCATCACGGTGCTTCTCCAAAGTGCGTTCATTACAAATTTAATCTCCTGAGAGGCAGTTATGTCTTTTCCCCTCTATCCAATTCGTAAAAAGATGAATTAAAGCTTTAAGTAGGGTATTATTTACCCATATTATCCAAACTTCCTCTCAAGAACAAACACTAATCTCCCCCCAAGTTCATCAAAATTCAATTACCTCCTCTCCAAGAAAACCAACAATTTAAGTTTTCCAATGTAAGAACTTTCAAGAAAAGCATCAAGATTGCGTTTTTCTTTCAAGATTTAAGGTTTAAGATATGTGTGATCTTCATCCCTAGTCCCTTTTCACCCATGGAGTCCAAGAATCCCCTTTTGATATCAAGTTATGATTTTTTATATGCTTATGATGAATTGTCTTCATGAAATTGTTATTGATTTTGATTACAAGTTATGTTACAAGTGATTTTCGATGGAATGAGCCCTTATATGATTTAATTATTGAAATCCAGAAGTAAAATACCTAATTCATGATTTTAGTGTTGTAACTATGGTTTCAATCACATGCTCTACCTATTCCCATGCTTAAGTTCATGCTTTCTATGTGTTTGACTAAATGTTGGGTTTTGAGAAATGACCCTTTAGTATGATTTTTAAAGCTTCATATGTCTTTATTATTATTTTCATTCAATGCTGGAGGGTTATGAACACCCTATACTTAGCTATATACATAATTTTAGTAACTTCAGAACATTTTCAGATAAAACATGAGCATTGTCATTCAGTTAGCGTTCATGATAAGTTGTTTGCTTAGTTAAACTTAGTTCATTCCAATAAGTAGTGTCAGCTTAGTTGGGAGTAGGATTTAGCACCAAGTGAATACATGGATGGAAGCTTCCCCGTTAGTCAGGCAGAGACGTTAGTAACGGTCCCTGTATTTTAGAACTATGTAGCTAGCGTAGGATATGAGGAGTCACCCATCAGTTTAGGCTTGACTTCCTCTGAGGGGTCACCAATCAGCTTAGGCTTGACTTCCTCTTAAGGGTGACCCATGAGTTTAGGCTGGACACCCTAGTCCTTTGGGACACTAGTTTAGTGGATCTAATCAGCCAGTATTAGTACCCATGGCACGGTACTGATACCCTTCCAACTAGGATCAGACATGGGACCCGAATTAGCTCAGATTGGGGTATATGGCTAGATGATACCTTCCACGGTCTTAGTTCATTATTCAATACAAAATTCAGTTCAGTTTTGCTGAACCATAGCATACAGTTTATCAGTTATTTAGTTACTAGATTCTAGTATTTTATTTTACAGACTATTTCAGTATCATGTTATATGCTACCCTAATTAGCTCAGATCGGGGCATGTCGGTTAGATGATATCTTCCACGGTCTCAGTTCATTTTTCAATACAAAATTCAATTTAGGTTTGCTTAACTAAAGCATACAGTTTACCTGTTATTTATTTACTAGATTTTAGTATTTTATTTTACATACTATTTTAGTATCATGTTATATACTTAGATATGCATTCTCAGATTTTATTGCTTTCATGCATTTATGCATCAGTTATCTCATACTATTTAGCCAGTCAGTATTTCATGCACATTAACCCTTGTATTATAGCCTAACCTTATTTCATATACCAGTACATTCAAAGTACTAACCTCATACTTTATTCACGATATGATGTCTTATATGAATAGGTTCGGCTGCTCAGTTTCCTGGCCGCACTTAGATGGTTCATCTTATCAATAGCAACAATTGTGGTGAGTCCTCATATGTCGAGGATGTGTTATGTTATTTCAGTATTTCCGTATTTCAGTTCAATTAGTTTAATTTGGAATTAGTTCGGGCTTTTCCTATTAAATCTTTAATCAGCTTAGAGGCTTTCAGATGTTTTCAGTCATTAGTCGGTTTATCAGTTCAGTTTGTTGATCATTTTTTCAGTATGTCTTCAGACGTTTAGACTTATGATTTAAATCATATTTTCAGTATTTGAACCTTATGGCTTTATTCAGTTATTTCCGAACATCTTCATTATCAATATATTATTCAGTGCTCACAATAGGTACCAGCTCATGGGTTAGCTTATGGTCACTTGTGACCGTAATAACTATTTCATGACTAAGGGGTAGCCTTGGGTCGTGACATTAGTAGAAGTCAAGAATGAAGCTATATGTTCAATCGACAGATTATAAAGTCGGGCTAGTTATTCAAAATGGGTCAAGGCTTATTCCAAAAAATAATAATGGAAAGAAGTTTGGAAAGGAGACTTTCATATTTGCCTACACAAAAGAGCATTTGGATATTGTGCAAACAAATGCTGGATCAATCAATTTGCTTCATTGTACTCTTAGTAAAGAAGAATATGAAAAATATTCATCTATAAAACTTCTAAAGAAATATGTAATAGATTAAAAGTTATCCATGAGGAAAACATAAAAAATAAAGGAGGTCAAGAAACTTTAATAAGATATCCAGAAATGATAAAAGGAAAAGAACAAAGAAGAGGTCTAACAAATGAAAACATACACTTTTATGAATAGGGTGAGTTTGGTCATATAACATAGAGTGTCCTAATATCAAGAAGAAAAAGAAGAATCAAATAACATCAACTTAGGGCGATGTCTGATAAAGAAAATGATAATAAGCAAATGTCCAATGTATAATTGATAGCAATAGAATAAATCAATGAGGTAAGATCTCAAACTTGCAATAATTGTAATGATCTTCAAACATTTTTAGACTGTTCCATAAATACTTTAGATTACACTTTTGATGAACTTAGAAAAGTTCAAAGAAAGAATAGAGACTAGAAATAAAATTAGAAGCACACAAAATACAAAAGGATTTTCTTCAAAAAAGTTTAGGAATTGCAATTGCAAATTGATGGAATATGCAAATTATCCAGTCACAACTCAATAGCTCAAATCAGTCGACTCAACATTTTGAGTCTACTGGTAAGAAACCTAGCAATTACAAGCTTTCCTCAAGTAAGTTGAGATATAAGTCAGTCAAAAATGACAAAATCGATCAAAATATTTCTCCTATCAAATAAACTGAAAGCAAACCTGAAAGTAAAAAACTTAATTTTGGCAAGCCGACTCATTAGTCAGTCAGTCATTAAGAGCCCTTTTTTAAAAAAATTATTGTTGTGATAAAAGTGGTCATAAGATTTCGCTATGCAAATATATATGGTTGATTATAGAGACTTACATGTAATACTAATAATATTGAGCCTAATACTGAAGAACCCAAGAAGGCTTGAGTCCTAAAAGTAAACTAATTTATTTTGCAGGAACTCCTTGAATTTACCCAAAAACGGAAGTATTGAATTTGTAAATTCAGCTGATCAAGGAACACAAGAACAATGATTCTTTAAAGTTCATATGTATTATAAAAAAAAAGCTACAAGATGTGATGATAAAGCTGATATGATTGGTGTCACCAAAGCTTATTCAAGTTCTCTGTAACACCACACACTTTGGGCTAATGTTGAACCATCTTTCCTACGTTTATGGACTCGAAACCAATGTTTTCTATTAAGATATAATAGTGAATAACATTTACTTAGTGTGGTTACACCCTTGGAGATGAATATACATCATTAAAATCTCCTATCTCAAAAGTTAAGTTGAGTACTTTCCTATCGATTGACTTTTAGTTGATGATTTTGCATAGTTCAACTTCTAGTGACCATTTATCCTTAAATATAAAGAGTTATACGGCCTAATATATATCAAATTAAATCCCTTCGAGTCTTATTTCCAACGCCACCTACCGTTCATCAATTCGCGTCCAGAGTCAAAAGTTATGAGTGTTTTAATGAGGAACTGTCTAGGGTGTGCGATGGCCATGCGCCGCAAAGCTATCGCCTAAACACACTGCCTCATCTATATAATGGCCATGAGACACAAACCTTAAGGTTTGCTTTGGACATGGGATGCATAGCCTATCTGGGGCATCAAAAAGTGTTCCATTTGATTTATTTTAAGGGCATAAAGGTCTTTTATCATCCCATAACCATTACTAACCCTATTTGGATGAATATTAAACCTTAAAAATATTATTTTATCTTCAAAAACACCCAAATCATCTTCCCTAAATCAAAAGGGGATAAACTACCTAGGGTTAAGGAATTCAAGCTTTAGGGGTCCAATTTCTCTACGTTGTCTTCGATTTTTCTTCGTCAAAAGGTATGCGGTACAATCCTAAACCTCATGGTCATAGTTTATAATTTTTTACAAGTTTTAAAATATGAAATTATGTATATAATAAGGGTTTTGAAAACACTTTGAAGAACATTCTTCATGAACCCATTTTGATGAGATTATAATAAAGTTTTCAATAGATTACAATTACATTTATGTGTTTAAATGCTATATGATTTAGAGAATTAATGTGAGATCAATTTTTATGAAATTCCCTTCTCAATGTAGAATTTGATTGATTTAATATGTATGGGTTGTCCAATTGCATGCCCTAAGAATGAGTCAAATATTTTTACAGTCATTTGTGGACTTGATGTTCGTTATTATTTGATGAGAGGGTGTTTTATTAATTTATAAATTCTCTGGTGTCCTAAAATTTAAATTTCATATGATTGATGAAAGAGATGACCATACTTTGTCAAAGTATTGAAAAGAGAGTATTTTACATGAGTTCTATATATTTTCAAATAAGAATTCTTTTGAAGTGTTTAAATGTTTTGGTGATCAAATAACATGTTTTGAATGAAAGAACTAAGACGCGATATGATATGGCTTATATGACTTGAAAGTCTTGGTATGACGATACCAAATCAGACAAATGACATGATAGACTCAGACAGAAATAGTACATAGACTTCTCAGACTTCAGATAATGTTATTAGTAAGATGCATTTTTTAAAAGGCTAATAAATGGGCTCTAAGAGTGTTAGTTGGTTACCCGAAGAAGGCACGAGTTTAGATAACCCATTTCGCAAAATCGTGTTTTGCTGATACAGGTTTTATTATGTCCCATAATAGGGATTATACGTTGGACTTGTCCTTTTTGGCACATCAAAATCAGAAACTCTAGCCTTTGCGGCAATCTTGGGTTAGGGGCTTGACTTCTGAGTCAAGGGAGGATTCCATACAGCCCATGGGATTTTTTTTAGAAATGTAAGGTGTACCAACTAGCTCAGAAGTAAGACAAAGAGTTGAGTCATGATTTTACAGAAGTGTTTTGAAGCTTATTGATTATGCCCATGTATTTCTATATATATTATGATAAATTATTTTCATAATGCTCTCACTTATTTTACATAAAGTATGCGTTATTTTTGGATTGTTCTCAATACCAAAACTTTTGAGTATTGACCTTCTATATTTAAGGTTCTAGGGCTCTGTCCTATGGTCCATCACATCAGTACTTCATATGATATATTGACATAGTTGGTGATCCATCTCTCTTCTATAAGGCATGTTATTCATATATTTATCTAATTCAATTTATAGTCGAGCCGAGGCCCTTGTCCCGAGCTAGAAAGTTTGTATTAAGTAGAGACTTCATGGACGGTATTTGATTAATGTTTTGTCATATTTTGCTGACACAGTTTGTATTATAAGTATCTATAAATTTCATTATATCTTCTGGTCTTTTAATTATGTATGGATTATGCTTATGATAGTATGTTAAGTGGTTTCTCAAACCTTTATAGTTCAGGATGCCCTTTGTGGCTAGGGACTTAGCTTTGGTCATGAAAAGCTTTGAATCAAAGCATGATTTAGGATCCTAGGGTATCCACAAAGCGATGTCTAGAAGAGTCTTGCTTATGGGTGTGCTGTGTACCACACTTATAATCAGGAGGCTACTGGGCATTTAGGAGTTATTTCTCATTCTTTCATACTTTAGATCATGCTATAATGTCTTCCATATGGAAGTTATCAAAACTCCTTCCTTGCTCAAATTTTATGGGTCATGCCTCATTTTCTAGGCAATACAAGTCCAAGAGTTTAGATTCCCAATGATGTAGTCCTTTCTTATTGATTTTTCTATGGAGATATGATATAGAACAAGGACTTGAGAGGATTCAATTAGTACTTCAAAGTGTATTGATTCAAGTGTATACCTCTATCTTAATACAATCGTGTTTTTCAACCTAAGGTATGAAGTGTATTCAATCCCTTTTAGAATCCTTGTTGTAGATATTATGCTTAGGTGTAGAGATATGTAGAAGACTGTTGAAATAGTATTTCCACCCGAGTAGTAGTATATGTTATTGTGCCATGACCTACTAGTAGCAAGATGGTCTCGAA